>OZ007589.1:324864264-325593014 GCA_963931845.1 Maratus michaelseni
AGTAAACTGCTGTCAGTAGCATGGCTTCTACATTTGGCATAGTCACATTTATTAGCGTTCAGAAATTTATTTCAACAAAATTCTAAAAAAATTCTTTTTTTTTTCTTTTTCTTTTCACTTTTAAAATTATTATATATTTTTTAGACAATTTTACTTTTGTATTTTAGTTATTTAAAAACCTAGAAAAACTGAAAACAATTACGAATATAATTAACAAGCAGTGTTTTCTCGTTACAAACATTCTTGTAAACATTATTTATTAACTTGAAATGTTAAATTTATATATTAACTTGATTTCTTTGGAGGAATATACCATGTAAATTTTCCCTCTAATCGAAAATCAATGCTTTTAGGAACGTACAAGTTATTCAACATATTTTTATTTACTTTATTGGTATTAAAACTTTATAATCTTTAAAAATGTATCTTTAAGAAGATATTCTGAAACAATATTTCAGATAAACTATCTATTAAGCCAAAGATTTATTTACAATTTATTAGAGAAAATATATTTCTGAAACTAATATAATGTTGTATTATGGCGGACGAGAAAATAAATAGGAATATTTCCATTGAAAAGTTCCGAAAAAGTGCACTTCTGATTTTATTTATTTTCTTCTAAAATTCGTAAATTATAAATGTATTATGATAAAGGATATGTTTCCACATGATTCTTATTATTATCTTGTAAAGCAAGAAGAATTTTTATTTCGATTTACAGATTAACAGATGATAAAAATACTGTTGTAGACATTTTTAGCAAAAGTTTATAAATTTATTAAGTTTACAAATTGTCTTAGAATTGACACTTGTAGTTTACTTTTCGCAAGTTTAGACAATCAGATTTTTAAATATGCGGTTCGCATATTTTGCTTATTTTATTAAATTCTTTTCACGCAATTTTTTACTTAAAAATGTGAGAGGTCCGCCGTGATAGTGGAATATTAGCCAAATACACTGCATTATTTAAACAGGAACCTGTAGCTTTATTTATATTTTTCTATTTGCTGTACCAAAAGAAAAAAATTTTCTAACAATTCCATTTTTGTTTTCTTTACCAGTGCCATTCTGTGCACTTCAATATTACTAAAGTCATATTCCACAGATGACTACTTCACATTAAAATGCGTAACATAATTCATTATTTTATTTATGATTTCGTGTTTGAAATTATATTTTACAAAATGTCAACTTTCTGAATTACATATAATTCACGATTAAAATTAATATATTCTTAATTTTCAGGAGTTTAGATATTAAACAACAGTTAAATGCAAATTTTTCTTTTTTTAGTATTTACTGCATTTGATCTTCTGCATACAAGCAAAAACTTACCATACTGTGGAACTCCGCCTCTTAAAAACTTTTCTCACCACCTTCCGTTCAGATCCCATGGGCTTTTAAAAAAAAGGGCCTTTTTTTGTTGCATTGCTCTGTTTTAAAGGGAGGGGGGAAGGCTTTTTCAATGATTAAATGCCTAGAGCCATCCATTTATTGGAATAAATGAAAAATATTATTTTATAGCCTCATCCATCTCATCTTCGGAATGAAAACGACGCCCACGTAAATTTTCATTAGATTAATAAATAGCCAAAAGACATATATTGCAAGATCAGGAGAATACGGTGGATGTTCTATTACTTTGATTTTTCTTGTTCAAGAAATTTGACTGCAATTCTTGCTGAATGAGAAGATGCATTGTCATGGTGAAACATGAGTCCCCTAACATTCACTTCTTGAAGAATTTCTGGAAGACACTTAGTGGTGTACCAGTTAGCTGTAACTGTCTTCTGTCACTCTAGCTTAATGACTTTGACCAGACCTGTACTTCTAAGAACACAACATACATCACTTTTTTCATTGCTTGTTGTCTTTTCACCATTGTTGGTTTATGATCATCTTCAATTACCCATAATTTACTTTCTTGATGTATTGGAAAATTAAAAAAAAGTATGTACGTCACATCACTAGTTATGATTTTATAAATAATGTGGTGGCCACCTTCATTAATTAATTTTATGGTTTCTTTCCTAATTCTCACTTTTAGGTGTTCTTTAAGTTATGGAGGACCCAAATACAAACTAATTTTTTTCATATGCAGCTCTTCATGAATAATTTTATGTATAGCTGCGGATCCAATACTACGTTCCTTCTGTATCATTTGGTAGGTACAAGGATTATCATCGATTAACATTTTTCGCACGGCCGACACATGTTCTGGGACTAAAGCTGACAATGTTCTTCCTGTGTGTTCTTCATACAAAAGGAATTTTTGACTTCTTCTAAATTCTCTAAACCATCTGAATACAATGGCACGAGATGGTGCTTCATTTCTATATGCTAATTGTAGACTTTAAAGATAGTCTTCCTGATTTTGGCCCACTTTAAAATCATAGAAAATCATAGTTCGATAATGCTCTCGCGTCAACTCCATTTTCTCTTCTTACTAAATAATTTATTCTACGATATTTAAATTGCAGTTGTTGATATAAATTTTTGTCTGGACATAAAAGTGCTCAAATTTACATATCCGACCAATATTTCTTTATTTTATTTTATTTTATTTTTTGCGCATATCGTCTGTCCATGTCTAAAAAATTTCAGAGTGACCCTCTTTTATCTCAGCAGCGAAGGCTGTACGATAATCTTTATTTCATTTTAAATATTCATTTTCAAATATACAGTTTAACTCAAAAATAATACACCGTCGTATAAATATTATTATTCGAGATTTTTAAGGTGTAAAAACTTTAAAAAACAGCTATTTTTATATGAAAAACATCAATTAATTCTGCATTCAAATAATGGAGATATGACATCCGGTTCAAAATCACATAAAATCCTCTAATTGAAATATTTTCATAACGAATGCCTTGAATTAGGTATAATGAGTTTTTGCTGTTATCAGAGCTATCCGGGGAGGTATTTTAGCATCATATTGAGATTTTAGGATGCATATATCAGACAACATATGAGACGCATATATCAGGCAAGATATGAGACGCATATATCAGGCAACATATTGAGATATAGGACGTGCTCTACGGGCGCGTCCTATATACGCTTTAAAACAAAATTCGGATAAAAGTTTTTTTTTTTTTTTTTTTTTTTAAGAAAATCAAATTTATGGTATTACTTCTTATCATTATTAGAGTCTTGCACGAGTTGGTTTCTACAGAGCTGAATTTAGAAATTCTATTTCAAATCGCTCGAAATCGAATTGAACTCGACTACTCGACGCACTTTAACCTAGCAACCGAAATGGAAGGATATTAATCCATATTTTAATGCAATTTTGAAAAAAAAGTTTAACTTTATATTTTATGTAGAAAATAAAACATATATATAAACTTATTTATGTTCTAAATATAATTTTTTTCCTATCTTTAACGAGATTATTTTTGTCATTCTTTCGACAAAAAAAAAATCAAATAAATAAATTAGAGCCGACTCTGAGCTCAACAAATTACTGCTTAGCTTTCCTAACTTCAACCGCAGATCGGATGGCGTTCGTGTAAAATTGGGTCACCCGATCTAATGTATAAATGTAATAGACATTCATTTTAATTCATATTTTTATCAATATAGCTTATTTTGACGAGTATATTAAAAATTTTGAGGTGTCCCTGTAAAAAATATATATATCTACGCCATACGATGGCTACTTTAATAACGCAAAGTAATGTTGTGTATCTTAACATCATATTGATATTTCTTGATGATTGATTAGTTTTAAGTATGTTAAATTGTATAACGTCAACAGAAGACATGAAAAAAGACATGTAGAAGAAATATCATTATTAGATCTAATGAACAACGGGACCATCCGTTGAAGAGTAACGTCTGGAAATACTTAATAAAAATGTAAACAGCAAATAGCACTTAAAGTAATTTTTTGATTTAAAACTCTTTACTTCAGCCTGTTTATCCTACATTTCTGTATAAAAACTTCCTGTTTTAATTTTTATATGCAATAATTTATTATGCTGTTTTATTTAAATAGTTGCTCTATACGTCATTATACGGTAAATAGGCTATACTATTAATAAAACGGCAAAGAAACAAAATTAAATTTAATAGAGAATATTATAAAACACTATATAACTACACCAACAACAATTTTTAAAAAAAATCGATGCAATAAGATGTTGATAAAATATGCAAAAAAGTCTGTTTTACACAATTTCTTTATAAAGAAAAAAATATGGAAATTTAAATCCAAAATTTTTTATGTCATGTTTCTAAAAGCTTATCATGTGCAAGAACTTTACAATTTTTCTAAACAGTCAAATCTGCAATATCTAAAAGCTCTTTTTTTTAACCATTAAAAGTTGCAACCAGTAACCAAAAAAATTAAATAATTAAGACAAACGTTATAGTTTTCAATAAAATTATTTTTGTTTGTTTTGTGCAAAGAAAAATTATTTAAGAAAATGGCAGGTAATTGGCTAATCGAATCACCTTTATACCGCAGGTTAAGTAGCGAATTATGATTCAGTTAAGTATTGTGAAATAAAATTTGAAATTTGTTTTCATTATTTTTTTCAAAATAAGGTGGCTAAATCTCATAAAAAAATTGTAAAACTTCCAACACCATAAAGAACTCATCAGAATTGAATAAAACTTATTTCACAAACGACCTGTATCAGGACAAATAAATGGTTAAATTTACAAACAAAACTAGTCGGATGTGCCAATCCCAAAACTTTCTTCTATCTCAGTCATGTTAATACTTCAAAATTCGCTATCACATCGCCAATAAAATCAATATTTTTCATCATTCTGTTGTACGTCAGCTGCGTGCGAATGGTCGGGTTACAAGGATGCGAACAACCGATGTATACTAAACTACGAAAAGTCCTTCTGGCCTGAACCGACAGGAACACATAGCCTTCCTATTCCTTGGTTTTATGATTTTAGCTGATTAATTTAATGGAAAACACGAAGGTAAAACGCGTGGAACCTAAATAAAGAAGATTCAATCCCAGTTCTCGTCAACATTGAATTTGAATGAGAATATTGCCAAATTAGTCCTCTACAGCCAAGTTGGCTTCATTTATGGCAACTTATTTTGGTCGCCAAATTTGGCGATATTCCGCCAACTGTCGCCAAGTTTGGCGAGAATTTGACGTTGGCGAATATAAATATATAGTGATAAGCAAATAATAGGATTAATGGTTACAACAATGAAAGAAAATTTGCCGAAACCATGTTAACTAAAGCTCATAAATTAAACCCGTTTATGGATGAATTCTGCTGTCTTCTTTGAAAATGTTAGCCAGCCTAAAATTTCAAACTGCTATATCTCAGCCATTTTTTAACATAGAGGCAAAGCAAAAATTGTTCCGGATTCTCCGGATCAAGGCCGAACATTTAACGAAAAATAAGTTTTAGGATTTCTAATTTTTTTGAATTTGCACATCTTTTTTGAATTTGAAATCTTTAAATGGCTATCGCAACGCCCCCTTTCGTCGAAATATCTCCAAATTCTAATAGAACCTGCTTGCCATAGCCAAAAACATAGAAAATAAATGTGGTTGAATTTGAAGCATAACTTCATACACTTTTCGATGATACAATAGTGAAAATGGAACAAAACTATCGATCACAGCGCCCCGTTTCGTCGAAATATTCCCAAATTCTGATAGAATCTGCTTGCCATAGCCAAAAACCTAGAAAAAAAATATGGTTCAATTTGAAGTATAACTTTATACACTTTTAGATGGTACAATAGTGAAAATGGAACAAAAATATCGATCACAGCGCCCCCTTTCGTCAAAATATCCCCAAATTCTGATAGAATCTGCTTGCCATAGCCAAAAACATAGAAAAAAAATTAGGTTCAATTTGAAGCATAACTTCATACACTTTTAGATGGTACAATAGTGAAAATGGAACAAAAATATCGATCACAGCGCCCCCTTTCGTCGAAATATCCCCAAATTCTGATAGAATCTGCTTGCCATAGCCAAAAACATAGAAAAAAATTAGGTTCAATTTGAAGCATAACTTCATACACTTTTAGATGGTACAATTAAAAGCCACACAGACGGGCAGACGGACGGACGGACAGACGGACAGACAGACATTTTGTAAAAACATGTTTTTCGGAATCTCTGACACCTAAAACGTGTAAATTCGTCGAAAACCGGAAGTTGAAAAAAATTTCGATTACAATACTTTCTTCTATTATAGATAGAAGAAAGTAAAAACAATATTACATGTTGAAAATTAGCATTATGCGCAGCAAGCACGTGTTGCAATAAATGCTTCTATATGACGTGGTATCAAATATAACAGATTTTTAATTTGTATATGATGAAGAGCATTCCAGATTGATTCTTTCTGTACCCATAACTCATTTGTATCAGTTACAGGAGGGCGTCATGCCAGTGACTCCGACCAAAAACGTCCCAGACTTGTTCAAAAGGCGACATATCCGATGAATAGGCAATCCAATGCAGAAACTGTACCTGTTGTGCTAAAAAGATGGTTTAACCATTCTTTGCGACGAGAAATGGCCTTTTGAAATACAGCAAGAAAGTGTTAGATTTTGGGCACCAGAACGTCTCTGATAAAAAATAGGTTGCTGTAGAGATTACCCACAATTCTTAGCTGATGAGATGGTCCATGATACTCAATAGCGCCTCAAACCATCACGCTTCGTTTTCGTCCAGTATCTCTAAAAGATACAATTCCGAATGTGGAGTTCACCGCTTCAGCATCTAACGTGTGTTGTTAACAATCGGGTTGCCAGTGTCTACGTCCATATCGACAAGCTTCAATATACCTTGTCGATATGGAACAAGCATAATAGTAATCCTCTACAAGTAGATTTGTAGTGAATTCAATGGTACAAAAGAACTCTCGCATGCAGTCCACAATGTTGCAGACACAAACAGGTTGTTGGACCAGACAATAACACACGTGTAGTAGTACATCAACGTTCTGTCTACTATCCAGATCAATCTGTACGGTCCATCATTGTCAAGCGGATGAGGTGTCTATCATCCTATGCTGACATAGCGTTCTGTCATCCACTGCAGTATTTCTGTCTCACCCGGTTTTATGCGACCACTACTTTTACACTAGCATCACCTGTTGTGGCATTGCGCTCCATACGGTCTGCTTTTCTACGATAAGAAAAAAAACCCTTCAGTTAGGCCATCATTCATCCCCGTTCAAACTCTGAAGCTTGCTCATATAGCGCCCTCTATCAAAGTCGAGATGTAGTGACTTCTCATGAAATGCTTAACACTAGCAGAAAGCCATATACTATTTTCAACATGCCGCTACAGCTTTCTATTTATACGGCTAAATCAGAGTTCACAGAGCGCTTCTCAGCCCATGCTTGCGCGATGACTTTCAAAATCTAATCAATTGAATAAAACGCCGTAATTTACATTGGTCGTCAGTTTTTGCTCACTTGCATAAATCCTTCATGGTGTTGAAATTTTAAAGGGTTTAAAAATTCGCACGACCTGAACTTTTTATATTTATAATCCAAATTAGGCGTGTTTTCATTTAAAATTTGCTTAATATTATATTACAGATTTAAATTAAATCACAATGTTGCAATTCGTTTTCAATATATCACATTTTACAGTCTTGAATGGATAATATATATGAATATTTACTATCTGAATATTTAATTAATGATTCACTGTTCTTTAACCCTCGAATGGCCATTATAGAGTGTATTCTAGAAATTCCAAAATTAGGAAAATCGGAATTCACACTAGAAATAACAACTATTAATTTTCGTTTCTTTATAATCAAGAATGTCTGTCATTAA
This sequence comes from Maratus michaelseni, assembly GCA_963931845.1. Taxonomy (NCBI): domain Eukaryota; kingdom Metazoa; phylum Arthropoda; class Arachnida; order Araneae; family Salticidae; genus Maratus; species Maratus michaelseni. The sequence continues at coordinate 324,872,060 of OZ007589.1, forward strand.
ATAAAGCAGAAACTTCTATTCCGATATTCTGGTAAAAATTCGGAATATCGGAATAAAAAAATCCATTAAATTGGCAACACTGATGGTAGCATATATGCTACCGTGGGGGTATTACAAGGATATTCTGGAATTAAAATGGCCTCCAAAAGTTAAGGTACGACCAGTTTTTGTGTCTAATTTTAAAACAAATGAACAAAAAAGACATAAAATTTAGAAGAATTGTCCTTTAAACAGTTATTTTTCGAATTTTATTTAGTTTTAACATCAAACATGATTTACAAATAAAAAAATACATTTTTTGCAAAAGTCTACTATTTTATAAAAAAAAATGGCAGTTTTTTGTGAAAAAAAATAAACGGATTTTAATAAAGCTTGTTTCCGGCCCTACTTATAATGTATTTGCGGCATAGACTTTCTATACGGTCAATTAAGTTGTCGGACACTGGAATGGAAAAAAAGACCATGCAGAAGAAACGCTTCTTTCAGCTCATTCTACGACTTCGGAGAAGAATTTACGGCTGCCACCTGTCTGACGAGATAGTCCCAAAGATGCTCTATCGTATTAAGGCCGGACGATTAAGATAGCAATTCCATTAGCTCTAAACATTGATCCTTAAGATATTCATCAACAACTGTAAAGCAATACGATCGGTCATTATCATCTATTAACCTTAATTTATCAGCAATAGCACCCGCATACGGTTTGCCAAACGGAGAAAGGATTTAGTCTTTATATTTCACAGCAGCCAAAGCTCTTGCATGGCATACATGAAGGCTACTATGTACAAAAGAGAGATACTAGCCCAAACCATGATTCCACCTCCTCTATACATTTTTCTTTTAACAATGTTACATAGGTACAATCTGATGCCTTGTTCTCTCCATATCAGTACACGAACTGAAACACTCTCCAAAGTACCGCGACTCGTATGCTAGCAATACGTATACGCGCAATACATAGCTGTCTGTTCAAGGTAACGTGCTCTTTTGGCCATCATAAACTGGCACTACTGTGTTGGCGATTAAGAGAGCCACACAAAACGGGTCGTCTTGCATAGAGTTCTTAATTGTGAAGACGTCTATGCATCTTAATCGCAGATATTGTCAACCCTGTTGCTTTACGATGATCTGAAATGAGCTGAGCCACAGTAGTGATGATCCTCCTTCAGGCCAAAAGAGCTAGAAAGCGATCTTGTACGGAGGTTCTAATCCATGAGTGGTCTGGAACAAGTCTTCTTGATACTGAATTTTCCGATACAAATTGATTTCAGAGTCTTTGGATCACACTACGAGACACATTAAGACGTCCAGCAACACTAGCTCGTGATAACTCCATTTCCATTAATCTGATTACCCGCCATTTTAACGAATCAAGTAAACGACATATCCTAGACAGGGAAAAGACTACTTTAGTACCAACAATTCAAGATCAACAAACATAAAAAAAAATTTCACACAAATTCTCAAAATGGAATATTCTCAGTTTCCCTCGATTGCTATATAAATGTTCATTTCTTTAAAAGAAATAGAGATGGGCATAATTGTTTCATAAGGTTTTATTGAAGTAATTTATGGTCATTCATATAAACTATATTTTTTACGTTGATTTTCATTCTTTTAATAGTGAGCGTAAAAAAACTGGTTGTACCTTAAATTTTTAAGGCCAGTGTACTTTAAATCTGTAAATGTACAGGGTGTCCATAATTAAACGACCCTACTTTAAAGTTGTCTACAGACGAAACTATTGGTCAGAAAGTTGTGAAATTTTGTAAAGGACATAATAAAGGAATGGGAAATTGTTTAAGCGAAAAACAAATTAGTTCAAAATTTCTCCGCTAGAGGGCGTTTTTTTAATGAATTACACATTTAGCATACATTTACGATAGTTTACATATTTTATTGCAACAAAACATGTTCCACATGACGGCTATCATTTTCAGCTGCCGTCTGGAATCGTAAGATAGCATGTTCCACAGTTGACCGCAGTGTTTTCTGGGAAATGCTAAAAATATGTTGCGAAAAAAAGTTATATTCAACATATTTTGTTGTAATAAAATTTGCAACCTATCATAAATGTATGCTAAATGTGTAATTCATTAAAAAAAACGCCCCCTGGCGGCGAAATTTGGAACTAATTTTTTTTCTCGTAAACAAATTCCCATTCTTTCATTATGTCCTTCACAAAATTTCACAATTTTCTGACTAATAGTTTCGTCTGTAGACAACTTTAAAGTAGGGTCGTTTAATTATGGACGCCCTGTAGTTAAATCTTATGTAAATCATTGAATAATATTTAGTAGTATAAAAATAAAAAAAACCTTCCTAATATGAAAGAAAATACATGGCTCACTATCACATGCCACATTCTCAGGTTTACGAAAGCAAGTCACGTTCCAGGTTGTTAATCCATTATTTTTTCCGTCAATATTCATAGGAGGTTTTACATGCGCATGAATAACAATAACTTGTGTTAGTTTGTTTTCTTGGCAATTAAAACTTAAAATATGTAACAGGTAAATTATTTTATGCTTCTAATATACAGTGGTTTCTCGATATAAAGTGCTTCTGTGGATACGTGAAAAAAGGCAATATAACCAAATACATAATATAACCGAGGTCATTCAGAAAATTAAGAAGGGTTATAATTTTAATGTAAGAACTTTATATTTGACTTTAAAAGTTTGTTTGTACGCATATTTTATTTTTATGAAATTAATAATGGAGTATGACAGGTATTTTCTGTTATATAAAGTGCTCCACAAAAGTATAGGTCCACAATATACCTTCAAGTTGTAATTCCCAAATACAAATATATATTTCCAAATCCGATAGGACTACTTGTGAAAATGTAAGAAAATGCAAATCGAGTCGTTTAACGACATGCTTTATGCAGAATCGTGAATACCCACGCCCACCACTACCACATAAGTATAGGGCCAGTTGTGATTTCGCTCATAAAATCGTGGTTCGCGAAACCCAAGTTAACGTCTTTGATGTTTCTCGCTATGCCTCAATGTTTGCAAATGACGGAACGGGAAAAAGTTATGATAGAGTATTTTAATCGCTATGGCAAAGGTGTACGAGAAATTGCACGTGAGATTGGCAGATCTTACAATGTTGTTCATAATTTCTTGCATAAAAAGGGTGAGTAGGGTAAAATTACACGTTCTGGGTGACTTTCACTAATTTCTAAAAGAGAAAAACTAGAAATTGTGAAAAAAGCATCGAATTCGATGATCTCTGCAAATAAAATACGAAATTAGTGCAACCTTAAAGTCTCTTCAGAGACATTTAGACAGATTATAAAGTCTTGTCCACACATAGTTCGCGCAAAATTATAGAACGCACTGCAACTGGCCGTTCATCAGAAGATTAAGAAGCTGGAATTCGCTCGGAGAAAACATGGACAGAAATTGGAGCAATGTAAGATTTTCTCCTCCATGTCTGTCCTTACAGAAATTTCACCTCTTTCTGAAATTTACCTTTATTCTCATTTAAATATGTACAGGTGATATTCAGTGACGACAAAAAATTTACACTGGACGGCCCGGAGGAATTAAATTCTTACTGGCATGACATGAAAAAGGAGCCGAAGTACTTCTCGAAGAGAAATTTTGGAGGCGGTAACTGCATGACTTAAAGAGCCATATTCAGCTTCATTGGCCTTCGTATCAACGTAAATGGACAGAAAAGCATATTAAACCGTGCTTCAGAATAATCTTGTGCCTCATTTAATTGCGTTTCCGACAAAATCGTCCTATCTTCCGAAAGGATAATGCATATGTGCCAGTAACAGAATGAAACAAGAGTTGTCTACTGCAAAAGTGGATGTACTAGATTGGCCAGCATGCTTTCCTGACTGCAATCCTATGGAACATATTTGAGGATTCTTGTGCGCAGAATTTATGATACAAAACTGAATTACACTTTAGTTTCTAAATTAAAAGTAGCTATTTAAAATGCTTGGGACAATTTGTAGCAAAACACTTCGAAAATCCACGCGGACAGCATAAAAGATAGAATATTTTATCTCATTCTTAAAAATGGGGGCCCAATAAGTTCATAGTTTTTATGAACCTACATTTATATGTTAAGCTCATTTTATTTTTCATTATTTTCAGATGATTGGTTAATTAATCGATTACAAATAAAAAATTTATTTGGATTTTGTATTTTCCCTTATTTTATTTCATTTTATGATATCGTATTATTGATTTTCTTGTACAGAATTTCGAGGTATGATTTCTTGGGATAGACCTATAATTTTGTGCAGCACTGTATCGCTAGATACTTAAAAAGTGTAAAACAGCTTTACGGAACTTGATGGATAGTTTTCGAACTATTTTTTTCTTCTTTTTTGAAAGACTTTCCCGAAAGCAATATATCCCTATGAGCGAAATAACGATTCGAGTTATAATGATGAGCTACAGTATTTTTGTTTGTAGTACATTTCCGTTCATTACGTTAAAATCGAAAAGAAATATAATGCTGCCTTTAATCACCAGCAGAAACTACTGGGTTTTTTTTTGTGTGTATAATGCACCATCTCTTTTTTTATTGTGAAACTTAATATATATATATATATGTAGTAACTCACTCGCACTCTCAAAAAATAAAGCAGCGAAGAAATAGAGAAAAAGATATAGTCTTTTCAGATACCAGCAGTTCACTTAATATGCTAAGGTCAGCCAAGTTGTCAAGACAGGTCGAGTTTGTAGAGCATCCTATCTCTGTTTACAAACGCCTATATAATTTTCTCAAGTAGCGGTAGATAACAGCACCATATGATATCTGCATAGGTAACGCATGGAAATCACATAAGTAGGCATAATACAGATGCGTTACATATAGCGCTGTCCGAGGTAGGAGGAAAACCATGCTAGTGAGAGCAAAGTCAAAGCGACGAGTGTGCTTCGTTGGGATTGAGATTGAGATATACGACGTATATCAAATATGACGGAATAAGGAACCGAAATGTTCTTATTTTAAAGGCGTCTATTCATTACCTATATATAGCTGTTTTGGTCAATAGTATTGTCTACTTATTTTAATACTAACTTAATAAATTTAAAGCTGCCCCGTCTTATTTTTTTAAGAGTTAGAGTAAGTTACTACATGTATAATGTGACAACGCTGTTAAAATATTTTTATAGAGAACTTGATTCTCTTTTTCCTTTTCTCGAATCTAAATTAACGTATTCACCCATATGTTGACTTCTTTATTAAAATACCATAAAACTAAGGTTTCTGCAATGCGTATTTTCATTTTATTGGAAATCTAATTTTAAAATATTTGTCAAACACCTAACATCGATGACATATATTTGATCATAATACACAAACTATGTTTATTAAAATTGCATGTATTTTACTTATTTAACTTTTTACTTCTATATTTGTAAATTTTTCATACAATATCTAAGTGTTGGGTGTAGTGACTTGGTAAAAGCGTCTGTGGTTTCACATGGCTATCAGCATGGCTATCACATAGCTTCCCAATTTTTAGTCCTGAAATTTTCCAATAAATTTGCGTATATATACTATATACTCGAGTAAACACGGTATATTAAAATTCCTGGATCTTTAACCTTTACACGGGGGCTCAGACAGTATCTGTCCAAGTTTGCATGTAATCTAGGACAGATGCTGTACGAGCCCCTGTGTAAAGGTTAAAATAAACTTGTTGTTAATAGACATCCGCAATAAAATTTAATTCTGCTATTCTCTTTTTAACATTTTCCAATCTGGTGAAAAGTGTTTATGACTTCGGTTTGTCTGGACGTCTGTTGGTCTATCGTCTGTTCGTCTGTTGTCTGTTCGCCTGTTGTCTCTCCGTGAGTTTTAGCGATTATTTGTGTTCCAAGGCGATTCTTTGACATTCGTAAAAGAAATTAGATTTGGAGACAATAATTAATGAATCTACCTTTGTAGTACGAAAGAAAATGTGTGACTCAGAATCACATGTCACGTTCTCAGACTTGTGTAAGTAAGTCCTGTGCCGCCTCCACACTCAAACTTTTTTTTCAATATTCATGAGAGGTAGAACCTCTCATGAATATTGGAAAACGTATTCACCCATATGTTGACTTCTTTATTAAAATACCATAAAACTAAGGTTTCTGCAATGCGTATTTTCATTTTATTGGAAATCTAATTTTAAAATATTTGTCAAACACCTAACATCGATGACATATATTTGATCATAATACACAAACTATGTTTATTAAAATTGCATGTATTTTACTTATTTAACGCCTAGAATAACCTTAATTGATCTAGGCGTGACATGTCACGCGGCGTGATATGTGATTCTGAGTCACACATTTTCTTTCGTACTACAAAGGTAGATTCATTAATTATTGTCTCCAAATCTAATTTCTTTTACGAATGTCAAAGAATCGCCTTGGAACACAAATAATCGCTAAAACTCACGGAGAGACAACAGTATTATTTACTATTTGTGATATTTTGATAATCAGGATTTTCATTTATACCCATAAATCATTAATGCATTTTACGCATTTTAGTAGGTAATTCGTTTCCGTTCTGCTATCACCTCAGATAGGATAACCAAATTATTTTGTATTCTAGGCGTATTCCCATGTGTATATATATATCATATCAATTCATAATTCTTCATATCAATTGTTCAATAGCCTCAGCAGCTACAATTAATTTTAAACAAATTATCTTCTTTGTAATTACATCTTAACGGGCATACAAATTAGTAATTTTATGTTTTCTATATGTTTTTGTTGCAGTTCTGTTGCTACATTAACATCTAAAAGATAAATAATTTTTATTTATATAAGCATGAAGTATTATATTAAAATTGCTAACTATATATATGTTTTTATTTAAACGTGTTTATTAGTTCAAATTAAAATTAAAATATAACATTACAATCCTTATTTACTATATACTATTCATAATTTTACATTGTAAAATTTATGTTATTAATATGTTATATATAACGAATTGATCCGTATTCAGTTATTATTTTAAATGCCAAACTATACTACAATCTCTATATAAGTAATTTAACATTATCTGACAGTAATTAATGAATCAGGCTTCCTAATACGAAAGAAAATACGTGACTCACTATCACTTGTCACATTCTCAGGCTTATGTAAGTAAGTCACGTGCCACTTTGTCACTCCATCATTTTTTCTTTCAATATTCATGGGAGGTTTATAGCTGCATGAACTACAATAGTTTCAAGCAATCTATCTTCTTTGTAATTACAACTTAATAGATGTAAAAGATAAGTAATTTAATGCATTTTACGCATTTTAGTAGGTAATTCGTTTTCCGTTCTGCTATCACCTCGGATAGGATAACCGAATTATTTTGTATTCTAGGCGTATTCCCATGTGTAAAGTTGATTTTACAAAGTATGGACTTGCATTATAATAATTCAAAGAAATTAATTCTTTATTTTACTTTTTCCAGCGATATTTGTTTTCATCAATTATTTTACCCCGATCAATCGAGAATAATTTATAAAGTTTTTCTATTATTTCTTTTAACTATAGTCCAATTACTGCTACCAGAAATCAGTGATACCTCAGTGATACCCTCAGTGATATTTTGATAATCAGGATTTTCATTTATACCCATAAATGTTTCTTATCAAATTGTTTAATGGTAGTGTGAATTTTATTTTTATCTTAGTAAAGCTATTTGAAAAAGTGGTTTAAAGCAACATTGGCGATTGTAATGTTGCATACGCAGCACACTGTGCCAAATAATCGAAATGAATATTTTTATTCTGCTGTAATTCTGTTGTCTCTTTCTACAAACACGACAGTCTTTTTTAATTTTTTTTTGTTTGCTGATATACGTATGGTAATGCACACTAATTTACCAATGTCTGTCTATTTCATCAGCGAAGCTTTCATTTTCACCACTTTCTATTGGGTTATTTGGAAAGTTCTTCGGTTGAGGTTTCTACTACTTATTTTGCTACTGCTGATAAAGAGTGACCTTGAATGACCCAGATATGGTCTTTTCTGCTTGCGCTGAATAATTTTAGCTTCTTTTGTGGCATAACTTTTGTTTCAGTACAGTGCTAAGAATGGAGAACCAAATTGTTCATTTACATCATATTATGCTCCTTTATTTCAAGAAAAGTAAAAATGCTAGTCAGACATATCTTAAAATTTGTGCTGCATATGGACAAAGTACTGTTTCAGATGACAGAGTTCGATGGTGGTTTGAGACGTTTAAGCGCGGATATTTCAGCTTCGAAGGTGATTCCCGCTCTGGACGACCATCATCTGTACAGACGGACCTGTTAAAAGAAGCAATTCACGTTACACTGAAAATTCATGTTACACAGTTCAGTCGTTACAACGCAGATAATATATTCCAAAAAGTATAGTGCATGACCATTTGATAGCTTCTTTTAAGAAGTACCACTTTACTCTCCTTTGTGGTGGTCCAGTTCGGGCATAACTTTCTTAGTTACGGGTTAACTTTCTTAGTTTCTTCGGACTGAATGAACTTCAAAATTCTAGGGAAACCTGGTAGTACAAATTAGAGTTTAAAAAATTATATAGTTTGCACTTTAATCGTATGATATATATTTATAAATTAGTTTTCAAATAAAAGCATAATCTAGTCGGATTTGCAAATCCCAAAACTTTCTTCTATCTCATACATGTTAATGTTTCAAAATTCGCAATCACACCGCCAATAATATCAATATTTTTCGTCATTCTGCTGTACGTCTGCTGCTTGCGAATCTTCAGGTAACCTGGATGCGATCAGCCGATTACTGAACTACGGAAAGTCCTGCAGACTATTGTCAAAAACATATACAAAAAATTTGGTTCAATTATCAGTATAACTTCGCACACTTCACGATGATACAATAGTGGAAGTGGAACAAAAATCGCGATCGCAGCTCCCCTTTTCCTCGAAATATCCCCAAATTCAACTGGGATCTGCAGGTTATATTCAAATACATATAGAAAAAATTTGGTTGAATTATCTCCATAACTTCATACACTTTTCGATGATACAATAGTGAAAATGGAACAAAAATCGCGATCACAGCATCCTCTTTCGTCCAAATATCCCCAAGTTCAAGTGAAACCTGCTTGCAATAACCAAAAACATAGAAAAAAATTGGTTCAATTTGAAGCATAACTTCATACACCTTTCGATGATAAAATGAGGACAGACAGACGGACGGACGGACGGGCGGATAGACAGACATTTTGTAAAAACATGTTTTTCGGATTCTCTGACTCCTAAAACATGTAAATCCGTCAAAAAGCGGAAGTAGAAAAAATTTCGATTACAATACTTTCTTCTATTATAGATAACAAACAGTAAAAACACAAAATAGAATATGATAAAACAGAGAATATAAAACATTTTTTTAAATTAATGAACGATAAGAGTGATTAAAATATCATTTAAATGGTTGAAAATGCATTCCATATTCGCACTGTGCAATTCTGCAATCACGATGAATTCACAAGATTTTAGAATTAATTTTAAAATATTCGTTGCTTATTTATGATAACTGATAACCTCATTTGGATTACTCATGATGTTTCGCTAAATAAATACTCAAATCTAATTTGCAATAATAAGAAAAACAGTGTATTAAAGTTCGAAAAGGGTTATCGGTGAAAATGAAAAGATGTAAAGCTGTTGAAACTCTAAATCTCTCTAAATCATTTTGCTTTCTCAAAAACAAAATTAGCCTCCAAACTTAACTTTAACTGAATACTGGTCCAATTTTCAAGATGATTATTATAAAACAAAAAACAAAAAAATACTGTTGAAAGTCTCTTTCTCGACTGGACTGATGAGATAAAAAGCGATATTTTTAAATCAATTTTTGACAAAATTTTATCTTGATTAATAACTATGAAAACTAAAGACTTTATATGTAGCATATTTTTTTTCTAAACAATTTAGAATATCATTTTAAGTATACAAAATTAAAGAATGATACTTTAATATTAACGCCAGAAGGAAAAGTTTAAATTTAAAACACTTTACTCTCAAATCTCATAATGATCATATTCCGTGAAACTTGATAAATTATTATAGAAAACATAGTTACATTTTTCCAACTTCAGTCGCTGCAGCTAACGTGGATCGGTTATGAATTACAGCTCACTGCAAAACAGACACTTTTCACAGCGAAATCCTCACTTTAAACAGAAACTAAACAGTGTTAACACTGCGAATACATATGCTATAGGGTGACTTGATATGAGAGTGGCGACATACAGGATATAAAATTTGCTTGGTTGCGACTCATCTAGACAAAAGTGAATCGTCAAAAATCTTGGCGAGCCTACCAGTATCGCCTAGCTGTTTTTTAACTTGTCTCACTCGTATAATTAAACTAATCCAAGCGTGTATCGTCAAATAATGAAATGTAAGTTTGCCATATTTTACACAAATGTATCTGTCAAAACACAGGCTGATCATGTGTCCTGTGGGTATGTTGTCAGTTACATCTAGAGGCACCCTAATTTGCAAGACAAAACGTAACATTCAAGAAAAGCTTTCGCAGAGTGTCTTCACAACTCTGTGACGAACGTCTTTCTTCCTATTGTATTAGATTTTTAACCCTTTGCTACATAATGTCCACCAAGGCCGTCCGTTGCCGAGTGGTAGAGACCATTCCGCTAATAGCTTGAGTATGTAGGAGTCAGGTCAGTTTGTTCGACTCCCGTCAGCTCCATTGCACACACTTTGTGGAGTTGCCGGTTGTAATTCTCTGGCGTAAATTCCCTTGTGGCTATCTCGTCCTTGTATATTGACGATGACTTATAAGCAGACACTTGATGTCAATCACACAAATCAGATGTATGTCCCCCACCCCACCCCCCCAAAAAAGGAGACAAGGCGGTAGGTTTGACTCTCTTCAACTCCATTTCATACTATTTTTGGAGTTCCAGGTTATAATTCTTCAGTGTTGTAATTTCCTGGAGTCCATCCAGTCTTCCTATTGACGAAGATTTATAAGCGGATATTTTTATCAAGCACACAAGTCTGATGTATATGTTCCATAAACAAACAAACAAACAAACTGTCCACCACAGTGTACAAAAATGCTATTTTTTTCTTACACATTTCACTTGCAGTCCCTATTCAAAGCGTATGCTTCTCTGTGACATATATGTTTAAGTAGAAAAATCGACATTGCACCACAACAATGGGTTGTTGTTGTTTCATTGAGAACATACATCTGACTTGTGTGCTTGACATCAAGTGCCCGCTTATAAGTCATCGTCAATATACAAGGACAAGATAGCCCCAAGGAAATTTACAAAACCAGAGAGAATTACAACCGAGATCTCCACAAAGTGTGTGCAATGGAGCTGACGAGAGTTGAACCCGCTGACCTGACTTCTACGCTCTCAAGCGATTAGCAGAATGGTGTCTTAACCACTCGGCCACGGATGTCCTATAGCAGCGGGTAACTTGCTTGTTGAGATATCATCAATATGGGTGTCCCTTCAGAATGCCGACAAGTTATTCTTGAAATGTTTCTAAACCTACAATAATGTTATTTAAATAGTATTTTGTTTATTAATTATTGTTTTTAGACTTCTTGGATTAATGCATAATTGAAACGCACGTATAAAATATTTTAATCATTTTTTTTTAATTTTGTGTGACCCTTTTAGTTAGAAAATAGCAAATTTAATGTTGATGATTTGACAGTTTTAAAGTATGCAACAAAGGGTTAAAATTGTCAAACTGTATAAAAAACATTGTTTTTTTTTCTATTGCATACTTTTGGAATATTTATTATAGGAATATGTTTAGATTAATTACTAATATTTGCGAAAATTGGAAAATATGTTTATCGGTCAGTAAACTTTTAAATCTTAATTATATGTTGAGTTTAAAGAGACAATAACATTTAAATTCTATGATAAAATAAATGACAGTAACGTACCTTTATCTCGGCTACTACTGAAGCAATTTTTATATATATCTTTTTAATTTGTTGGCAATAACATTAGCTATATTTCGAGAGTTGTGTCTTTCTGAAAAATAATTTGTCGTAAAGCTGATTTAAGGAAAACCTAGAAATTTTTCTTTGTGATATCAAGAAACTATTGCAATTTTTAATTTTATTTCCTGCCAGACGATACATTTATAGTTTATCTATTGTTAAAACTATTAAAAAGTATTAAAATCATTCCAGTCGTTTCAGAGAAAAAGATAAATCAATAGTAACTTTTTTTCATCAGGATATCGCAAGTGTTGTTATCCCTTAGGTGTAAATTTTTATTTCAAAGTAACATTTTTTAAAAATTTTTAACAAGAAAGAATAAAAGTCATGCATCAAGCATTGATTATGAAACACTTTCCAACACATTCAGAAAATTAAAACAAAACTTCATCTTTTAATATGGTGGAAGATGATATCTAAGTAAACAATTCTGAAAATGCATAACACATTTGAAAACCAAATTTTAGCATTTACTATCTATAATCAGTAATCTATCCGGATACTAATGTACAGCTATGAATATTATTTAAAGTCTTTATACGTACTTTACATTGTTTAAGTTTGCTAAAATTTAGTTGAGTTAGAAAACGCATAACACAGTTGAAAATTGCCCCTTCAGCAACATCCGTCATTAGCGGAAGTGTACTCGAATTCTTTTGTGAAAACCCTGTATATGATCTATTGAATTTATACACACTAAATAATAAGCAAAAAAAAAGTTAAATAAAAAAACACAAACGACAACTCTAAAAACGCACTTTCAGCAATTATTGCACATAAACAGTACTGTAACCGAATTCTTTAGTGTGTCAGTGTAAATGAACGATAAATGTTATGCACATCATATTCTATAGAAAGCCTCATATTCTGTAGTAAACCTCAGTGATATATATCAATTTCAATATATTTGAAATAGTGAAACTTTATTAAAATAAACCGCAAATGGTTTTTCCCATATACCGTAATGTAATGTAATTATTGTGAGTGCCCCTGCAAAAAAAACTATAAATGCCACGCACATCATTTTTAGTACTGAACAGCCCATATTAAACCTCAGCAACATAAAAAATTACATGGCAATCGTACTATATTTGCACGAGTTATAGCATGTCCAGACAGAGAGACGGACGACCAGACAGGCGGCTAGACATACCGAAGCCATAAACACTTTTTATCTATGTTGGAAAATATTAAAAATAATATTTCGTATTTGAATTTCAGATAATATATTTTTTTTTGTTTCCGGGTAGTTAATTATATTTTTTTGTGCTTTTATTTTATATTTACTGCATGAAGTAAAACGAGACATCAAAGAGGTACAATTTCCTATTATAATATTTATTAATATATATATATATATAGGTTAGTTTCGAAATATATGCTTTTACTCCCATTTATCATTAAAAACAAAAGTTGCGCTTTTCGCTTAGAATTTTAGGGGAAAAAAACGCTGAGTGAATACTTGCGGTCATTAATTTCAATGCAGATAAATGAAATCGATCTGAGCTACATTTGTTATAATTTATCTTTGTCTTTCGTGGGGTTTTTTTCCCGCCTAAGCTTTTTATTCTGAAAAAGATTAGAAGGGATAGACTTAAAATAAGAGAGGGGGGGGGGGGATAATTTTTTTAGCACTAACTGTAATGCTGAAAAGAGAAATTTTTTGTTAGTAGCTACTGGCCGGTAGATGACATTTTTTTAGTAGCCAGTTCTGTCGGTAGTTATTTTTCCCTTGTTGCCATCTAGTGGTTATTGGTAATACATACAGTATTTTGGTTGGTGTCTAGGAGTAATGAGTGATACTCCAGACGGTTTTCAAAATTAATTAGGTTGTAGTTTTAATTTATTGGTTGTAATATAAAATATTTAAAATAATAATTTAAACTGATATAACATTTGCATTTTATATTTATCCGAATTGCATTTATATTTGCATTTATATTGCATTTATATTTATCCGAATATATTTATCCGAATATTTATCCGATTGCAAATTTATCCGACCATCTGTGGGGTTTAAAAATTAGTTAAATGCGCGGTCCACCAACCGGCATAAAATTACAAAGAGACAATCTCTCGACCCGTCTGATCGAGACGAAAACTCCGGGACATCTATTCTCTCCTTACGATGAAAATTGCACATCATCAATTTTCTATTGTGCGGAAACATCGATCTTAGGTCCCAATTCACAAGCCTCAATAAAATGTGTGCTTTGGTTTGCAGTCCGAAGTTCAGATGAAGAACTATTGCGACCCCATATATATTAAAAAGCAAAAACATGTCCGTGAGTAATGCTGACGTCATATCAATCGCGGCAACGACCTGAGAAAACAATTTTGTGTTTTTTGCAAACTTATTAACTTCTAAACATTGTAAAATTTCAATTTTTAAACCGTCGGTTGGTATAAAAAATTATTTTCCAATGCAATTTGTTTGAAAACTACCTCTTTATGTACAGATTTTTATGGCTTCCAAAGTAATTTTCAAGCGTGACTAAAAAAAACTAAGTCTTTCGCGTGGAGCCCGTTTACAGAGGATTAATCCGTTTGAACTTAAAACAATATATAAATGATTTAGCATTATTTCCTGTCTGATACTCCATAACGAAATTAAACTTCGGCAAATCAATAAATAAATTAAACACAAGTGTAACAGATAAAAAGCCAAAATACGGGCTTAAACATTGAAATAATAAGAATCAAAAAGGCTTCTGTAAATAGTAAAATTTTTGTTAATTTCTTTGGCTAATAATTCAAAGTACGTGACTAATACTATTGTACTAATTTTAATAAATTTCGAAACTTTATTTAAATACATATTTGATAATTTTCATATAAAAATGTTTTTTCGTATTGTTAGTGGGTAATCTGAAAAATACATTAAATGTTAGAAAATTTATTAGAGTTTTTAACTAAAAATGCTTTTTACGTATTTTTTATGATAGATTTTAATACAGTGGCCGCTATCGGCTAATCTATTTTATGCACACCCGGTGGTATGTTCTGTAATCCGGGATGCCCGTGTTTCCTGGTTTTCATTAATAGGCAAAACATGCATAGATAGCACTTGGAACCTGAAAAAGCGATGTATAGATTTGTTTTTAATTAATTCAAATCGAATAGTAAAAGAAAATTATTAATAAATTCTGAAAATCATTAATAATTTTTACGAATCAATTTACTTTTTAACACTACGTCGGACGCAACCTAAACCACGTGCTCCCGGCCTTTCCCAGTAGCTTCACGTATCGTAGCGATAATAAGAGTAGTGGTGTCAGTCAGTAAAGTTTTTTTTATGATGTTGGTAGGATGCTGGATCTAATAGGCTTATTGCGCCCGAATCGTAACATTTTTGTAAATAACGATTTCTCAGGTTTTATTTATTTATTTTTTTTTTTTTTTGTAATGTCTCACTTTTTTTGCACATTAAGGCAACGACGAATTAAGGCAATAGAACATGATAAACTACAAACTGCAAACGAAAGATGAAAATCTTTCTGTCCGAAGCAATGTAGTTCCCAACAAAGTTGGGCGTAATGAGCCTGTGATGCCACTTTTGAAAAATTTTATAATCATTCTTTCTAAAACCAGTGCTATATATATAATTTTTAAACGCTCTCAAGTTTAGAAAAATCTGAAGAAGCAACACAATAGTTTTAGTTAAATCATTTAAAACGACATTTATAAAATTCGCCAATCTACAAGAAATATTGAACTTACATATATTATACATATACAGGGTGGTTATAATATAAGTATCTCTATTTGGAGCTATCTGTAACTCGAAGGAATAACCCAAATGAAATCAAAATGGGTACACTTACTATTCGAGAAGAGGGGAAGAAGAATGGAACAATAAAAAAATTAATTGCAACAATCACCGACAGATGGCGCTACTGAGTGTGAAATGTAATGTGTAATACAAGAACTAAGAATTAAGGCGTCAAACTGGATGACACACTTAATTTATTGGATAATGTTACAGTGAATGTGGTTACGCTTTCGCATGGCGGTGCCGATTATGTTCAGCACCACATGGTCATTATGCTGGAAGATACAGTACAGGCGGTGCACGACGTGCTCAACTGCGGAATGTAACGCATCAGGAGTGATGTTTCGCACATGTCGTGATATGCGGTGAAGTCATTGAGGTTTGCGACACCTACACTTTACACAATATTGCACATTACATTTCACACTCAAAAGTGTCATCTGTCAGCGATTATAGCAATTATTTTTTTATTGTTCCATTCTTCTTTCCTCTTCTCGACTAGTAAGTGTATCGATTTTTGTTTCATTCGGGTTATTCCTTCGAACTACAGACAGCTCCAAATAGAGATACTTATATTATAACCACCCGGAATATACTTAGTTATCGATTTTGTTTTTGCGTGTGTTTAAGTACCATTGCTCATTCCAAAGACGACATCTGTCCTTGGAATGAGCTATAGTGCTTAAACATTACAAAGAAAAAAAACTATAAAAATATGTATATACAATATTTTTTGTAGATTCACGAATTTTATAAATGTCGTTTTAAATGGCTAAATAAAACTATTTTGTTGCCTTTTTAGATTTTTTTAAAGTAGAGAGCGTTTAAAAATATATATTTAGCATTGTTTTTACTAAGAATAAAAATTTTCCAGAAAATAAATTAGTAAATCAAAAGCAGCCTACCAGACCCATTGCGCCCGATCTTGTTCGGAACTACATTGCGCCTGGCGGACTGTTAGAGAAATATTACGACAGCTATTGATTTAACAGTGCCAACTTTTGAGTTTTGTACTGATTGGATTCAGATTCTATCTTTATTTTCTGAAAAAAAAATTTATTTAAATAAACAATCAAATTATTTTCCTTTATTACATTTATTTCAATGGTTAAAGAGATAGGTAAAAAATTTTATATTATTTGAAAATGTTAACATTTTCCCCTTTCATAAAGTTCGCTTAGTCGAGACAAAATTGATTGAAAGAAAAGACAGAAAACTATTTGAACGGTTGAGTAATTTCTTTTAATCGTCATCTTTCAACATTTAATCGCCTACTGGCGATGAGAGAGTAGTTATTTCCAGATTTAACTGGTTGTTCCAGTTATAAAAAAATAATAGTGGAAAAAATAATTCTTGACCACACGCAAATTTGATAAATTAAAATAAAATTACATGCACTTTTCAAAGATTTTTGTTTTCCTTTTTTTAAGAAACATATTTTCTTCAACAACATCAATGTTGTTTAAATAAATGTGTAATCTCTATACACTGTACACAAACAGAGAAAAATTACATTTTAAAATTAAAATGCTGTTTTATCTTGTATATTGCGTAAAAAGGGGAAATTTTTGTACGAGATTTTAAGCTTAACATATGTTACATTTAATAAATTATTATTTTTTATCTTAAATAATTGTATACAAATGGTACAAAATGTATACATGGGTACTTACTTATTTATATATACACTACTTATTTATATAAAAGTGGCAAATATCTTTTATCTTTAAAACAATATTTAAAAGTGAAATTGGAGAGTAATTTAATACTTTTCTTTATTGTATGTATTAGGTATTGTATGTAGAAGGAAAAAATACACTGACCTCAAAACTTAGAGATATTGCTTGAAATTCTAAACACGTGACAAACAAGGTTAATATGACACCAGTTTTTTTTTTTTTTTTTTTTTTTTTTTTTTTTTTTTTTTGTCTAGGTAGTGTTTTTTGCAATACAGATTAGTAGTGATCTCTGAGTGTTCTTATTATTTATTCTGCTAAATGCAAATGCAGTAACAGAGGTTTACATTTATTTTTCTAGGGAAACCCTTAAATTAGCTGCATGTGTTTAAAAAATAGATATTTTAATTAATTAAAACAGATTTATTAAAATAATAAAATTGATAATTAGATTAAAATAGATAAAGATTGTGCTACACTTGACGTTTCGAAACACAGTCTGTTTAATTTTTCCATCTGTAGTCAGTCATTTGGGCAGCTTACTTTCATACTTTAAAAAGACGGAAATGGATCTAATTGAGAAAATGAAATAATATTGGAAAGAGAACTGGTTTAAACTGAATAAAAATTATTTTTCTAAGAGGTGGTAGTAACAAACTTTTATTAAGTCCGCATATAAATGATGCATATAGTCGTCATGCGAATATGCAAGATTTAACGACATAAAATATTAAAGTAAATCACAGTCTTAGAGTTAAATTTTAAGAGTTTTAGAGGTAAATAATTAGGAGTTAGTTCTACAAAAGTAAAAACCATGCGTAAATCAAATATAAAAACTGACCCTGACAGTCTACAGAAGATTTAATTCCGCTAACAAAGACAATTACTTTTTCGCATTACATAAACAGTTTTGCTAAACACAAAAGGACTTAAGGATTTTCAAACGTAAAAAAAAAAAGAAATTATGATTAAAATATATTTCTTCTATAAGTAGCAACACATTTAACAATCCGTCCAAAGTGACAGAATTGTGACATCAATCAAAACAATATCCCCATAGTTCGAAACAGTTGATGCCGGTTCAGGGGCTTCCTAGTTGCGATCAACTTTACGCCCAGTCGATTGTGAGTAACATGACTTGTAATAGTGAGCCGTTGGGAATATATAAGATTGCTTTAAAGAGCAAATAAAATAGAAAGAAAAGAAAATTTAAAAAATGGAAGAAATAAGTTTGGAATATATAGAAAAGCAATAGATATTAAGGATAGAGTCAATATAAGGAAAGTAAAATGGTATTGCTGTAGTAAGTATACTACTCATAAAAAGTTTAAGGATTAAAGATAGGGTTCGGAACATATTTCATACAAACAGCATAAATGTCAGGTGGAAAAGGCGGTCAAAGCAAACTATAAAAAAAAAGACACTTTTCAGTGGCCATACAATTTTTTTTTTTTTTTTTTTTTTTTTTTGTAAAGTTGGAATGAGATTAATTATGAAAATAAAGCTATACAAAATTATTATTATTTTTTTTTAATTTAACAAAAAGAAAATAAAAATAGGAGAAGTTAGTGGAACTAATCATAATTAGGTTTGTTGAATTCAGAGGCAAGACAGTCAAACTCGTTCATAATAATGAACATTTTCTCGAGTGGGTTAGTGCAGTTTTTAGTTTTTCTGGAAATATTTTTAAAACATTGTATGAATTTGTTGAACTTAAGGATTTCTTTCATTTCCTGAAAAGTTTTGAAATTTTCTGAGATTTCAGTGGTATAGTTAGTGCTGGGTACACTGTTAGTAGTTGTGAAATGAGTGTTCGGGGATAGATTCTGAGTATCTGTAGATTTAGTGGATGGGGCTTGTGGTGTTGGGTCCGGATCTGAGGCCGAGTTGGCAGTAGAAGCTGTATTGGTGTCATTGGTGGTGGGAGTATTAGTTGTCTTTTTAGTATAGTTGAAACTGGCAAGAATGTCTGTCATAAGTTTAACATCATTTTTTGGGTTGGGTTCTGTAATATCATGACAGCCGAATGACACAACGATTTTTCTTTTTAAAATTTAAATGCACAGTTTATTAAATGAGAGCTGATATTTACAAGATGATTATTTACATTATGTACACTTTCACTAATATTCATAAAAATTCCACCTAAACCACATTACTTCTTAAACAACCAAAATATACTCGGATGCCTTCCCACATCCTACTTACTCCGAACGAACCACCATTCCTTCTCCTCTTCTCTTCACTTCCGTTTACTTTTTTAAACAAAAAAGGGTTGGAAGGATATTGGTTGCATGACACCCCCCCGATAAGATTGTGCTACGCAAAGCGAAGCAAAATCTGACAAATAGCAACCATACAACTATACAGCATAAAATATATATAAAAACACAATTCAAAACCGATGTATAGAAGCCTTGTTATAATAGTTATAATGAATATATAATAAACATATAAAAAACACTAACGATTCACAACAGACGGAAAGACGACTTGATATAATACTGCATACCAAAATTAAACACGAAATAAAGTATCATTTAAATAATCCTTATACAGTAACTAGTCGTGACAGACTATCTGCATTTTTTAATTTTTCACCTGGGCAATGAGAAATATTTATATTATATCTTTGTAGAGATAAGGCCCATCTTTGTAATTTTGCAGACTGAGGTGCAGATTTCTGAAGATATATTAAGGGATTGTGATCAGTTATTAGTTCAATTTCAGCACCAAACACATAAACTTCAAATTTTTTAATGCCCACACTACCGCATAAGCTTCACGCTCAATAGTCGACCAGTTTTGTTGCACCTTAGTGAGCTTTTGGCTAGCAAAACTAATAGGACACAAATTTTCTTTCTCATCTCTTTGCGATAGACAAGCACCAACTCCATAAGAACTGGCATCACTTTGAATAGTGTAAGGCTTTTTAGGATCTGGTGTATACAGCTTAGGAGCTTCACACAATGAACGTTTTAAAGTTTGGAAAGCCTCTTCTTCAACCTCAGACCACGGAATGATTTCTAGGATTTTCTTTTTTGTCAAGTCGGTTAAAGGCTTGGCGATTTCAGCATAATTTCTTATGTAGTCACGATAATAATTAAATAAACCCAATGCACTTCTGAGGGCTGTTTTGGTTTTAGGCGATTCTATTGTCTCAATGGCACGTAACTTCTCCGGATCGGGCTCATGTCTACCTCCTCCTATGACATGACCTAGATACTTGATCTGTGCCTTTGCAAAAACACATTTTTTAACATTCACCGTGAATTTCAGTTCAGTTAATTTGGATAAAACAGCGTCAAGATGTTTCAGATGATTTTCCCAGTCATTTGAAAAAATAGCAATATCATCCAGATATGCTCGACTGTACTTACGATGTTCATCCAGAGCATTGTTGATCGATTTCTGGAATGTGGCAGCCGCGTTGCGCAATCCAAAAGGCATGACTTTCCATCGGTATTGAGCACGATGGGTTTTAAAAGAAGTAAGATCTGGACTCTGTTCTTCTAGAGGAATTTCCCAATACCCTTTTAATACATCTAAACATGTAATTATGTTAGCACTTCCTATTTGATTAATTAATTCAGTTGCATTTTCCATAGGGTATTCAAAAGGTTTTGTCACTGTGTTCAATTGACGAAAATCTATACATAAGCGCATGCTACCGTCCTTCTTTGCGACACATACGACCGGATAAGCTATTTCAGCTTCACTTTTTTCTATAAGTCCTAGATGCTCTAACTCTTCTATTTGTTTGTCCACTTCATTTTTTAGTGATTCCGGAATTTTATAAATATATGGTTTCTTTCTTTCCGCACCTGGTAATAAACGAATTTTGTGTGCTCCAACGTTGGCAACTTGAATTTTACCTGAGAATAATGGTGTATGTTTTTGTAGAAGTTTACTTAACTCTAATTGTTTATCAACCTCCAGATGACTAAGGTCTACTTCTATGTTATTTTCATTCAAAGCATTAGCTTTAATTGGTGTTGGGTGAATTTCACCAAATTCTACATCGTCTTCAAAAATGACTCCAACAGTCTGTACTCTTACGTTAAATTTCCTTATTTTATTCGCATAAACATGTCTGACACCCCCATCAGGTAATTTCACTTTATACGAATGTGGTTTTATTCTTTCAAGTATTTCTCCGGGTCCTGTCCATCTAGCATATAATTTATTGGTAGAATCAGGGATAAGTAAATATACTAAATCACCTTTTTCAAATTCTTTCATTCTACTTCGACGATTGAAATAGCGAGTGTAATTTTCTTGTTTTTCTGCAGCAGTTAAAGAAGCAATGTCAGCGGCTCTTTCCAAATTTATTTTTAATTCTTGTAAATAGTCTACTGCTGAATTACTAAGATTCAATGGTAAGGGGATTTCACCTGACCATGATGACTTTAGTACTGCCAAGGGACCTCTAGCTTCCCGACCATACATGAGCTTAAACGGTGATACTCCAGTTGTGCAATTTGGCACTTCACGGTAGGCAAAAAGTAGAAAAGGAATATGTTTATCCCAATTAACAGGATCCGTACGAATTACATGATGTAGCATTTGTTTAAACACACGATTAAATTTTTCAATTAATCCATTCGAAGCGGGATATGATGGAGTTGAAAAGCGAGGACATGCCCCTAACCGGTTCTCAAATTCTTTAGTCAGTTCAGATTTAAAATTAGTGGCCTGGTCTGAACAGATAACTTCAGGAATTCCGGTGCGCATAAAAATATCTAATAAAGCATCACATGCTGTTTTCGCAGAGAGACTCCGTAATGGTACTACTTCCGGCCATTTAGAGTTTTGATCAATTAAGGTAAGACAATATTTATGCTTCCTTCCTGACGGCGGAATAATTTCACCAATACAATCAATATTTACAGTATGAAATGGATATGGAGCGCGGACAACAGGTGTAATCGGAATTTTATCTGTTTGTTTCTCAGGGCTTTTTAACTGACAGTTCTTACATGTTCTACAATAATTTTCTACATCTCTTGAAATATTCGGCCAATAAAAAGATAATTTAATTCTTTCTTTAGTTTTTCTCATCCCTAAGTGGTTTCCAAAAATTGAATCATGAGCTAATTGTAACACTTTATTTCTATAACTTTCCGGTAGAACGAGCTGATATATTTTATCACCGCAAATAGTTTCTTTATGATACAATAAATTATCCCGTATCAAAAAATTATTTTTTCCTAATCTAGCGTCCTTGAATGAATTCTTTAAAGTTGCGCAATCTTTTTGTTCTTTACAAAACTTGTTAAACTCTGAAAATTCATCATTTCGCTCATTTTGTTTATTCTCTGAAGAAATAAAACAAACGTTTAATTCCTCTTTCGCCAGTGGGGCGTCTGAGCTATTTTTAGCTTCGTGACCTTCGAACTTCTGCAGTTGACTATTATTACACAACTCTTCATTTTGAAGTTCAATCAAAGCATTATACACGTCTGGAGTTAATAAACAAGGCACATTTAAGTTTTCAGTGAAAGCAAAAAGCGTATTTAAGGTAACATAAATTCCGCTGTTAGGTAATTTATAATGGATGGGTATAGTAGCCAAATTTGCTTGTACTTTTTCTTTGAAAGCGGACTGTAACAAAATACTACCTTTAGCTTCGATTTTCAGATCGGAAATTAATGACGTATTTAAAATACTAATTTGGGTACCTGAATCTAAAATAGCTTCTATTTCTTTTCCTTCTACATAAATAATGATCTTTTTTAAAGGAAAAAGAACTTCGTTTAATTGATCATTCATGTGTAAATGCATGGAACTAACATTAGTGACTAATGCATTATTATTTTTATTTTGATTCAATTTATTTGTATCTTGTTGCATTTTCGGTTTTCTCTGACCCTGATCATCATTTTGAGAATAATATTTATCATACTTATTTCTTCTGTTTGGGCACAATTTTGCTAGGTGTAATGGGGAATTACAAATATAACAATCACGTGATTTTGAGAAGTGTCTGTTCTCATACGTAGTTTGATTTTTCCTTAGTTGTGGGGGAACATATTTAGTATTATTATCATTATTCACTTCACGATAAATAGGCCGTTTCTCAAATTTTGTTTCCTCGAAAGACCTGCCTTTTGCAGTAAAATAAATGTCACAGTTTTTCAACTGATCGGGCAAAAGCCAACTTTCTCCTTGCTTGACTGCAATGTGAGTAGCTAGCTCATTATCCAAAGTTTCAAAAATTTTATCTGATATTATTAAATTAATAAGTGAATCGAAATCTTTAACGTTTCGAATTCTACAATAATTTAACCAACAGGATCTTAATCGCGAACCGAACTGTTGATGGGTTTCACCAGGTAATCTTTTAGCGTTTCTAAAATTTTGTAAACAAGTAAATGGGGACGGTTCATATTCTTTCAAAATTAAAGATTTAATTTTATCATAATCAGCTAATTCTTCATCATCAATATAAACAAGAACATTTCCTGCTTTTTCACCTACTAATTTTAGCAAAATTTCCGATTTATATTCCTTAGGAACATTTTTGTGCTTAAACGCTCTTTCTAAAGAATCAAAAAAGAGATTCCATGTTTCATTTTTCTTGGGCACTGGGATTACCAAAACTTGAACTGCTTTAATTAATTTATCTAATGATAATGACGTACTATTTTCCCCTTCGTTATGGATTAAATTCTCGCTTCTGATTTGTTGTTGTAAACGCAATCTATTTACTTCCTCGCCAATTTTTCTTTCTGACACTGCAGTCGATAAAAATTCAGTTACGAATCTTTATCTTTTAAGTATTCTTTAGATTTCAATAACAAATCTTTTAATTCGGGTACTCTCTTACTAGCATCAGCTTCTTCACCTATTTCTTCCAGAACAATAAGTAAATCTGCTTTAGTTACGTTTTTAAACATTTTCGAATAAAGTTAACAGTATCTTACTACACAATCAAATGATAAAAAAAGAATAGCTCACCTCTATTTTGTAATCCAAACACTGTGATCCAAAGCACAACTTTTATTATTTTAAATCGTAGAAATAACTCTTGTTCTCGTTATGAGAGCGTGCTGTAATATCATGACAGCCGAATGACACAACAATTCTTCTTTTTAAAATTTAAATGCACAGTTTATTAAATGAGAGCTGATATTTACAAGATGATTATTTACATTATGTACACTTTCACTAATATTCATAAAAATTCCACCTAAACCACATTACTTCTTAAACAACCAAAATATACTCGGATGCCTTCCCACATCCTACTTACTCCGAACGAACCACCATTCCTTCTCCTCTTCTCTTCACTTCCGTTTACTTTTTTAAACAAAAAAGGGTTGGAAGGATATTGGTTGCATGACAGGTTCCTTACGGTTGAGCTTAGTGGGTTGATTTTTCCTAACTATTTGTGGGGTTTTAGGGCAGCCTCTGTAGGTTGCAGGGTGAGTACCCGAGCAATTTGCGCATTTTGGGGTGATCTTGCCAGTTTGAGGGCAGTCAGGGGTGAGATGTGGGCCAGCGCATTTTACGCACTTAGGGGGGAATTTGCAAATTTCGGACGCGTGTCCAAATCCCTGACAGAGGTGACACTGTTTTACAATGTTGGAGCCTTTAAATAGCTCAACGGTAACACTTAAATTGCATATTTCTGTAATTTTATAGATGTCATCAAAGTTTTCTCTAGGGAGAAGATTAACGAGGTATATAGGCATGGGATTTCCTGTTTTTATATTTTTAAGTATTGCTGCACGGTTAGCAGTGAAATTGTGTTCTTTGAGTGCCTCTATGATTATATTGGGGTCAGTGTAAGGGGGGATGCATCTTATGCAGACTTTACGAGGGCGTTTTTCAGATGGGCTGAGTGTAGTGTAAGCTATGAAGTTTGTGTCTAGGTAATTTTGTGTTTTATGGAAATCATTATCATTTTTACAATGAACTTTCAATAGTTCTCCGTCTAGTTTAATAAGTGGCTTGATTTCATTAGCTTGATTAATTTCGGAAGCAAGTTTATGCCAATGACCTTTGATTTCAATAAAAACTGGATGTATTCTGTTTTTGTTAGAATTTTGATTAATAACTGAATTTTGATTATTAGCTGAGTTTTGCGAGCTGCCGGGTTGGGCGCTTTCCGGGGAAGTGTCGTGGTCCATGGAAATATTATCAGAATTTTCCTCCCTTAGGACTTGGTATTTATTTTTGAGTGGGATATTATTAAAATCCGGGGTTTTTCTTTTGCGACTGCTGGCTGAGGTAAAGCCATCATCATTGCTCACCATAGTTATAATTTTAGGGTTTAGTTCAAACATAACGTTTGCTATATCAAGTTGACTATCATTAATAACATAGAGTTGAAAAAATTTAAGTTTCGATAATCTATCGGGGTCAAACGGCTCACAAAATAAAAAAGAGATGGAGTTTAAAATGTTACTCACATGTTGTTTGTCTTGACTGGTGCTGAAATCATCAGTAGAGAGGATGTTCTTCAAGTAAACATCACGAACGAACGTTCAATTAATTTAAACTTTCTCTCTATATTCTTTCTGGTAGCCATCATTTTTCAAAACTTAATTTCATTAAAAGAGACAATAGGAGAAGGTTTAAATTTCATTATCAAAATGGCATTTTGAAAAAAGTTCTGATATGCTTCACAAAAATATATTTAGAAACTATGAAAAGGCTACAAAAGAATATCCCTTTGAGTTTGAAAGCTCTTTAGATAAACTTGACATCCCACGTAATTACAGTGATCTCTCACTTATACGCGATGTTCAGTAATTACTTTTCAAACGACTATTTTAAAACAGTAAAAGTCGATTTATAAATTTTGGGATTTAAAAAGCCGAAAATTACCTTATATAAAAACTGGTGCGGAAAAAGGATTTCCGGGTATCGCGTGTAAGTGAGAGATCGCTGTATTTCCGTTCTTTGCAGTTTCTTCAGCAATCAGGTTTGGTACTATTGTTATTTTAACAATGAAGTCCTGTGCTCCTGCAAGCAATAAAATTTCCAAATTTCCCTCGTCGTTGTACATAATGCTCCTTTATTTAATGTTTTTGTTATATGCAGAGTGTTAAAAAGCAAAAGTAAGAAGCAGCATGTTGCAGAAAAAGTAAATCGTGGTTAGAGAAAATAAAATGTATTGGTCTGACAGATATTCGACTTGTAGAATAATATTCCAAGTGGTACAGAATTTTCGATAATATAAAATATAGTTCAAAATCTGAATAGAGTCAACTGCACTACAAAAAAAATGAGATGTATATAATCAGAGAAATTCAGAATTTGTTTCATGATTTTGCGTTATTTACAGCTGTGAGTGCTCAGTGTATCTACAACCACATTTTACTAAAAGCTGAAATCGTGTGCGTGAAATACAGAATGAAACAGCATATCGACGGAAGTAGCTGGTACCTCCAGCCGCACAGAATTTATCAGTATTAGTAAGGACTGAGGATATCCTGTACAAAACCCATGACTTTAGGAATCCCAACAACCAAAAACCGCAGGGTGTTTTTGTGATGCTATGTATATCACACTTCTATGACATAAACTACAACAGCGCTTTAATTTTTTGCATACCATATACAATTAGTAACATGACTAATTATGTCACTTGCTTTTTTTCAGTAAAGGTAAAGAAAGACAAAATTTTAAATATGATGACATTAATAAGCTTACAGCTTATTTATGAGTAAGTTGAGGAAAATTGTTCTAGAAATATGCATGTGTTAAAAAACACAAATGACTGGTCTATTCAATTCAAAACACAACCACGAAAACATCGGATTATGACGCACTGGATATCGGACACTTCAATTCAAAGCATTTTTGTGACATATATAGCTGAAACAAATACAGTGTGGTTATAATTAAAGTGACACTACTGCGATCTATATAGAGCCAGTTTTTATCGACACATTTATTTATTTTTTATTGAAACTTGGTACATACGTCTGGGTGGACCATAGGAAAAATAATGCTGTAATAAAAAATAGCTCAAAATTCAACTAGTAGATAGCAATTTTCAGGCAATTCAGCACAAATGTTAAGAAAATAATAAATATTTAAAATGGCGATATTAAATGCCGGAAAATCATTCTTCGCCATGACGTTAGATAAGAAAGATCTAGTTTTCCTAGTAAAGTTGTTTTATCAAAACTGTATCAATTGGTTACCTACACTGCGGGAATAACGACGCTTGTAAAGCTTGGAAAAAAGGTGTATGAAGAAGAATGGTTTGAAAAAGATTAGTATTAAATTTGAAGAGGTTGGAAATCTGAATGTGCTGGATGAAAGAATATGGTAGGAAATTTCAAATAAAACTGAAAAAAGTCTATGGTTTCCAGAGACTGGTATTGTTACTGATATTATTCAACAAGTACTCGAGGCGCGTCATATACGATTTGTCTGAGCTTTCAACTACGTTACAAAAGGTTAGCTGATCATTTTTAAGTGGCATTTTTAAGTGTTGTATATGATACACATGGTGAAAAAGCGGCAACATAAAGACTTACTAAAACGCACTAGTTTCGCTTTCTGGTTTTTCGTGAGAATAACCGGAGAATAACATGAAGGATATCCATGAGAATAACCCTTGCGCCCCAATGCATTGCCTTTTTAAATTTTTGTAGTCAGGTAAAGCGCATTTTATCCGTGAATGATCAGTGAATATTCACAACTGTCGCATATGAAGTACTGCAAGTTCCCATGTTTTGCAAGAACAACCTTTGCATTATTCTGATTTTACTGCCGATTTCATACTTAGCCATCTTTGTTTTGAGAGGATCACTACTGAAGGCCTAATAGATGTTCCTTCTCGAGTATCCGTAACTGTGAACTTCTGCAAAAGTAAGTCGTTTCTGCCTTGTAAAATCAAGATCATTTCAATACTGCTAACTTTATGCAAAATGGTGTAACATTCCATTTGAGCGACAAGTGAAGGAAATGGTTGGAACTTCCTTTGGATATGATTGTATAATTTCGAAAATTTTTCACATAAATTGGGATCCCCAAAAAATCGAGTTTTTTGAGGGAAGGCATGGATTCTGCGTGTATTGATAACAAGCAGAACACGCCATATTGCTGCAAATATTTTCAAACCTCTTCAGAATATCATTCAATATGTTATAAGGCTCTTTTTACATGTACTCACACGTTACATTTTATCTATATAATGTCTGTCGGATTCCACTTCTCCGTCCACACAACTTCGAAATAAATCCGGTCTTTTGATATGCTGCCACCACCGATATGAAAACGTGATATCGGGCACGGTACTTGATGTATATTCAGGAAAAACTTAACTCTTTCAATTAAAGTTAAAGAAACAATTTATTAACAATATTTACACTTAAACTCGGAGGTAAAGTATCCGGTTTAATATTAAATCAAAATAAATACAGAAACGCTTTACGTGTACCGTTAGACTACGTTGATTCACTCAGAACCGAGATTTCTCTTAATCTCACACACGCTATCTCTCTTCCTTCCGAGAGATCCCGTTCCATACACGTGCTCAGAGCTGCTCTCTGAAAACCAACCTACACACCTCGCTGCCACGCTAGAACTAACTTCCTCTCCCTCGTAAACTTCAGAACACCCTCCTTTCTACGGGGTTTCTCCTCTGTTCCCAAGGGTCCTTGACCACCCTTCCTCCCTCTTGACGGATCTGTCTTCCTAAACAAAAGGGTGCAATATCTTTTTTTTATCTATGAAAGACCACATTGCAATGGATATACTGCTTTCATTCTGTTCCACCTTCCTTCCTCTTGTATTCTGAGTAGCTCCCCTTCGGATTAAGATTTTCTAAAGGACGCCTCTAACGGTACACAATAGATACAATATGCTAATCCCTTAAGAATAGCTTTCAACTCTTGCAACTGTAAGAGAAGAACCTGACACCCCCCACCTTAGCGGAAAATATGCCTTTTAGGGGCTAATTTTCCTCAAACTATGTAATGTCTGAGAAGAGTTCAACAGTTCCTTGATAGGTTTCTTCATTACTACAATTACATAAATATTTCAAGGTGTCTGAAAATTTAACTACTGACATCTCTAATGAACCATATACTAATGTGATAACTACAGAAAAAAATTACACAATATGCTAATACACTGTTATAAATACAAGATGCAAATACAATTATAAATACACAAAAAAATAAAGTTACACTAGTATTATGTCATTTCAAAATCAGTCCTTAGGCTGATGTTGCTGGAGGCGGAACTTTTTCCTTCCAGTGCTTCCTCGTTAACTTAATTGGTACATCCCTTTCCGCAATGCACCCGCTTGAATGGCTAACTTCTGCCTCTGATGTCCCAATTAAATCTTCCTCTAACCAATCAGGTACTTGCCTGTCCAAGTCCTCTTTGTACGTAATAAAGACATTGTACAATTTCTGCCTTATCTTACCCCTCTCCGGTTTACGACCAATCCGATTTTTCTCCATTTCTACCAGTTCGATAGGACCCATAAATAATACCTTATTTTTCCTTAAGATTGATTTTATGTCCCCAACTTGAATATTGGTTAACCCTTTTATTTCGAATCCCTTCCTGTCTTTATTTTCCAGTTGTTCTCGGTCTAACAACAGATCTTTCCTACAGTCTTCAAACTCCCCGTCACTATCCAAGACAATATCGACTACTTTATTTTTAGCCATAAATGCTCTCATTTCATCTAGAAACACTAGTTTCTTACTCCCGTCCCCTAACTCAACTATAACTGCAGGTCGACATATTTCCTCTTTCTCCTTATTACTCACATTCATTTCCCTCGTTAAACGACATTCTGCACATGATTCGCAAAACGTTTTAGCTTCCTCTACCATATTTTCCCAATAAAATGAATGCTTGATTCTTTCTAACATTTTCTTAACCGCGTGATGTTCTCCATATAAGGAGGTATGCGCTAGTTTTAGAATTTCCTCCCTTCTAACTTTAGGTAATACTAATTGAGCTACAGTTTCATCTACTAATTTCTCTTTATGATACAATAAGCCATTTACAACATAGTAAGACCCTTTCTCATTTTCAGCCAATTCCCAAGCTTTCTCTAAATCTTTACAACTCATTTGGGATTCCTGAAATACATTTAATCTACTTTCCGTAACTTGACTAATCTTACTTGTCTCTATCTCGGCTTTTTCCTTCTCCTGACTTTGTACATTTTCCGATCTCGTTTCTACGACATAACGGTTATTATTACCATTTCTAATCCCTTCCCCTTCTTTCACTTTATTCCTACTATCTTCCTTACATTTCCTTTCTACCGATTGTCTTAATGATTTCTCTTGGTTTAACCCTGACAATTCATTAGCCACGTCAGGATGTAAAATTACCTGTTCCTTACTATTATCAATTATCGCGCAAAGTACATCCTGATGAATTACATTAGTTGCTCCGCGTTTTGGGATAGCTAAAGGTAACTGAATTAATGGCGATTTCACTGCCTTACCAAATATCCCTTGTAAGTAGATGCTACCAGCCCCTCTTAGTTTCTCTGCTGGTACTAAATCTTTATGAACTACGCTAATTTGGCAACCAGAATCCACTAATCCTTTTGTTATCTTCCCATTTACACTAACTTCCACTTTCTCGAGATTATTTAACTTCTCTCCAATAACTTTAGCTCTCCAATTCCCTCTTGCTCCGATTCTTACCATACTCGCTCCCTTTGGTAATTCTTTAATTCCTCGCACTGAGACATTATTGATACTAGCCCTTGGTTCTTGTCGGTTATTAATTTGATTACTTCCCTCATTATTTCCTTTTGTACAAAATCGCTGAACATGTCCTCGTTGAGAACACTTGAAACAGATAGGCGTCGTATCATTAGGCTTCTTATATTCCGGTTTTCTACCTAAAAATGGACTAACTTCATTATTCCCATTTTGTCTCCAATTACTACTAAATCCCTCATCTTTTGCCCTTCTAGAATCTTCATTATTCACATACCTTTCTTTACCTTTATAACCCTTATAAGTTACCGCATAAGATTTTTGTTTAGCATCAAAGAAATTATCACATTCCTTAGCAATTTTCGAAACTTCTAACCAATTACTGTGCTGAGTTAATCCAATATGCGTCGCGGTTTCCTCATCTAGAGTAGTTAACAACTTATCCGTGACAATTAACTGATTAACCTTCTCATACGTATCTGCACCTCTAATCTTACAGTAATTTTCCCACGTTGCTATTAAACGTGACACAAATAATACATGAGTTTCATTTTGATTCCTTCTAGCCTTCTTGAAATTTTCCAAACACGCCTTCGGTGTCGGCTCGTGTTCCCTTAGAACTAATTCCTTTAACTTCTCATAACTCTCAATTTGTTCTCTAGTCGTGTATATTAGCAAATTATCGGCCTTATCCCCTAGCATATTTAATAAAATTTCGGCCTGCTGGGTTTCCGGTACATTTTTTGTTTGGAATGCTCGTTCTAAACTGCTAAAAAACAGATTCCATCCCTCAGTCCCTTCTGGAACCTTGATAGACAAAGTTTTAACACTTTTAATCAATTTCTCTAGGCTACTCTCATGATTAGATTCTCTAGTCCCATTAGCGTTATTAGCCGAACTTTGAATCTTTATACTTTCCAACTCTAACTCATGTTCCAATCTCAATTTTTCAGCTCAATTTCTCTATCTAACTTTTCACGGTCTAACTCCCTTTGTAACTTTTCCTCCTTTTCTAACTTTTCCCGTTGTAACTTTTCCTCCTTTTCTAACTTTTCCCGTTGTAACTTTTCTTGTTCTAACCGCTCCGTAACAATAGTGCTAGATAATTCCATAATGGCTCCCTCTTCATATTCGTCGCTCTCCACTATCTTTTTCTTAAGCTTAAACCTGGTATCATCTTCCGAGACTTCAATCCCTAACTCTTCACATATCGCCTGAAGATCCACCCTTTTTATTTTTAGTAAGAAAGCCATACCTTCTACTGATAATTATTACCACCCTACAATAATACTTAATCCCAATATCAAATTAATACTTCCTCAAATCCTACCCTCATAAGTTACCTCCACATATTATACTATTTAACATATTTCAAATAAGTAATAATACAATAATAAATTTCCTTAAACAATGATACCCCACAATTTGCTTCCAATAACAAAGTAACAATAATCTCAATTTCACTATTATGCAATACAGATTTTAAATTTATACCATTAAATAATAAAATACAATTTACACAATAATACTGATGCGTTGCAATTTGAATAAAACACTGATGCCAATCACTACATAAAAATATCCACCTAACAAACATTTGCATGAAATACACATAAATTCCTAAATTTAATCTCAATAAAATATTTCAATTTCAAAATTAGTTCTCACATTAAAAAGTAAATCACAGCACTTTTTTTTTTCTCTGGGCCTTCAGTTCTTCCTTGAAGGTTATTTCAATTTAATTTAAATTCTACACAAATTTGCTTTCCTCATTTACTATCAATATTTCAAACTTAAAGCAAACAATATCACTTAATTTAAATATTACTTTAACAATAATTTAAATTTAAGAAATTTCAATTATTCCTTCCAACTATTAACACAATGCATTAATTTTAATCATTAATCTTATCCGTTTAAAACAATTAGAAAATCACTTCTAGTAATTAATATAAGATCCTTTTCTTAAAACAATAGTGTAAAATGGTTGTTAATATCTCATTTGATTTAGACCAATTATTATATTGCACATAAATTAACATAAATTATACACAATAAAAAACAGTAGGTTCGAGAATGTCAGTAGAGTAAAATGATCAAAACACCTTACCTCGTACTTTATTCGCTGGGCAATTCTCTGCTCACTTTTCCACAGGGTAAATCTTGCACTCTCGGGCCACAATCACTGCACCTTGCTACACAATGCACAAAAAACACTACGCACAACACTACACTAACACCACCACTAATTCACTTCACTGTAATGACGATAGGCTAGCTGGCACTGGTTGTCTACGACGATAGGGCACAAACACTTCCGCTGGGCGATCCGGCACAAACTCTCTGTAACACGGCTATCTGGCACTAGTCTACAACGATGGGGCACGAACACTTTCGCTGGGCGATCCGGCACAAACTCTCTGTAACACGGTTAACTGGCACTGGTCTTCGGTGATTCAGATCCCGTCGCTGCCAACATTGTCGGATTCCACTTCTCCGTCCACACAACTTCGAAATAAATCCGGTCTTTTGATATGCTGCCACCACCGATATGAAAACGTGATATCGGGCACGGTACTTGATGTATATTCAGGAAAAACTTAACTCTTTCAATTAAAGTTAAAGAAACAATTTATTAACAATATTTACACTTAAACTCGGAGGTAAAGTATCCGGTTTAATATTAAATCAAAATAAATACAGAAACGCTTTACGTGTACCGTTAGACTACGTTGATTCACTCAGAACCGAGATTTCTCTTAATCTCACACACGCTATCTCTCTTCCTTCCGAGAGATCCCGTTCCATACATGTGCTCAGAGCTGCTCTCTGAAAACCAACCTACACACCTCGCTGCCACGCTAGAACTAACTTCCTCTCCCTCGTAAACTTCAGAACACCTTCCTTTCTACGGGGTTTCTCCTCTGTTCCCAAGGGTCCTTGACCACCCTTCCTCCCTCTTGACGGATCTGTCTTCCTAAACAAAAGGGTGCAATATCTTTTTTTTATCTATGAAAGACCACATTGCAATGGATATACTGCTTTCATTCTGTTCCACCTTCCTTCCTCTTGTATTCTGAGTAGCTCCCCTTCGGATTAAGATTTTCTAAAGGACGCCTCTAACGGTACACAATAGATACAATATGCTAATCCCTTAAGAATAGCTTTCAACTCTTGCAACTGTAAGAGAAGAACCTGACAATGTCAATTAAACGGAGAGATACATCTATACAGTCCAGAACGTTTTTCTAGATGTGCATAGTATTAAACAAATAGATGTACATCAGACATTTCCCGTTTAGATATCTATGAGGTAACTGTGACTTATTATAGACGTATTTAAAAAGGTGATGTGAGTGAAACGTGTTCTGAAAACGTTCTAAATTACGATTTTCATGGAATTGTTAAGGACATAAACTTGACATTTTGCATGGCTGCTGCTGTTTAAGACGCAAATGCACACACAGAACAGTTTTTTTAATTGAAATTTAAAAGGGTGAAAGAGAAAAAATGTTCTAAATTACTATTTTTGTGATACTGAAAGAACTAGAATATTGAAATTTGGCATGGTGGTTAAAATTAAGTTACAAGTGATCGCTAATAACAGTTTGTAAATAAATTCGAAATTTAAAAGGGTGAAATGAGCGAAAAGCGTTCCGAAAAACATTCTAATTTCATTTTCTACGGAATCTCTGGAACGACTGAACCGATTTCAATACTGATGGTGCCAAGTTGATGGTTCCAATCCTTGCTCTAACATAGGCGATATTTGATGTCGGTGTCAAAACCCCAGGGGGGTTGCAGGAGCAAAAAATGTTCTAAAATTACGATTTTTGTGATACTAAAGGAGTTAATATCTCCTCAAGCTTTTTTTCTTAGTTATCAGAATATTTCTAAAATATGTGCTTAATTTATAATTTTATGTGTTAAAATCTTAGTGAAACTGAATAAGATTTTAACACTTCACATAAAATTAAGTATACATTTTAGAAAAAAAAATGGCAACTAAGAAAAATTTCTTTCTTTAAGACATTAACTAACATTGAGACTAACATTCTTTAAGAATAGTACAAAGAAAACAGAAGTTAAAAATATTAATTTTCTGAGGATATATTTTAAAAAAATGAACGCATCCTTCGCCCATAGGATTAACATTAGCGAAGGAAATCGGGAAGTTTATTGACGAACAGCCTTAAGGCTAGAATACGAATTTTTTGGAAACTGTTCTTAGAGAGCATTTACATCTTATAAATAACTAACTTGCCAAATTTCAAGTTTTTAACTCCTTCAGTATCACAAAAATCGTAATTTTAGAACATTGTTTGCTCTTGCAACCCCCTGGGGTTTTGACACCGACATCAAATATAGCCTATATTAGAGCAGGGATTGTCACCATCAACTTGGTACCATCATTATTGAAATCGGTTCGGTAGTTCCAGAGATTCCGTAGAAAATGTAATTTAGAAAGTTTTTGGAACGCTTTTCGCTCATTTCACCCTTTTAAATTTCGAATTTCTTTACAAACTATTATTAGCGAGCATTTGAAATGGCTGTTACTCTAGAGACGTAAATGCTACCCCCGAATAGTTTTCTAAAAATGAGAAATTTAAAAGGTTGCAGAAGCATAAAAAGTTCTGAAATTGTGATTTATGCGGTACAGTTGGTATGAGAGCTTGGTATTTGGCATGGTAGTTATTTTTAAAATGCAAATGCTAACGGTTTCTAAAAACTTCGAAATTTACAAGGGTGACATGAGCAGAAAACTCTCTAAAAACGTTCTAAATTAGGATTTAATTGAATTTATTCAAGATAGGAACTTCAAATTTAGTACAGTGGTAACTTTTAAGATACAGACGCTCGCTATAATCAGTTTATTAAAAATTCAAAATTTAAAGGTGTAAAATGAGTGGAAAACGTTCTAAATTATGATTTCTTAAAAATTGTTAGGGATAGAAAATTAAAATTTGACATGTCTGTTATTTTTTAGACGTAGGGGAGATAGGGGATAAATGGAACATTTTCACAAAAATATTTATTTAAATATTTTATTTAAGTTGCTGTAAATTTTTTACTGTCGTAAAATCATAGATACTTTTAATATCAGAAGAACGTTGTGTTGAACTAATGAAGTTTAAAAAAAATTAAAGTTAAATAATATACATCACTTAGGAAAGTAGAAGGAGTGAGACAGAAAACAGTTTAAGTGAAAATTGATCTATCCATTTGAATGCTTATTTATGCTATGAAATTGCAATACATAATGAAAATATGCAATTAAACTGCAATTAAAATATGAAATGAAATTGCAAAAAATGTCTTTCATTGGATATATTTTAAAAAATTAGTAGATGCTCGCATCTGAAAATTCCACAGTTAATATTTCAATAATACTAATTAGTATTATCAGAAAATAACATTAAGTATTATTTTTTAAATACGACCTTGGACAAAAGTATTGATAACATCCATATTTTTATTGTATCTCATTTAAAACTAGTAGTAGGCCCGTGAGGGGTGCTTTGAAAGTTCGGTGGACAGAGGATAATGAAGGCTCTGTCACACTAAATCATGTGACATCGAGCGCAGGGACACATGTCCACATGTCACAATGGTCAAGCATGAGTCTGAGTATTAGTCGGATGCAAATGTTTAAGTGCATACAATTTTGAATTCCGTTTTTAATTTATCAAAATTTGTGGAAATTGACACAGCCGAATTGACAACACAATTTTCATTTAAACCATCCCCGTTAAAAGAAGCGTTTTACAAAAAAAGAAAGGTTTCAACGCGTGCTTTCCCGGGAAACAGAACATACTGCCCTGTGTACAGAACATAGGTAAAAATCATTTCTTATATAAAACTCCAAAAGGATTTTTACATTTAATGTGTATTTTAAGACTGCAATATTAGCAATACTAAAAAACATTTTTATATGAAACATAATATGGTGTCAAATAAAGTGTTGAAATTTATTAAAAGCTATACTTTGTATTAGCCTCATATTAAAGGTTAATAACAAAAGAAATCGCCAATGATTTCGCTACTAACAGCAGCCATTTTGCTTTTGTTAATTTAAGTAGTGTAAGCGCGTAGTTCGATTCCATGGCTGTTAAATTCATGTTTTATGTATATTATTTTATTCACTTCTTGACAAATTTTTAATTTCATTAAGGAATATTAACCGGAAGAAAATTCTGGACTATTAATGTTGTTTTAAGTGCAAGCAGACTAATCTTTCGTAATCGGGCTGCACGCGATAGAGATGTAAAAATAAATAAATCATGCTTCAAAGTTGTTTTACAAACCATAAAGAAAACAGTAAGTTTTGAAAGAAATTGTATGTGAAAAAAAAAATCCCATTTGATGATGTAAAAATTGAAATTGATCTTTATAAGTTTAAATAATTGAAATAAAGTGAAACTTTTTGCTCAGGTGTTGCCACCGAGAATTTGAATTCAGCGTTAGACAGACTTGTTTTTGCTTTATCACATATGTATATGTATAAAATACACACACATATATATATATACACACAGCCATCCAAAAATTAAGGGACAGTCATTTTTCTTGGATTATGTGGGATTTCCCCGCCGAATTTGTCAATTAGCTCACTGTATTGCTGGTATCCTTCTGCGTTTTTACGATGTTTGACCGGTCTTTTTATATGAGTTACTCTATAGAATTGACTACCAAATCGTGAAAAATAAATCTTTGGTATGGTTCGCGTATGCGCAGTTAAAAACTATTTCATACAAATGCCAATATCGCATCAAATATTCAATATAATAATTTTTTAATTGCAGTACACTATTTCTACTGTTCTTGAAGTCAAACATGTGCTTTACAACCTCGAATATCAATAACAATTTGTCAAGAATTTCAGTAGATATTCGACGAATCGTCTAAAAAGCGAAAGCGTCCGGTCACTGCCCCTTAATTTTTGGACAACAGCGTATATACCGAGATTCTAAATCTTAAATTTTTTTTATTCCTGTTTTTGTACTCGCCAATTTTATACAATTATCGGGTTTCAGTAATCGGGAAACTTAAATATAAAATTTCCTTTATATTCAAATTATTATGGTATTTAAATTATACTTATAAAAATACGAATCACAGGCAACCATTCTTAACACTCACACTTATAACACATAAATGCGCAGATACATACACATACTTATAAAAATGTGCAAAACATGTACTTTTCTTAATAAAAATGAAGCAAAACATGTGCACACATCCTTTAGCACAAAAGAAAAATACGTTTAAAAAAATTCTATAAATCCTTATCATGTCGTAAATTTATTCCTTCTAGTACATGATTATCATTTTATTATATCATTAAGGTTCAAAAAGTGAACGCAGGAAAACTGTAGCTTCGGAAAAAAGTAAGAATTAAACAAAATCTATTTCTAATACTAAAGAAAAAAAATTACATTATATAAAATAAAACATCTTAGAAAGTTTTAAACATTTTATAAGCTTTTAAGATTTATATCGATTTTATCTACTTTAAGACTTCATTTTTAAAGATTTTTATTATATAATGTAATTTGTAACTTAGACACGTCTAGGAAATAAATCATTTTAAAATGCCTAGAGGGAGAAATAAGAAATTTCGTGCTCCTTTAAAAATAATATCAAAAGGCAAGAAATCTGACCCAGTTATTACTTTTCACATCGATTTAGGATCTGCTTTCAGTGTCATTCTCTAGCTCCAGAGGTCGCTCTTTTACCAGCAAATGAATAGGAGTAGAACTCCTCTGGATCAGAGATAACTTCTCCGCCGAGCAGAATTAAGAAAAATCAGTTCGGGAGCATTTTACATTATCGATTCAGAGTATCACACGATACATTTGTCTTGCTAATACGATGTACAGAGAATAAGAATGAAACTTTAGCTATTTATTTTGAAACGCGATGCCCTACTTGGATGACGTTTGTTTGTAAGAATGCCAAAAAGGAGCCCGAATTTCATTTTGAAGGCACTTATATGCGACGGGAATGTCATGTTTGTGTTTGTCATACTGTCGTATGGGGCTGGTTTAGTTTAGCTTTACTTTAGCGGTATAAATATTTCAAAGACTCGTCTTTAGATTAAATAAATACTGAAATGTAAATAATTTATCAATCTCGGATGCTGAATTTTCAAAGAAATTGGGTTTTCGGTTGCATTATGTAAAATACTTGCAGGGATTTTCAATCGCATATTTTCATTTCAACAATTTTAAAATAAAAAAGTGAATGATAAGTAGAGAAAAATACATGGCAGTATAAACTGCAGTCTAAATTTCACAATGTTAGAATTTCTATTTACATACTATCATAATAGTATTTAAATAGAAATACATTATTTCTAATATATTTATTCATTATATTCAAAATTAATTGTTGATGATACATTAAGAAAATTTTATTCATTATTAAAACTTCATATTTTAATACCTGAGAAAAGAAAATATTTTTTCTAATTGGATTGTTTAATTAAAAATTAAATTTCAAGACGCATTTCACAAAAACTTAGATTAAAAGCATAAAAACAAATAAATCCTTTTCAGTTTTTGTTTTTTTTACTTTTCAAAATATTTTTTGCACACATGATATACATTGTTTCTATCTTTAAAAACAAGCAGCAAAACTTTATTTAGAAGTTACTTCACTAAATCATTAGGGTCAATTGGGGCTAATCCCTGTCTCATATCAGTCTCACCGAGTGAGGTTAATATGAGACGGCTATGAGGCTAAAGGAAGACACCATTATTTTTAAGTAGTTGTAAACTACTTTAAAATAATAGCACTAAAGAAATGGGATAACTTTTCTTTAGTGGTATTTTCTTTTCTTTCTTTAGCACTAAATAAATAACTTTTTCAATCTTGACCCGTGTCAAATGTTTCATGCTGTATTATTTAGATTTTCTTTATTTTGCATTTTGACTGAATTTGGGGGAATCTTTCACGCATCTACCAGAATACACAGATAACCCACTAAAATGAACCTATTCCCTAATATATTAAATTGTAATTTAGGGTAAAAAGTACTAAGAAAATTATCTACAAAACTTAAGCGATATTTTTATGAATATTCAGTAGTAAATTTACAACAGTATAACATTTCATATTGAAAAATCAAAAATCAAAAATGATGTCTACCATCTTGACTGTTAATTCGTTATTCATTAATACTTGTATAAACAGGAAAAATATTAAACAATTCCTGTTTTTGAATGTTGTTTCAGGAAGAGACAGGACTATTTTACATTAGTTGTGGTGGTCTTTAGTGTGGTTATTTAGATTCTCAGATGTAGGCCGAATGTGAACTCTCTTCTTTTAGAAATTCGGTTGCTGCATTTTATACAATGAGAGAATTTTTACTTTCTTCTAGCTTTACAAGAAATAATTGAATTTTTCAAAAATTTCGACTTCCAGTTTTCGACGGATTTATACATTTTAACACATGGGCTGATAAGTTCCCGGTCTAATAAAGAAAACACAACTTTTTAACAAAGCTTTATAACTTTATGACTTTATAACTTTATAACTTTAATAAATAACAAAACTTTAATAATAAATAATAATAATTTAATAATAATAATAATAATTTAAAAATAATAATTTTATAATAATAATTTAATAAAAATAATTTTAAAAATAATTTAATAATAATAATTTAATAATAATAATTTAATAAATGATTAATAATAATAATTTAATAATAAATAATTTTATAACGAAAAAGCTCCAAACAGTGCTCAGAACTAGTTATTGTTTTTGGTCAAGAGTCAACACGCGCGGCAGCCACTTTGACAACAGCATTTTGTTCAAATGTTTGACAAATGTTCATTCAAAATAAAACCTACACGTTCCTTGGATATCTTCAGAGTCTGAGCTATCTCCTGCAACTTCACTTTACGGTTCCCCAAAACGATTTTGTGGAATTTTTTTATGTTTTCCGGAGTAACCACTTCTTTTGCGTGGTGCATCACTGGTGTCCGTACGACCACGTTTAAATTCAGCAAACCAGTCAATAATGGTTGATTTACCTGGTGCTGTGTCCGGATAACGCTTATCTAGCCAAGCTTTTGTTTGAACGGTATTTTTTCCCCATCAAATGACAATTCTTGAAATTCTTGTTATCCATCTTTTTGTTTATCAACAAAGTCGTTCAACTAAAACCACTCTAACGCTTTATCCACACGGCGAATCATCATGGCATTTTTTCTACAACCTTTTAAAGGTTAGTATTTACTAAAAAAACATCGGTTCGGCGATTGCAACGCCATCTGTGTGCCAGACCGGGAACTTATCAGCCCATGTGTTAGAAGGTCATGAACTCGATTTGACACTTTTTAGAAAATGTCTGTCTGTGAGTCTGTGTGTCTGTCTGTCTGTCTGTGACACAAATTTTGTGCGCGCTCAATAACTAATGCACGTAATTTAATAAAAATTTTGATTCAGTTAGACAATGATATAAATTGGTGCTGATTAGTTTTTGGTGTAAATCGCTCAACAGGGGCACTATTATGCTGCATTATTCATGATTTCCTCAATAGCTCTATCTCAAGAACTAGTGCACAGAAGAATTAATGCACGGAATTTTCTCAATCTTCATATTGTGTTATACCTTGACATACGTTGATGCTGATGAGGTTTTCGTGTAAATCATATAAGAGTTAAAGTGAAAACGGATTAATCTTTCGTAATCGGGCCCCATACGATAATTATAGATTAAAAAAATGTCTTGCTTTAAACTTATTTTAGAAACCATAAAAAATTAGTAAAGTGAGATACAGCTTTCAAACAATATGCATTTGAAAGAACATTTTCCCTTATTCGTCGGTGTAAATGATTTTACAGTAATATTAAAAAGATGCTTCTGTTTAGCGCACGAGCGTGAGTTCAATGTTACTTAATTTGTCGAGATATTTACAGTTCCACCTTAAAAATGAACAAGTTTTTCAACTTTCACATTTTTTCAAAAAGTATTAAATGTATAATTTTAGCATGTATTTGTGCATGTATATGCTTTTTAATACTTTCCAACATAGTTGAAAAGTGTTTATGAATTCGGTTCGTCTGTCGTGTGTCCGTGCTCTAACTCGCGTAAATTTGCTCGAATTGCAATGCAATTGATATATGTTATTAAGTTTTACTATGGCTTGTTCGGTGTTGAAAATGAAGTGTCTAGCATTTATAGTTTATTTACAGGGACACTCAAAAGCATTACGTTACAATACGGTTTATGGGGAAAAATCGTTCTCTGTGTACTTTAATAATGTTACATTATTTCAAATATATTGAAATTGATATATATGACTGAAGTGCACTACGAGATGCTTACTATGGAATAAGGTGTGTTTCGTTTATTTACAGGGACACACAAAACAATTCGGTTATAGTACTGTCTATTAATAAAAATTGAAGAACAATTGCTGGAAGTGCGTTTCCAGTTGTGGTGCGCGTTTTTAAATGCAACTAATTTTTGGCATGGTAACTGGTGTATATAAAATCTATAGATCATATACAGGGTTTCTCAAAAGATCTCACGTACATTTCCGTTTATTTACTTAGTTTTTACTTAATAAACTGTGAAGTTTTGTTGCAGAATATTCTGAATGTTATTTGTCATTCTGGATGTGTTGGAAAGTGTTTCATAATCCATGCTTGGCGCATGATTTTTCGTTCTTGTTACTTATGTACGCGTATATTTTTAAAAAAGACGATGAAAGTATGATTATGTTGAGTTCATAATATATTTAAAGTATGTTTTAATCCGTAACTCTGTTCAGAATATAAAACTTTTTTGTATAAAATTTTATTACGTATATTACATAAAATATAAAGTGTGACGTGAGATTTTTTTTTTATAGGTTGCATAAGAAATTGAATCGTCAATCATACTTGGAAAGGAAATGAATAAAATTCCACATACACAATTTAAAAAGTAGCATGGAATGAAATATATCATTCTATTGCTTTTTTATAATTATTTTGTCTTTATTCATAATATTTCTCTATATTTGTAATTATTTGTCTTATATTTGATTTATTTGTCGTTATTCTGGAGACAAAAACAAATTATCGATCATTTTCCATGTTGCATTATAAAAGAAGAAAATTGTTGCTTCTTATGGTAGAAATTGAATTAAAAAAATCTGTTTAGAAACGTTTATTTTTTTAGTGCAGCATTCGGCAGAGTTATGATAATCACACGTGTCTAAAATAACTGTTATTAAACAAACAAATTATTTTTAATTAAGAAGATTAAATTATTCAAATCCTTAAGATTATATCCTAACAAATACTCAGAAGAGTTGGGTAATAGATATGTTTAATCCTATTTGCATCTTAAACAAAAGGAAATTAGTTTCTCGGTATAGAATTAATTATCATTTTTATATTCAGATAAGTATTTTCTATGAAAATATGTTAAATATACGAT
The DNA here is from genome assembly GCA_963931845.1 of Maratus michaelseni. NCBI lineage: Eukaryota > Metazoa > Arthropoda > Arachnida > Araneae > Salticidae > Maratus > Maratus michaelseni. The sequence continues at coordinate 324,915,612 of OZ007589.1, forward strand.
TATATATTTTTTTATTTTTATCACTTCATTATATAATAAAGAGAAATAAAAATTTTAACGCCCTTCCGGCTTATACTGGGAGAAAAAGGTAGCTTCCCCATTCCTTATTTTTAAGAATTCAGCTAATTTTATTCATATATACGAAGCTAAAATCCAATTATAGAAGATATTGAATTTTCGTCAATACTGATTTTGAATTGGAATTCCAAAAAATTATTCAGCTATTGCCAGGTTCACATTATTTTTGCGCCAAAGTTGGTAATATTCGCCAACTATCACTAAACCTGGCGAGAATTTTACGCTGGCGGATATGACTATGCAGTTTTAAGCGTATGAGTGTAGACACGATGGTGACAATAATTAAAATAAATTTGCGAGAGTAAACGTTTATAAAGCTCAAAAATGAATCCTGATTATGAAAAAATCAGTCACCTTAGAATTTGAAACTGCTATATTGTAGTCACTGTTTAAGATAGAGGCAAAACAAAACAAGTGGGTAAGTGTGATCGAGGATCACACAAAGGGTTTCGTTTAATATTCCTTTTAAAACACTTTATCCTTTCTTTAATAAACCCAAATAAATGCCATCCCCTCCTCCCAAAACAAATGTCATATTTTTAATAAAGTAAAAATTTACCGATCTATTTTTCTCGTTTTTTCGAAAATCTGAACCGGTAATAATACCCGGTAGAATAGCGGGTTTTTATCAAGATTCAATACGTTCCTCAAACTCATATGTCGTTATAATCACTTGCTGACGTCATATCTACTTGCTTTCTCTATTACTCACATTGATACTCTCGTTGTATTATTCTGAGACATTTGAAAAAGTGCGTTAAACTTCCAATATGACGTCAGATTAATTTTCTTTTTAATTCTCTAATGGCATCATATTAACCGACTTTCTGTACTTACACACACTCATACTTCTTGTATTATTGAGAAATGTTTGAAAATTTCCGTTTTATTACCAATATGACGTCATATTAATATTTTTTCAATTGGTGAAACTTTTTATTTCATTTTCATTTTCCGAGTGGAAATATTTCAATAGAAAATTTATTATTGTAGAAAGAATTTTATTGTGGATTTTTAATTGTTGGCAATTGCTATAACGAAAAATGTTTAAATTTAATAGGAAAAGGTTGTTATATTTTTGGTTTTTTATCTCTCTATATATAAATAATACGATATTTTTTTTTATTTAATGATTTTCAGCTTCATAGTAGCCATTCAGCTATAAGTACACAAACTTTCAACTCTGTAAGATATATAGTTTCTGAGAACTGGCTCTGTGACGGACAGACAACGTAGCTGGATGAAAAGGGTTTCGTGAGATGAACGAAACCCTAAACAACGTAGCGAAATAAGTAGAGTTTGGTGAAATGAACGAAACCATAAAAAAAGACAGATGTTTCTTAATAATATATATATATATAATCAGATGAACGAAACCCTAAAAAATGCTCCAAAATACTTGTATCAAGGCCGAACAATTAAGGATAAACACATTTTCGATTTCTAACTTTTACGTGCATCTTTTTTAATTTGAAATTTTTAAGTGGCTGTCATTTTGGAACAAAATGGCGGATGAAGCTGGCCAACGAACTTGGCCGAGACTTTGGTAAGCCCAGTACACATGATCAGTTAGATCCAAATCGGTTCATAAATACTAGCGCTATCGCATTATATTAAAATGAGATGTAAATATATATACAGGATGAATCTAAACTTTTGGGCAAAACCTTAAGGGGTGATAGTACACATCAAGACAAACAATATTAAATAGGTAACTAAGGGTCCCAAACGTCTTCCGAAGGAGATAGGTGCCATTAAAGTTTAGGGTCCAAAATTTCAAATAATTATAAAAAACGGAAAATTGGTCGATTCGTTTGCAGTTTTCGCTAAAACTATTTTCTATGTCAGTATTTTCTTAAAAATAAATTTTAAAGAAAAAGTTTTAAAAATGTCGATAGAGGGCGCTTTAGACTTTGGAGTAACGAACAACTATTTTTTACCGTTATTTTTTGTATCTGATTAAATGCTTTCCAAAGCTTAGACTTAAACTTAAATTTTCAGCTCAAAATCTGAATCGTTGGAAGTGGTTAATTAGCGCAAACTCAACTGTGTTCAGGAGTTGAAATTTGAACCCCCCCCCACCCCTGAACACAGTTCAGTTATTCCCGATCTTGGTGTCGTAGACCAGGCAGAAACTGCTACCCCCTACACGTAAAGTAAACGATAGAGGGATGACAAAATTAAATAAAACATTTATTTTAAATATAAATTTTAAAAATAAAGATAAAAAATGCCGATAGAGGGCGCTTTAGAATTTGGAGTAATGAACAACAATTTTTTACCGTCGACTCCGACGAGGACCTGGTTGTGAGGATTGCTGTTGTAGCAGGCGATATGCGGGAGATCCCCGGGGTATTCACTAATGTTCGCAACTCCCTCCGCCGGCGGTGTGAGGCCTGCATCGTTGCTTCTGGGCACTCTTTCGAGCAGTTTTTGTGATTCCTCACGACACCATGCGTGTACCATTTTCTACGTGTCACCCTTCATTCATATTGCGCACTACATGCATACATCAAATTGTTTCTTTTTATTTTGCGGCGAGAAATTGCTCATGTCTGTTATAAATAAATTTTCTATTTAATTTTGTCATTACTCTATGGTTTATTTTACGTGTTGGGGGTTGTAGTTTCTGTCTGGATTAATTTTAACACAATTATTCAAATTGGTAAAGAAATAATATGAGTTGTAATTTTCCAACTGCACCAAAAATGTCCGGGCCAGGATTCGAACCTGTGATCTCTTGGCTGAAGCTGCCATGCTCTACCAACTGAGCTATCCCGTTGAATCTGGAGGGCATGAACTGGAGTAATTATGTCCTCCAGATTACCGGCATAGATGAGTTGGTAGAGCATGGCAAGTTCAGCGAAGAGATCCCAGGTTCGAGTACTGGCCCGGACATTTTTCGTCCAGTTGGAAAATTACAACTCATATTGTTTCTGCCTGGTCTACGACATCAAGATCGGGAATAACTGAACTGTGATCGGGAGTGGGGGGGGTGCGAGGGAGGTGTTTCAAATTTCAACTCTTGGACGCAGTTCAGTTTGCGCTACTTAATCACTTCCAACGATTCAGATTTTGAGCTCAAAATTTAAGTTTAAGTCTAAGCTTTTGAAAGCATTTAATGAGATACAAAAAATAACGGTAAAAGATAGTTTTTCGTTAGTCCAAAGTCTAAAGCGCCCTCTGTCGACATTTAAAAAAAAATATTTAAAATTTATTTTTAAGAAAATACTGACATAAAGAATAGTTTTAGCGAAAACCGCAAACGAATTGACCAATTTTTCCGTTTTTTATAATCATTTGAAATTTTGGACCCTAAACTTTAATGGCGCCTATCTCCTTCGGTAGACGTTTGGGACCCTTAGTTTCCTATATAATATTGTTTGTCTTGATGTGTACTATCACCCCTTAAAATTTTGCCCAAGAGTTTAGATTCACCCTGTATAAATCAACATTTGGACTGAGGGTGGTTTTGGGGGTCTGGAAGTTATGGTCGGTGAAAATATACAAGAATTTCCGGAATTCCTTCCCTCCGAACGGCTGAAATAAATTGTTTCTTACGTTTTGTCGTGGAAGCTACCTAATATTTCAAATTATCGCATGTTCTTCATTGTTATCGGTTCTGTGAAAAAAGTACCGATTGGCTGTTAGTATCGTGCACATGAATTCGAAAGCAATCTTTGAAGTTTCATTTCATTTCCATCTATTAATAAGTTTAAACGGCGGAACCGCCGTTAAAATTATCAATAGATTAACTGTCTTTTTGCAGTAGATTATATACAATAGATTAACGCTGTTTTGCTCTTTTTGCAAACTTGCTGTACTTAAAATGTTACTTTTCAGCAATTTTTTTTTAATATCTTGACTATTTTTTTATATATTCAGTATGATATACTGAATAAAGTAAACAAATATTTTCCAATATAATGAGAAGATTTTTTTTTTTATGTAACAGAATACGTGTTTTATCCAGCATTATATATATATATATATATATATATATATGTGTGTGTGTGTGTGTGTGTGTGTGTGTGTGCGTTTTATTATTTTTTTTATGAGAAACTAATTAATAATTGGCAAATTTATCCTTAACAATATATCGTTGACTCTGACAAACAGAATAAAAAAAAAATCAGTGCTTATTATTTTAACTTCAGGAAGAAGAAATGATTTTAAAATCATTGAATTAAAATACCAATAAAAATATTTACTTTTGCCAGTTAAAATGAATTTATCTAGTAAAAACTTCTAATATTATGCATAAGAGTTTAGTGAAAATGCATTAAAAGAAGTTCAAAGGGTACTGAATTACCTTCCAATATATCGATCAAAAAAAAAATTGGAATGGAATTTTTGAGAGAATTAATAAATGTGGCATTACTGTAAATGCATAATTTTGATTTGTAAGGAACAGTTTTTAAAAGCAAGAAAATTTTTCGTTTGAAAAATTGTACGCACATAAATACCAAAACAATAAAAAGTTTACAACTATTAAGCCGTATGTAACAGTAATAATCTGTAATCCGACAGTAATAATAAAAGTAAATAATATAGTCAATTTGAACGAAGATTTAAACAATCTGCCAATTATAAGTGTAGTAAAAACATTTTTTTTTGTTTTACCAGTCCTTTAAATGCCATCTTTTATATACTATAATTACAATAAAATGTTATCCCATACAATAGTACCATCTGTAACTTAGAGATATGTAAGCAACAAAGATATTAATTGGAAATTTTATCCTTAACTTTACAGCGTAAACTCTTACAAACAGAATTAAAAAAATATCAGTGCTTATTATTTTAAATATAGGAAGAAGAAATGATTTTAAAATCATTGAATTTAATACCAATAAAAATGTTTACTTTTGCTAGTTAAAAAGAATTTAACTAGTAATAACTTCTAATAATAAGCATAACAGCTAAGTGAAAAAGCATTAAAAAAAGATTAAAAGGGTACCGAGTTACCTTAGTGCAAAAACTATTATGATTAATGTTTTTTTTTTCTTATTAAGAGCAGACAGAATTGAATAATTAATAAACTCTACTCCACATTGCAATAATATAGCAATGGTTTCTTTTGAGAACAGGGATACTTTTATCATAATGTCACGATGTTATTCTACCTATTGAAAACAGCGTACAACCCTATCGTTCACAAACCAAGAATTATGTTGCACTGTTAAAAATTTGCAGCAAACTGTCCAGTCATTTGACCGTTTTTACAGAAAATGGTTACATAACCGTAATTTAACTCTATTTTGAGGATAATATAGGCAATAATATTGTCAGAATGGAGTTAAATTACGGTTATGTAACCGTTTTATACAAAAACGGTCAAATGACTGGACAGTTTGCTGCTAATTTTTAACAGTGTGTTCTTATTTTGTTTTTCTATTTTTAAAGAACCGTTATAAGAACTTCAAGTTGGAAATTGTGCGTTAAACATGACAAATGAGGTGCGTTCGTTTCGTAATATAACTAATTTTACAATGTAAAAAAAATCATCGTTACTATTTCAGTGAAATAAATTACATCGTCTGCTATGAAAGAAATGAGGAGTCTTTTCTTTCTTATTACGTAGGCCATGTTTACAGATGCGATTTTTTTTTTACACCAGACAGAGCTGTAAATTCACCATGGAGATCTTGCTTTGTGAATGATTACCTCCATGGTTAATATTTCTATGACTCACGATGAATGAATATTTTGTTTATTTACTTTAATGGATTGGGATATTCGGCTGTTAACCTAATTTTCACTGAAGTGATCTCAGAATCTATACATTTTTAATGTAACTCTTCTCTCAAGCAAAAAAAAATTTTTGAACGATCTTTCTAAAAATGTAACTTTTATGCAATTTTATTCGAAAAAATAATTTTGAATAAAAGTGGCTGCTTGGCTTAGGGAAAAAGATGTGGTTAGCCCATATTTGTTTTCCTCAATCACATGACTCGCGTTTTATTATGTAGATTACGTATGATAAGATTTAATAGAATAGAGAAAACTTTTATGAATATCTTTTTAAGTTTTGATTCGTTTTTCATAAAATTTGAAGTGATTCGACAAAATTCTGCATTGATTCTATATTTTAAATATCAAACCATTCGGTTGGGTAGTTTTTGCGCTGTTATATGTGGACAGACGGACAGACAGACAGAGTGACAGACGACTATAAGTGCTACGTATTTATATAATTACGAACGCACCTAAAAATGTAATGTTTAAAGTAGTGAAAACTCCAACTATTTATTGTAATTTTATAATTTTAAATAAAAATAAATAATTTCAGAATACGTTAAAAGATATTTTATTTTAATTTTAACATACAAATAATATATCAATACACATCAATACACATACATATTATGGATTAACTCTTCCTTTTCATCTTTTATTTAAAGTGGTACTTTAAAAAATTTTGTTGTTCTCATTCAGAAAATAATGTGAAAATCACTGAATTCTCGCCTTCCTTCCTCCGTTTCCAAAATTAGAACTTTCTATCTAAAAGCGTTCAACTTTCAGACAAAGAAGTTTAAAGAAAAAGAAGAAAAAACTGCTGCGTTTACGAATCCATCACACACAGAGCAAGTTTTAGGAAACTGGAGAATTTCGGCGCAAGTAAATAAAGGCATTCATGGATGGTATTAGAGTTTTATTTGGAAACGTCTGGAAATAAAATTGCATAAAGCACTACATTTCATCTGAAACTGAAAATATGTTTCGATTTTTTTTTTTCCGAGTAGAAAAAATTGTTTTGCTTTTGATATTTGATTTTATGCATGATAGTTTATTTCATTTTATTTAAAAATATAGATAGCTAGAAAAACAAAAATTTTCAATCACAGAAATAAGTAAAAAAAATACACAAATATGTTAAAATTTCGCAGCAAGTAAATAAAGGCATTCCAGAATAATTGTATTCGGAAACTTCTGGAAATAAAATTGCATAACTCATTACATTCTAATTCGTCATCTATTACTGTCTAAGATTGAAAATTTATTTTGATATTTAGGGAAAAAATAATCCTATTTGTGATTTGTTTTTATGCATAAAAACATATGTGATTGTATCTATATCTATATTAATAAAAAATATATAAGTTTGTCTGTGCGTGCATCTGTCTGTTTGATTTTTGGTGATTGCTAAAACTATCGCAAGTAGATGTCTAAAAATTTGGTTCCGGATAGACGAAGATAGGTCCAAATGCACCTGAAGCTCAGATTTTTTTTTAATGCTAGTTTTTTTTTTATGAACGGAATTTACCTATTTTATCGATTGTTGAAGTTCGCCGGCGATTTTTAGCTATTCATAAAAGCAACGCAAATTCGAGATTTTAGCTCGATATAATAAATTTTGTTGTCTTTTCGATAAATTTTATTTGCAATTCGTAAAGCGAATTTTGAAATTTACCCAATTTTGTAAAAACAAATACTCATTTGGCCAAAAATGAGTTTTGACGAAAGTTTTTTATCAAACAATATTTTTTCTATACCATATCTATCCAATCTTATATTTTTACACCTGTATGAAGCACGCTTTCGGGAATCGATTAAAAAAATTTTAAAGTATGAAATATTTTTTTTTTTGCGTTATTTATTAAAGATTGTAAGCCCATAGATATTTTTCTCTGAAACGCAGCTAAGACAGAAAGGAACACCTTCCAACGTTGGAGTACTAAGCAACCCCCTTTATCGGTTATACATACGTTCATATAACAACGCAGGTGACCTCGCAGTCCAGAGCTTTTTTTCTTTTTTTTTATTCCAAGCATTAGAATTTTTTTGGAAAAACTGACTATCGTAGTGTCGTAGTGTGATCGAGATACATTTATAATAACTCCAGGGGCTAAGGAATGCTAAGGTTATTTTAGGTAGAGTTGAATTCGGTGAATGGCACGGGGGCAACCCCCCACACTGGCAGATAAGAAATTTTATGCTTATTAATAATATCTAACAATAGAATTCCTAATCTTGATTCTAACATCCCCCCCCTTCCTTCCAAGAACTCCGCAGCGCGCCCGTAGCTGCAGGAACCTCTACTGCAGAAAAATATCTGAATTTAACACTATTTTAGTTATAGTGAACGTTAATCCAGGGCCCGGACAACTCCGGGTGGATAATGTAATTTAAAAAGAAAATAGTCCTTAAAAAAACATCAAACTCAAGTGTAAGTAAAACTTATATAAAAAAGTCAAGTTTTTGTTTGCTCGTTTATTATTTTTAGAAAACTCTGAAATTTCGGCGCAAGTAAATAAAATCATTTATCAATAGCATTATAGTTTTAATCGGAAGCGACTGGAAATAAAATTGCATAATATCTAATAATATCTTATATATACATATTAAATGTATATATCTTATACATAATATATTTTATCTAAATTAAAAATATGTTTTCATTAGTTTTTCCTGTAGAAACATTGTTCTACTTTTGTACTTTGTTTTTATGAAAAGTGACATATTTGATTTAATAGCCACGCATCACCTAAAACACATGTATCGCAAAAACTTTCAAGCATACAAATAAATAAAAAATACTTGAATACGTAGAAATTTTGTTCTGTCGTTTGTTAGTTTTAGAAAAAATGAAGAATTTCAGAGCAAGAAAATGAAGCAATTCATGGATGGTAAAAGAGGTTTATTTAGAAACATTTTGAAATCAAATTGCGTAACGTACTACTTTTTTCCTAAGATAGAAAGCATTAGTTTTTATTTCATTTTATTTATTTATTTATTTATGTACTTTTGAACTTTTTATCAGAGCATCAAATTTGATGCCATTTTAAATTAAGTTATCCATCTATCCTGCATACCATGAGTAGCATACAAATAAATAAGATGCATATAAAAAATAAAAAAAAACAGAAGTAAGTTTATTGTTAGCACAAATAAGTAACTTGTATGTCGTGGCCCTCACAAAACATTCTTCGATATAAACAATATCAATTAAAGGATTTAAATATTAATCGCCTTTCTAGAACAAATTATTGAATATTCTCACACCCTCTTAGATGTCTGCAACCAAAACTGAATGCAATGTATTCCCATATTCAGGATGCTAAGCATAAAACTTCGTGGAATTCCACACATTTAAACTGGTGATACAAGCATAATATATGCCAATAAATTCCCAAAAGTGGTCCAACCGTTAGCTGCTCAGAATCCTTCTCAGATACACTCCAAATTAGAGGAGCCTCTATAACTTACCATTTACCAACAGATTCCACAATCTGCCACCTATGGGCTAACACCGTGGGATTAAGTTGGCGATAATGGTCGGTTCGCCATTATTTGTCCAAAATCTTCTGTACCAGTCAAATTTTATCGCTCGTTTGTCGTCACTATATTATATATAAAGACAACCTAGGTGCTCATCGCTCATGATTTCGTCAAAGTCCTCTCGATAAATCAAATTTCATTGCTCGCTTGTACCCACTTTCTTATTTTTAAAGACACTCTAATTAGATACAGCTCAAATTTTTTTCAAAAATCTTTTTGACGAATCAAATTTAATTTCTCGTATGTCACCTCTTTCACATTTATAAAAATGATTTATTGTTCATCGCTGAGGTTTGAAACGTAGAAGACAATCATATATTAAAATATTTGAAGTGTACCTCTAAAAAAAATTAGACGTAAATCCGTTTAGCTTAAAACTTTTCCTGGTGTACTTGAATTGTTGTGTAATAGTTTTTCATTCAAATCCGTTCAGTGGTTGTTGAGAAATTTGAGAACATGAGTATCACTTTTTAACCCTTATCAACCTGTTGATTTTATAACATTTTCGATAAGAAGATAACAAAAAAATGTAAATATCATCTTCAGTTTTAAAAATACATGTTGTAAAGACTGTTCTATATGTGGGAGTGTTCTTATTAAATTCAGGCTGTTCTAATGACGAACACAAGTTTAATATAGTAACATAAAGTTGACATGACGAGGACAGATGACAAGCACAGGTACATAAATCAACATAGAGGATTAATCATATTATTCAATATACATGACCGGTAACATTTACTCATGGCCATTTTCATACTATTCTGGTTTCTACTATGACAAGCGACGTACTTTTCCGCTGACATTGTGAGTTCTACTGCCGCCTTTTTCCATTTCTCCAGAAGGGGGCGCTACTAGAGCAAGAAGAGGCATGCGCAATCCTCACACCTCCCCCTTCGAGAATTTGATTTAGTCTTTTGAGACAAATCAATATCTAGTAAATATCTAAATAAACAAGTAAAACATATTAATACTAAAATTCAAACACTTAAGGAATATCAAAGAAAATAAACAATTAGAATACACTATAACACTAATACTAATATTTTAAAGTTCTAGGATAAAGTTAAAGTTGTTAAAGTTCAAACTTGTAACACAGAAAAAAAAAGAAAGTTCAAAGTTTTTTCTTTAAGTCCAATGTGAGGCATGAAGCCTACTTAGAGAGTCAGCATTCGCGTGGAGTTTTCCACGTCGGTACGTTATTTGGGTTTGAAAGCGCTGAAGTGAAAGGGCCCATCTTTGAAGGCGCGCACTTTGAGGTGCACAGTCCGTGAGAAATTTCAAAGGATTATGGTCGCTCACTACAGTTACCTGCGAACCATAAATATAGTGTTCGAACTTTTTCAGGGCGAAGATAACAGCATAAGCTTCCTTTTCGATGGTAGCATAACCCTCTTGGCATTTGGAGAGCTTTTTACTTGTAAAAGCAATGGGATGCTCTTGTTCATTTTCATCTTTTTGAGATAGACAAGCACCTATCGCATATGAAGAAGCATCTGCATGTATAATAAATGGTTTCTGAAAGTTCGGGGAATAACAGATGAGTGATTTACTGATCGCCTATTTCAACTCAAAAAGGGTTTTTCACAATCCTCAGACCAGGTAACTTCATTAGGGGCACGTTTCTTGGTAAGTTCAATCAATGGACGAGCTATGTCGGAGAATGAAGGAACATAGTATCGGTATTAAGATAAAAGACCTAATATGCTTCTGACATCTTTCTTTGACTTGGGAACTTCTAAGTTTTGTATTGCTGATACTTTTTTGGGATCAGGTGCATGTATACCGGATCCTACCACATGACCTAGAAATTTTATTTTTTTTCGTTTTCGCCGTCTTCTCGTACTGAATTTATTGTTCATTTGGCGAAAGCCATCACGTGTATACTGTTTCTTCCGCACAGTTTCCTTTATTTTCACTTTATCATAATTTTTAGAAAGTTCAATTTCATTTTTATTTTCATGCATCGTTACTTCCTTAGTCTCTGTAAACTCATCAATCTGCTCAGATTCCTTCTGGCATTTTCCTAACATCATGTTGTCAGGATGATTTAACTTAAGGAATACATCGGGTTCTTTATTTGCTATTTCATGTGATTTCACACAACCATTGACTATAATGTAGTCGGAATTTTCATCGTAAACAAGAGGTTGTTTCTCGCTGAACACAATCGTGTTGGATTCGGAACTTCCATCAAGTATTTCTGGCATTGTATTATTGAAAATACAGTAAGATTCTTCTGTTGTCGTGATATCAATTTTTGAATCTTTATTTTCAGAAATTATGTTTCGTCTTATATTTTCTTCCTTCATGTCTGATGATGCAATCAAATATTTATCCGAACCACTTGCATTCTTTTTAGCATAATTTGCAGTTTCGTATTCGGTCTCTTCATCAGGCGTGACTGCATAGTTTGAGGATTCGAAAATTGAAGTTACATTGTTAACTATGGGAGTATCCTTTATAATATTGTGTTCACTCTGTAAATAATTTTGGACTTTTAAATCTTTTGAATTATATAAAATTTCTTCTGCTTGCCTAATTTGGGGAATTTCTTCCTTATAATAAATTTCCGTTTCGATTTGATTTCCACTCTCTATTATGATTAAATCGGCAACAGTACACATGTCATTTTCATTATTATTAGTTTCTTTCGTGATCGATTGCGTAATACTAGTACGCAGGTGAGGGTTATTTTTCGTCTCATCGAATAATTTATCCAAGTGATATAAGAAATTCTCATAAACGAAAAAGCTATTAAATTCATTTTTGTTAGCTGTCGAACACTGATTTAACGAAGGGTCGTTTTTCTGTTGACTTTTAAATTTCTCTGAATCATTTATAAAAGTATCAGGGTCGTCGCCAGGTGTTTGGTCTATGTTCTCGTTTGCATTCGCATTTTCAACTGACACATGGTCTAAAATTGAAGCAGACAGATCTACAGTGTTGGTTTCTTTCGTATTGTCACTTATCGCTTCAACATTACAATTTAATCCCTTTTCATTTTCATTATATTTATTCAAATCATTCAATTCATTATATGTATCAAGAGAAAGTAATAAATCATTAATTAAATTATCAACTACAGCACATGTTATCATAATATTAGGATATATCTTGGGGAGAAATTTATCAACTGCAATACTCAATGGGATATTTATTAAAAGAGCTTTCAATTGGTGTCCGAATGCAGATTACACTATTATGGTACCACAAGGATTTTTAAAGTATTCGGGTACACAATCAGTCTTTATTATAGAAATTTGAGTTCCACTATCGACTACGCCATGTAATATTTTATTACCACATTCGATATCTACTGTCGGAATGTTTCAATTAATTTTGTTTCTTTTCGCGGTGTTTTCAAATTAAATAACTCATCTGACCTTATTCTTGCAGTGAGTGCTTTTTCATTTGCAACCGAATTAACTTCCTTATCAAATTTATTGGCATTGCCAAATAAATAACTACATAGCGTAACGTTATGGTATCGGCCGCAATTACTGCATTTTTTATTTTTTATGGTACAATCTTTAGCGACGTGTTTACCTCTTTTTAAGCATAAAAAACAGCGCCCTTCAGCTCTTAATTTAGCCATTTTCTGCTCAACGGATAATTTATTACATTCCTCAGTCGAATGACTATTACAAGAACAAAATATACAAAAGGTTTCAGAGGTGGCTTTAATATGAGATACTTCAGAATCACTAGCAAACATTTGTCTACGAAATGCAGGCGAGTCATTATTATATGATTGTTTTGACCTTGATTAATCTAAATTACCAGTTAAATAATTTTGTTTTTCTCTCGACTCTATTTCGGTACGAATAAATAATAACAAATCATCAACGTTTGATTGCGAGTCACTAGAATTTTTTATACATTGTTTATTATATTCTAACGAAAGATTATTTGGCAGGGATTTAAGAATTATAGGTGTCAACAGGTTATCAAATCCATTTGATTCAATGTCTAAAGACCTGAGACTTCTTATTTGCGATTGAATCGTATCAAATAATTTCCGTAGAGCGGTTACATCATTTGTTTTCAATACTGGTTTGAAAGATAATAAAGTATATATGTGAGCAGTGACAATGAGGTCCTTTCGGCCAAATTGTTGTTTCAGAATTTGGATAGCTTCCAAATAATTTTTATCTGATAACGCAAATCCGGAAATAGAATTATATGCCCTACCACCTAAATAACTTTGTAAATAGCTCATTTTTTCAATATTTGGAGTGAATCATTATCATGGACTGCTATTTTGAATGAGTTCCAAAAGTTTTGAAATTTACTTATTTCGCCATACAATTTCTCAATCTTTAAGGTAGGGAGTTTAACAGATTGCGCAACTACTTCTGCGTGCTTATTATCGACGTGAGTTACGGGGGAAACTTTGCTTTTGCTATTATTTTTCATCTTATTAATTCTAAATTTCCATAAAGTTATTTTTTCATGATATTCGATGGGCGCTTTTGCATCTTTTTCGATTTCATCCTCATCATTAATTAACGATAAAATTTGGGTATCTTCCCGCTTGAGGTCAATACCTTTTTGTTCTAGCTGAGCTAAATTTTCTTCTATTTCGTCAAAATTTGGTTATTCCAAAACCCATGCATCTTCGATCTTTTTAACAATAGAGGTAATAGATGCTTTTATTACCCCTCTAGTTTTTTTAAGCTTAGTTAGTTGATCCGCCATGCTTAAACAAAAAAAATACCTTACCTCTATAAAGGTTATCCTAAATATTTCACTGTAATCTTTCAATCACTACTCAAGTAGTACAGCCTTATTCATCCTTTTAATTCTGACACCACTGTAAAGACTGTTCTATATGTGGGAGTGTTCTTATTAATTTCAGGCTGTTCTAATGACGAACACAAGTTTAATATAGTAACATAAAGTTGACATGACGAGGACAGATGACAAGCACAGGTACATAAATCAACATAGTGGATTAATCATATTATTCAATATACATGACCGGTAACATTTACTCATGGCCATTTTCATACTATTCTGGTTTCTACTATGACAAGCGACGTTCTTTTCCGCTGACATTGTGAGTTCTACTGCCTCCTTTTTCCATTTCTCCAGAAGGGGGCACTACTAGAGCAAGAAGAGGCATGCGCAATCCTCACACATGTAGATACTACATGTATATATATATATGTGTGTGTGTGCATGTCTGTGTGTGTGTGTGTTTGTGTGTGTGTGCTTGTATAATCCTTTAAAAATCTACAAGTATGCTTTAGGATTTACTTAAAATGAAAAGTAAAAGGCAAATATCTCAAAACGGAATGTAAAGCTATCTAACGTATTTACTTTTCATAAATAAGACAGAACATAAACGAAGCATCATGCTATAATCAAGAAAGGACTTGTATTCAGTCTCAAAACGTAATCACTAGAAAAATTATTCCATTCTATGAAAATAGCATTTTAAATTGCAGAACATTTCCTAATGTCTTAACATCTTCAAAATATTTCAATTGTGTTTAAATATTTTTAAAAATATAATTAAAAAAACAAATAAAGGTATTTATTCACAAAAAAATTCATGTCAAATTATCTTATATATTCCTATCACTAAAAAAATATTTATCAATAAGTGAGTTTAAGTTATCTTTTAATTGTCTTTTTTCAGTACGGTGATTAAATATATTTCTAACAAACACCTGAAATAAATAAGCTAATAAAGGAATTTAATCACAATATCGATAATGTCGAACTATTTTGTGTATTTCCAATAATAAAAAAGGATTCATCAATAAATATATAATCAATAAATATACGTTCTTATGCATAACCTTTTTAACATCATTATCAACCTTCTTAAAATAACGCAATTTTTCTTAAATAATACTGCAAAATCTCAAACATAAAATTTAGTTTCGATAATATAAAAATTCTTCATAACTTATTAAAATGTTCAATTTTATATCGTTAACAATATTTTTGAGAAAAGAGTAATTTTAACAAATGCATATTCAAAAGACCTCATAAAATATTTTCAACAATGAAAATATTTATAAACTTAATAAAGAACGCTTCTGAACTTATTTAATAATATACTAGACGAAAATCGCAGAAAAAGAATATAAACGAATGCTTTAATATGTAGAATTAAATGCGACAACCTCTATAAGAAACATTATAAAAAATTTTAGCGTTGTTACCTAAAATTTTTAAATAAAGTATCAATTTTTACTAATTAACAGCCTTCTTACAAACAATTTTGATAAAAATAGATCAAATGAGATTAACTGTTATCTTAAGTATTGAAAATATAAGCGTATTTAACATTTTTTCAAAAATCTAGAAGAATGCTTTTGGGTTTATTTAATATGATTCCTAAAAGATAAATATCTCAAAACAAAATGTAGAGCTATATAAATTACTCATTTATATATATATATATATATATATATATATATATATATATATATATATATATATATATAAATGAGGCAATCTCTACATCAAGCGTGTCGTTTGAATTTCAACGAGTATGTATCTGCGAAAAAAAATTACACTTAAGCTCTTTCTCAAAACATAATGACTAGAAAAAAGGACTTATACTCATTAAATGACTAATTTCTACAATGTTAAAAATTTGTAGCAAACTCTCCATCCATTCAACCGTTTTTATAGAAAACGGCTAAATAACCGCAATTTAACTCTATTTTGACCATATTATTGACCATATTATAGTTAGAATACAGTTAAATTACGGTTATGTAACCGTTTTCTATAAAAACGGTCGAATGACTGGACATTTTGCGGCAAATTTTTAACAGTGTAGACATTGCTTACACGCGTACCCTCTCACTCCTCTTTTGCATTCTTATATTGAATTATCTTATTCAGTCAGCTTATACGATCAAAAACTCCACTTTGTTTCTTGATACATAATCACCGGTATCGCAAAATACAAGACATAGCGATTTTCGAAACATTAAAACTACCCGTTTCAATACTTTCGTCATTTTAAAAGCAAAAGAAAATAATACATTAATACGTAAAAAACAGTCCTTTTAAAAAACATAACGAATATCTTTATCCCCTCACTTCCGTGCCGACAAAACATTCCACAAAACCATTTTCGACAACAACAGTTTTTCACACAGCTTTCAAGATACATCTACAAAAACAAAAACATCTTTCTCACACAGCTTAGAAAGATACATCTACAAAAACAAAAACATCTTTCTCACACAGCTTAGAAAGATACATCTACAAAAACAAAAACATCTTTCTCACACAGCTTAGAAAGATACATCTACAAAAACAAAAACATCTTTCTCACACAGCTTAGAAAGATACATCTACAAAAACAAAAACATCTTTCTCACACAGCTTAGAAAGATACATCTACAAAAACAAAAACATCTTTCTCACACAGCTTAGAAAGATACATCTACAAAAACAAAAACATCTTTCTCACACAGCTTAGAAAGATACATTTATGAAAACATCTCCTGTTAATAGGAGCCAAGAATACATTTAATTCAATTCGATTCGCAACAACCGGAGAAAATACTTATTCTCATGAAAAAAGCATCTAAATTGAAGTAATTGCCTAATGCACAATAGCCACCTGCCCTTTAAAAAAGCATATACAAACAATGACCTAATCACCGTAATACTGACAACGTCTACCAATTAATGCTATACTTAAATTTTGCTTAGAGGGCCATCTGCATATAGAAATTATACCAAACTTAAACATTTTTAATACTGATCTTAATTTTGACATCCTATATGGATTATCTGGCAAATTTTCCCTTAAGGATATCAAACGGCATACCATGCGGTAAAGGAGTTCAGGAATTATGCAGGTTTAAAGTTTGGAACTCCTAATGTTAAAATCATTTTTAATCGTTGCAAAAATGTTTGTAATGCGAGAGTATTTTAATCATAACTCAAAAACTACTAGGTGGAATGAGCTGTAATTTTGGAATTGTATATTTGCAACTTCTAGAAATTAATTTCTATTACAAAAATTATAGGTTACTGTTACTTTTGTTTTCAAAAATTAATTTTGACATTAGATATTTGAAATTATTTTTCAAAAAAAAATAAGAATTATAATCTATGAAATGCATCTTTTTTTTTTTAAATAGAAATCGATCTCTATAAATTTTCAAATATGGCCATTCATTCCGACAAATAGCATTTGAGTTCTGCTTAAAAATAGCCGCATTGCAATGTGTTTTGCAACGATTAAAAATTAATTTAACATTAGGAGTACAAAACTTTACTTCTACCTATTTCCTCAGTTCCTTCCATTCGAAGGAAAAATATTCCACAAAATCCAATTATGTTGTCAAAATCTGTAGTAAGTATTGAAAATTTTAAAATTTGCCTCTGATTTACTGACTTGCCGTTTCGTATCTTAAGGTTAAATTTGACAGAGAATCCAAATATGATGTCAAAATTAGGTTTGTATTTAAATTGTCAAGTTTCGTGATATCTCTATATGTAGATTACACACTAAGAAGAATTGAAGTATAGGGTTAATTAGTAAGATTTATTACTAATTGATTAATACCATTTTTATACGATGATTTGCGGCAGGGTAATGATTGTCATTCTTTTATTTATTTTTTCTTCCGGGACTGCTGCTACTGTTCCAACCTCTAGAACATACTTTCACTTTAACAGCTCTGTGAATTGTTCTTTCAATACGGGGATTAAATATCACCTAAAACAAATAAACAGAAAAACATTTATTTATTCACAATTATGTTAATACCTAACCACTTATTAAGTTTATATCGTTAAAGAATGGTTTAATAATAAATGGATAAGAAATAAATAAATATTTTCTTTTTCTAATCATTTTCCAGCTTCTTAAAGATAACACATTTTTCGTTAAATTATATTATAAAATCTAAAAAAGTACGTTTAATATAGAAAATATGCACAGTCTTCTCAATTTTTAGTATTTTTATTTTTAAATCATTAATAATGCTGGTCTAGAAATTAAAAAATAATTTTCGAAATAGAAACTGCAATAATTGAGTTCGTGCTTTTTATCGACACAGAATCTGAGAATGAAATCAGTTTTTCTCTACCACGCATCTCACTTTTGTTATACAACTTTGAGAAATTGATAGAGAAGTATAAAATTGAAAGTGACCAAGTTTATTGGTATATGAAATCTATAAATATATTACGCTATCAAACGTGGCACAGAAATCGCCATAAGTTGTTAATTGTTAAATGGCAACGCCCGAATGAAACGCATCTCATTGGTTATTGTGTAAAAGTCGTTTGGCAGGATTTAGGCCATGATTTTTTACATTTAACTGTTTGGGGCTGCCATCTACAAGAATAAAAGCGAAACAGATGATGAAACAAATAGTGCAAATAACTTATAATTATGATTTGTCAACATTAACAATCAAATAGATATATTTTTATACATTTTCATTTGAAATATAGATTTTTTTTAAGCAGTTAATATTTATAGTTTAAAAAATACAATTAGCAATATAAAATTAAAAATGTAAACAAAGCAATGATCTTTAAAAAAGGGAAAAGTAAGTGTAATGATTTTCCATGACCGTTTCATTTTTTAAATGTAACTGTTATACTTTTGAAATTTTAGCTCTTATTTATTTTTTTCCAAGTATAAATAAATATTATTCAGTCATTTTTTTATGAAGTCCATTCCACTGTTATATTTTTCAATAACAGTCTGCCCGGGCTACGTCGGGCGGGTCAGCTAGTCATACAAAATTAACTAACCTTGGAAAAAACACAGGACACATATTCAGCTCACGGAATTTAACACGGATTACCATACACGACCATCTTCTCCAATGGTCTTAACTACATTGCCAGAGTGCGTGGTTTCAAATAAGTTCCGCATAAGAATGAATTACTGTTTAAAGTGTTAATTGATGTCGGTTGGATAACTAATGTTCAAATGATGTTTGACTGAAGATAGCAGATCATTTCTATTGTGTGCCAAAAACATAATGGGATTTTTTTTAATTATATATTTAGAAAACATGACGTGTTTCAGTATTTTTAATTTCATTTTCTTTTTCAGCATTAAAAGTACTTTATAAAGACTCATTAACTTAAAACTACCTAAAATCGTGCAGTTCAGTGTCGTCTTTCTAAAAAAGGAATATTTAAGGTAAAGCTAGGAGAGTCTGCGCACAATTCAAAAGAATAGCAATAAAAAATCTAAATATTAATTTTTTGCTAAACTATCCACGAATAATTTTTACATTATTTGTTTTTTATGCATTTTCATTGCTATTTTGTTGTTATGTTGCAATTTAATAGAACAGTTGTAATAAAAGCAAGAAAGTTATTTTGCGCAATCTCTCCTTACAGGGTTGGTGTGATTGTACACATGGGTAGGAGAAATTGTTACTAATAATAACAACAATTAAATTGTTAACAATAATAATTACACTTAAATGACATTGCTGTAAGGTTTTTGTGATCAGATTTTATTGTATTGGGAGTGAATATTTCAACCTAATGCTTAAAGAATCAGAAAAATAAATAATTTTAAAAACGATTAAAAAATTTTAATTAAAGGGAAAAAAATTAAAGAATCAGAAAAAGCAAGTCCAGATAAGATTACAAAATAAAATTATGTAACTTAATAACACGTTTAACTTTAAATTAGTCCATTTTCATTTTTCATTTTTTTATGCAAATTTACCAATAAGCTGCGTAATCTCTCCTAGCATGGAAACTAATGAGAACAGTGCGCCATCTCTCCTAAGTAGCAGATGCGCAAGCTCTCCAATTTCGGTAGGAGAGATTGCGCGGCCTTTTATTTAAACATGGCCGCTACTAAAACGAACCGTTGATGTTCACATTGTTAGTCTAGATTAGTAGCTTATGACAAATCGTTTAAGTTTAAAATATTTTGTACTATTGACATTGTATATAAATTCTGATGAATAGCTATGAAAATTCAAGCACTTACTTTGGAAAAACAAAACAAAAAAACGATAATTTATCTTAGACGCTCAAAGCAATCAACGTGCACTTTCAAGTAGACACTCCACTATTGTTGTTGTACAACTACCTGGAGTTGCTGCGCTCTCACTCTACTCCTTCACCTCAAACCTCTATGTGCGCAATCTCTCCGACCGCGCCATCTCTCCTGGCTTTACCTTATGTATTTAACTTCCCTCCAACATTACATAAAAAATATTTTTTTACTCATTGAATGCCTTACGTAGAAGACGAAAATTTTAAAAAACGGTATCGAAAATCATATGCAATATTTCAGTAATTTTAATTGAGATAGTATGTAATAGTCTATATATGAAGCGTCTTAGAAAATTAATTAAAAATGTCATCTAAGATTTTTAAATGAAGTGTCACATTTTACTCATTAGCAGTCTTCCTGATAAAAAGGCAATTTTCATAAACTACATCAAAATAACTCAAATATCATCTTCAGTTTTGAAATTATATTCACATTCAAAATTTTTCAAAAATCTACGAGCATACATTTGAATTTATTTAATATTATTTATAAACAATAAATATCTGAAAACGAAAAAAAAAATCTTAACGATATATATCTTTGAATAAAAATTCCCCATTTATGCTTTTTATCTAGATATAAATACCAGAAAAAGGATTTATTCTTATTAAATGACATTTGACATTCAGGGCATTGCTTAAACGCTTAATATATCTACCATATTTATATTCAGTGCTCTTAGCCAGTGATATTCTATGATAAAAATCTCCTCTTATACTGTTTCTAAAGCTTCTGAATTGTAGGTCATTACTTAATGTCTTAACTTCTTCAACATTTATTCATATTAAACGTTCTGTTAATTGTATTTATGCAATAGGATAATTAAGTGTTTTTGTAAGTTTGAAAAAAAGGCAAAGATAAAAAAATTAATTGACTCATTTACAATGCTTTTAATATTTAGCCACTTTACAAATTCTTATCATTAAAGAATGATTTAACAAGAAATGGATAATTATTGAAAAAGGCTCCTTAAATAAATCTTTCTGTTTCTTTTCATTATTAACCTTTTTAAAACTTTTAACTGAATTTTAGTACAAAATTTCAAATGTTATGTTTAATTAAGAAATGTACGAAGTTGTTGAAAAAAATGACCACAAACCACGCAATGCCAGCGCTCTGGTGACGTCATTATATTGGGTGACCACTTTGCCCGGCCTTCCCCTACCTAGCAGAAAATCTTATAATTTGGAATTTCTAAATTTTTATGCACTTAACAACTTTTTAAAATTCTAGAAGAATGAGAAGTTTTTAGACTCTTTCCAAAAGATGAAAAATTTAAAAATGGAATGAAAAATCATTAAAGCATCAATTTTTAATCATTAGTAGCCTTCTGGATAAAGCAGGAAATTTCGATATACTTATATCAAAAGAACTCAAATCGCAACTTTGAAAATATAATCATCTTTGGAATATATATGCATATTTAAAAGACTTTAAAATACCTACAAGCATGTCCTTCGATTTATTTAATATGATTTGCAAAAGTTGAATATTTCAAACGAAATATAGAGCTATGTAAAGTTTTTTTATTATCTCTTATAAATGAGAAATCATTTACATAATGTGCCATACAAATATTCCACAAGCACCTGTCTGCAAATAAAAATTCCAGTTTTGTTTTTTCTCGAGACATAATAACAGATAAAGAATTTTTTTCTTATTAAATAACATCGGAATTTCTGGACATTGCTTAAATCCTTATCCTCTCTGAAAAATCATGTTCAATGTTTATACTCAGTAAGCTTCTACTATTAAAAATTCTACTTTTGCTGTTCTTCATGATTTAATCATCAGAGAATTTATGCTATGAAAATAGCATCAAATTTAGGATCTAATGTCCTAACATGTCCAACATGCATTCCACTTAAACGTCCTGTTAATTGTATATTTAATATGAAAATTAAATGTTTTTACAAATAAAATCTAAAGGAAAACGTAAAGAATATTAATTCACTCTTTCACAATATTACTAATACTTATACACTTTATATATTCATAAAGAATGACTTCACATTAAAATGATAATAAATTAATAAAGCTCTTTATTTTAAAAAACGTTTTCATGTCTTATCATTATCAATCTTCTTAAGAATTATATAATTTTCATTAAAATGTATTACAAAGTTTCAAATATTAATTTAATCAATAAATTATACATATTTTTATATTTTCATTTTTAAATCATTAATATTTTTTAAGAAGGAAATGCTTAATAAATATATATTAAATAATATATTGGATTATTTTCAAATTAGAATATTTCTACATACATAATATCCTTTTAAAATTCTATGAAAAAGTTTAGAGACTCATGAGAACTCAAAAATAGAATTTAAAGTTTTATGCATTATTTCAGCAGTTTTAATCGATGTAACCTACGTATGAATCATCCTATAAAAGTTATTATGTCATCTAATATTTTTAAATAATTTAACACATTTTAATGATTAACTTTTGATAAGTATATACCGAAACAAACTCAAGGTAACGTATTTAGTTTCGACAGTATATGCATGTTTAAAAATCATTTTAAAAGCTACTAACATGACTTTGTACACTTTTAATGTGATACATGAAAGAAAAACATCCCAAAACGAAATATATATATATATTAATATAAATGAGACAACTTCTCCCTGAAGTGTCGTATGATCATCTGTCTACGAATAAACATTCTACATATATAATATTTGTAGAATTGGAATACGCCTGTAGAAATATAGATGAATTTATAATCGCTTATTTTTAGTGAAATCAGGCGTGAAATCAACAGAGTGAAAAAGTGCCTAAGCCTGGATTCGAACCAGGATCGTTGGCATTACGCGCCACTGCACTACCATTAAACCACCTGGACAATATCCAGTCTGGCACTCCTCACGCTTATAAGTTGGATAAGCTACAATCCTGCAGCACAAGATTAAATGTTATCATGAACCACAATTCTTGCGGCAAGCCTGAGACGCAAACTGTGATTTAATCCAGCATCGATGAATATATATATTTATGTATGTGTAATATTTGCAGAATTGGCATACGCCTGTATCAGGCGTGAAAAAAACAAAGACTCTGTTGATTTCACGCCTAATTTAGCAAACAATTAGCGGTCGTACGAAACTTTAACGTTGTGCCGCACAGACTGGTGTTAAGTGCGAAGGCATATCAATTATCTCAAAACACTGTTTTTCAGCGGTTTTTCCAAAATAACTTTAAGAAATTAGCAGATTTACGCGTTTCTTTCTTTTTTTTTATTAAATTGTCTGCATAGTGTAATTAAAAAACAAGCATTTTTTCAAGTTATAATAACAATATTTATATCATATTTTTTATGAATTTTTAATTTTTTTATTATAATGTTCTAATTTTTTTATTTTTTTGTTTTAGGTATAGTCGAGAGACCAGGTATAAAGAAGTCATGACTGAAAACTGTAGAACTTGGCTCTCAAAATCGTGACAAAACTAGCTTTGCAACATTATTTTTTTCGTACAATATTAAATCTCTTGTTATTGTTCTTTACAAATATTTTTTTCTATAAAACGTAAACAAAATATTCAAAAAGAAATAATAGTCTAAATTAATTACAATCTTCCTAATCTACGATAAAACTTCCGTTAATTTTCGTCATTTCAAGCCCCTGGTGCCCTTAAAAGAGTATTTCAATAGTAAAAATCCAGATCATTCACAAATTGTTAATGACGTTCTTTAGACAAAAAAAAAAGTTAATAACTGTGAACAAATTGCATCAAAAATGCGTATACACAATGCTGTATACAGGCAGCGGTCATATAAACAGTCGAGTGTAATTTTAACTCTTAGAAATGAGATTTTTAAAAGAAGCAATTCCCAAAGGATTTTTAAAATCTTGATTTTTAAAATTTTGTATTGTCGTCCGTGATTCCTTGTTTTCAGTACCTAACAGATTCATCTTTTTTATTTGATGTATGTTCGCTATTGACAATAATTAGTTTTCAATTAAACAATAGTTCATTCAATTTTAAAGTACTATGCAGTTTTCTGTAAAACTCTATTCCAACAAAATGAAATTTTTATTTCTGACGAATTTTATCTGGAGAGGTTATGCAAAAATATAAAAAGTGTAACATTTGAAAAATAATCTCAGTTCGATTTCTCTGACATAATTTTATCTCTTACCTTATTGTGAAACATTTTTCATTTTTCATTGCCAACATATCTCAAGCAAGTAGATATTTTAGAGGTGTTTCAATCTTTTTGCGACACTCTGTAGAACTATCTAAAAAATTTTATTATTTATAAATGAGAAAACCTCTAAAAGAAGCATTTTACAGAAGAGTATATATCTACATGTACATCTACATATATCTACATATCTACATGTAGAAGAGTATATATCTACAAATAAAAATTCCACTTCTTTCTCGAAACATAATCGCCAGAGAAAGCATTTTTTTTTTAATTAAACGACATCCGAATTCTATAATTTTACTGAAACTCTTACCATGTCTGATAAATAATTTCTAATTATGAAAATATTTAAAAATTTAATAACCTGAACTTGATTTTTTGAACTTATTTGATACCATACAAACAAGACAGAAAAAGAATCTAAATAGATACTTTAACATTTACGAATATGGCAACCTCTATATGAAGTATTCTACAATAAAAGCGTTCTCATTAAAGATTTAAAAAAAAAAGTATTACTTTTTAATCATTAATAAAATTCTTGAACACAGGAACACTTCGATAAACATGTACTAAAAGAAGTCAAACACCATCTTCAGTTTTGAAAATTACATAAAAGTACTTCAAAAATCTACAAGAATGCTTTTGTATTCATGCATGTATTTATGCATGAGACAGCATCTATATAAAGTGTCCTACATAATTTAACGATTTCAATAAGCATCTATCTACCAATAAAATTTTCGCTAATACTTTTCTCGAAATATAATAACCAAAGAATGTGTTTCTGCTTTTAAGTGACAGCTGAATTCAAGGACATTTCTTAACTCTGTACCCCCTCTAGCATACTCATATTCAGTGCTCATATTCAGTTATCTTCAATGATTAAAACTTCTCCTATGTAGTTTCTAGTAACATGATCACCAGAATAAATATTTATTTCTCTGAAAATAGGACCTAAATTTCTGGTCATTACCTATGTCCTAAACTCTACGACACACTTTTCCCACAAAATGCTCACTTAAGAGCCTATGACAGTTGCAATATTAAACTAATAGCAATCTTTTTTATATTTGAATATTTTTAAAGGATTATTTTCATAAGATATTTCAACGATTTCAATAAGCATCTATCTACCAATAAAATTTTCGCTAATACTTTTCTCGAAATATAATAACCAAAGAAAGTGTTTCTGCTTTTAAGTGACAGCTGAATTCAAGGACATTGCTTAACTCTGTACCCCCTCTAGCATACTCATATTCAGTGCTCATATTCAGTCATCTTCAATGATTAAAACTTCTCCTAGGCAGTTTCTAGAAACATAATCACCAGAATAAATGTTTATTTCTATGAAAATAGGATCTAAATTTCTGGTTATTACCTATTGCCTAAACTCTACGACACACTTTCCCCACAAAATGCTCACTTAAGAGCCTATGACAGTTGCAATATTAAACTAATAGCAATCTTTTTTATATTTGAATATTTTTAAAGGATTATTTTCATAAGTTATCTGAACGATTTCAATAAGCATCTATCTACCAATGAAATTTTAGTTAATACTTTTCTCGAAATATAATAACCAAAGAAAGTGTTTCTGCTTTTAAGTGACAGCTGAATTCAAGGACATTGCTTAACTCTGTACCCCCTCTAGCATACTCATATTCAGTGCTCATATTCAGTCATCTTCAATGATTAAAACTTCTCGTATGTAGTTTCTAGTAACATGATCACCGGAATAAATATTTATTTCTCTGAAAATAGGACCTAAATTTCTGGTCATTACCTATGTCCTAAACTCTACGACACACTTTTCCCACAAAATGCTCACTTAAGAGCCTATGACAGTTGCAATATTAAACTAATAGCAATCTTTTTTATATTTGAATATTTTTAAAGGATTATTTTCATATGATATCTGAACGATTTCAATAAGCATCTATCTACCAATAAAATTTTCGCTAATACTTTTCTCGAAATATAATAACCAAAGAAAGTGTTTCTGCTTTTAAGTGACAGCTGAATTCAAGGACATTGCTTAACTCTGTACCCCCTCTAGCATACTCATATTCAGTGCTCATATTCAGTCATCTTCAATGATTAAAACTTCTTCTATGTAGTTTCTAGTAACATGATCACCGGAATAAATATTTATTTCTCTGAAAATAGGACCTAAATTTCTGGTCATTACCTATGTCCTAAACTCTACGACACACTTTTCCCACAAAATGCTCACTTAAGAGCCTATGACAGTTGCAATATTAAACTAATAGCAATCTTTTTTATATTTGAATATTTTTAAAGGATTATTTTCATAAGATATCTGAACGATTTCAATAAGCATCTATCTACCAATAAAATTTTCGCTAATACTTTTCTCGAAATATAATAACCAAAGAAAGTGTTTCTGCTTTTAAGTGACAGCTGAATTCAAGGACATTGCTTAACTCTGTACCCCCTCTAGCATACTCATATTCAGTGCTCATATTCAGTCATCTTCAATGATTAAAACTTCTCCTATGTAGTTTCTAGTAACATGATCACCAGAATAAATATTTATTTCTCTGAAAATAGGACCTAAATTTCTGGTCATTACCTATGTCCTAAACTCTACGACACACTTTTCCCACAAAATGCTCACTTAAGAGCCTATGACAGTTGCAATATTAAACTAATAGCAATCTTTTTTATATTTGAATATTTTTAAAGGATTATTTTCATAAGATATCTGAACGATTTCAATAAGCATCTATTTACCAATAAAATTTTCACTAATACTTTTCTCGAAATATAATAACCAAAGAAAGTGTTTCTGCTTTTAAGTGACAGCTGAATTCAAGGACATTGCTTAACTCTGTACCCCCTCTAGCATACTCATATTCAGTGCTCATATTCAGTCATCTTCAATGATTAAAACTTCTCCTATGTAGTTTCTAGTAACATGATCACCAGAATAAATATTTATTTCTCTGAAAATAGGACCTACATTTCTGGTCATTACCTATGTCCTAAACTCTACGACACACTTTCCCCACAAAATGCTCACTTAAGAGCCTATGACAGTCGCAATAATCATATTTTTAAATTATTTTTTTCATAGGATGTCTGAAGTCGATGTACAGCTGGGTTGCTTTTTACTTTTTTGATTTTTGCTTCTGTTTTTTTATTTATTTAAGTCATGTTATTATGTTATCTTCAGTTATGGAGAAATATTTCGTATTTAAAAATGTTTCCGAAATCTAGAAGCATTTTTTTTAACATGAATTTTCGTATGATGTTCAACGAGTATCATCTACGAATAAAAATTCTACGTATACCCGTTCAGTAAACTTAATCGCCAGAGACAGGATTTATCTCATTAAATGACATTTGAATTCGAAATAAGTGCTTAAACTCTTATATTTTGTTACATACTCATATTCAATAAGTTTCTACTATTAAAAACTCCACTCATACTGTTTCTTGGGACATAGTAACTATAAAAATTATTTATTCCGATGAAAATAACATCTAAATTGCTCGTCCTTCCCAAATGTTTTAACCTCTCCAATTTATATTTGTCTTAACTGCTCTTTAATTGTATTTGTTTTTCAATACGTGATTAAATGTCTTTATAAATATAGCATTTAAAATAAACAGAAAAAATTAACTCATTAACAATGTTGCTAACACTTAACCACTTCATACATTCCTACAATTGAAACATGACCTAACAATAAATGGATAATCAATGAAATACGTTTTTTAAATAAATCCCTTTCCTTTTCCTTATCAATGTTCTAGATAAATTTAACTATATTCTACTAGAAAATCTCAGATATTTCTGTTAATGAAGAAATTTACGTAATCTATGAAAAATATAATTTTTTTAAATCATTAACAATTTTCTTGAATGCACTTCAGAAGGTCTGATAAATATTTATATTTTATTAATGTTTCTGTACTTAAAACCACTTTAAAATTCTACAAGAATTCTTTGAACTCATTTAACGTCACACCTAAAATATAAGACTCTCGAAAATAGAATCTATAGCTATGTTGAATATGTAAAAATTTATAATTGTAACAGCTTGGAGAGGTAGCGTCGTACAAAAATTAATATTGTCATCTAAGATTTCTGAATAAAATATTAATTTTTAATCATTAATAAACTTCTTGAATTCAGGCAATTTCGATAAACATTTATCAAGAGAGCTCAAATATCATCCTCAGTTTGAGTTAAAAAGTTTCAAATATGAATAAGTATGCTTTTGGATTTATTTAATATGATCCGTAAAAGATATATATCTGAAAACTAAATAGAGAGCCATATGAAATGTTTTATTATTTATAAATGACACAACCTCTACATTCAAGGAGCATCTATCTGCGAAGAAAAATTCCACTTATGATCTTTCTCGAAATATAATCACCAGAGAAAGGATTTCTTCTTATTAAATGACATCTGAATTCCAGGACATTGCTTAAACTCTTACCCTCTCTAGCATACTTTCGCCTTACTTCGAGTGCCGGCAACCACTTTGATGGAACATAATTATTACGGTTTCCTGTTTCTAAGGAATTTAAAGAAGAGGGGAAGTTTACTTTAAAGAGGAGAGTTTTACGCAGTAGTGATCAAGGATTTTGATGCGTACATTCTTCATTATTTCAGATAAAGGGATACTGACATCTTTTAGATTCTCTTAAAATGCACCGTTCAGATTTATTTATTATATATACGTCAGACTGCACCATACATTTCTTACAATAAAATGAAATATAATCAGCTATTAAGCCGTAGCACAATCGTTCAGTTTCAATATTTAGCGTAAAAACATAAATTTCCGAATTATTTTTTTTCTACATATTTGGTTTTTTTCTATAAGAAACATGAAGAAAAATAATATTATATACGCTTTCTCTCAAAATAATAATGTATATAATGAATGTTTACTCAATAACCATAAGTGTCTTTCAATTAGTAATTTAGTGTTGTTCGCTGTGTAGCTGTTCCAATAATAAATATAATAATGTTATTTATCAAATCCCTTTCCTTTTCCTTATCAATGTTCTAGATAAATTTAACTATATTCTACTAGAAAATCTCAGATATTTCTGTTAATGAAGAAATTTACGTAATCTATGAAAAATATATATTTTTTAAATCATTAACAATTTTCTTGAATGCACTTCAGAAGGTCTGATAAATATTTATATTTTATTAATGTTTCTGTACTTAAAACCACTTTAAAATTCTACAAGAATTCTTTGAACTCATTTAACGTCACACCTAAAATGTAAGACTCTCGAAAGACTCTCGAGACTGCACCATACATTTCTTACAATAAAATGAAATATAATCAGCTATTAAGCCGTAGCACAATCGTTCAGTTTCAATATTTAGCGTAAAAACATAAATTTCCGAATTATTTTTTTTTCTACGTATTTGGTTTTTTTTATAAAGAAACATGAAGAAAAATAATATTATATACGCTTTCTCTCAAAATAATAATGTATATAATGAATGTTTACTCAATAACCATAAGTGTCATTCAATTAGTAACTTAGTGTTGTTCGCTGTGTAGCTGTTCCAATAATAAATATAGAAAAAAAAACGTTCTGTTGAATTATTTATTAATATATATATATATACTAATAAATGATTTACAGTTTCTTTTGATTGAATATCTTTTGAATTGTATATTTGTACATTTTAATTGATGTACAGAAATTACACATATTTTAACATATTGATTATATGTTTTTTTTTAGAGTATATGAATTCAATTTCAATTATGTAGCATTGTCAGCTGAAGAATAAGTGATTTAACAAATAAACGAACAGTGCTAGACATTTTGATTTACTTTATAAAATTTCAATGAATTTCGCAAACCAAATATGTGATAACTCATCAAAAGATTAGCAAATACGAATTCATTTATGTGCAAAACAAAGTAATAAATAATGTACAAATATTAAATTTATATAAATATTTTTATGATGTATTTTTTACCTGTTTGTTTGTTTATTTATATGAAATCATGAACTATCATAAAATAAAATATTAAATACAAAATACTACAAAATTTATAATATACTTTTCATAATTTTTCGCGATACAAACGCAGTCTGGACCACTGTGCATTGTGTCTCTATTGTATTTATTAAAAATAATCGGATAATACAGTAGAAGTGGATTATAACGAGAACAAAGAGACAACAGATATTACTCATTATATGATGTTCTCACAACAAGCAATTTTATGATTTTCTATGACAGAACACAACATAAAAAATTAAAAGTCCATATAAGTTATAAAAAAATTTCTGAATCATTACATTCATAGGCACAATTTCAGATTTCTAGATTTACACGTAGAAATCCAATTAAAAACCACAGCTGTAAAGTTATTTTAATTATTTTTCAATTAAAAATTTAAAGAGTAAGCTAAAAGTTTTTGGAATAATTTAATAACGTTTACCTTTTATGTATTCATTTAAATTATTTTTTATAAGAAGTCCTTTCAATTTTTTAGAATATCTTTAATTTTTTTGTTAGTAATTTATTTTAATTAATGGTTTTTGGTTTAAAATAATATATATATATATATATATATATATATATATATATATATATATATATATATATATATATAGATTAATAATTTAAGAGGAATGGTTGCGTAAATGACAAATTTATTTTCACTCTAGATCAGAGGTTCCCAAACTTTTAGACTGACGTACCACTAAATCGAAGTTCATACTTCCGCGTACCACCAGATAACAAGCAACACAGGGCTGCACTAAAGAATTCGCGAACAAGAGTATGTATTGATTTGCAAGGGGACTACGTTGAAAAAAAAATTATCGAAAATCTTATGTCTTCTTTGTCAGACCGGAACTCTTCACACCACCCTCGTAAAGTTAACATAGAAAAAATTATAAAACACATCAGGTCTAAAACGGATTATTTCCCCGCTTTTATGCTTTCGTCTTAGCATGTTTAACTGTACATCAAAATGCACGTTTACGTTACTAAATTGTTACTTAGATTAACTGCTTTATATTAACATTCAAATAAAAAGTACTATCATCATTACAATTTAATAATACATACAATATCACAAGACAGTGTTTTGATTTAAAAACGGCTACAATATTTAATGACTTATTGGCCTTCTGATTCATATATAGGGGCTTTATTGCAGGAAATTTCTAGTGTAGGTAATGTGCTGTGTAGGCTCTATCAAGCACAGCTTCCTCATGCCTGGTTCAATGTTATTTAGTTTTAGTCGTAAGTCAAATTCGCTGTTTAGTTTATTCCTGTACTTGTTTTTCATATAAACAATTGAAGAAAAAGTACATTCAACTCACCACCTTTTTTTTACTATAAATTTGGGTTCAACGGGAAAAAAATACGTAACTTTTGTATTTAATATATTCTTCGGAAAGTCGCAGATGGCGGTGTAATCGAGTAAACTATCTATAGTAAAATGCAGTGAGAATCGTTTCCATTGAAAAGTCTGGAAACGGTCGAATAACTCGAGAAACATACATCGGATTGAAAAACCGAAAAATACGTGTTCAATATTTTAGTAAAATGAAAACTTTGATATCACTAAATATATTTTTCTAAAATATTGAACACGTATTTTTCTATTTTTCAATCCGAAGTATATTTCACGAGTTACTCTACCGTTTCCAGACTTTTCAATGAAAACAATTCTCACTGCATTTTACTCGATTACAGCGCCATCTTCGATTTTCCGAAGAAAATGTTAAATACAAAAGGAAGGGACAGCTTTGATATCCCTAAATAGATTTTTCAAAAATATTGAAGACATATTTTCCTTTTTTTCAATCCGATGTATATTTTTCGAGTTATTCGACCGTTTCCAGACTTTGCAATGGAAACGATTCTCACTGCATTTTACTATAGATAGTTTAGTCGATTACAGCGCCATCTGCGATTTTCCGAAGAATATATTAAATATATATATATATTTACTGCATGCTATAAATAATAAAAAATAAATGTTATGTTTAAGACATCGTGAAAATATTCAGAATGACTGTCATGATGGATAATTTTTGAAATAATTTGATTTTATTTCACAAATATTTCGGGGATTTGAATTTATTTCATACAACTTTGAGCTACAGATTCATTCTTAAAAATGCAACTAAATACAAAACTGCTTTCATATATGTGTTCTTATAATATTTTTTAACAATAAATAATTCCTGAAACAGAATATATCTCCCAGGGAAAAATATCTTTATATTAAAACAACTCAGTACTAAAATTTTTCTTCCTTTTTCAATAAAAAGTCAGAAATCTTCCAGTTTATTTTAAAAGCCTTCAACGAATGATTTACAATGCATTTTAAAATAGAAACTAAGCTCTAGGAATATATATATATATATATATATATTTTGAGTGGGCTGAAGCACGGCTTTTTGCTCACTTTAAAACCATTAGAATTGCTGAAAATACTATGAAACTTTATTGAAGTATATTACCTAAATCAGGAGATTTAATACAAAAATATAGAAAGGAATAAAGATTTTTTTCATGGTAATCTCTTTTCCATCAATCTCTTTTCGAAACGGAGTAAAGGAAATCCAATACATAGGTGTCTTTATTGAAAATCATTTAACTTGAAAGCTCCATATAAATTTTGATAAATTTTAAGGATAACGCTTTCTTTGGATACTTTTATCTGAACGGAAATGCATTTCTCTCAAATATCTGTAAAATATCGGAAAAAGTAATTGTATTTATTTATTTTTATTTTTATTGGGGGGTGGGGTAGGGGTAATAATATTAAGAGTAGAAATGATGAGTATATAATAATCGATCTAATAAAAAATTTATGCTGTAAAATATACAATTTTTATTTGAATCGCTTGTTGAATAATTAATGATTGAGTCAAACCAAAGTTTATTAATATGTGTTCAATCAGTCAAAGAGTCAATATCTTTTCATAACGGAGTAAAGGAAATCCAATACATAGATGTCTTTATTGAAAATCGTTTAGTTTGAAAGGTTCATATAAAATTTTGTTAAATTTTAAGGATAACACTTTTTCTGGATACTTTTATCTGGACGAAAATATATTTCCCTCAGATATCTGTAAAATATCGGAAATAGTAATTGTATTTAATTATATTTTGTGGGGGGAGGAGTATAAATATTAAAAGAAAAAATGATGGGGATATAATAACTGATATAATAAAAAATTTATGCGGTAAAATATTTTTGTTATTGGAAAAGCTTGTTGAATAATTAACGATTCATTCAAAACAATTTCCTATTATTCATTGAATCGGTCAAAGCGTATCTAAACGGAGTAAAGAAAATTCAATACCTTTATTGAAAATCCTTTAACTTTGAAGCTTCATATAAAATTTAATACATTTTAAGCATATTGCGTTATTATTAAAATTTTGTAAATTTTAAGGATAACGCACTCTTTGAAAATTTTTATCTTGACCAAAAATGCATTTCTACCAGATATATGTAATATATTAGAAATAGTAATTGCATTTTTTTCGTTTGTGGGGGGGGGGGGACTTAATATCATTAAGAAAAGATATGATGGGGTTATAATAATTGGTATAAAGAAAACTGTATGCTGTAAAATACATAATTTTTTGATTCGCTTATTAAATAATGAATGATTGAATCAAAACAAAGTTTATTAATTTGTATTCAATCAGTCAAAGAGTCAATATCTTATCGAAATGAAGCAAAGAAAATATCTAATACATACGCGTATTTATTGAAAGTCATTTGACATGAAAGTTAGCTTCATATAATTTTTAAAAACTTTTAAAGATATTTTTTTTTTCAATATGTCATTTTATTTAGACGGATATGCAATACTTCCGGATATTTGTAAAAGATTGTAAATAGTAATTGTAGTTTTCCGGGTGTTGATAATATCAAGAGTAGAATTAAGGAGAAAGATGGCTGCATAAATTCTATTTTGTAAAATATGTAATTTTATGGGATTCGCTTGTTATATAATTAATAACTGATTCAAAACATGTTTATTAATATGTTTTAAAGCAGCCAAAGAATCAGCACTTTTTTTTTTAAATGGGGTGAACGAATTCCAATCCATAGATGTCTTTATTGAAAATCACTTAACATGAAGGCTTAAATTAATGTCCAATAATGCTTAAAGTGATAAAAAAACATAACACAGAATATTTAAAATGCCTTTTTCTTTAATGTAGATAACATATGTTTCATGCACAACTATCGGTGACATCTTCAGATCTTAATAATAAATACAAAATTCTCGCATATTTGAAAATTAAAAACATATACCACGAGATCGCATGTCAAAAGTTAGTAGGTGCTTAATTTGGCCAAAACTGGGAAACGTAAAAAAAATTATTATTTAATAATTATTTTAATTATTAAATATGCTACCATATTAATTATTTTATTAATTTTAATTTTTTAAATAATAATTTTTTTCACGTTTCCCAGTTTTGGCCAAATTAAGCACCTACTAACTTTTCACATGCGATCTCATGGTATATGTTTTTACTATTTTCAAATATGCGAGAATTTTGTATTTATTATTAAGATCTGAAGATATCACCGATAGTTGTGCATGAAACATACGTTATCTACATTAAAGAAAAAGGTATTTTAAATATTCTGTGTTATGTTTTTTTTATCACTTTAAGCATTATTGGACATTAATTTAAAGTTAACAAGTGATTGGATTACATTATTTATGAAGGCTTAATGTAATATTTCATAAATAATAATAATAGCGCTTTTGTTTGGATTAATAACATATTAATATTATTAATCCTCAAAATCCACCATTACCATTTCCGATATTTTAGAGATAACTGAAAGAAATGCATTCCCGTCTATATAAAATTAGCCAAAGAAAAGTGTTTTGTTACTATTATTATTTATGAAATTTTATAATAAGCGATAAGCGAATCTTAAGTGATTTTCAATATTATTCTGAAAAGTATATTTTACGAAGAATTCATATCAATTTGTCCAACTTCTGCATTTATAATTTTAAAAAAATGAAATTACCGGTATAATTCCACAAGCATATTCATTATCTATATCTTTATTTTTCATCATTACATCATTTTGGCTGACTATTTTACATGGGAGATGATTGAACAATTTTTGTTTTACATTTGGATGATTTTTCGAATCATTTGTTTGCCACCTGATCCCGGTATTGTAACATATGGGGAATATGTAATAGAAAATAATTTATCCGATGATTTATCCCATGATATTATCTAGTGAAGCAGAACTTTCCCTAATATCTAAATCTACAGACAGACAAGAAATATGTGATTTAGTGTTTAAAAAAATACAAAGCATTAAACTCAGACTTGATATTTTAGACAAAGTTCGGACGAATCTTCCAAATCGAAATATAGAAAAAACTAATTAAAGTGCAAAAAGAAAAACTAGTCGTTGGAGGCCACCGTAATACTTACCCATCATGGATATGCATAATGTAAAATATTAAAATAAAAATGAGTAAACTACTTATAAAATGCATTGCAATTCAAATAAAATCGTGACTTGATGACGTCATAAACTTTAAAGGCTCGATTACTGAATTGCTTGAAATAAACCTCCTTATAACTCCAAAAATAATAATCCTATTAACTAGCGGTTTATTGCATCTGATTAAGCGTCAAATTTTCAATTAAATTATATATTTGAAGTGAAATTTAGATGAAATACAGGGTCATGAAAAATCGAAGAGTGTGGAAATAGGATTCCAAATATCTCGGCAACTAATTATCCGATCGACTTCATGCTTTATGCAAAATTTATGTTTTTTTATTGTATTTTATATTCATTTCTTAAAATAAACAATTTCGAAAATTTTTATATACCTTTTATCAGAACGAATAATTCGAGAGTCCGAAAAAAATAGTTCCGGTTAATCGAGGTTATTGAAATTAAATAGGCTTCTTCCCATTATTACATACAAAGTACATACCAAATTGCAAGTCTCTATCCCAATTTTTTCGAGAGATAGAGCGTTTACAGACACACAGACACACAGACACACACACAGACGGACGTCAATTTTTTTTTCTAAAAATATGTTTTTCGGAATTCCCAGTGTCTGAAACGTGTAAATCCGTCAAAAAAAATTTCGATTTTCAAAACGATTACAAGACTTACCCTATACTACGTATGATGGGTAAGTAATAAATAGCTATAAAAACAATTTCAGAAAGCAAAAAATATACAATATAAAACTACATAAAAATCGTTCAATCATTTTTATGTAAAATAGTTGGACAAAATTCATGCAATGATGAAAAATAAAGAGAAAATGAAAATGCTTATGGAAGCCGTAATTTTATATTTTATTTCTATTATAAATGAAGATGTTGGACTAATTTATGTGTATTCTTCGTAACATATCAGTTTCCGAATTATATTATCCCTTTTACAGCTAAAGAACTGCGAAATAACTACCATAAATGCAGGGAGGCATAAATATATATTTTTTAATTTACCCCATACGGCGCCATTGCTCCCATTTTGGAAACATGCTGTTTCTCAAAAATATTCGAAATTTTTTTTTTTTTTCAGTAGTACTTTAAAGACTTTCTATTAATGAGAAAAAAACTGTTCCATAAAAAATGTTAATATATAAAGCGGAACATAAAGATTTAAGAGTAGAATTGATGCGGAAGACATCTACGAAAACACCACTCTGTAAAATGTCTAATTATATGGCATTTGCTTGTAAAATAATTAATGATTGAGTCAAATCAAAGTATATCAATATGTATTCAATAAGTCAAAAAGTCAATATCTTTAAGAAATGGAGAAAACCCGATGCATAAGTGTCTTTATTGAAAATCATTTAACATGAAAGATAAATTTTGATAAATTTTAACGATAGCGCTTTTCTTGGGGTAATTTTATCTAGATAGAAAGAAATTTCGTTCAGATATCTGTAAAAAATCAGAAATCATATTTGTATTTTTTGGAGGGTTAATAATATTAAGCGTAGAATTGGTGAGGTGATGTTTTTTTTTCTATTGGTTGGGGGGGAGGATCTAAAACGACTATAAGCTGTTGTAAAAAATACACAATGTCATTTCACATCATTTACCAATAGTTAATTTCTAAAACATTAGATTTAAGGGAATGATTCCAATTTCAAAAATTCATCAAATGCTGTTCTTTCATCTCAAAGAAGAAAAAAAGAAAAAAGTATCTATCTTTCTAAAATAAAAAATTACAGAGTTATGTCACATGGAAGTTTATAAATTTTCAGCACTAAAAATTCGTTTTCCTGTTTTTATTCCCAGAAAACACCAAAAATTCATAAAATTCAAAGTATCACAACTTGGTAGGTTTTGGTTGTAGTTGAAAGAATTTGTTACTGTTACATTTGTTAGAACAGGAGAAAATTCTTTAATTATAATTTACAACATACATGACGCGTATGAAAATTTAAATTTCGAAACTTTGAAAAAAAATAACGTTTTCTGACGTAATTGTATTTTTATATGATGAAGAACAATATTTGATTTTTTTTTTTTTTCCATTTGGAATTAAACCTTTAAGTTAATAGTTTAAGAATTAAGAACTGCTCAATAATAAAAAGGGTTACCTTGTACAATTCAATTAAATTAAGTAAGTATTATATTACATTGCATTAGATTAGGTTAAGTAATTAATCACTGATCAAAACAAAGCTTATTACTATCTATTTAAAAAAAAAACTGCTGAAACTGTCTAAAAATTGTTTGTGTGTAAAAAATACACGATTTTTTATAATTTCATGTTCATTTTCATGAGTTGAAGAAACCACTCTCTAAAATATCTTTTAATATATATAATTTTATTTTAAACTAGCTGACCCTCCCGGCGTTGTACGAGACCTTGTAATGAACTTAAATTTCTTAAAAACGGAACTCTGGCCACGGTCTACGATGGCTTCGGAACCATATACCCGGCATGCTCATACGCTCTAGAAAATCTTTTATTTCCCCCTACCACCGTCAGGGGAGCATTCTGTCCTAAACAAACCTCTTTCCGAACGAACTTCTGAGACAGGTCCCCGCTGCCTACGTTACTGTATAGTAGGCGCACTACAAAATTGAGCTGGTTTCGAGAAGATTGGAACATTATTAGCCCAGTTATTGCAATAAGGCACAGTTAGAGAAAATAACCTTGAGTGAGATGCCGAGGGGAGGGGATGTTGGAGTGTCCTTCAGAAAATGACTAATTAGGAGGTCCACTATGCATGCATAAAAATTCGTTCGTTTTGTTAAGCTAGGAACTTAATTACAAAGTTGGCTTAAACTCTTATTTGTAAATAGTGGTAACCGCTACTCATAAATTTAATTTAATGTTATAAAGGGTGACTATTAAGTTAAATATAATGTTTGGAATCACTTGCGTTGAAATCGTAAAGATAGTTGCTGATATATAGAAACGGGGCATAGTTCGAGAAAAACCTTGAAGGAGGGGCCGGGGGGAGGGTTGTTCAAGTACCCTTCAGCAAATGACTAATTAAGAGTAGCACTATGCATCTTTCGAAATTCGTTCGTTTGCTTAAGCTAGGAACTTAATTGCAAATTTGGCTTACCCAATTATTCGGAAATAGTGGCAACCGCTACTCATAAATTTAGTTTAATGTTATAAAGAGTGACTATTAAGTTAATTATAATGTTTGGAATCACTTGCGTTGAAATCGGAAAGATAGTTGCTGAGATAGGGGAACGGAGCATAGTTAGAGAAAAATCCTTGCAAGAGGGGCCGTAGGGAGGGGGGGTTCAAGTGTCCTTCAGCAAATGACTAATTAGGAGGACCACTATGCATCTTTCAAAATTCGTTCGTTTGCTTAAGCTCTGAACTTAATTACAAATTTGGCTTAAACTATTATACGTAAATAGTGGTAACCGCTACTCATAATTTTAGTTTAATGTTATAAAGAGTGACAATTCAGTTAATTATAATGTTTGGAATCACTTGTGTTGAAATCGGAAAGATAGTTGCTGAGATATGGAAACGGGGCAGAGTTAGAGAAAAATCCTTGCAAGAGGGACCATAGGGGGGGGGGGTGTTCAAGTGTCCTTCAGCAAATGACTAATTAGGAGGACCACTATGCATCTTTCAAAATTCGTACGTTTGCCTAAGCTTTGAACTTAATTACAAATTTTGCTTAAACTATTATTTGTAAATAGTGGTAACCGCTACTCATAATTTTAGTTTAATGTTATAAAGAGTCACAATTAAGTTAGATATAATGTTTGGAATCACTTGTGTTGAAATCGGAAAGATAGTTGCTGAGATATGGAAACGGAGCAGAGTTAGAGAAAAAACCTCGAAGGACGGGCCGGGGGGAGGGGTTGTTCAAGTATGCATTATTCAAAATTCGTTCGCTTGCTTAAGCTAGGAATGTAATTACAAATTTGGCTTAAACTATTATTTGGAAATAGTGGTAACCGCTACTCATAAATTTAGTTTAATGTTATAAAGAGTGACTATTAAGTTAATTATAATGTTTGAAACCACTTGCGTTGAAATCGGAAAAATAGTTGCTGAGATATGGAAACGGAGCATAGTTTAGAAAAAAATCCTTGAAGGACGGGCCGGGAGGGGGGGGGGGTGTTCAAGTGGCCTTCAGCAAATAACTAATTAGGAGGATCACAATACATCTTTAAAGATTGATTCATTTGGTTAAGCTAGGAACTTAATTTGAAATTTGGCTTACACTATTATTCGGAAATTCTGGTAACTGCTTTCTAGAAATACACCTTGAAGCTTAAATGTAATTAGACCCTTTCCCATCTTCATTCCCGCAAATATAAAAAAGAATCTGTTAAATAAAGTTTTCTGTATTAACAATCTCCATCATAATAATAAATGTCATGTAAAAAAAAAAAAAAAAAAAAAAAACCTAAACTCGACTAATTTTCATGAAGAAAAATGTCCCTGGAAAATATTTCAATCAGTGGGACGTATGTATAATTTGTCATGTACAGGTGGCGCGACATTCGCATGGCTCCTGTACGCTGATAACTTCATTCCATATTGGCACTATTTAGTTACAAATCCTTATTTATGCATCGCTACTCTGGTTTATTTAATTACTTCTGTGAAGAATCGATGCAACCAACCAGTGAACCAACCAACCCAAGAGAATAAAAGCGTATTTTTGATGAGAGTTCTTTGTGCATTTTAATTAATATTTCAAAAAGTAATTAAAATATTAAAATTCTGAAGTAATGTTGCACCAGGAGAGGGTTTGGACTACCTAAATCTAAATTTCCAGCCTTCTAGGTGGGCTAAATTTTCCTAGCCATCGCCAACAGACACACAGACACACACACAGAGCGAAACTTTCTTTTATTAGTATAGATATCTTATCTATATAATAAAACCGTAAGTCATGTGACTGTCATCAACAGTTCCGGGATGTTCGCTTCACTTTTCATATGCCAGGCGGACATTTTTATTCAAAATTATTTTTTCAAATAAAACTGCATGGAAGTTACATTTTTGGAAATATCGTTCAAAATAAATTAATATTTGAGAAATGACTTACATTCAATTATGTATATATTCTGCAATAAGTTCAGTTAAAATTAGGTTCGCAGTTCAAATTCTCTATCCATGAAAGTAAACAACAACAACAAAAAAAGAAAAACATTCGTTCGTCGTCATGAATGTTTAAAATATTAAACCATGGAGGTAATCGTTCGTAAAGCAAGTTATCCGCGAATGAATTTTTGGACCGCTATCTGGTGTAAAAAATTAATAAATAAATAAATAAATAAATAATTCGCATCAGCGAGACAATCAAAGATTACCATAATTATGTGCTATACAACTCAATTTCCTTCCAGATCTTTTCTTGCCGTAAGCTGAATGTAAACAAATACAACTTACGTAATAATATTTAATGAATCAAATTTCGAAAAGATTTGTCAGTTAATTTGGTATTTATGTATTATGGGAAGAGAGATCACCGAAAATGATTATTAGTCACCAATCATATTTACCATTGTTAATGACCAATCGCGTTCAAAACACAATATACATTTATTAAATACATAACATCATTAAGTACTTTTATGTTATTTGGGCGCAAATCCCGCCAATAGCATTTTTAAAATGGAACAGCTTTCGCAGACGCATCGGGGTTGGCGCCGATTTTTGTTTTGTGCCATTTTGGCGAGAAAATCCCATTTTCAGGTACCTGTTAGAGATTGCTAAAACAGCATGTTACTTTTATTTTATTATGAAATATTTTATTTTATATTAAAAAACACACAATTTTATTATAAAACATACACAATGATCAATTTATTATTAAACATACAATATTTAATTTATTATAAAACATACGGAATCAGCTCTATCGGGTTGCCATACCAAGCAAAATCTAGCCGAAACTGCCGGGTTGCCCACGCATAAAATCCCCATTTTGGCGCCAAAATGATACGCGGGTGCGTCTGCGACAGCTGTACCCAAAATTACGTGTAATAATATTCAGCCCGATTATGGCAAATTATTCAAGACGTTTTAGATGAGAATAATGATAGACTTTCTAATCTTCTGAAATCGAATCTACAGCCAAAGTTAGCGAGAAACAAAATATATATATATAATAGCAACAATAAGATAGTTCAAAAAAACTTTCACAAAATAGACTTCATTGCATCAAATCGTCTTAACTAAAATACGCGAATTGGCAATGGACCCAATTACGGAAAATTATTT
Organism: Maratus michaelseni; assembly: GCA_963931845.1. NCBI lineage: Eukaryota > Metazoa > Arthropoda > Arachnida > Araneae > Salticidae > Maratus > Maratus michaelseni. The sequence continues at coordinate 324,957,920 of OZ007589.1, forward strand.
AATATGTTTAAGAATCTCCGCATTAGCGAACATATTGCAACTGATAAGCAAACGGTCATGGAGCATAAATGCTTAAATTGGTTAAGCGGTTTTGTCAAGAAAGCTGAAATACATAACAACAAAAAATATGCGAAATGCTACCTTGATGGCAAAAGTTCTTGATTTGTCTATTAGAATCTTCCGGTTGGCGAAGGATTAAAAAAAATAAATTATGAATAAAAGTAACGTGTTACAATGCTTAACATGTATTTAAGGGAGACCAAACTGGTCGCCAGTGGCGGCTAGTTTTAAATACTATCTTAATTATAAACTTTTTCTTATTTACAAAATAACCAGTCGTTACTATTTGCTCAATAATTGCAAAGGAAATAAGTCTTTCTTTTACTTAAGAAATCACTATCTAAAATATCTTTCTAATATATATAATTTTATTTTAAATATCTTATTTAAATATCTTATTTTAAATATCTTATTTTAAATATTATCTTAATTATAAACTTTATCTTATTTTTAAAATAACTGGTGGTTACTATTTGCCCAATAATTGCAAAGGAAATCCGTCTTTTTTTTTTTTTTTTTTTTTTTTTTACTTAAAAAACCGCTTTCTAGAATATATATATATATATTTAACTGTGTGAATGATATAAAATAAGGCTCGGTCAAATATATTTGTTTCACCGAGAATTTTCCACGAAACAAAGATGTCTTGTTTTATACAAATGTTTCTTTGATACGACAAATATATATATATAAATAGCTGACAAAAACAGCAAAAAATGCTATTTCTTTTGATTAACTAGTCATGAAAATCTCATTTATTTGTCTTACCTGGTGCTAATTTACTACATTTCGTCTTTCCTAAGGCAAAAATTGGATTTCTATTTTATGTATTTTTTCTTATTTTTATCTCCAAACATTTCTCATCATTGATTGTACCTGTACAGGCATTATAGGGGAAAAATGTGTTATTTGATTATGCAACTTTTTCTATTATTATCCTTTTAATGATAATAATATTGATAGTTAACTACATAATACTCAACACTTTTTAAGTTATTACTTCAAATGTAAGATGCGATTGCTGAATACTGTACGATTCTTGGAAACTGTGCTTTTTAAAATCGAAAAACGAAATATCATAGAAAATAGCAAGAAAAACCAAGTTTTCCTATATGTGGGGGAGGATTTCTTATTCGTTATCCGCTAATACTAATTATGAACCCCAACACACTGTAGGAAAAGACAGATGTTTTTTAATCTATGTAAGTATAATATAACCACGAACGAAAATTTACAATAAACTCACTGAGTTAACCGTGATTCCGAAAAGCGTTCTTAATATTTAGCAATATTAGAAAACAATATATTTTCCAGATTTAGAGAAACATTTAAAAACAATGTTTCTTTTGCTACCACCGATTATCGGAAACTTTTCCAAGTAGTTTTATTAGTGTTTGAATCAGTTCTGAAATGAAAATTTCATGTTATAGTGTTTTGAATATAGCCCAAAAATGATTGTTTGGCATATGAATTATTACAAAATTAAAACGATATACATACAGCAGCTGAAACCAATTTCCGTAAATCAAAATTTAAAATTTAAACGCTTTGTTTTCGAAACGACGTTTTTAACTTGGTGTCTTAGATTGCTCATTAATTGCTCGACCGATTTACTTTAAATTCTAATACATTACGCTCAAAATTGAATTCTACATAGCGCTACATAGATTTTTTTTATATATAATTCATTTTTTTTTACAATTATTTTCAGCCCATTTTTATGGGGCCAAATTGATTTTTTGAAATTGGGGCCATATCCTCAAATATTTGAAAAAATTCCTACGCTACACCATCTAATATATAGATAAAATGCAAATGTACATTTCGCTTAATGAATTTTGATGAGACTTGTACTGTTAGTCATATAATTTTTTAAGGAAAAATTTAGTATATTGTATATTGTTATACCTTGCTTAGTTGTATAAAATGGAAAAAAGTTCAGGTTGACAAAATTATAAAAGATTAGCATTTTTAAAAATTTTACTGGACGGATTTTTTTTAAACTTACATTGTTAGTTAGATATTTTTTCAAGGATGAGTTTAGTTTATTGTATATCCTTATAGCGTTGGTTAGTTATAGCATTATGGAGGAAAGTTATATAATCAGGTTAATCCGATTGAGAAAGATTGGACTTTTAAAAAAAATCTACAGGGCAAATTTTAATGAGACTTGCATTGTTAATTAGTTTTTCTGGTATGGTTTTAGTATATTGCATATTTTTGTATCGTTCTTTAACAAGTCCTACTATAACTAAAAAAGTTTATCCTTAACAGTCCAAATTTAAAATACACATTAAAAAGACAATGGCGTTTGTATTCATTTCAGCAATGTGGAAGGACAGTCTACGTAATGGTCCATATTGCTTTAAAACACAAAGTAAAATTCCCCGATATATTTCATTTTATTCAAGTTTTGTTTGTAAAAAAATTACCAGTTTAGCGGGAGAAGCCTGCTATTATCCAATACACTAAAAAATTATTTCATTAAAATTATTTTGTTCTGTGCAAGCAGCCAAGTTACTATAAATTTTCTAGACACCCTCACTGATATGGATGGAAAGGATGATGTTTGAATATTTATTTGTGAAAAAATTATGATACACGGTCCAAACACACTGAGAAAAATGACGCTTTCATATCTGAGTAAATCGAAGTTTTCATTTTGTTATGAAACTTTTTGTTTCAAATTTGACGACAAATAGTTTAGTTCTGAAATACCAGAAATACTCAGAATATTGAAGCATGAACATACTCAAAACTGAGCACATGGAGGTCAGTGCATACTCATTTTTAAAACATGGACATACTCAAAAATGATTAGAACTAGTTCAAACTCATTTTTGAAATACTCAAAAATGAGCACTTATAAGTCAGTTCATACTCATTTTTGGAACAGGGATATACTCAAATATGAGCACATGATGTTTTATTCTTGAGTGTGTGCATATTTTCAGAATTGAGTATATACATGTTTCAAACTTGAGTAATTTTGATTCGGAGCCATTTTGACTATGCGACATACTCAGAATTGAGTATTTTTTGCTAATTTTTGAAAATGTCGTTTTTAGAGTGCATAACGTAATATGATACCCCCCCCCCCCCGCCTCTTCCTTCTCTCGCAGCAGTTTACACTGTTATTGAAACCAACAAACATTGCTAATGTATAACTTTTTTTCTACGTTCAAACCAGTTACTAGATTTTTACATCTTACTAGTCTACTAGATTTTTACATTTTGCAAATGTTACAACGTGCATTTTAAGAGTGTCTTAAGGGGGTTGGTCAGCCATATCTCAAATTTGAGAGTGGAATGCATTCATACATTTAAAATATCGCTCCAGGTAGTTAATATTTCTGACTTCTTTTTTCTATGGACTCTTCTTAATGATGTCCCTCTTTCTCTTAGTTGTCAAAATGTTTCTAAAATATATACTTAATTTATTATTTTATGTGTTAAAATTGTACGAGTTGTGTGTAATACTTTGACACTGCAGATAAAATTAAGCAGATATTTTAGAAATACTTTGAACCTAAAATAAAAAGACATTATTAAGGAAGAATACTCAGAGAAAAGCAGGCAAAAATATTAATATCCTTATGAGGTATTTTAGAAATAAGAATAGGGGAGATGGGGATGAATAGGACATTTTCACAAAAATGTTTATTTTAAATATTGTATTTAAGTTATTACCAATATTATATATCACATTTCATACATTAAGTGTTTGACTACATCTTATGCACAATATTTATTCAAGATTATTATTATACAGAAATATATTATGAAATTAAAAAACAATTCTTCTATGTCCCAATCATCCCCACAGCAGGGATGAATGGGACACAAATATTTTCCTCCCTTTATTCAATGCTAAGGACTAAAAGCTGAAAAAAATTCCACCTAGGCAAAAGCAGAGAGATTGTAAATTGTAATATGATCTCCAGAATTATTTGTTATCCAATCATATTGCACTCATCTCAGCTTTACCTTAAAAGGCCCATAAACGGAAGCATTCAATGGCTGAAGACGATAACTACAATGTGAATGAAATCTTAAAAGAATAATTACCATAAATTATTAATTTATCAAACTTTATAATATTATTTAGCTAATAAATATATTTTTCAGCATCCTCTAGGTATGAATGAGACAATCCCATTTATGCCATTTGAAATGTCCCAATCATCCCCATGATGCATATATTCAATTGTCAGTCATTTTGTCTCAAAAATTATTTTGTCACAATGGTTAATATTCATTCATTTTAATTATCAATATTGAGCCTTGAAATAAAAAACTGCAACATATCTTAATTGTTTATATTGCATAAGATATTTAAGTAACTTCAAATGTAAAAAAATTACTTTCAAGCAGAGTTTTAAGGAAATGATAATTTGAAAGAAACTGAAAACAGCCATGTGGTCTTGCTTTTGGTTCTGAAGCACACTATGGTAGTGAAATCTATGAGGATAGGAAGAAACTAAAAAAAAAAGTTTATTCCCTAAAATAGTGAGAACGTCCCATCCATCCCTTGCCCCATTCTTCCCCCATCTCCCCTATATTCAAATCTCATAAATGTAACATTAACGCGAGGAATTTCAGATCTCACTGACCAACCCTCTTAAAGAATACTTCTATCTGTGGCATTTTAAAGACGATATAAAAATCTAAAATGTCCAGTTTTTTTCTATTACTGTAGTATTAATTGAAAAATGAACATATGCAATAAACGAAAATTAAATGAAGCTCTTGTAAGAAAAATCCCCTTTTCAAAGGGAATATTATTAAATCTTGATTCCACAGTCACACTAAAGGGAGAAATAAATATCTGAACGTTTCTACTCTCGAGTACTTTAAATTAAGATTTATTAAATTTTACGAGGTGGAGAAACGGATTAAATTTTCATCATTTAAATGCTTACAGGATGTTTCGGTTTGTATCTTTAGGTTTGTTGCATTTATTTCAGGCAATTTAATCTTGTTCTGTCTCAATTGGCGTATGAACGTGTAACGTAATACTGAAAATTGGAAGGAGTGGTAATAAAGAGTTTTGTTTCTAATGCATTTAATAACTGACATTTTACGTTTTAAATAATCAGAATAACTAAAAAAATAATTAAATCTTGAAAGTTTTTTTCGTAAACGGATTAAATTTTCATCATTTAAATGCTTACAGGATGTTTCGGTTAGTATCTTTAGGTTTGTTGCACTTATTTCAGGCAATTTAATATTGGTCTGTCTCAATTGGCATATGAACGGGCAACGTAATCCGAAAAATTGGAAGGAGTGGTAATAAAGAGTTTTGTTTCTAATGCATTTAATAACTGACATTTTACGTTTTAAATACTCAGAATAACTAAAAAAATAATTAAATTTTGACAGTTTTTTTCGTAAACGGATTAAATTTTCATCATTTAAATGCTTACAGGATGTTTCGGTTTGTATCTTTATGTTTGTTACATTTATTTCAGAAAATGTAATCTTGTTCTGTCTCAATTGGCGTATGAACATGTAACGTAATCCAAAAAATTGGAAGAAGTGGTAATAAAGAGTTTTGATTCGAATGCATTTAATGACTGACGTTTTACGTTTTAAATACATAGAATAACAACAAAAAAAAAAACAGTTAAATCCTGAAAGCTGTTTTTGGGATGAAAATAAGTGGGAAAAAATCGTATTTATTTCTATAATTTACGAGTACTTTTATATGAGCAGCATTTTTAGAAATGTGATGTGAAGAAAATTATATTGATTTTTAAATATAAATAATTTTATCATATTGATTTTCAAATATATTTTCTAAAAAATCTTTGCTCATTCAAGTATTTAACGGAAATCGATTTCAATACAATCTATTACTAATATCATCGTTTTGAATAAAAAAATGGTTAATAATTTTCTGATCCCTGAAAACGTAAGTTTCTGATATAAATTAATAAATATTTCAGTTCTATGCTTAAACATTTAAATACCGATGCTTTTTTTAAATTTATTTGTGAATTTACTAAATTTATGTTATTATATTCAATTAAAACAGAATGCGAAAATTTAGTAGATATATTTATAGCTAGAAGTACAAGTTCAGATAAATGCATAACGGTGAAAAAATGAATATTTGTAAAATATCGTTTCGTTTTTCAGTAAGACAAAGGCTTTTTTTTAAATTCTTAATAGCTTTATTTGTCTGGTTCGATTCAACTTTCCGTGATGTAATCTTAGATTTTAATTCAACATTCAAGTTGTATCCGAGATTTGTGAGACGCATATTACATTTTAGACTTTTTTTTATTATTATTCTCTGACATTTGGACTAAAATATTTTAAACTCTTCTCTAGTAGCGTTAGAATAATTATAAATTCTTTTTCATTAATAAGAAAAAATATACCATTTATAAATATATTTTATTGCATTTATCAATAATCAGATATGTATTTGTAAATGCTCGGTAGCAAAACAATATTGAGACCATTGTTGTTTATAATAGCGTATCTTGGGCAACATTGGCAATGCCGTCATGGAGTATTTCTTAAACAATGGGATGTTCAGATTTTGCCAATATTGTAATGACGTATTTTGCCATTTTATTATAAGTCTTTCAAATGTAAATTATACATCTGTGTACTAGTAGCAATTTACAGCAAATCATTCTGCTGTAAAGGCAACATTTAACAATGTTGGTATTTTTTAAAGTATATTTTAAAGTAATATTAAGCCCCAATATAATCAATATAACCAATATTGATTTCGTACTAGTATATTTACCTAGTTTAAAAAGCTGAAAATGTATTCATTTAAAAATTTAAAAATTAAAGTGATATAATAACATTGGCAACTTATGTCAAAAAACTAAATTTTAACTCTTCTCTAGGAATTTAAATTAAATGTGAATTAATTTTCATCACTAAAAAAATAATTCTTTATTATTATTATTATTATTATTATTATTATGCTTTTAATATTTCTTTGTCTTTACCAAGAATTAAATGCAAGTTTCTAAATATTAATTTTTTTTTTTTAAATGTATATAAATGTACCAATTAAAAAAAAAAGTAATGTTATAACAAAGCAGCAATGTATGCCAAACATTAAAAATAAAAGCATACGATACATATATGAAAAGAATATTTTTTATTCATATCTTAGCGATATGATATAAATATTTCGAATAATAATGAATTTGCATAATCATAAGAAAATTTAAAATATATTCTCCTTTTATCCAATCATTTTAAAAGTTTATATAACGATTTTAACGCACAATTGTTCTATACTTTTGCATTGCAAATTTAGACTGCGAGCTAGAGGCAATGATAGAAGGCTACATAGATAAACTTATCTTTTAAAATTTTGTAATGTTAAAAAATATATATTACAAAAATTGTAAAGATCAACCACTTAGCCTCTGAAAAGTACATTTTTTCCTCATTTATATTTAACATTCGCGTATAATAAGGATCCATTGTCTAAGGAAGCCACTGCAGGGTGTTTTTACTCCATCTATTGTCTTGTCTTCTCGCAATGTGCCCAGCCTATTTCCATTTTAGAAGTTTAATTTTTTCAATAATGTCAAAAACTTTCATGTGACTTCTTATCCAGGCTATTCTTTTTCTGTCTCTTCTGGTTATGCCTAGTATACATATTTCCATACTTCGCTGTGTTGTTTGTAATCTTTGTACCATTCGTTTTGTTAACATCCATTTTTCTTTTCCATAAGTTAGTGCAGGCAAAACACAATAGTTAAACAGCTTTCTTTTCAAACAAAGAGGCATGTTACTCTTCAGAATAATATTGTTCTTCCCGAAAGCACTCCATCCATTTCTTATTCTTCTATTAATTTCATTCGTGATACTGTTGTCTGATGATATTTCATGTCCGAGGTATACATAACTTTGCTCTTCTTTAATCTCAGTGTTGTTGTAGACAATTTTATTTTTTGATGCAAATGAATTGAACATCACCTTAGTCTTTTCCAAATTAATTTTAATCCCACATTAATGATAGTTTCTGCCAAATCATTTAGCATATTTTCCAGTTCTTCAAGGCTATTACTGAAAATTAAAATGCCATCAGCAAACCGGTGATGGCTTAAATAGTCCCCATTTTTTCTAATCCTTTTGTTTCCCCAATCCAGCTTCTTGAAAATATTTTCTGAGGCAGCAGTAAAAAGCTTAGGCAAAATAGTGTCTCCTTGTCTTACTCCTCTTCCAAGCTTGATCTTCGCTTTTTCCTTGTCCGAATGGATGGTGCCTGTTGCTATATATATAGTAGATCACATATTGCAAATATTTAGCAAAACCAGGATTCCACATAATATATAAACATCAATAAGTGTTTGTGAAAAATGTTTGTGGGCAATCAATAAGTTATTTTAAATTATGCAATTTACTTATAAGGCAATTATAGCTTCCAAAATCATGAACGAGCATTTCAAAATAAAATTTAATCATAACAAAAATTAAATCAAAATATATTCGTTTTGTACAGTGCGACAAAAAAAATAATAAAAAAAAAATAAAATATATATAATGCTCCGTACATTTTAATAATCAAATTTTGAAAGAAGAAAACGTAAATAGCCATTCAACTAGAAATTATGTCTTCTTTAAATTTGTGTTACAAAATTAATCTTAGGGAAACTAATTTTTCTTTATACAGAAATTGTACCAGCGTCTGAAATTGTGAATACGAAACCATAATTTGACATCATATTTGGCTTGATTGGTAAATTTTACTTTAAGATGCCAAACGGGAAGACTTCCGTTTAGGTAGTTTGGAAATTATGAAGATTTGAAGTTTAGAGCAAAATACCGTTAAATTCATTTGGAATGGTTTCGAAACAAATTCTAATGCGGGTAGTTATTTAAACTTAACCCATAAACTAGTTAGTAGAATGAGCTATAATTTTTATTCGGACGTTTGAAACCTCTAAAAATTGAATTCAGTTGAAAACTTTTTAAAAGAAAATTTATTACGAAAAAAAAATTTTTTTTAATTAATTTTCTGAACAAAGTATGTAATCTATGAGAATTTTTTAACAGAAATCAATTTTCAAAAGCTATAAATATGCAAATCCAAAATTACTGCTTTTAGTAAATCCAAAATTCCGTTCAGTAGTTTTTAATTTATGTTTTAAAAACCACAGGAATTGGAATATGTTTCATAACCATTAACATTAGGAGCCCTAATTTTAAACCCTTATAATTCGTAAACTAATGAGCCAAATCAATACCCGTTTGTTATCCTATGTCACCAATATTATTCACTGAAAAAGTGTTATGACAAATTTAGGTGTTCATTTGGATAATTTCCGAGTTTTGTGCAATTTTAGTATGAAGACGATCTCTTAAGCTTATTTTTTTAACATGAAATAAAAGAAGACATAATATCTGGTTGAATGGATATTTCCGTTTGTTTTGGAGACGATTTGGTGATTAAAATGTATAAGGTGTTCTCTCCTTTTATTTATTTTTTTAGCTTACTTACATTTATAAAAAAATTAAATTTAATATGCAAATATACATTAATTTGGAATTTAAACATTAAAAAAGTCTTTTGGGAATACATTTTATTTCATACATTTTTTATTTACTTATCATTTTTCGTTTTATAGTTCTATATCTTGTTATTTCCTCCTTCATATATTTTTTAATGTATAAAACTCAATAAAAAGATTCTTGAGCGAGTGAAAAACTACCCTTTGCCTCTACTTATCGATTTCACGGTTTGTAATTTAAGACGCTATAGAGAGAATTGCGAACGTTAAAATGTAAAGATAGCTGTAATTTTTCGTCAGATTCTTTTCTGTTGGATTTTCAGGCTGTGGGATTTTCGACATTCTTTTGATATTTTTTAATACACATAGATCTTTCTCAGTATTTAAAACTTATAAAATTTTAGAAACGATGAATTTATTATCTTTAAACTGCATTGTGTTTTACTAGTATTATAAATTTGATGATAATATTCACATATGGTATTTGAAGGTGCAAAGCCAATAATTTATTTTTTATACGAGGGTTGTTCAATAACTTTTGCCTCCATGTCTGTACCTACTTTACTAACAGAACAAAATAAAATATTTTACATTGACAAGAAACTTTGAAATGTCCGCCTTTGAAGGTGTGCCTCATTTTTCGATATAGTCACCACTGTTGGCGTTGTACTTTCGTCATCTATATACTAGGTGTGGCAAGCCGTCAGGGAAAAATGATACCGGCTGTTGACGACACCAAAAATACAACGCATGTGTTATCACGAATCAGCTCATTGACACATTTTCTATGCTCTGCACTGTCTGTGGTCTTTGGCCATCCACAGCGGGGCTTATCGTGCACATTCGACGTGCCTGGTTCTCCGTCCGGGTTCCGCGTACCCATTTCCTCACGGTGCTTCTGTCCACACATGTTACGTCATACACAGCACTAATTCGCCTGTGGATATCGATTGGTGTAACACCTTCAGTTGTCAGGAATTCGATCACCTCACGCTGTTTTAAACGCACCTCCATGTAGTCCGATATTAATCCGACATTCTCCGTTTCACTCTTTACACGTCGGTAGCCCCACCTACAAAATAAAGACATCATATGAGATGAAGGGCATTTCAAAGTTACTTGTCACTGTAAAGTATTTCATTTTGTTCTGTTAATGAAGTAGTTACAGACGGGGAGGTAAAACTTATTGAAAAACCCTCGTAGATTTATTTCAGAAAAGTTAAAATAATGCATTTATTAGATTAGAAAATGTTAGGTATTTCAGCATCAGTGACATCATTATATTTTTTCTCCTTTGACACCATTTAATTTAGTCAAAAAATAGTTAATCAAAAACGTTTTGACACGAATGATATTACATTGTTTTGTTAAAACAGAATATGTGTGAGAGGTTTTGCGAGGTTTTGTGCTGATATGTAAAAATAGTTTTAAATACACGCGGATAAAAAAGAAAAAAATCATAATTTTAATCTGGAACAACAAAGCGCATAGTGGTACTTGTGATAATAGTTGTCAAATTTTTATTAATATTTTTTTTTGTTCTATCCTGTAATATATAAAAAAATAACTATGAAAAGTAATATATACAAGGTGAAGCAGGTTTTTGAGAACACACATTATAGGTAAGGAATATTTCACCCTGTACGTCATAGTTATAAATCCTTTTGTGATGAATGCAACCATGTCAAAACCTAGACTAACTCAGGTAATGAAGAGGCATGCTGTCATCGTCTTATGGCTACAGGCCGCTCCAATTCAGAGATTGCAGCTTTCTTGAAATTCGCCCTGTCAGTTGTCTTCAACTTAAGGAGCGAACTGAAGGCTGGCAGATGTGATGTAGCTACCGTTTCCCACAAAAAAAACTACATTGTCAGCGACCTGGACGCCAGAATTCTTCAGTTGTGTCGTTGAAGATCTTAATAAGTCGATGAGTGTACTCGCCAGAAAACTGCAGGTTGACAAGGCTACCATTCGACGTGTGGTTCATAAGGACCTTCGTTAGAAGTCGAATGTGATACGGAGAAAACAGTTGTCCGCGTGGACGAGGGAGAACCGACTTACTAGAGCCAAGCGCCTCCTGAACAAGCCGAAACATCCTATGGAGACACGAAATCTGTGCTTTTTCTCCTATTGGAAAAACTTTGCCCAGATCGAGAAGGTCCATGTTTTAAGTACAAAACTGTTATAAAATTACAGTTTTATAACAAAATAATTATTTTGAAAAATAATTTTTAATTTATTTATAAAATCACTGATGAAAATGAGGAAATGTAGAAATCACTGAGGAAATGAAGAAAAGAAAAACCTGAAACTTATGTTTGCTGTTCAACCAAGTTTTTTCCAAAATCTTTCTAGGAAATTAAAAAAAAAATGCCAAAAGCTATCCTTTACTTCTTATTGATTTTGTGTTCTGTAATCCTAGATCCAAAGAAAAAAAATCCTATGGATGGAAAGAGTGACAAATCTGCATATTCTAAGTACACAACTGTTATAAAATTTCTTCTTTATAACTAAGAAATTATTTTTAAAATATTTTTTGCTTAGAAATAGAATTATTAATACAGGAAGGAAATGAAAAACAAATCATAAACTTATGTTCACCGTTGAAAGAAATTTTTTGACATTTTTTTTCTATAGAACTTTAAAATAAAATGCCAAAAGCCACCCTTTACTTCTATTTGATTTTATGTACTGCATAATCCGAGATTCAAAGAAGAAAATCCTGAGGATGGAAAGAGGGACAAATCTGCATCTTTTAAGTAAACAACTTTTATAAAATTTTATTTTTATAACTAAATAATTATTTTAAAAAATGATTTTTAATTTAGAAATAAAATTACTGATACAGGAAGGAAATGGCGGAAAAAATCTTAAACTTATATTTACAGTTCAAAGAAGTTTTTTCCAAAATCTTTCTAGGGAATTAAATAAAGAAAAAAATTCTTTTACTTCTTATTGATTTTGTGTTCTGTAATCCGAGATCTTAAGAAGGAAAATCCTATAGATGGAAAGAGTGACAAATCTGCATATTTTAAGTACAGAACTGTTATAAAATTTCTTCTTTATGAATAAAAAAATTATTTTTTAAAATAATTTTTGACTCAGAAATAGATTTACTGATACAGGAAGGAAATGAAAAACAAATCATAGACCTATGTTCACCATTGAAATAATTTTTTTGTCAAATTTTTTCTGGCGAACTTTTTTAAAAAATGCCAAAATGCCCTTTACTTCTAGTTAATTTTATGTTCTGTATAACCCGAGATCCTAAGAAGAAAATCCTGAGGATAGAAAGAGTGACAAATATGCAGGTTTTAAATACATAACTTTTATAAAAGGGCATTTTTATAACTATTATTTTAAAAAATGATTTTTAATTTAGAAATAAATTACTGGTACAGGAAGGAAATGGAAAAAGAAAATCTGAAACTTATATTTATCGTTCAAAGAAATTTTTTTTCCCAAAATCTTTCTAGGGAATTAAAATAAAAATGCCAAAATCCGCCCTTTACTTCTTACTGGTTTTGTGTTCTGTAATCCGAGTTCCTAAGAAAGAAAATTCTATGGATGGAAAGAGTGACAAAACTGCATGTTTTAAGTACACAACTTTTATAAAATTACATTTTTATAACTAAACAATTATTTTAGGAAAGGATTTTTAACTTAGAGATAAAATTACTGATACAAGAATTATTTTATCCTTTACTAGCATGCTACGCCTGCTGCGCTGGGCCATTTTTCTAAATGTACCTTAAATCAAACGAAATGGCTTTGTATTTTAAAGGAATGTGGATCTTCATCTACAGATGCTACCTTAGTAAATATTTTCAAAGGAACCTTGAATCAAACGAATTATATCAATGGATTTGAGCAAGTTTTTTAAAGCAATAGGGACGTTCACCTGGATTTTCCTTCAATATTGCTGTAAACGATGTGAACGACATTGCGTTATATTATATCATACATTGGACAAAATTTGGGCTAAAAGAAGCACCTCATTTAGTTGATCATTTATAGTAGAGTTTGGTAGGGAAATGAGGCCAATATGAGATTATGACAACAGGAACTAAAATGTTCTCTAGTCAACATACTACTAAAAGAGAAAGAATTACAATGATTGCATAAATTGACCATTGAACTTAAATAATGTTCGGGTGATTCATTTTCGTCTGTAAGTTCTTGAACACCTTCCCTCTTTCTTGTCTCCATGTGAGATTCTGGTAACGTAAATACAATCTCAATCTATATTACGTTATATTTCACAATATACGTTCTCTTCTGGCAAGTCTACTACGGTTTTTCATCTTTCGATTCCAGCAAAATAAATACAGTGAAAATTGTAATAAATTGTTTGCACATAAAAAACAGTGTTTAACTTTCATATTTAAAAAAAATGGTGAAATATAAAAAAGTACATTTTTAAAGCTGAATATGAATAAAATTAAATTGACGCCATTTTCACTGTCTTTCCTTTTTTTAGACCAGTTGCATTCGTGTAACCGTTAATTTGAAAAAAAAACTATAATTAACTCTGGTAGAAGAATAAACCTTTAGTTTGTATCCAATAAAATCTTCCTAATCTTCCACAATCTTGCCGTTATCCAAATTGACGTCAAAAATTAGAAGTGCTTGAAACGATATGGTTACTAATGTACCAGAGTTAGTTACAAAACGAAGTTATTTACGCGCCAAGCTATGTTCCATTAAATAATGTCAAATTACTGTCAATTCAATTATAGATCTTTCATTAACAAAATTCCATACCTTAAATAAATCTGACAATGATAAAGTTAGTTATGAAAAATGTTTAGTAATATTATTTTTGGTGAATACTAAAACCGAAGATTTTTTTGCATTTCTCCAAAGAGCATAATAAAACGCAGAAATAAATTCATTTCTCACTATGTTTAGCTGCTAGGGCTGTGTGTAGGTCGAAAAGGATTTATAATGATTGAAAAATTATCTAATCAGAATTTCTGGTACTCGTTTTTTTTTTTATCCAGCCTGAAATGATAAATCGACAAATATTATTTATTCCATTTGCCACCATGGACAATACAAAGTTTTTCCTTACATTGAAAGCGCCAAAACAGCGGCTGAGATGTTCTGCTCTCAAAGCTGGCATACGGGAAGTGCTGGGTTCAAACCCCTGTCGCGCTCGTTGACCTAACCGTTCGGAGTTTTCCGTGATTTTCTTCTAACCTTGCCGTAAATACTGGTTAGGATACCTTAGAAAGACCTCACGGAGGGCACTTCCCCCAGGGTCTATATTCCTCGTATAGATAATCGGCCGTCATGAAATCAACCAACCGTACATTGGAAGCATTATATTTTTGGAAAAACTTTGCTTCATAATGAAAAAACCCTATAAATTTAGCAATCGCTAATTTCAAAAGTCGTCTAATCTTCTGTAATCGGAATCGTCGTCCAGAATAACCTTCAAACATAAACGAAACATCCACAAATATAGTAAAAATGCCAACTGGCAGGTGACTGGAATACGGACAAATAGTCCAATGTCTTTTAAAAACCTTCTTGAAAGAAGGGAAGATATGCAGAAAAAACTAAAAAGAAATGACGAATCAAAAAGAGCATCGAAAATTTATTTCAGCAAACAATTTTTATTTCAAAACGTTGCCTTTTGTGATAGTAATAATGCATAAATGCACACATCTCCTTAAGAATATTCTTTGGTTTCTAACTTTTGAAACAGTGAATATTTCTATAGGTGAAATTGGCGATATATTAAAAAAATAATAAAATAAAAATAAAAGAATAGACAATATTCGTTGATCTGAGTTCGAGGCTATAAAAATAATATGTTTGGTGAAAACAAACCGGCATGTTTCCGTAGTAAAATTTTAAATGTTTAAAATTTAATTATTTTACAATATGTGTTTGAGTGGCAGACATTCACTAAAATTTAAATTTTTGATCCCATATTCATAACAATAACTGCTATTTATATAATTTGCATTTGAATATAAAAAAATACTCCAAAAATGATCTGGTATACACGAAAAAACACCATTATTGCTAATGTCGCTCAAGCTGATGTTACGCTTATGCATTTTTGGCTTAAAATCACATTGCTTGGCGACAAAAGTAAAATCAAAACCGTAAATAAACAAAGACATGTAACTCATAAATGCAGTCATTTTTATAATTACATCTGCTGGTTCCTCCTGTACGACACATAATAGGGGAGTTATATAAAAAAATTAACAGAAAGAAAAAAGAAAAAAAAATTACTCATATTTTATTAAATTAAATTATCAGATGCATCTTTGTTAAGCTGGCGCAAACGAGAAATCGCCAAATATTGACTTAATCTGAATTGCAATCTCATGCATTGCAAATATTTTTAAGCATCACAAACATTCCTTTGGGGTTTAAATTAAATATTATGCCTCATTAATTTTTTTTCTTCCTTTTTTTGCGGGGAGGGGGGGGGGGTTAAATAAAATTAATAACAGAATTTTTCTTTTATTTTTCTATGTATTTCCATTATTTTCTGATATAGCCGTTTCAATTCTTTCGCCAACGATACTGGTCGCCAAAAAATGACATATGGTAACCTTATCGTCCAAAATAACAGAACTTTCCATCATAATTTTATAATTAATATACGTAGAACTATGTGTTGTATACTAAAACCTTCCCTGAAAAATTATCTATCCAACAGTGCAAGTTCAATCAAATTCCATTCAGCAGAACTCGAGTTATAAAGGAACGGAACGAAATTTCCGTTTGCGTTTTATATATATATAGTAGATATATGTACAATCGTTTAAAAAAAAGAAAAAAAGGAAAGAAAAAAATTGAACTATCCATATGGGCCAAAATCTCATAAGTGTGATTTCTCAGTCCCCAGTGTAACTCTCGGCATTTCTTTGCAATATAAATTCTCATTTAATGTTGCAATGTTTCTCTGTGATTTTATGTTACTTCTCCTGTGAAAATCTTTTTTTATTTTGTCTTGAAATTTAAATGAAATTTAAATATCTCAAAAGTCACAACTGTCCCCTGTCCTCAACCCATAACTTTATCATTAAAACCACCAACAAACAATAATTATTAAACAAAATTATAAAAAAAAACTATGTATTTATTATAAATATGAATCTTATATTAATATTATTTTTATATGAGTGAAATGTGTAACATTTGTTTTTGTTGAGTTTAAAGTTGTGTTCCTCATTTTTTGGTCACTACTGTCTCGATGTATGAATTTCCTCAGATTTCCATCAGATGGCAGTATGCAGTCATATTAAGCATTGTTTCCAGTAGGAGAGAACATGTTGCTCTTAAAAAGTCGCTATTGCTTGCTGATTCTCCAGAAAAAGGATTTTCTGGATTGAAAAAAATGAGCAAAATATAAGCGTACCTTTATTACCCTTCACTACTGTCCCCCATTGTTAATTTAAATATTGATATTTCTGGATTAACCAATATCTAGCCATTTAATCGTAAGTTTGAATGTCTTTCAAAATAGTGCAGACAACATTACAAAAATTTTATTTTTTAAGTAAAGTGGCAAAATTGCCAAAAATATCACTATAGCCCTTGTTACTTCTGACCCTTACATAAATTGTAAATTTGTGTTTTGTCTGATGAAAACTGTCATATCATATTGGTTTTTCAATAAAGTTTGTGTCAATCTACTATTTATTATTTTGCAATATATCAGTGGTTATTAAAAATTCAAATTGATCACAATACGACACTTAAAAAACAGATATGAGCAGTAGGGTGGGTCGAAAAAACCGAAATTTATATAATCGAAACGTAACAGTGCGGGAAAGTTGCCATTGGCAATAAGGAATGAATTCGCAAAATATTACACCAAGTGGTTAATATCTTTTACCGCGGCAAAGGGGGCAAACTTTCGAAAAATCTCAAAAAAATTGTTTTTTTTTCAAAAAAAAATTAAATTATCCAACCATACCAATACAATTTCAATAGAATGCAACAGCTACACCAAGATGTTAGTAATGTTCCAGTAAAATTTCATTATGGTGAAATCATTTCTATTACCGCCGCAGAGGCGGTCAAAATTTTGATAAAAACCGCAAAAATTTCAATTTTCGGTATTTCTAAATTGTTCATTTTTTATTATATGTCTAGAATTAAATAAATTTACATTATAGGTAGTAATAACTTATAGACGTCGGTAATAGAAATGATTTCACCATAATGAAATTTTATTGAAACATTACTAACATCTTGATGTAGCTTTTGCATTCTATTTGAAATTGTATTGGTATGGTTGGATAATTTAATTTTTTTTTTTTTGAAAAAAACAATTTTTTTGCGATTTTTCGAAACTTTGGCACCCTTGCGGCGGTAAAAGATATTAACCCTTTGGTGTAATATTTTGCCAATTTATTCATTAGTACCAATGGCAACTTTCCCGCACTATTATGTTTCGATTATATAAATTTCGCTTTTTTCGACCCACCCTAATGAGCAGTAAATCAACAGCCAAAAATCTCACTCTGATCAGGTTTTGGCCTATATATTTTACACCAAATTTTCGCAGACAAAATTTAAATAGTCGTTCTATTGGAAATTATATCTTGTTTAAATATATGCTGAATGAAAAAGCTTAGGAGGTGGTCTCCATGTTCAAATTGTAATAAACTTTGAAACTTTCAAAACAAACTCCCAATTTAGACAATTTAATTTGGATTTTTCGATAAATTTTACCTTAGGATACCAAACGGGAAATCATTCCGTGAAGTATCTTAGGATTTATGTAGAAGTAAAATTTGGAACTCTTAATGTTAAATTATATTTTAAAAGTTGCAAAACAAACTGCAATGTGCCCAGTTTTTTAAGAATAACTCAAAGACTATTAGACATATGTTTCTTATCTTGCGTGTTTGATGAATGTAATATTATTAATTTGGGATATTTTATTCGAATTCTTCGAAACCATTTCATTAAATCAAAAAAGAAATATATATATATATATTTCTATATACAAGAAAATCTGTAATTTTAGATTTGCCTATTTAAAGCTTCTAAAAATCGATTTCTGTTAAACTTTTTATAGGTTAGAACACATGCTTTTTTTAATCAAATTTCGAGATTCCATAATTTATACTTATGCATGCATATATATATACATACGAGGGAAAGTCATTAAGTAAGTCACAAAGGATAATTAAGTAATAACTTACAATGATATTCATTTCAAAACTATTTTTATTTCACAGCATATTCTCCACCAATATTTGTGCACTTATATCATTGTTTTATCAGTTTTCCAACACCAGCTGCATACAATTCTTTTGGTTGCTGTCTCAGCCACATTAGGACTTCAAGTTGAATCTTTTCATCATCTGTGAACATCATCTTGTAACTTCACTATACAGCTTCGACTTATCCCCAAGCGATTTTCATTTATTTAGTCCACTAAAAAACCATCTTGGAAGCAAGATGATGTTCACAGATGATGAAGAGGTTCAACTTAAAGTCATAATGTGGACACAGCAACCCAAATAATTGTATGTAGCTGGTGTTGGGACAGTGATAAAACGGTGATATAAGTGCATAAATATTGGTGGAGAACATGTTGAGTAATAAAAATAGTTTTGAAGTGAATATCATTGTAAGTATTTAATTATCTTTTGTGACTTACTTAATGACTTACCCTTGTATATATTATATACTCTACACTTCACGCTTATATATATATATATATATATATATATATATATATATATCTTTTTTGATTTAATGAAACGATTGCCAATTATTCGAATAAAATATTCCAGTTTAATAATGTTAGATTCATCATACACGCAACACACAGCATTGGAAATAACAAAGATATATGCATTGTTTTGAAATGGTAGTTTAAGCAGTTTTAACTTTTTCTTAAGTTTTCATTAGATTTATAACTAGCTCTTAAAATATTTCTTTGCCATTAAATTTGAATAAAATGTTCCCTTTTAATAATATTCGTATCATCATACGCGTAACACATAACATTAAAAATGACAAAGATACGTGTATTGTTTCCGAAATAGCAGTTTAAGCAAGTTTAAATTTTACTTAAGTTTTAGAAAGATTTATAACTGCTTTTAAAATATTTTATTGACATTAACGTTGAAAGACATTTTTTTAATTTTCATACAGAAAAAAATCTTAATCCTAAGTTCACCGTTGAAAAAAAATATCTGCCACATGATTTCTGGGAAACTCTTTAAGAATGTGAAAAGCCACCCTTTTCTTCTTATTGATTTTATGTTCTGTAATCCGAGATGTTAAGTAAGAGAATCATATTGGATTGAAAAAAAATGACATATCTGCATTTTTTAAGAACATAACACTTTTAAAATGTTATTTGATAGAACTAAGTAAATCATATAAAAATAACTTTTAATTTAGAATAAAATTTATTGATAAATGAAATCAATATAAGGAGTCCTTTAAATTTTACTTAAGTTTTAGTAATATTTATAACTGCTTTTAAAATATTTTAGTGACATTAACGTTAAAAGAAATTTTTTATGTACATTTTAAAAGTGTTATGTATATTTTTATTCCATACAGGAAAAATCTTAATACTAAGTTCACCGTTGAAATAATTTTTCTGCCATATGATTTCGAGGAAACTCTTTAAGAATGTGAAAAGCCACCCTTTTCTTCTTATTGATTTTATGCTCTGCAATCCGAGATATTAAGTAAGGGAATCCTTTGGATTGAAAAAAATGACAAATCTGCATTTTTTAAGTACAGAACACTTTTAAAATGTTATTTGATAGAACTAAATAAATCATATAAAAAGAACTTTTAATTTAGAATAAATTTTATTGATACATGAAATCAATATAAGGAGCTCTTTAAATTTTGCTCGTTTAAATTTTACTTAAGGTTTAGTAAGATTTATAACTGCTTTTAAAATATTCCTTTGACATTAACGTTAAAGGAAATTTTTAATTTTCATACAGGAAAAATCTTAATCCTAAGCTCACCGTTGAAAGAATTTTTCTGCTATATGATTTCGAAGAAACTCTTTCAGAATGTGAAAAGCCACCTTTTTCTTCTTATTGATTTTATGTTCTGTAATCCGAGATATTAAGTAAGGGAATTCCTTGGATTGAAAAAAAAATGACATATCTGCATTTTTTAAGTACAGAACACTTTTAAAATGTTATTTAATCAAGCTAAATAAATCATTTAAAAAGAACTTTTAAGTTAGAATAAAATTTATTCATAAATGAAATCAATATAAGGAGTCCTTTAACGCCCCTAGTACCAGGTTTTGAATTTCGACGAGCATTCCTAGTTTTGCATGATTTAACCAGAAATGATTTAAACCATATTCCATTAATTTTAGTTTATTCCTATGAAGTACGTTCTTGATTTCATTTCTTAAATTTGAGGTTTTTTTTTTTTTTTAATTCAAAACATAAAAAACTTCAAAACAAAAAATAATGGTGTCAATAAAGACCCCAATAACGGTACTAAGAGGCTTAATTATTTAAATACCTTTCAAGTACGTTTTTTCTTATATCCCCTCCCCCCTATCGGATTGATAAAATATTAAAAATGAATTTAACCTAAATTTTCAGATTTAAACAATCTAAAATAAATCAATATAAACGCAACTAAACCCTTAATAACTATAAAAATACGTTTACTTTTTTTTTTTTTAACTACGTTTTATTAATTTTTTTAACTGATTTTAATCTTCTCTTTCTTCATTAAATTTGAATTAAATGTTTAAGGCTTTTAAAGGAAGAAAAATATCTGTAATTTAAGTTCACTGTTGCAAGCAGAAAATGGAATTGATTAAAACTACAAAACATGTTTTGTTGAGTACATTTTGGTTGTTTTAAGCAAAATTTTTAGTTGAAGTAAAAAATCGGTTTTGTTGCTTAGGCAAAAAAATATTGTTAACAATCTTACAAATTTTTAACAAAATTTCATCTATTTTACTTTAATTAACAAAATCTGTTTTTTTAAATTTTACAATAATTTTGTAATATAAATTTGTATATATATTGTAAAATTTTGTTGTTTTTGCAAAATTTAAATTCTTGTGTAGTAGCCATAATTCTCTCACGTAACTTGGTTTATTTGACTTATATTGCTATATAATTAAAGGATTAACATAATTTTTGGATTATTAAAACTTTTTTTAATTGGGACGGACCAAGGTAGTTTTAAAAATCCCCCTCTCCCATTTATTACTTTCTTCTATCTTTACAAGAAGAAAGTATTGGATTCATGAAAATTTCCGATTTCCGGTTTCCAACGGATTTTAGAAGGTCCTGAAGACGATTTGACTGATTTTAGAAAATGACTGTCTATGAGTCTGTCTGTATGTGACAAAAATTTTCTGGGCGCTCTATTTCAAGAACTAAAACACGGGATTTAATAAAACTTTATATTCAGTTACTTCCTGATATAAATTGTTGCTGATTAGTTTTTAGTGTAGATCGCGCAACAGGTGGCGCTGCTATGTTGCATTTTTCGCGATTTCTGGTATAGCTCTATCTCATTTTCAGCAGTGAATTACACCTGTAATATCTGAATAATAACCATTGAATTTTTATCCTGTTTTTTGCAGGCGTAATTCACTGCTGAAAAAGAATTAAAAATTAACTATGTGTTGCCGTATGCTGGGTTTGTACTGTCGACTCATGTTTGCCGCAGAAATTTGCGTGCTCCTGATGACATTTCCCTTTTGTGCTGCGGTTGAAGCCGGTCTGACATATATAAGAGTGAGAAATGTCGAATTGGTAAATCGTTCCTTATAGCTCAGTGGTAGAGCCTCAGAGCGCTGTTCTGAGGATCTGATTTCAATTCCCGGCTTGGGGAACTTTTCACTCTGTCGGTTTACTCTTGCAAAAAGCAGGATAAAAATTCACTTGTTATTCAAGGATTACAGGCGTAATTCACTGTTGAAAATGAAATAAAAAATAGTTAAAATTGCATATTAGATTGGTTCGTTTAACCGAAGTTTTTGTAGTATAAACAAAACAAGTTCGTAATATAACATATTTTATTATTTAAACAAACAAAATATATTTTGTTGTAAATATTATAATTGTTTCTTTAACAGAAACCTTTTGTTGTTAAAACAAAAAAATAAAAATAAAATTACACAAAACAATTGTTCTTTAAACAAAAATTTTTGTAGCCGAAACTGAAAAGAACTCGTAAAGTAACAGATAATTATAATTATTTAGAGAAAACTTTCAACAAAAGAATTTTTTTAATTAAAGTAAAATTGAACCATTTTACTTGAATTAACAACACATTTTTTTGCTAACGATACAAAATTTAATTTTGGAATTGCAAAAATTCAACAATATTTTTTTTCGTTGATTCAAGCAAAATTTCCATTGACCCATATTTAAACGAAAAATTTTGTTGGGTCAACCAAATTTTTGTTGATTCAACAAAACTTTTTTCTCGGTGTGAAAGAATACTTCACCATGCGATTTCTAAGAAAATATTTTTAAGAATGTCCGAATATAACTATTTTTTTTTAATCTTTTAAAATTTGATGTCATGTAATTTCCGATTCAAAGATATATTATAGAATCCGTTGGATTCAAAAGCTGACAAATATGCATTTCTTTTATAATGACCTTTTTCGAATAAAATAAGCGTTTTAAAAAGATTTCAATTTATAAATAATTTTATAATTGCTGATATACAGAAAGGTAATCTAAAGAGTCATTTTGTTCTTTAAGTATATCTTCAAATACAAATATTCTTTCCCAACTTTTTTAATATTTGGATTAAGGAAATGATTTTAATGTTAATTAGATATATAAATATTCACCGATACTGGGTTTAATTTGTCTCATGAATACCACTAGAAGTTGTTCTCATGATTGACGCTCCATATTGTGCTGCAGAGTGCAGCCTTTCGATATAAGAGTGAGATAATGCTAGACTGGATGTCGTCTGGCTAGTTCCAAAAGGTAGAGCTTTATAAGTAATACAAAAGGTTCCAGGTTCGATCCCAAGTCTGGACAGTATTTCACGCTGTTGGTTGTACGCTGTTTAGTAAAAGTGATAATTCACATCCTTTTTATTCATTAGTTTCCAGCGTAATTTCAGCTTTGCTGAAATATAAATGTTCACTGATACTGAGCTTAATTTGTCTCATGCATGCCACTGAAGTTATTCTCATGATTCAGACGTTCCATCTTCTGCTGCAGAGTTGTAGCCTTGCCATATAAGAGTAAGAGATTGCAAGACTGGATGTCGTCTGGATAGCTCCAAATGGTATAAACATTGGTGCGTAATATCAAAGGTTCAGGTTTCGATCCCAGCTCTGGACATTATTTCACTCTGTTGGTTGTACGCTGTGTAGTAAAATTGATAATTCACATCCTTTATACTCATTAATTTCCAGCGTAATTTCAACTCTGCTGATATATAAATGTTCACTGATACTGGGTTTAATTTGTCTCATGCATGCCACTGAAATTGTGCTCATGATTGAGACGTTCCATCTTGTGCTGCAGAATTGCAGCCTTGCCATATAAGAATAAGAGATTGCAAGACTGGATGTCGTCTGGATAGTTCCAAATGGTATAAGCATTGGTACGTAATACCAAAGGTTCCGGGTTCGATCCCAGCTCTGGACATTATTTCTCTCTGTTGGCTGTAGGCTGTGTAGTAAAAGTTATAATTCACATCCTTTGTATTCATTAATTTCCAGCGTAATTTCTACTCTGCTGAAATATAAATGTTCACTGATACTGGGTTTTATTTGTCTCACGCATGCCACTAAAATTCTGCTCATGATTGAGACGTTCCATCTTGTGCTGAAGAGTTGTAGCCTTGCCATATAAGAGTAAGAGATTGCTAGACTAGATGTCGTCAGGATAGCTCCACATGGTATAAGCATTGGTGCGTAATACCAAAGGTTCCGGGTTCGATCCCAGCTCTGAACATTATTTCACTCTGTTGGCTGTACGCTGTGTAGTAAAAGTTATAATTCACATCCTTTGTATTTAATTATTTCCAGCGTAATTTCAACTCTGCTGAAATATAAATGTTCATTGATACTGGGTTTTATTTGTCTCACGCATGCCACTTAAATTGTGCTCATGATTGAGACGTTCCATCTTGTGCCGCAGAGTTGCAGCCTTGCCATATAAGAGTAAGAGATTGCTAGACTAGATGTCGTCTGGATAGCTCCAAATGGTATAAGCATTGGTACGTAACACCAAAGGTTCCCGGTTCACTCTCCTGTCTGGATATATTTTCACTCTGTTGTTTGTACACTGTGTAGTAAAAGTGATAATTCACATATTTTTATTCACATATTATTTGTGTTGTTAACATCCTTTTTCTATACATTTACAAAACGCACTACAATGAATGAGGTATCATTCTAAAAGTTTTAGAACTGGTTTCAGACATAGTACACTCAAATTTCGTTAAAACATGTTTTTTGGTATAAAATTGCAGTAAATTAAAAACTAAGTCAGGATTGTTTTCATATATGAAATAAAAAAATTTCTCAAATAAATGTTGCCACAAAAATAAAATACCACATTATATCAGGCTCAACAATGATTGTATATAAAAAATAGTGAAAAAAAGATAAAGTTTATTTTATATTTAGGATTAAAAATTCAAATTCAAAGGTTTAGAATAAAAAGACACCATCGACCGATCGAAGCAGTGGTATTTCACGTGTCACCTAAAATGCATGCTTTGTTATTTTTAATAACATTGTATTTTATAATATTCAATTCATTTTTCTTTGTCCCGTGTTTTTCTCGAAGTGGATAACGTTATCATCTAATGCAGTTAAAATATTAATGTTTTTGTTTTGTTTTATTTCTCGCGCGCGCCTTTTGCTATCTTCGATCAGTTTTTCCTGTAGCTTTGATGGAATAAATGAGATGACATTCTGACTTAACTAATGTTGCTTGCAAATGTTTTCATCCTTATTTTTTCTTTAGAATTTTAAGCCTACATCTAAAACATATTAGATAATGCTAACAAATACTTTAGACTGCAGTGCGAAGTCTTCGCACTGGTCCACTGGTATATATATATATATATATATATATATATATATATATATATATATATATATAAAATTACAGTTTTAATTGGTTATATTTTAGGATTCAGATGAATTATTGTTATTTGTTTTCGTCTATGTGGTGTAGTTAGTGTGAATTTATAATTAAATTTGAGTATATATATGAATATATTATATTTTATTAAGTTTCGAAAATGCAATTTTAAAGCTATTTCTTTGCCATTAACTTTTCCTTAAATTTTAATCTTTAAATAAAGAATGAAAATTTGTAACTTAAGTTTTCCAATGAAAGAATATTTCTGCCATATGAATTCAAAGAAAGTGTTTTAAAGAATGTCAAAAGCCACCCTTTTCTTTTGATTGATTTTTTGTTCTGTATTCCGAGATGTTAAGAAAACGAATCGCTTGGATTGGAAGAAATGACAAATATGCATTTTTTTAAAGTACAAAACTCTTATAAAGTGTCATTTTTACAACTAAATAAATATTTTTAAAATGATTGTAAATTTAAAAATGGTTTTGTAATTGCTAATAGAGAAAGAGAATTTTGAGTAATCACTTTATACATCAAATACATCTTCAATTACATTTTTCTTATCTATCTTTCGAATTGATAAAATATTTTTTAATGAATTCATATGAGATGAAACGCCATATTAAAATCATTATATATTGTAAACAAGTTGGAAATTGTACGTTAAACGTGACAAATGAGGTGCGTTCGTTTCATGCTATAACTAGTTTCACAATGTAAAAAAATCATCCTTATTATTTCAGTGAAATGAATTATATCGTCTGCCATGAGCGAAATGAGCATGCTATTTCTTTTCTTATTACGTTCTAGCTAATCCGCCCGGCGTTGCCCGGGCCCGAAATATTAATAATCTGTTCTATACGAATATGACTGAAATCTGTAAGGCTATCGAAATCAAGTCGAATGACGCAAACTTCGTCGTAATCGGGCTCATAAAACCGAAGATCGGAAAGCGCATCCTGGCGGTCGAAAGTGCAGCTAAAATATTTAAGGCTATAGATATCAAGTCGAATGAGCCTAACCCCGTCGTAATCGGGTCCATAGAACCAGATATACTCCTATAGTTCCACTTTCCACAGCCAGGGGGCGCAGTGTGTATTGAAGAGGCCTTTTCAGAACACTTGACCCAACCAAATTTCCTAGTAGAATTGAAATTTAACTACGGGTAAACATTGCCAAAATAGCGGAAATCGCGAAAGTGGGTTACGTAATCGATCGGTTTCTAAAGGGTTAATGTAGATATGTTTTAAAACCCAAAGATGCATTTTGAAGAAAATGAACTTGTCTATAATCTGGAGTCTACTGTTTGTCCGTACTTGCATTTCCCGAGTCGATGCCGATTTTTAAATCTGGACCAAAAAAAGGAAATTCGCGTGAGTGAGTTTTGAAAAGGATTTTTTTTCGGAGGGTTAAAATTAATTTTTTTCAAAACGGATACCATATTTTAAAAAACAAAGGGATATAGATTAGGCACGGTATTTTTAGTTTTTCGTATCTTGTTTATAAACGCCAATTCGTATTTTTAAAGATAGGAGAAATAGTTAAAAAAGCGAAATTGACTTACGGTTAAAAACGT
Source organism: Maratus michaelseni (assembly GCA_963931845.1). Taxonomy (NCBI): domain Eukaryota; kingdom Metazoa; phylum Arthropoda; class Arachnida; order Araneae; family Salticidae; genus Maratus; species Maratus michaelseni. The sequence goes on from OZ007589.1 coordinate 324,985,123, forward strand.
TTTCGAAAGGGTTAACGTGATTTATTTTTTAAACTAAAGGTTTCTGCCTAAACCCGATAGAACGTAGATGTCTTTAGGTGTGTTTGCTTTTTGTTTGGTTATTTCAGAAAGCCGATGCCAGATTTAATATATAGCAGAAAATCGGAATTCGCAAAAGAGAGTCCTGCGCACGAATTTTTTTTGAAGGGTTAATATTCGTATTTTTCAAAAACAAATACATATGTCGAAAAAGGAATAAATGTAGATATTGTCTGGTATTTTTAGTTTTTCGTACCTATCTCTGAATCGCCGATGCAAAATTTTAAAAATTGCCAAAATCGCAAAAATCGCAAAACGGCATTCAGAAAATATACTTTTTCGAAGGGTTAATTTTTGTATTTTTTAAAACAAAAGGTGGCTTTGAAAAGGACAAAAACAGTTCTTTAATTTGGTGACCTTCGTTTTTCCGTATCTTTTGTATTCCGGTAGATGCAAAGCTCGGAAAACGGCAGAAAATAAAAAACACGAATTCGATGCTTTTTAATTATTTTTTTGAAAGGGTTAAATGTAAAATTTTTTCAAACCAACCAGATCGTTCGAGACGTACAAGTTTGTTCTTTTAGAATATGTAGACGGTTTTTCCGTATTTTTAGTCGTTTGTCCATGGCGAATTTAGAAATACTTTAAACAAAAACGGAATGTCTTCTGCTTTCTTTCTTCTGTTCCGGAAGATACGGAAATTGGTTTCTGCACATGCGCCAGCTCGCTTCAAAATAATGACTTTTTTATTTGTGATCTTTGATAAGTTTTTAATTGATAACTACTTTAATTTTCAAAATTTTAAAATTATGAGACTCAGGTATACCAGGAGAGTGTTTCGACTACCTAAATCTAAATTTACAGACTTCTAGGTGCGCTAAATTTTCCTAGCCATCGCCAACAGACACACACACACACAGAGAGACACACAGAGCGAAACTTTCTTTTATTAGTATAGATGTCACGTTTACAAATGCGATTTTTTTTTCTACTCCAGATAGCGCTCCAAAATTCACCATGGAGATTTTGCTTTGCAAATGATTACCTCCATGGTTTAATAAATGTATGACTCATAATGAATGAATCTCCTGTGTTTATTTACTCTAATGGATTGAAATATTCGGCTGTTAACTTAATTTCCACTGAAGTTATTTCAGAATGTATACATTTTTTAATGTAGCTCATCTCTCAAGCAAACAATTTTTTTGAAGGATCTATCTAAAAATGTAACTTTTAAGCAATTTTATTCGAAAAAATAATTTTGAATAAAAATGACCACCAAGCATGTGAAAAAAGAAGTGGTTTGCTGTATTTGTTTTCTTCAGTCACATGACTTGCGCTTTTATTATATAGATTACGTACGATAGGATTTAATAAAATAGAGAGAACGTTTATTAATATCTTTTTCAGTTGCGATTCGATTTTCATAAAATTTTAAATGACTCGACAAAATTCTGCATTGATAATATATAAGAAATTTCAAACCATTCGGTTGGGTAGTTTTTGCGCTTTCATATGAGGACAGACGGACAGACAGACAGACAGACAGACAGACAGATGGACGGACCAGACGACGACTATAGGTGCTACGTATTTATATAATTACGAACGCACCTAAAAAACACAAATGTTCGTTAATCTACGAAAATACAATCTAACCACAAACAAAAATATAGAATAACCGATTTCGAGTTACCCACGATTCCGAAAAATGATTTTTATCGTTAGAAATTTCAAAAGCCAGTATATTTTCGAGATTTAAAGAAGCATTTACAAAAACGAAGTTTTTTTACCTAACAAATATTTTCAGAAACATTTCCGAGAAGTTTTTAAATATTATTAAGTTTAAGTACATTAATAAATTTTATCAAAACGGAATATCGGTTTTTAGGATGGTACTAATTCTGAATTAAAACATTTTCAGTTTCGTAACTGACGAGTAACAAAATAATAATTTTAATGTTAATGTTGATAATTTAACATGTTTGATGGACATGAAAACGTTTATTTGAAAAATGATAAGCATTCTAATAAAATAAAACTGCCCAGTTAAACTGACGGCATTGAGCTCACAGGCTATTCACACTAACTGTAAATTATATTCTTATTTCAAAGAATTTGAAATAAGCCCTCAAAAAATGAAGAAATCGACAATATATTAAGAGGGGGGAACCATCCCCCGTTTCTCCTTCTTATAATTAACCAATGAACCCATAAAACGAATCAGAGAAGCGCCTTACCACAATGAACCTATATACAAAATTTGAAAAAATCGGATAATTCTGCATGAAAAATCCATTTATCTAAATTAAGGGGGGGGGGGGGTTAGCCCCCCGTCCCCCCTTTATACTTAACCAAAGAACCCCCAAAACTAATCAGAGAAGCGCCTTATCACAATGAACATATATATAAAATTTGAAGAAAATCGGATAATTCTGCTTAAAAAACCCATTTATCTATATCAAGGGGGGTTAGTCCCCCCCCGTTCCCCCCTTTATACTTTACCAGTGAACCCCCAGTGTCTTACCGCAATGAGCCTATATACAAAATTTGGAGTAAATTGGATAATTCTGCATGAAAAACCCATTTATCAAAATTAAGGGGGGGGTAGCCCCCGTTTCCCTCCTTTACACTTCACCAATGAACCCTCAAAACTAATCAGGGAAGCCCCTTACCACAATGAGCCCATATAGAAAGTTTGAAGAAAATCGGATAACTCTGCATGAAAAAAATCATTTATCTAAAATAAGGGGGGAGGATTAACCACCCCCCGTTACCCCCTTTATACTTAACCTATGAACCCCCAAAACTAATCAGGAAAGAACCTTATCACAATGAACCTATATACAAAATTTGAAGAAAATTGGATAATTCTGCATGAAAAAACCATTTATACAAATTAAGGGGGGTTAGCCCCCGTTCCCCCCCCCCTTTATAGTTAACCAATCAATCCCCAAAACTAATCAGGGAAGCGCCTTATCACAAGGAACATATAAACAAAAGTGGAAGAAAATCGGATAACTCTGCATAAAAAATTCATTTATCTAAATTAAGGGGCAGGATTCCCCCCTCCTGTTAGCCCCTTTATACTTAACCTATGAACCCCCAAAACTAATCAGGAAAGAACCTTATCACAATGAACCTATATACAAAATTTGAAGAAAATTGGACAATTCTGCATGAAAAAACCATTTATCTTAATTAAGGTGGGTTAGGCCCCCCATTCCCCCCTTTATAGTTAAACAATCAATCCCCAAAACTAATCAGGGAAGCGCCTTATCACAAGGAACCTATAAACAAAATTGGAAGCAAAACGGTTATTTCTGTCAAGAGTTATCGCGTTACGTACGTACATACGTACATACATACATACAGAACGGGCGGGCACATAAGCTCTCAGGCTTTGATAGCCTGTGAGCTAAAAACCGATATTCCGTTTTGAAAAGAATCTGATTAATTCACTATAAAAACTACTTCGAAAAGTTTCCAAAAATCACTGCCAGTAAAAGAAACTTTGTTTTTATTAATGATTTTTCAAATATCTAAAATATAATGGTTTCTGAGGATTCTAACGATAAAGAATGCTTTTCGGAATCGTTGGTAACTCCTAAAAGGTTATTGTATATTTTTTTTCGTGAATATATTATATTTTCCTTGTTTAAGAAACATTTGTCTTTTTTTACAATGTAAGTACAGCATACACGTTTAATAACTATGAAAATACATGCATTAATTATAAATAATAATATTTCAAATTTTAATTGCGTAAAATGCGTATAGCCAACATAGTGAAAAAGGATCCAAGCCGGGACTCGAACCCGGGTCATCAATTAGCGCACTGACGTTCTACCAACTGAATTACTTGGAACGATACCCAGTCTGGCACTTCTCACTATCGCATGTTGGCAAGGCTACAAACGCAGCACAAGATGAAATAGCCTTGGTTTGTAGTCTTGCCAACATGTGATAGTGACATGTGATAGTGACATGTGATAACTTTTTTTTAGGTTGTTGACATGTTTCGGCTCACTCTGAGCCATTTTCGAAAACAAATGAGAATATTATATAATTGCACGGTCTTTGAAGTTAGTATATGAAATGCTATAATTAATTTTATGTACTTTTTAAAAATTACGCACGTTATCTTTAATTTTTACTAGGATGTTTATTTTCATATTTGTAACCATGGAGTAACTTGAGCCACAATTTTGGTAATAAATAATAAAAGTTATTTTACTGTATATTATGTTGTTAATTTACACATTTTAGCATTTAAAAGGAATATATTATTACAAGGTGTTATAATTTATTATATTGTTAGAGCATATGCTCTTTAAAACGATAAAGATGTGTATATTTTCCCCCGAGTCAATATTTTAAGCATTTTTAAGTTTTTATTCCTTTTTCTAAAACTTATAACTGTTTTAAAGCTTTTTCTTTGTCATTACCATTCAGTTAAATTTTTAATCTTTCTAAATAAAGAAAGAAAATTTGCAAACCAAGTTTTCAAAGAAAGAGTGATTTTGCAATGTGATTTTAAAAAAAGGCTTTTTACAAATATCAAGTGCCACTCGTCTCTTCTTATTGACTTTATGCTATGTAATCCGAAATGGTATAAAAAAGAATCCACTGGATTGATAAAAGTGACAAAACTTCATTTTTTAAATACAAAACTCTTTTAAAATATCATTTTTAGAAGTAAATAAACATAACGATATTTTACTTTTTTTTTTTTTTTTTTTTTTTTATAATTTCTCATAGAGGTTGGTTGGTAGATTTTATACGGCCGATTATATACTCGAAGGATATGGGCCCTAGGGGGGGAGTGCTCTCCGTGGGGGTCTTTCTAAGGGATCCTAACCAGTATTTACGGCAAGGTTCGAAGAAAACCACGGAAATGGTCAACGAGGGCGACAGAGGTTTGAACAGAGCACCTCCCGTCTACCAGCTTTGAGAGCAGAACCTCTCAGACACTGGTGGGGCAATTTCTCATAGAGTAAAGAAATTTAAGGAATTATGTCATTACTTATGTACAGTCTTGGAAATAATAATAATAGTAATAATAAAGCACCACCCCCTACTAATTAAGTAACTTAACATTAATAATATTTTACAAAAATTCAAAATTGCTTAAACTGCTGATTGAAAAAGAGTTACAAGTATCACGATTATTATTATAGGTGTATGTTGCATTTATGAGAATTTTAATATTATTAAATTTTCGTTTTTCGACTTCGTTTCATGTCTTTGAGGGATGTAATTTCTTGTTCTTACTGACATGATGATGCGAGTCCAAGTTACTCACAAAACGTACGTCTGTTCATTGTGCTACAGTTTGATGCTGTGTGTTTAAACGTTGGTTTTTAGTGCATATAATGACATCGCAACATTTTATATAAATTAATTTAAAATATTTTATCACTCCATAAGAGAAAATAAATAAGTAAATTGTGTTTTAAGTTCAAAATCCTGGAAATAAAAGGCACCAGCACCAACTAATTCTACCGCAAATCATCTGTAAAACTTTGACTGATACCGATCAAATAGTAATAACATCGACTAAATAATACTGCAATTAAATTTGGCTTAATATAAATATATAAATTGTACCAAACTTAAAAAATGTTAGTACTAAAATATAATTTTTACATCATATTTGGATTCTTGGGTGTATTTTTACGACCAAACGGGAAGTAATTCGGTCACATAGCTTAGTAATTATGCAGGTTTAAAGTTTGGAACTCCTAATGTTAAATTAATTTTTAATCATTGTAAAGCAAATTGCAATGGGGGTTATTTTTATAGGCATAACTCAAAATTTAATTGACAAAATGAACTGCAATTTTTGATTCGGTTATTTGGAGCTTCTAGATGTCGATTTTTGTTAAAAAAATACATAAGTTAATTTCATTATTTTTTTAAAAAATTATGTTCAATATGCATATTAATTCAAAATCAACTGTCGAGAAAATTATTTATAATATTGTAACAGAAATAAATCCGTTACTAGTAGCTTCAAACATAGAAATCGAAAATACAGCTCATAACTCTGAGTAGTGTTTAAGTGATATTATCCGCTTTTCAACGATTAAAAATAAACATAACACTATAAACAAAACATTAAACCTTCATATTTTATAGCCATCTTGGCCGAATGACTTCTATTCTGGTATCCTAAGGTAGAATGTACCGAATAATTCAAAATTAAGTATTAGTACTGAAAATTTTCATGTTTGGTACCATTTTCACATGTAGACGACCCCTTAAGCAAAATTTAAATATAGAATTAATTAGTACACGTTAATACCAATGTATCGGTTCCATTCACATTTTTATAGATGACTCATAGGAGAGTTAGCTGATGGTGGTGCGGAATTTAATAAAACTTTAGATTCAGTTAGATCTTTATATAGATTGGTGCTGATTAGTTTTTGATGTAAATCGCGCAACAGGTGGCGCTACTATGCTTCATTTTTTACGATTTCCGCAATAGTTCTATCTCAAGAACTAATGTACGGATTTTCATCAAACTTCAGATTAAGTTTGAGTTGACATAAGTTGTTGCAGATTAGGTTTTGATGTTTATCGCCCAACAGGTGGCGCTGTTATGCTGCATTTTTCATCATTTTTACAGTAGCCATATCTCAAGAACTAATGCACAGGATTTCACCAAACTTCATATACTGTTATACCTTAACATAAATCGACGCTGATTAGATTTTGGTCTAAACGCTCAACAGATGGCGCTGCTATGTTTCATTTTTCACTATTTTTGCCATAGCTATATCTCAAAAACTAATGCACGGAATTGCACCAAACTTCATATTCTGTTAGACCTTGACAAAAATAGATGATTATTAGGTTTGGGTGCACATGGCCCAACAGATGTTGCTTTTACACATTGTTTTTTGCGGTTTCTGCGATAGCTATATCTGAAAAACGTATAAATTATCATTTAACTTTTGTAGCAGACGATTTGATTTATGTAGAAGAGAGTTTTGTGATGGCCACTGCATACTAGTTATAGAGGATTTACAGCAGAGTTAGCTGATGGCGGTGCGTTTTATTTCCAGGGTTGTACATTTCAAATTACACCTTACATTTTTTCATTTTTTCTAACGGAATGAAAAAAATATTCTAAATGAATTGTCATAAAATATTTCGATTTAATATTACGAGGGTAAGTCATTAAGTAAGTCACAAAAGATAATTAAATAATAACTTACAATGATATTCGCTTCAAAACTATTTTTTATTTCTCAACATATTCTCCACCAATATTTTTGCACTTATATCACCATTTTATCAGTGCCCCAACACCAGCTGCATAACATTCTTTGGGTTGCTGTCTCAGTCACATTAGGACTTCAAGTTGAACTTTTTCATAATCTGTGAACATCATCTTGCTTCCAAGATGGTTTTTAGTGGACTAAACAGATGAAAATCGCTTGGGGATATGTTGAAGCTCTATGGTGGATGTTGAAGAAGTTTCAAGATGATGTTCACAGATGATAAAAAAGGTTCAACTTGAAGTCCTAATGTGGACACAGCAACCCAATTAATTACATGCAGCTGATATTGGGGCACTGATAAAAGGGTGATATAAGTGCATAAATATTGGTGGAGAATATGGTGAGAAATAAAAATAATTTTCAAGTGAATATCATTGTAATATCATTGTAAGTTATTATTTAATTATCTTTTGTGACTTACTCAATGACATACCCTCGTATAAAAATTATGATATATACAACATACACCTTTAATAATGATCAAGATACGTGCACTTCAGCAGTTTAAGCAGTTTTACATTTTTATTAAATTTTATTTCGATTTTTGAGTACTTTAAAACTTTGCCATTAGCTTTGAAATAATTTTTTAATCTTTCTAAAGAAAAGAAGAAAATCTGAAATTTAAATTCACCGCTGAAAGAAGATTTCGGCCATATGATTTCTAGGAAATCCTTTCTAAGAATGTCTTTTAAAACCAACTAGAGAAAACTCTTTTTAAGCCAACTTTTCCTTCTTATTGATTTTATATTCTGTAATCCGAGATATTTAGAAACAGAATCTCTTAGAATGAGAAAGTGATAAAGCTGCATTTCTTAAAAGTTTAACTGTTTTAAAATTTTTAGAACTAAATAAAGATTTTTGAAAGGTTTTTAATTTCCAAATAATGTTATAATTGCTGATATAAAAATGTTGTCTAAAGAAACTTGTTTCCTTTCAACATATCTTCAAGGACTTCAGTTTTTTTAACATTTGGATTGATAAAATATTTTTAATGAATTCGCCTGAATTATTCCATTTGACCGTATGAAATCCGTTATAAACACGGAACATATTTAATAAAGATGACTATACATGCATAGTTAATGAATAAGCAATTTAAGAAGTTTTAAGTTTTGTTATTTTTTAGAAAGATTTACTGCTGTTTTAGAGTTTTTTATTTGCCATTAGTTTAAATTAACTTTTTTGACTTTATAAAAAAAGAAATACCTGAAACTTAAGTTCACTCCAAAGAGAAATTTTCTGCTGTATCCTTTCTAAGAAAGGTCGTTTAAAAATGTCAAAAGTTACCTTTTTCTTTTCATCCTTATGGATTTTATTCTTTAATCCCTTAACTGCTGTTTTTTCTTTTACACCATAAACTAAAAATCGGAACAATAGTCTGTTTTTTCCATACTAAAATATGTGCCTTATATAACAGAAAAATGTCTGCCAATTATCAAAATAAAGTGTTAAAAATTACTGGTGTCTAAAAGCTTTTAGTAACGAAACAAGCAAACTCTTCTTGCCTGAATTTTTTTTTACTTTTACATTGCTGAAATGTTATTAACCACTTCATCTAAAGTGCTCCAATTTGACTGTATTAAAATCATCACGAACATATCATACACATTTAATACGGATAAAGATACGTGTGAGGTTTGTGAATAAGCTTTAACCTTAAGAGTAGTCGAGTCTTTTCTCAGGAGGCTAATATTGATCGCGTTCCGTCTTTTTACCGCCGGTCCTCAAATACAGAAAATGGAAAACAAGAAACAATTTTCATTTAATATTCGGATGTTACATTTCTACGAAGTTATAAATTTACAATTTATTTAATTTATACATCTTTTTGACGAGCTTTGGAATATTGGAAAAATGTAAAAATGAGTTGACACTAATTTGACATTGTAGGGTTCCCAAATGGTCTGCTTTTTGAATACCTGTGTTTTCACAGAGAAAAATTATTTTTAGATTTTTTCTGCAAATTTTGCAGAAGTTACCGTCGGAGGTAAATTTTTGCGGAAATGTTATAGAAACCAACCGTGAAATTTTCTGTTAAAAAATATTGGTATTTAGTTGGCGGACCATTTGGCAGCGCTGTGATTGTTTCGCAGGCTTTTCCACAAATTTCTGTTTTTCTTTTAAAAATATACCTGAGAAAAAAAATAGAGCTTGTTACTTTACTATGGCGGTATAGAGACATTTAAGGTCAGTTGCACTGATTGTGAATAAGCTTTAACCCTAGAGTAGCCGAGTCTTTTTTCAGAACGTTATTGTCGCTTTCGGTCTTTTGCCGCCAACCCCGCGTCGGTGACATTACACAGGAATTGGAAAACCAGAAACAATTTTGATTTAATATACGAATATTACATTTCAATGAAGCTATAATTTTGTAGCTTCTTTAAATTATACATTTTCTTTCCACGAGCTTTGGAATATTGGGGGAAAAGATAAAAATAAACTAACACTAGTGATTGTTTCGCAGATTTTTCCATAAAATTCTGTTTTTTTTTTTTTTTTTTTTTTTTTTAATGTACCTGAAAAAAAAAACAGAGACGTCTTGGTGGTGTAGAAGCATTTAAGGTCAGCTACATGGATCGTCACCACTGAATTTATAAGAAGAGATGGATTAGGAGAAGATAAATGATATAGGTGGCAAAAAGACCGACACGCGACTGCTGCCGGGTTAAAACGTTTTAATTTTTTATTGCTTTTTAGTAAAATTACAGTCCCTTTATAGCTGTTTCAATTCAACTAACTTGTCATTAAGTTATGAAACTTTATAAATAAATAAATAAAATATATAAAGTATAGTTCACCGCTAAAAGAATGTTTCTGCCATATGAATTCTAGAAAACTATTTTTAAAGATATCAAAAGCAGCCCTTTACTTCTTATTGATTTTTATGTTCTGTAATCCAACATGCTTAAAAAGAGAATCCATAGGATTTAAAAAGTGATAAATCTGCATTTTTTTTAGTACAAAACTCTTTTCAAACTAATCAAAACAAATGAATAAGGTTATTGTGTAAATGCGATGCAATTTCTCCTTAGTTAGCCACATTTTTTTAAAATGTGAAATGTTAAATATGAGCAAACAAGGATTGAGTAGTGTACTTTTAAATAAAAACTAGTTTTGAAAAAATTGAAATAATTTGTGATCTAAGCCAAAATATATCATTTTCATATTAGATCATTTTTATCGAATTTACAGTTCTGAAAACCTAAATGAGATGGCCAAAGTTCCTAAATGTCGCAATATGAATAAGATCAATGTGTCTAAATGCGATGCGATTTCTCATTAGTTTGTCACATTTTATTAAATGCTAAATATAAGCAAAAAAGGATTGATAGTTCACCGCTAAAAAAATGTTTCTGCTACACGCATTCTAGAAAACTATTTTTAAAGATATAAAAAGCAGCCTTTTGCTTCTTATTGATTTTTATGTTTTGTAATCCAACATGCTAAAAAGAGAATCCATAGGATTTAAAAAGTGACAAATCTGCATTTTTTTTAGTACAAAACTCTTTTCAAACGAATCAAAACAAATGAATAAGATTATTGTGTAAATGCGATGCGATTTCTCCTTGGTTTGCCATATTTTATAAAATGTGAAATGTTTAATATAAGCAAACAAGGATTGAGTATTATACTTTTAGATAAAAACTAGTTTTGAAAAAAATTAAATAATCTGTAATCTAAGCAAAAATATATCATTGTCATATTAGGTCATTTTTGTCACATTTACAGTTATCGAAAACTAAATGAGATGGCCAAAGTACCTAAATGTCGCAATATATTATCTGCATGCAAGTTCATCTTAATTTTATTCATTTAAATGTTATCAGTGTTTTCAATACTTCAAAATGCATTAGAATTCAATAATGCATAATTTAACATTCACACTTTAAATGCTTTTAATTTTGAATATTTATAACTAAAACAAACAAGGGAATGACGAATACAACATTGATTTTACCAAAACAATGTTTATTACTGTATGTTCCACACCACCTATTTCATAAAAGAAAAAAAAAATACTCAGGAGTTCCTAGAACACTGCAGTTATTCCTAGAAATTAACAAGTGTAGTTATGTATGAATGCCAATTGTTTTAAATGAAATAAACATAATTTCAACCAAAGAAAAGAATATATGCATGCCAGTTCATCTTAATTTTAATTTAATTGTTACCAGTGTTTTAAATATTTCATAATGTACTATAATTAAATAATGAATAATTTAACATCCATACATTAAATACTTTTAACTCTGACAATAAACTAGAACTAATAAGTGAATGGCCAATAAAACATTAATTTTACCAAAATAATGTTACTTTATGTTGCACACAACTATTTCATAAACTAAACTTTTTATACTTGGAAATTCCTGACACGCTCTAGTTATGCCTGGAGATTAAGAATTGTGTTAATGTCATAGCTGTCAACTTTAATCAGACATCAAATGAAATAAAAAGTTTAGAACTCTAGTTCAAAATGTGTCGTCTTTTTCCGCTTACTTTTCTGGTGTATATATCAAAGGGTCAGGAATATTCCCAGCATCTTAGCTAAGATATTTTCCCACGGCTAACCAGGAAAAGTCCGTTAAACATAGAGAAACTGATAAGTCATCGGTTAAGCTGGCAAGTTACATGGAAAGAGAAAGGACTTGACACTAAAAATTTCCTATGATACGCCTTTATTAATTATCAAATACCAACCAAAAATGGCTCAACCGGGCGCCAGCAGAAGTTTGTCGACAAGTCGTGGCATCAGGGCATTCAGAAATGGAAAACTCCCCGTCGAATCATTCTCCGCAAAACCCGCTCAAGACAATGTAACGAAAGAGGAACCTCACACTGATTCGCCGTCACCCCTCCTCGATCTCTCCGGGACACAGAGATAAAAAATAAGGGAGAGAATATGAAAAGCAAGAAAGTAGGTAGTCAGAAAATGATTCCGCCATAGCGAGTGGAAGGTACAATTTTTTGTCTCTACTTAGCCTTTCGCGAAGATCGTCTCATCGAAAAGACTCCGTAGTGAAAGGCCAGCCATTGGTCAAAGACAGTCTACATCCTCTGAACTTAAGTCTAAACCACCTGCTGTTTAAATAAGTTTAAGTGAAAAACCATATAGAGACTTACTGAACATTATAAACTTTATGGAATACTGACAAAACTTGAATGGAAACTTGTCCGTAAATCCACAGCCGTAATTCTGCAAAAACATCCACGAATTCAATTTTTCCATGTATTTTATTTTTAATGATGACTATCTATTATTTTAAATAAATGATAGTTACTCTTCAATAGATCTGTGATTTAACGTGAAATCCATGCTACCACACCATTTTAACCCGCCTACCGTTCTAAGTTGCCACGCTGGCAAGATGAAAAAGATCAAGAAATGACTTACAATGTTGTGACGTTTATAGTGCTATTTGACATTCAAAGATAACACCGAAATGATAACGGGATTATTCCCTGAATTTAAGAAGGATTGCCGAAGTTTGATAATTAGCGATGTGTACTGCAATGAGAGATTCTCGTAGAAAAAACGCTATAAATTCAGTAACATGTCTCGCATTTTGTTCCTGAAATGCGGATGTTTAATTAAGTCACACTTCTATATGATTCTTGAGTTAGGATTTTAGGTTTAAGAGCTTTGTCGCATTTATGGGTAATCACATTTAAGCACATTGACCTTATTTTAAAAATTATTTTTAACTTAAGAAAAAATATAATTGGTTATAGTAATTGGAAACATAAAGAGTTTCATTCATTAAGTACAATTTAAGAATCACTTTAAAAATTCCATTTTCAAAGCTAAATAAATAGTTTTAAAACCGACTTTTAGTTTAAAAATAGTATTATTATTATTGATGAAGAGCGAAAATCTAATGAATTATTGCATTCTTTAAATATTTTTTAAGTACACAATTTAAACAAAAAATGTAATTTTTGAAATTGTATAAACATTTAAACAATAATTTTAAGTTTAGAAATAATTTAATAATTACAAAGAGGTGAAAGAAATCGAAGGAAATATTTCATTCTTTAACTACATAACTACATTTTCATTTATCTTTTATTTTTCCTTTCTTTTTTTACTTTTGTATGTAAAAAATTTTAATTAGTTCATCTGAAATGTTATAATTTGGCCGTTTTACAATCCTCATAAATGCAAACTTCTTTCGTTACATTGTAATTTAAATGTGATGGCGAATTGTTTACTCGGCGATTTTAAAATTGTAACTAATTGCATTCATATATCAACATCCTATCAAAAGCCTAAATTGCACACTAACACTATTTAAAATAAATATCATAATTTGAAAGCTAGAAATATGATTTTAATTGATTAACTTTTATTGTAAAAAAATTTTACAATGAATTGTCTTTAAATCAAACTTATTCTTATACTACATGCTACCCGTCAAACATGACTGCTGAAATAAATTAATTAAGAATATCAAACAAAATCTTACATCTATTTACTCGGAAAATTGTTACCCTAATCTTCCATGACCAAATTGCAACTGTTACTGCCACATTACCTTCACATAAACGTAGACAATGAGTCACTGTGAAATCAATATTCCCCCCTTTGTAAGTGGTGCAAACTACACAAATATCGGTCTGGGTATCCTCACAGTGATATTACGAAATGACTGTCACATGAGAAGCACAAAGTGACGAATTAATGATATCGCAATTTGGACATCGTTATTATTGTAAAATTTGTGATTTCCCAATGAGGTTTACTTAAGCATCGCAAAATTGAAGACTGAATTACGTAAAAGTGTAAATACACTTACATACAATATTACTTTTAATTCAGTATTACAGATTGGTACAGATGTCATAATATCGGGACATAAAGATTTCACGTATGGATCGTTTAATGGAGTTCCATTACCTGCGGTTTATTCTGTTGAGCTGTTTGCATGCCAGACACGATACTATTCCCAATAGGGTTATCTGAGTGGCATCTGTCGGCCAATTGTCGGCCCAGGTAGCTCAATAGGCAGAGTGTTGCCAATTTAAGCTAAACGTTTTGGGTTCAACTCTCGCATGGGCACTCTTTCACTCAGATGGAAATTTTCAATTATTATGAACTACGCAAGTCCATTTAAGCTGCGTCGTGTAAAAAAACTTTTAGGTTTTTGCCAAATTATTTTACAAACCATATTAGTGTCATATCGTGCTATCAATTATAGTAGATCTCACATAATAAGTGACTGTATCACCTGAAATACATCTTAGACATATTTTCTCTATTCTAATATCTTATTTTCCTATCCATTTTCCCCTCCTAATATCATTTTTTCCTAATAAAGCTTATTGAGTCAGTCTGTGAATCTGGAATCATAGGGTTTATATTCTAGATTTCAGTTTTCCTTACATTTTAAAAATTATTTTTATTTATTTTTTTCATTAAAATATTAGCTTTATATTAAAAGAACCATTAATGGTAAAAGTAAAAGCCTAAGAATTTGAATGTTAAACTTATTTTTGAATTCCTATCTCGCATTTTAATGCATTTAGCAAATGGATCTTTTGAAGAATTCAGAAGAAAAATCTCTTATTTTATCTTAAGTGTATGCGTCTTTCATTTTTTCTTTTCATTCAAAAGTAATGTTTCTTGTTACTTATGCATTTTATATAAAATAATATACATTAAACACCCATGCGATATGTATTGTAAAAAAGTGGGTATGTCCTTTTTTATAAGAATAAAACATAGCTTCAAATTTTTAAAAGATGATTTCAAATTCATAATTACTAATTATATTCCGATTTTTAAGTATAGAGCATGCATAGATTGATACAAAAAGAAAAACATGTAACAAATTAAATTAATCTTCAGTTGTTTCCTGCATTCGATGGATAATGCCACATATCAAACTTTCGCTCCATATTCTATATTATATTTTAATTTATTTTTTTCTGATTGAATATTTCTTTAAAAAATATTTGTTTTTAAATAAGGTAAATGTTATTTTACATACATATATCTTATTCCAAACTGAATTTTTTAACTGAAGATAAGTCACAATCTTTTTTTTTTATTATTCAGTGTGAAATATAATTAATATTAATAATATTATTATATCTCATTTTTGATTTTAGAGATATTATTGAAACAGTAATAGTAATATCAGCTATCAACATCAACATCATTAAAAATAATTGTATCGTTTAAATGTTAGAATTGGCACATAAAATGTAATTGAATTTTGAAAACACATTAAAAGAATATATTTAAATGCATTACAACATCTTTTAAAGATAGAACTTTGCAAATAGCATCATGCATTGAGAATACATTTAGATTATTTTATGTTGAATGGATAACTCATCAAATTTAGGTAGGAATATTTTTCATTCTTAATATCATCATTAAAAACGGTAATTATTACCATTATCATCATCCTCGTCATTATCATTATTATTATTAAAATTAATAGTGTTTTGTTTTAAATATCAGAATTGTCATATAAAATGTATTTCAGTAATCAGGTGTTTAAATTTTGAAAACACTTCTTAAAATAATAGGTTAGATGCATTAGAATATGCTTTGAATTTATTTTTAAAATAACATTACTGATTGTGGCATTTAATGTAATGGACGTTCGAAATAGGCATTTAATGTAATTATGCATAGCTTTTTCGTTCCTAATATATTTAATAAATTTAAATTGTTTGGAAAAAATTGAATACGTATATAAATATGCTGTAAAACGTATGTAAATACTATTAGCTGCATGATGAAGTACACGCCTTCCCCCTTTTTTCCTTCCATGTTAAATCAATATTATCAGTGTTGTGCCTTTATAGAATTAAGAGATTCTCATACTCATCTTTTTTAGAAATTGACCAATTGCAATCACTTCCTTTATCTATCTACCTCTCTCCCTATGTATAGTATATAAAGCAAATCTTATCATCACGATAACATCTGAAACGCTGAACCAATTCGAACCTAATTGAGACAATGGATTGATCTTGCCAGTATATTTGAAGAGTTTGTTCACCACGTATATAGCTCTTATAGTTTGTTTACAGTGATACATAGAAGCAAAAAAAAAAAAAAAATGCACAAGTTATCATCACGATGACGTTCGAAATACTGAACCAATTCAAACCATTATTGAGACAATATATTAAACTTGCAAACATCTTCGATGAGTTCGTTAATAAAGTATGAACTCTTATAGTTTGTTTATATGTACACACAAAAGCAAAACAAAAGGAAAATTTGTCATCACGATAATTTTCAAAATGCTAAACCAATTCAAACCCAATTGGGACATATATTGATCTTGGTAGTGTATCTTGAACGAATTCGTTAATCAAGTATTTTAGTTCATTTACATGGATACACAAAAGTTTACACAGGAATACGAAGAAGCAAAAAAATGCACAAGTTATCATCACGATGACGTCAGAACTACTGAACCAATTCAAATCATTATTGAGACAATAAATTGACCTTGCAAATATCTTCGATGTGTTCGTTAAAAAAGTATGAACTCTTATATTGTGTTTATATGTACACACAAAAGCAAAATACATGGAAAATTTGTCATCTCGATAATGTCCAAAATGCTAAACCAATTCAAACCTAATTGGGACAATACATTGATCTTGACAGTATCTTGAATGAATTCATTAATCAAGTATGTTAGTTTGTTTACATGGATACACAAAAGTTTTCTATGGCATTTATTGAGTGGTTTGGCTTATATTACATAGTATGGGCGATTTTTTTAACTATGGTTTAAATTTTTTTTAACATTTCGGATGTAATTGCTTCGTATTTTTTCATTTACATTTGGTAAGTCTAATTTAAAATTACTCAGCAAATTATCTTTCTCCTGAAAATAGAAAACTTAGAAGGAGTAAGACAAATCTGTTTAATTTGTTTTAAATCTGATGACTTAAATTAATAATTAAAAAATAAAATGAATAAACAATTTACTCTTACGACTGAAGATAGTAAGTTGATGATAGTAAAATTACTCTGCAAATTATCTTTCTTCTCAAAATAAAAAACTTAGAAGGAGTAAGGCAAATCTGTTTAATTTGTTTTAAATCTGATGACTTAAATTAATAATAGAAAAACAAAATGAATAAACAATTTACTCTTCCGACTGAAGATACTGAGTTGATGATAGTAAAATTACTCTGCAAATTATCTTTCTCCTGAAAATAGAAAACTTAGAAGGAGTAAGACAAATATGTTTAATTTGTTTTAAATCTGGTGACTTACATTAATAATTAAAAAATAAAATAGAAAAATCAATTTACTCTTTCGACTGAGCCGGAAGGTCTTATTTTTTATTATTTTCCCTTAAGTTTTAATATAAATTGCGAAAGGTTACATTAATTTTGTACGGAAGTCAAATAATTAAATCTTTGCTTGTTTTTTATTACATCTATTGAATACCATTATTCAAACAATAGTTAAATATCATTTAAATAAGTATTTTATTAAACATTTTGTTCTCTTTTATGGTAAAGATTTTAAATAGTAATTTCCCAAGTCACACATGCTTTTTTTCACTACATTTTTTTCAACTAAACTTCTTATTTTATAGTACTATTTTTAACTATTCTTGGTTAAAATATAAGCTCAGTAATTCTTTTAGTTCACAAATTTATTTTTAGTCAGCTGTGGGAGTTCTTAGTTTGATGTTCAGAGCTTTTGTTGTGTAAATTCTCAGCGGGATACTTTTAATGTAACGAAATAATAGACTTCATTAAACGCATTCCTGAAATTGAAAGTAAAGTAAAACCGGAATGATACAAAAATATTTTTAGCAAAAAATATTATGAGTTATAATTAATATTAATGTATATATTATAATATGGAAATATTAATTTATTATACACGTAATTTGAAATAACCGTAAAATAAACATAATAAATGTTGCACTTTAACTAAAATAAAAAAGAATGTATTATTAACCATTGGGAAAATGGTTGTTACTTTCGGTCGAGAGCGGACCAAATGATGTTCGCATTTTACTATTTTAACCATTTTTAACGAAATTCTGTATTTTTAGAAGAATTTTTTAGGCGTTTTTAACGAAATTCTGTAACTTTAGAACATTTTTTCTTTGAATAGGCAATAGAAATGCGTAAAATCGTTACAAAAATGTTAAAGTTACAAAAAGGATAGATGCAAATTATCAGATATGAAAAATAAGTAGAAAATTGGTACTTTCGTATTATAGCGGCCCCCAAGGATGAAATATTTTTGTTTCTGTTTTCATTAATATATTGTAAATTTGGTACTTTCGTGTTATAGCAGCTCCCAAGGATGAATTGCCAAGCGACCAAGATTTATCGCCAAATTATAAAGCATGTATGACATTATAATATTATATGATATATATATAACATTTCTTGACGTATTGGCCAAGTTATGGTCATATATGATACATAGATGATGTATATATATGACATGTGTATATGATGTATATACGACAGATCAGACGTAAATAATATGTGTATAATGACGTATATGGCACATATAAGAGTGTTTGAAATATATATATGCGTATATAGGATGCATATATACGCTTTGCGATGATCTTGGCGAAATCATAACCGCAGCCTTGGCATAATCATAATTTTGGGGGCCGCTATAACAGGAAAGTACAGTTTTTTTTTAAGCTTTCGGAACATTTTCCCGATGGTTATTGTAATTTGTTAAATTATATATATATATATATATATATATATAATGTAAGGTAAAGCTAGGATAGTCTGCGCACAATTCAAAAGAATAACAATAAAAAATCTAAATATTAATTTTTTGCTAAACTATCCGTGAATAATTTTCACTTCATTTGTTTTTTATGCATTTTCTGAGAAATAATGATAATCAGCAGCAGCAGATGTCAGAAAGAACGTTATTTTGAAGAAGAAACACAATAAATACACATTCTGGGAGAGGTGTGAGGATGATAGTTTCATAATAATAGTCTTGATGTCTTTTCATATTTTATTCGACAACACATTAAACACAAAAGTAAATTAAAAATAATTATTAGACTGAAAAATCCTTATAAATTTCAGGAGAGCTGCCAAGAAGCTCCATTTTTCACGATACAAATTATTCCTACTGAAAAATACAAAACTGTTTTCTAATCGGTTCGAGGTTACGTCACATTACGTAACGCGCGCCGTGAGCATAACCCCGCCCACAGAACATGTGATCAAGGATTTCGTAACATCCTGCCCCACCATGAACACATGGGGGTTCATCAAAAATTTTCAAAAATATTACATCATACATATATAACAACATTTATATATATAACATCAATACAAGTAACCTAGTTTTCAATTAACAAATAATACCTCAATTATCTAAATTGTACACAATTTTCAAATAAAAAATAATATTAAGGTATTCAAGTAAAAAATTTAACATAATATTATTCAAGATCAATATCTGTTCCAAGTACAAGTTTTAAATTAAATTATAAAAAATAAAATAATAATAATATATCCAAGATAAGATTCAAGAATGAAACCAAGTAAGTAAAACAAAACATTTTTAAAGTTTTGCCCAAGAGTATCAAGAAGACAGTCAAATATAAAATAAATTATTTAAATTTAAAAATAATTCAAGTCAAGATACAACTGTCCCAGATACAACTATAGTCCTGGAAATCAAAGTTTGATATACTATCTATATTAAATCATGAACACAAGAAAATTTCAAATATTAATTTCAAGAAA
Source organism: Maratus michaelseni (assembly GCA_963931845.1). NCBI lineage: Eukaryota > Metazoa > Arthropoda > Arachnida > Araneae > Salticidae > Maratus > Maratus michaelseni. The sequence goes on from OZ007589.1 coordinate 325,005,171, forward strand.
CAATGCAAATATATAATTCAGTGATACTTACATACCTTCTTCAATAAGCACAAAAACAAATTACAATATCTTCTACTAAAAATATAAAAAGAAACAGTTAAAAATATTATTCATGTACATTCTATTATCAGGCAAAGAATTATTTTATAAAAATTCAAAAAGGATAAGTAAAAGAAATTAAAGTCCAATTCAAATATCATCAAGAAAAAATTTAGAGTCTTTTGAAAGTAAAAAAAAAAAGTTTTTCAGTTTTTCAAGTTTCTGATTTCAAGATTATACAAGAGATTTATTGGTCTTTTAATAATGGAATTGTTTGTTTTCACTTCACAAGACCTTATTTTTCCATCTCTTCCAACAAATGTTTTTGTAATTCTTCCCAACTTCCAGAAAGCTCTAGGCAAATGTTCATTATGCACAAGCACAACATCATCTATCTTGAAATCAGAAGTTTTATTTTGATCCGTGCAGTGAGCAGATTGTAAGTTGAGGAGATATTCATTCTTCCAGAAAGCTCTAGGCAAATGTACATTATGCACAAGCACAACATCATCTATCTTGAAATCAGAAGTTTTATTTTGATCCGTGCAGTGAGCAGATTGTAAGTTGAGGAGATATTCATTCTTCCAGAAAGCTCTAGGCAAATGTTCATTATGCACAAGCACAACATCATCTATCTTGAAATCAGAAGTTTTATTTTGATCCGTGCAGTGAGCAGATTGTAAGTTGAGGAGATATTCATTCTTCCAGCGCTTCCAAAAATGGTTTAAAATTGTCTCACGTAAACGAAAACGTTTCACTAAAGTTTCTTTGGTTGCTGGTAAGGTTAAATCGTTTACTTTTATAGTTGGTAAACACAAAACTCTTTTTCCTATAATAAAATGAGCAGGTGTTAGAGGAAATGGTTCATCTAGTTCTGAATAAATGTAAGTCAATGGACGAGAGTTTATGATAGCTTCTACTTTAACTAGAAGAGTTTCCAGTTCACTTAGAGTCAACGACGATTTGCCGATGACTTTACGTAAAGTACACTTCACTGAGCGCACCATTCGCTCATAAAAACCACCCCACCAGGCAGCACGTTCGACAATGAATTTCCAAGAAATTCCCCGATCGGCGTAAAACTTTTTTACGTCCGGATGGCGGATAGCTTTTCACATTTCTTTTAATTCAAGTTCAGCTCTTTTGAAAGTCTTAGCATTGTCCGAGTAGATTATAGCACACAGCCCTCTTCTTGAAATAAATCTGCGAAATCCTAATAAAAATTCTGCAGTTGACATGTCTTTCACAAGCTCCAAATGAATTGCTCTTGTGATAGCGCAAGTAAACAATAAGATGTAATTTTTATTCTCACTCCCCTTCACATATAGGGGCCCCGCAAAATCTAGGCCTGTAACGGAAAATGGGGGTGCTTCGTTAATGCGGTCACCTGGAAGAGGTGCTATTACTTGTTGACCAGGACGTATGTTAAATTTCTTGCAGATTGTGCAGTTGTTGAGGACTGATTTTATGCACTGTCTACCTCTCAAAATCCAAAACTTTTCACGAGTTTGTACCAGTGTGTCTGATACTCCTGCATGCAAAACCCTTTCATGGGAATCTTTAATAATCAATTCAGTAAATTTATGTTTGGGAGGAAGCACGATAGGATGTTTATCATAAAATGGCAAGTTAGCCTTTTGTAACCGCCCTCGTACCAAGAGTAATCCTTCTTCTGACAACACAGGATTTAGCTGCAAAAGGTTAGATTCTTTAGGGATATTTTTGTTCAGCTTTAAGCATTTTATAACCTCAGGAAAACTTTCTTCTTGAACAAGCTTTACCCAAAAATTTTCGGCATTTTTTATTTCATCAGCTGATAACTCTGCAAGATTTCGTTTTTCTGCTTTTAGTTTTATATTAAAAATAAATCTAAATACCCATGCAGTTACTCGATACAACTTCTTTAGTGAACTATACTTTGACAAATTTAAAATTTGAATTTTATCAGCGTTATTTGTGTTAACTACACAAGAAATAATTTCTGCTTTTCGAGACCGCTCTTCAGAAACATTAGACACTTGAGTTGCGGGTATTTTAACTATGGGCCACTGATCTTCAGGTAAGGAAAGAAATTCGGGACCGTACCACCATTTTTGAGAATTGACCAATTGTTTTCCTGAACAACCTCTAGTGATTAGGTCGGCAGGATTAAGTTTGCCTTCGCAATGTCTCCATAAACTAGGATCAGACAAGTCATGAATTTCTGAAATTCTATTCGCGACAAATGGTTTCCATTTTTCTTTTGATCCTTTTATCCAATAAAGGACAATTTCAGAATCTGTCCAGAAAACAAACTGGAATACCTGGAGAATATTTTAAAGATAATTTGCAAGTCTTGCACCAATAACTGCTCCCATCAATTCAAGACGTGGGAGAGTTAATTTCTTTAAGGGGGCAACTCTAGATTTAGACATGACAAAACTAGTTTTAAATTTTTCTTTAGATGTTTGATATCGTAAGTATACTACTGCGCCATAGGCTTTAGGATTAGCATCTGTAAAAATATGTAACTGGAGACCCTCATTTTCCATGATCAGGGTGCTAAAATAATATCTGGGAATTTTCAGTTGTGAGAGATCCTGTATTTCTGAAATCCAAGTTTTCCATTCATTTTCTAACTCACCAGAAAAATTTTCATCCCATGATATGCCCATTACCCATAATTGTTGCAATAAATATTTAATTCGAATAATAAAAGGAGTGATTAACTCAGCCGGGTCAAACAACATAGCTGCAATTTTCAAGACATTCCGTTTTGTACAAGAATCATTATTTAATTTTGATAACAATGGACGTAATTCTACTCCCAAATTATCTTCATTATTGTTCCAAGTTAAGCCTAATACTTTTAGAGAGTTATTTGGTGGATCGGAATTAGAAATAGGTGTGCTCTTATCAATCCATCTTTTTCTAAGCTCCTCGGAATTAGTTTCAAATTTTCTTAAATTCATTCCCCCTTCTTTCAAAATATTAACAGCTTCATTAGATAAATTAAAAGCCTGTACAACATCATTTTCTCCGGTAAACAAGTCATCTACGTAAAGGGACGAATTAAGGATTTCAAATGTTTTCTTGTGAGAGTCTTTATATTTTTTTTATATGTTTTTTGATAGTACAGGCAAGGATAAACGGACTGCAGGTGACACCAAAAGTAGCCCTAGTCATTCTATAGGGGACAATTTCTTTATTTTTGTCAAAATCTTCATAGTATAAAAATCTTAAATAATCGCGATCTTCTTCCGCTATAGATATCTGGAGAAAGGCTTTTTCAATGTCAGCTGAAAGGGCAATTTTGTGTAATCGGAATTTTAAAATAATATCCAGAACATTTGGGTTCAAGTTAGGACCCGGATTCAGGCATTCGTTTAAAGATAAGGAATCTGCTTGTTTAGAGGAAGCATCGAAAACAATCCGAGTTTTTGTTGTAATTTTATCCTCTCGGATGACAGGTCTATGGGGCATGTAGTAACAGTTATTCTCGGAAAACGTTTTAGAGCACAATTCCACTATACCTTCATTAACTTGGTCAAGCAAAATAGAATTGTATTCTTTGAATAAAGACTCATCTTTCAGGAATTTATTTTCCAAACTAGAAAACCGCTTTTTTGCTACTTCAAGATTATTTTTAAGCAAATCACGAGAATTTTACCATAAAAGACGTGTTTCATAGTGACCATTCACGAATTTTAAGTTTTCTTGAAACTTATTTATTACTTCATAATTAGAAATTTTCTTTTCATTACTTTCAATAATACCAATTTTTTCAAGTTCCCAAAATGCTTTTAATTGAGTATTTAAATTTTCACCCGAAACATTTACAGATGTCAAATCTCTTTCTTTCGAATAGCAAATTACATTTAAACAAGAAATAGAATTCATTGAATAATTATCTGGCATTTGTCCAACTAATGTTGTTCCGAAAATAGACGTTTGAAAGTATAATTGCTTGTTTATTTTGGTAAGCGATCCACATAATGTTTCATAAATATAATTAGCTCCTAACAAAATTTGAACTGGTAAATTTACCTCGAATAAATCAGCTAATTGATATTCCTTTGAAATAAGGTTTTGAACCTGAGGATTAATATTTTGACATAATTGGGTACCACAGATTTCATCCGTAATTAATGCCTCAACATTAACAGAATTATACGGATGATATCTGCTTCTCAAGGTTATTAATACACATTCAAATTCTTTTTCTGTAGGATTTCTGTTAGAAAATGTGTAAATGAAAAGTTTTTCTTTTCTTAAGATTTTGGCATTTGATGCCTTTGCCAAATCACTCCGAATGAAGGTTTTTGTGGAAGCAGAATCATATAGTATTCTGGCAAATAATTTTTTAGATCCACTTTCCACCTGAACACAAGCCGTTTGCGAGTGACATAATTATTTCTCAAAATTTTCGACTTATGAATAGATTGCATGACTGTTTCATTTTCAGGAATTTGGCTAACTTGTTTTAATTTTGAATCTTGATTTTCAACTAATTTTTTACATTTTGTTTGTTGGCAAAATAAGTGATTATGTTGTGTGCTTTGACATGTTTGACATGGCTGAATTTTTACTTTACAAGCTGACTGTAAGTGTTTAAAAAAGCATTTATAACAACGTCCGTCTTTCTTTAACTTAAATCTTTTTGTTCATTGGATAAGATTTTGCATCCTAATCCAGTATGTGTATTAGAATTGCAAAAAATGCAAACACCTTTAGTAACAGTATTTAATGCAACTGATGTCGGGAAATTATTTTTTACTTTAAATTTCTCTTTAGAATATTCAGCTTTCGAACGACACGTTTCCAGACCTTTCAACGAAATTCCTGACACTAGATCTGCAGCCTCCCTAGATTCGATTTCAAACTTGATGAATTTCATTAATTCCCCTACGTCACCCATTTTCTTAGGATCCCTTTTTCTGTGAAATTCTACCACTAAATTATGTGGCAATTGTTTTAACAAAATAGGGATTAATATGTATCCAAATTTATCTGAAGCAATACCCATAGATTGCAAATTCCTAATACTGACTTCACTTACATCATACATATGTCTGAGACCCTTAATATTTGATGAAGATTTAACAGGTTCGATTTCTAATAATTTATTAACAAAACAACTAATTAACTGGTCTTGTTTTCCGTATCTTTCTTTTAATAAGGTTAAACAAGATTTATAATTCTCTTCTTTTAAGGCAAAACCAGCTACTGATTTGTAAGCTTCACCGGTTAAGAAAGATTTCAAATATAAAAATTTATCAACTGTAGTTAATGATTCATTTGAATCTATGGCGCTTTCAAAGCTATTATAAAATTCCAAGAATTTAATTGAATCACCACTAAAGGTGGTTATGTTTAGTTTTGGCAAATTGACAAGATTCTGTGATGCATTATTTAAATTAGAAGTACTATTATTACTTTTCACGGATTCAGCTTGCTCGACCTTGAATTGCTTTAATTTACTTCTTATATTGGTTTTCGAATCAGATATAGCTTCCTCATACTCAAGTGACTTTTGAATTTCGTTTTCAAATCCCGTTGCATCATCTATTAATTCTTCAATTTTTTCATTTAAATTTTTAAGCTCATCTTGTTTTTCTTGCAAATTTATTAAATATTCAGACAGTTTAAATTTATCATTGTCACTTTGAGTATCAATACTTTCCATAAATCTATCGATAGAAGTAATTAATTTAGTGCATGAAGTTCGAGCAAGCTTACGTTTTGATTTTAACTTATCGACTTTTTCCATTTTAGAATAACAATAATAATAATAAAAAAGCTTTTTACAGTACCTTTTATCCGAGCATAGTCCACAAGAAGAGAAAAAAAGAAACTTCCAATTAATATTTTTTCCTATATATTCACATTGATGAACCATTCAGAACAATTTCTAAAGCGTATAAACATATTCTTGTATTCGCGGGTAGTCGGCGCCATGAGAAATAATCATAATCAGCAGCAGCAGATGTCAGAAAGAACGTTATTTTGAAGAAGAAACACAATAAATACACATTCTGGGAGAGGTGTGAGGATGATAGATTCATAATAATAGTCTAGATGTCTTTTCATATTTTATTCGACAACACATTAAACACAAAAGTAAATTAAAAATAATTATTAGACTGAAAAATCCTTATAAATTTCAGGAGAGCTGCCAAGAAGCTCCATTTTTCACGATACAAATTATTCCAACTGAAAAATACAAAACTGTTTTGTAATCGGTTCGAGGTTACGTCACATTACGTAACGCGCGCCGTGAGCATAACCCCGCCCACAGAACATGTGATCAAGGATTTCGTAACATTTCCATTGCTATTTTGTTGTTATGTTGTAATTTAACAGAACAGTTGTAATAAAACCAAGAAAGTTATTTTGCGCAATCTGTCCTTACAGGGTTGGTGTGATTGCGCACATGGGTAGGAGAGATTGTTACTAATAATAACTACAATTAAATTGTTAACAATAATATTTACACTTAAATGACATTGTTGTAAGGCTTTTGTGAACAAATATTATTGTATTAGGAGTGAATATTTCAACCTAATGATTAAAGAATCAGAAAAATGAAATAATTTTAAAAACGATTAAAAAATTTGAATTAAAGGGGGGGGGAAATTAAAGAATCAGAAAAAGCAAGTCTAGATAAGATTACAAAATAACATTAAGTTACATGAAAACTCGTTCAACTTAAAATTAGTCCATTTTCATTTTTCATTTTTTATGTAAATTTACCAATAACCTGCGTAATCTCTCCTAGCATAGAAACTAATGGGAACGACGCGCCATCTCTCCTAAGTAGCAGATGCGCAAACTTTCCAATTTCGGTAGGACAGATAGCGCGGCCTTTTATTTAAACATGGCCGCTACTAAAACGAACCGTTGATGTTCACATTGTTAATCTAGTTTAGTAGCTTATGAGAAATCATTTAAGCTTAAAATATTTTGTACTATTGACATTGTATAGAAATTCTGACGAATAGCTATGAAAATTCAAGCACTTACTTTGGGAAAACAAAACAAAATAGCAATGCTTTATCTTAGACGCTCAAAACAATCAACGTGCACTTTCAAGTAGACACTCCACTACTGCTGTTGTACAACTACCTGGAGTCGCTGCTCCCTCACTCTACTCCTTCCCACCAAACCTCTATGTGCGCAATCTCTCCGACCGCGTCATCTCTCCTGGCTTTACCTTATAGATGGTAATCACACACAGTTTTTCGTAAGTGTTTCTTTTAAAAATAACATTGAATCTGTACTAATTTGTGATTACTGTTTTTTTTTTAGCGCCATATTCGAGAGTCTTGCAGGACAAAGTTTCTTTTTCTTTAAGGTGGGCATAATATATATATATACTTGCATCAATTTTGAGGGCCATATTAAAAAATATAACAAATTATGACACCTTGTAATAATATACTCATTTAAATGCTAAAAAGCGTAAAATAAAAACATTATAAGCAGTAAAATTAGTTTTATTAGACTGTTGACATGTTTTGGAGCTCTATCGGAGCCATTATCAAAACAAATAAGAGTATTCTACAATTGCACGATCTGTTGCCACTAATAAGAAACCTGAAAACAAATTGGATTCGCAAAAATACACACTTAAGGTAAAGCTAGGATAGTCTGCGCACAATTCAGCAGAATAATAAAAATACATATAAATATTAATTTTTTGCTAAACTATACATGATTAATTTTTACTTCATTTGTTTTTTATGCATTTACATTGTTATTTTGTTGTTATGTTGTAATTTAATAGAACAGTTGTAATAAAACCAAGAAAGCTATTTTGCGCAATCTGTCCTTACAGGGTTGGTGTGATTGCGCACATGGGTAGGAGAGAGTGTTGCTAATAATAACTACAATTTAATCGTTAACAATAATATTTACACTTAAATGGCATTGTTGTAAGGCTTTTGTGAATAAATATTATTGTATTAAGAGTGAATATTTCAACCTAATGGTACAATTTCAGACATTCAGTTCACCCATCTTCATTGCCCAGTATTTTTTTAACAAACGAATTTATTGCCAAATTTAGTTTAAATAATTATGTGTTTTTCAAAAATTATTTGAAAATTGATTCATTCACATGTTTTACATATAATTTGTAATATATACAAATTTACAGTTAAGCTGCGTAATCTCTCCTAGCATGAAAACTAATGGGGAACAATGCGCCATCTCTCCTAAGTAGCAGATGCGCAAACTCTCCAATTTCGGTAGGGGAGATTATGCAGCCTTTTATTTAAATATGGCCAATTCTAAAACGAACCAGTGGTGTTCGCACCGGTAGTCTATGTTAGTAGCTTATGGGAAATCGTTTAAGTTAAAAATATTTTGTAATACTGATACTATATAGAAATTCTGACGAATAGTTATGAAAATTCAAGCACTTACTTTCGGAAAACAAAACAAAATATAATGATTTATCCTAGAAGCTCGAAACAATCGACGTGCACATTCAAGTAGACACTGCTCTACTGCTGTTGTACAATTACCTGGAGTCGCTGCGCGCTGACTCTACTCCTTCCCCCCGAACCTCTTTGTGCGCAATCTCTCCGACCGCGTCATCTCTCCTGGCTTTACCTTATACTCTTCAATATTTTCCAAGCATTTTTGAGAGATTAAAATACAGCCTTAAACGTTTCAATATCTGCTTAATAGCCAAACCCGCTCAGAAAATAAAGAATACCATTTACAGTAAAATTGACCTAATTATTTTTGAGAATTATTCAGGAGTATATGAAATACCATTTATTAAAGAAGACGGATCAAAGAATTACTATATTGGCATGACAAGCAGTAAATTTCGTTATAGAAAAGGAGCATATAGCTGGTATTAAATATAATATAAAAATCACAGGCCTGGCAAGATTATAGCAAGAAGAAATCATCCAAATAAATTTCAATGAAAGTAAGATTTTTTCCCCTATAATCCATTATAAGAGAAACCATAGAAATTGTAACACGTAAAAATAACATGTCAAACGGTGCAGCATCATTTTGACTTACCAAAATTGTGGTTCGTGTTACTCCATGTTTACAATAATCGTAATAAAAATCCAAGTAAAAATAAAAAATAAAGTGCGTAATTTGGAATATTACGTGAAAAATAAAATAATAGCGTTTCAGATAATAACATTTGTAGGATATTTTTATTTGTTTTGATAATGGCTCCGATGGATCCGAAACATGTCAACAGTCTAATAAAATCTATTTTACTGCCTATAAAGTTTTTTTTACGCCTTTTTGAAATTAAAAGAAGCCATGTTAAAAGTTAAAGCTTTCGAATTCTCTTTATGACACGTTATATGCAATAAATTTTGTATTTCTAACTTTTACTAAAACGTTATTGAACGAATTGCTCAGATGCAAACTAAATTAAAGTGACAAATAAATAGCAATTAGAGACAATCTGAGCTAGAAAAATTATAAAAACATGTATCAAACAAATTTAAACATAAAAATAGACAAATGTTTTTTAATCTACGAAAATATAATAACCTCAAACGAAAATAAACGATAACCTTTTCCGAGTTACACACGATTCCGAAAAGCGTTCTTTATCATTAGAAATCTCAAAAACCAATACATTTTTGAGATTTAAAAAAGCATTAAAAAAAAAAAAGTATATTTTGCTGTACTTATATATTACTTATATAAATATTGAACATGCATTTTGCCGTTTTTCAATCCGATGTATATTTCTCGAGTTATTTGACCGTTTCCAGACTTTTCGGACACTCTGTGTTTATAACCACACACACAAGATTTGCTCGTACTAGGATATATGATTTCTGAAAAGTTGTATCTTTCGTTACTCTCGACGTATCTCTCCATACATTTAGAGACGGGTAAAAAATTTCCATATTATGCATATTATCTTAAAAGTAATAAGTTTCATTGCAGAAAACAGTAATTGTTGAATTAAATGGAACGCGTGACACTAGCATACGCGTAAATTAGAAACATCGAAAAGGAAACAAAACCAAAATAATACAACATTTTGTCTAAAATTAACTACATTTATTTTATTTCATATATATATCCCCTTTTTTCACACACACAAAAAAAAAAAAACATTTCATATTCCACAGTTTTTTCTAAATTTCACTGAGCAATATTTCATCTTTGAGGGTCTGACAGATCATACGATATATTTTTGTTCGGAGTGGGAAGGGCAGGAGATCGAACTGAAAAAACTCCGTACTTCAATTATTATAAGTTGGGTGTCATCATCCTTGAAAAATTCATCTGCAAGGCCTTGATATATTCAGATAAATATATGGATTTTCTTGGGAAATCAGGGGGCTGATAACAACAAAAAAAAAATCCTTATTCCACTCATGTGTTTTGAAATTCACAAATCAGCAAAATTTCATTTGTAACACTCTGACAGATCATAAGACATAATTTTTACCAGGGACGGGGTCAAATTATAAAGAAAACTTCGTACCTCAAGCCTATATTTTTAGAGTCACTATCCTAAACACTTTTATCTGTAAAGTCTTTATAAATTTCGATACATGGTTTTGCCAAGTGGGAAGGGAGGAGGTTAGGCGATTTAAAAGAAAAAAAAATCATTCATATTCTTCCGCTATGTTCTTAAGGTGGTATTAAAAAAAATATTTTTCCACGCTCAGCAATTCAAAATTTTGAGACACATTTTCAGACTCATTTTTAAAAATAAAACCATGAAACTTGGCGGCGTGATTTATGAAATGATTTATAAGGGACCCATGCTTTTATTTTTCGTTGAATTAATTAGAAATTGATTTACAAACAATTATTTTCACAGTGCGATATATATATATTTTTTGTTTCCAGCACTATCGCTTCGGGAAATTCGGTTCAAAATGTCCACTTTGACAGCATTTTTAAAACTTATATTCTGCCTTTATCAAAATATCGAGACAATACGGACATTATAATGTTTCTGAATAAGAGAACCTGCCAATTGGATGCACTTTAGAGAAAAAATGAATTTTAAAATGTCTCTCAAAATAAGCAGTTTGGATTTGAATACACCCTTAAATTTGCCATCTAGCAAAATTTCATCTGGATCATGTGTGATAGATCATGATATGAAGCTTTTCTGCCCCATTTTGGAAAGCCTAGACGAAAAAAAAAAACTTCTTTATCCGACGCCGTATTTTGAAAGTCGCTATCATTACCACAACCTAATCATTCGAACCAATTAATTGTAGTAGTTCTAGCTCAATATCACATGTGTCCCATTCGATTTTGATTTAGAGCTTTATGTCACGTAATGTACATTAGAGTCCTGCACAGGTCAAGCTGTACTCGACCCGAACGCGCAAATTAATTACATTTGAAGTCAACCTGCAACCCGACACGAACCCGCAAAAATAATTTTCAGTGACCTGCAACCCGACCCGAAATCGACCCGACCCCGCAATACTTCAATCCGCAACCCGACCCGAACCCGCAATGAAAGGACATTAAATCATTTTTAATGCTATTATAGAAAGTAATGTATAATTATATCTCTAATGCAAATTTTATGTTTTATATAGAAAAATGGACAAATCTATATTCTTTGATATTAAAATATAGTGAAATTTCTGAGTAGCGGACACTTCGAGATCGTTGAATAGTGTCTCGCATTGGTTCGTGCTGTTTCTACTTTTTTTTTTTTTTTTTTTTTTTGGTTGGGTTGACTCTAATTTTCTTTCTGCGTATCGGGTTCACTCTTAAGGGGCTACTTCACTCAGACGAAAACACCCGCTCGCTAATGTTTATCCTATGGAGGAAATTTTTGAAGATAGTTCGTTCGCATTTCAATATTTTTAAATATTTTTTTTTTGCATTGGATAGCTGAGGTCAATCTCTATGCACGCTCCTTTCTACTTTTTCGATTTTTGTTGCAGTTTTTTTATTGAGGATACTTTTACTTTCAAAACCGGTTTCGAAAGTGAAAGTATCTTAATAAAAAAAAACTTGTCATCAAAATCGAAAAAGTAGAAAGGAGCGTGCATAGAGATTGACCTCAACTATACAATGCAAAAAAAATCATTTAAAAATATTGAAATGCGAACGAGATATCTTCAAAAATTTCCTCCATATGATTAACATTAGCGAGCGGATGTTTTCGTCTGAGTGAGGTAGCCCCTTAAATAATTCTTCCGGGTCATATTCAGTTTTTCTGCAAGTCGAAATTTTTGGAATTTTCACAAAAAGTTTGAACAGAGCAGTATTGAATTACCAAACTATGTATGAAAATAAATACGTATTTGAATATTAATGAGTATATATTCAATTTGCTGCATGAGAAAAATAAAATGTATATAATAATGTAATCGTAGATTATTCTTTCTTTACGGTGCAGTTAAGAACCATTTTTTCTTTTCTCAGAATATGAAAAACATTACCAACATTTCGTTTATGATACAGTCAAAAACACATGTATCGTATTTGTGATAGTTTATGCACACATACACATGCTATGTGTGAGTAGATTTGGAGATGGCCCCTATTCCAGGGTATAAGCGTACAAGTATATAAGTGTCAGGAATTGAAAAAGTGTTCGTTAATTAGAGGTGTCTGCTTTTCGGTGGTGTCCATTACGGAGGTCTTATTGAATTTGTATTTTTAACCTGACAAAATAATGTAGACATTCTTTTGACAAAGCTGGCCAAACCAAACCCGACTCGCAAGAGTCAAAACCGAATCCGAAACCGAACTGAACCCGAAACAATGAAAGTCAACCCCACCCGAACCCGACCCGCAGTAAAAAAGTAGACGTCAACCCAAACCGAACCCGAATCGCAACGAAAAAATATAACGCCAACTCGACCAGACCCGGTGCAGGACTCGAATCTACATCGCACATCAGTGGCAGTGAAAGAGGCATTACTATGGAAGAGATGTTTCCGGTTCGATTCATGTCTTTTGCTGAACCATGTCATTGAATGCGTTCAATAGCGCATGCCACATAATAGAAATAAGGACATGGAATGGAGAAAATGTTTCCGGTTCGAAACATTTCCTTTTGCGGAATAGTTCATTTGCACTAGTTTGTTCGCCAGTAGTAGGATAATGAGAGTTCAACGGCCACAGGAGCGCTCAATTGAGGAATGAGGATTCCTCAATGAGGAATGAGAATTTAATAATGGGGAATAAGGGGGTAGGAGGTACTTTCTCAACTGGTATTGCAATGTTCAGAATCATTCTTCTCTTTACAACAATAATTTCTGTTCCATCTAGTTAACATATCTGATATTTTGTTAGAAAGGTTTGTGTGTAACAGTATGTTTTAAAAAGCATATATGTCTTATAGTTATTATAAATAGTTCTATGTGTGTATGTATGTGGGGGTGCGACAAATAGTTCTCTTTATGTGCGTGTGTGTGTGTGTGTGTGGATATGTGTGTGTGTGTGTATGTATGCGGGGCAAATAGTTCTCTTTGTGTGTGTGTGACTATCTGCTTGTTTATCAAAGTTTTAGAAATATTTTTCATGTTTTTATAACGAAAAAAAAATATGCGTTAGTTAGTTAAAAAGTTTCACAAATTAAAAAAAAAAATTCTTTTAGAAAAAGTTTCACATTACTTAAAAAATGAAAAAAAAGTACTCAATAATAAAATCAACAATTTTTATTATAACAAAATAATTTACAGAAAGGTATTTACAGATCAAAATATACATCGCGATTTTGCGTTAGCAATACAAATCAACATTTTCTTCTTTATTACAAACGGTATTAATGTCATAATGGCCATATGCTAAACTGCTTATTCCATCATCCAATAAGTAACGCTTGTCGTCAAAGGGACTTAAGCTAATTTTATTTTGAGTTAATGTATATAGGCGATGGTCATCTTGGGCAATCCTTACCTGTTTCTCCATACTTGTTTTTTGTTGTTGGAGGCACTCCAAGTAGTCTTCATGTTTAATTTTCTGCCGAACAATCTGCGTAGATACGCCTTTTGAACTTCTTTTCGTCTTTAACAGATTTTAGAGAATACATTTTTGATTTCAGTCCGACAAACTCAAGGGCTAATTCACCATTAAGTTCATCTTTAAACTTTCCGAGCGTCTTCTTATTATCCTCAGAGTATAGACGATGAGATTTCGGGTATTCAGAAAAGTCAAACAACTCACGATGCTGCTCCAGATCCTTATAAATATTATTGGTTTGAATATGATACGTTAGGGAATCTGTATCCGTAAAGAGTAAAACTGCACGATCTTTGTATGTTTTCTTTATAAAATTGTAATGGAAATCATACATACAAAGTTTAGATAGTTCGAGTATAGAAAATCCAACATAGATGGGTCGGTTCATATGTATGCTAGTTTTTAATCTCTCCACAGCAGTCAAGTCTTCATCATAAGTTTTAAACGATTTAAAAGTAGGCGATGCTACTAATTTTTTTGGCTCTTTTTTCACCGTTACAAAGCACAATATTTCTTCTTTTTCGTAGATTTTCCATGGTTTTACCAAAAACAGAATTGTTCATTAACTTAAAAAAGTCTTTCTCAAAAGAAGATTTTGCTTCTTTCCTTTTTTCGGTGTTGAAATTAATATATTTCTGCAACCATGGTCCCTGTTTAAATTTTAAAGCTTTATGCACAGCAGTAATTTTTAAACCAAGTTCTAAATAAAATTTGAGATTACGATAATGGGTTATATAATTTCGTTTATTATTTAAATTTGGTATAAGTTTAGGAGTTCCGACGAATTTTCTATTGTTGAGTAAGCTTCTTGCATGAGAAGATAGCATCTGATCCTCTACAGTTACTCTCTCAGGGGCGACAGGGTATTCATTATGCAAAGGATGTAAATGTTTCGGGTATTCCAAGTCTACCTCGAAAAGATACCCAATTTCGGAACTATCAGATAAAGATAGAACCCACTCTTCTGTTATATGACTTGTTTCACACCATTCAAAACCGCCGTAGGGTAAAAATTGGCTCATAGCCCACCCGTATAAGTTATTGGCATCCCAATACATAATGTAGCTGGGTGCCTCATTTTTCTTATAATCGGGCGTACCAGGGATGTTTGCTCGGGCGTATCTTTTACTTATCATGCTAATGCCGCCTCTTATTCCATTTTCAACCATAAGCAGCATATCTATATCACTGAGTAACTCTAAAGGTGTATCAGACATCTTCAAACAAGCCTGCCATGCGAGAGAAGGTGCTGTAAACAGGTGTGCAGGGTCAATTTCATAATACTGCTGACATAATTTCCTAAAGTTTTGAAACACGTCAGCAAGTAGTAGAACATCTGTCTTCACATAAAGGTTGTGATAATCACCAAGAGTCTTGATATAAAATGTTTTCCATACATTCTGGGCGTGTTGGTACTCCTTTTCATCTATAGGCTCATTGGTTAAACTATTAAAAAAGGCAGAAGGCGGGGGAAGCTGCTTCTCAGTAAATTTTTCAAAACAAGTAAAATAATCATAAGGGTAAACCCCTTTCCGTATAAGTAAAGATAAATTATTATTTTGTGGGAAATTTTCTGCAAGTATAGAGAATTGATCAGGTTGAAGGTTTTTAACAAGTTTTTCCAATGACGTAGGCAAAAATTGGAAAGAATCTATAAACACCATCTGAATAGGGGATGTAGGCTTTCTGATTTTAAATGTGATATAGTTTTCCATAGAAGTAGCAATAACATCGATTTCATGATCTTTGAATTTTCCAAGCTTTGTCATAATATGATGGCCATCGTAGTTTTTCAAGTTATGGAATATAACAGGAATTGTTTTACACTGCTTATAGTTCAAGTTGCATTCCACATGTGCAGCCCCTCTGTACGCACCTGACAGGTGATCATGGTCACGTGTGCGTTTCTCATCTAAAGTTTTCTTACAAATATGACAAAACTCTGCTTCTCGAAATGCCTTTTCTTCCTTGGGAGAAAGCTTCATAGGTTTAATATTATGTAACTTTTCTCCTAAAATTTCCTTTTCTTGCATCATTCGGTTTAAAAAATGCTCAACACAGTTTCTACCCCGATATACCTGTGCTTTTTTCACACACGTTCCATCGGGTCCAATAACCACATAGGCATAACCACATGGTAAGTGATAGGTTGTTTTCTCGGTATAGGATGCTTTAGAAGAGGGCGGAGCTGATGAAATAGGTATAAGAAGACTCTCAAAATCCGCATAAATCGTATAGGCAACAGGATGTTGTAAATGAATACCTGTAAACTTTAATATATTATCATTTTCACTAGGCATCTTTATAGCTTGCGCAACATGTTGAGAACAATATTCATTATGCTTATCCAATAGATCTTTTCTTGAAAATCGATGCAAACATCGATAACAATAGTGTTGTACACCATTATGCTTGGTAAGATCACCTAAAAGTCTTGAAAAACTTCTTATCAAACAATAGTGTTGTTTTTCACCGTCACCAACCAATAACAAATTAATCACGTCTTGATCTTTCTTTTCAGATATATACAGGGGACAAACTTCGTCCTCTTCATAACCAAACACATTAACCCGTAAATTGTTGAGTTGTTCAATAACAGGTATCTTCTGAAGAGGTACAGGGCATTCTACACTACCTAATTTAATATCATGCTCAAAAGGTCGATAATGTGAAACACGTTCAGGTTTTTTTGTATAATCTAAGTTCAGTTTAAAAGCCAAAAGACACCATACTAAACATTTGTTATCTTCGTTTTTTATATTCAGCACTGCTTTTTTATCATCGAGTTTTTTAGACAAAGGAATATAGGAACTCGCAGCGAGGGGGTGATATTTAGCAATCTTGAGTTCTAAATGAAGAATTTTTCTAAGTTTCCAGCCAGAACCTCTTTGTACAAATTCTTCAAAGGATTTAATAATCTTCGAAAATCCTTCCTCAATATGTTGTGAGATAGTATCTTCTATAAGTTCGGTCATACACGAACATCGAAAATAACATTGAATTTCTTCAAACTCCTCATTATCAGTTAAACGTTCAAGTGCTATTTTTTCTACCATATACCATTTAATTGCACCTTTTTCATGAAAATCACTTATTAAACGTTCTTGTATTTCAGTTTGTACATGTCTATGAAATACCTCTAAATCATTTTCCTCACGTTCATCTGGATGCAAAATCACTGTTTTAAACACATTAAGTGCATCAGAATGCTTTATGTTTTTCGACTTTGCATTAGATAAGCTCATTTTACGTTTTACACTCACAAGAGGTGTGCGAGAGTGTTGCGTGCGTACATGTTGTCTCAGTTCAAATTTTCTTCCAAACACTTTATCGCAATCAATACAAGGAAATGTTGAATTCCGATGTGATTGCAAATTATGCTTCAAATTATCCTTACGTGTAAAAACTTGATCCCATTCATCACACTTTAATGTAGGCTGTCCACCAGTATTATGGGTTTCTGAATGTCTTAACAAGTTCGATCTCCTTCCAAAACACTTTCCACAGGTTTCACAGGTAAACGACTTTTCATTAAGATGAATCTTAACATGTTGTTTTAAATGAAAATATGTTGCAAAGACTTTGTCACAGGTAAGACAAACATGCTTCTTTTCCACATTCGTAGGAGTCACAGTCTTTAAAGAAACATCCTCTTCAACTTGCTGATTAAAATTGGAAGAACTTTGAGATATAGTATCTTTTTCTGGAAAAATTTCAGAGAATCCCTCATGCTGTATCAGTCCAACGCTATCATGTGTTTTTAAATGTCTTCGTAAGTTTGATCTTCGTCCAAAAGGCTTCTGACAAATATTACAAGTATATAATTTCTCCCCAGAATGAATTTTCATATGTTGGTTCAGATTAGAAGTGTTCGAAAAATCTTTACCGCAGGTAAAACAGCTAAACATCTTCTTAGCAGATACAGAATCTCCCACAATCGGGGTTTCATCAATAGGCATATCAACATCCATAATATAAAAATCAATAAAAAACTTTAACTCTTAAAAGTAAACAACAACGATTCGCACGGATAAAAAGCGGGAGCAATTTAAAACACGTTTAACCACTAGCGATAGGAATCCTCAAATGATAAAAATCCTAATTTTCCCCCGTCTATTTATACCGACCCGAAAGCAAAGTTGAGTTGTAGTATTGCTTGATATGATTGTTATCAAAACGCGTCATACGATTTCGGGGGCCTATAAGTTTCTTTCCCCTCTTTATAATATAGCATAATTAAACAGATAAACCCGAATGTATACAAATTTAAATTCGTAAATTATATCACAAAATATAAAAAATCCTACAGAATAAAAATAGAATTTAGCACTTACCCCAAAAACACGTCCACTTTGGGTGTTAGTCTTCACTTAACTAATCTTTCTTCCTTATCTTTAGTAGGGGGCGCTGCCATCGCCGCGAGAGGCACTGCCCGTCTTCCGGTGTGTGACGTAGTTTCCGGTTTGCGATAAGAATAAACCTTAAATACACGCGCTTAGTCATTCTTCCCTAACTCTTACTCGCTAGTAGTTGTCAGTTTCTTGTTTAGACGTGTTGGGTGACATCATTACGTGTTTGCGATAAGAACAAGATTATCCCCTTATCAACAGGTAAAAAGCTGCGCTTCAGTGACGTCATAAGTCATATGACATAGCTGATAACGGTAAGATTAGCTGATAAAAATTTGTACTAATCATCTATTTCCCTTCAAGTCATTGCATGAGACGGTTGAGCTCCAACAGCTGTATATAAGGTAAGAGTAATTTATATATTATAATAGGATTTTGAATTAATTTAGTAGATGTTACAATTTGATATTTAAAAAATTTCATGCTAAACGATATGATTATATGTTGTTCATCATACTAAATCCACAAATTTTAATTCGAAAGAAATATTATTAAAATTATAATCTAAAATAAATTAGCGAAAATGCATAACAAATTTCAACAAAAAGAATAATTATAAAAGGAAATGTACAAAGTTTATAAATTTACACATGTGTTAAACGCGTTTACAAACCTTATCATGGGCAAAAGTCTAATTCGACTAGCCTATTTGTTATAAGTTTAACTATAATTCAACATGTAAGATATTTGTAAAAAGGAATCTTATGATTTTTAAATTTCCAAGTTCAGTTTCAATCATATTGTAAAAGGTTAATTCAAACTTTGAGATGATTTATAGTAAAATACTTAAATTAAAATGTATTTTTGATAGTTTAAGAATTATAAACTACAACTTTGACTACTTTTTAAAATGTTTACCCAGTAGGAAACTACAATAACATGTTTATGCTTGAATTTTTCTGATAACATGTCTGTGTTCGAATTTTTCTGATAACATGTCTGTGTTTGAATTTTTCTGATAACATTTCTGTGCTTGAATTTTTCTTATAACATGTCTATGTTTAATTTTTCTTATAACATGTCTATGTTTAATTTTTCTCTCTTTTTGAAATGCATAAACTTTTACTATACATGTCTTACGATTTCATTGAAGAAAAAAGTGATCGATCAACTTTATCAAACCATTTTAATGTTAATATTTTTAAACGAACGCGATTATCAGATAAAAATATATGTAGCTAATTCATATTATTCCACTAAACATTGCAAAACAAAAGAATCTTACAAAAATTTTATACTTCAACATTCAAAAATTGACAATATTCACATCTTAATACTAAAAAACAATCCTTATCTTACAGTATTTCCTGTAACAAAATCCAAAAATTTCATATCAACAAGACCCAAGTCAGAAACTTTACCTAGGAACTTAATACCAATCTTTAATCATAAAGTGATAAAACTGATATATATATATATATATATTTTTTTTTTAAGTTACTTCTAAAACATCTCATAGATGGCGCTGTTGAAAAAAAAATAATTCAAAACTTGTTTAAAAGACTTAAAAAAATTAAATCTAACTTTAAACTAACAAAAACCTGTAGAACAATCACTTTCAGTTAGAAATATTTAAAAAATAATTGTTAATTCTAAAACCGCTCACAGAGGGCGTTGCTGAAAAAACAATCATTTCGAAACTTGTTTAAAATACATAAAAGAAAAAATCTCACTTTAAACTATCATCAAACTCCAGAAAAATCACTTACAATTAGAAATATTTAAAAATAATTAAAACTTCTAAAACCGTTCATAGGGGGCGCTGCTGTAAAAAAAGCATTTCGAAACTTATAAAAAATAATTCATTACTTGATTACATCATTTTCATAAAAAAATTTCATCAAAATATCAATAAACAAACAGTAGTAGACGAATGGGTCTCCGGCTACAGCAGGATCAATGATTGTGGTGGAGGTGGTGATCCTGGAGGTGGAATCGGAAGTGATCCTGCTGGGCTACACGCTCATTCCTCTACTACTGTTTGTTTATTGATATTTTGATGAAATTTTTTTTATGAAAATGATGTAATCAAGTAATGAATTATTTTTTATAAGTTTCGAAATGCTTTTTTTACAGCAGCGCCCCCTATGAACGGTTTTAGAAGTTTTAATTATTTTTAAATATTTCTAATTGTAAGTGATTTTTCTGGAGTTTGATGATAGTTTAAAGTGAGATTTTTTCTTTTATGTATTTTAAACAAGTTTCGAAATGATTTTGTTTTCAGCAACGCCCTCTGTGAGCGGTTTTAGAATTAACAATTATTTTTTAAATATTTCTAACTGAAAGTGATTGTTCTACAGGTTTTTGTTAGTTTAAAGTTAGATTTAATTTTTTTAAGTCTTTTAAACAAGTTTTGAATTATTTTTTTTTCAACAGCGCCATCTATGAGATGTTTTAGAAGTAACTTAAAAAAAAAATATATATATATATATATATATATATATATATATATATATATATCAGTTTTATCACTTTATGATTAAAGATTGGTATTAAGTTCCTAGGTAAAGTTTCTGACTTGGGTCTTGTTGATATGAAATTTTTAGATTTTGTTACAGGAAATACTGTAAGATAAGGATTGTTTTTTAGTATTAAGATGTGAATATTGTCAATTTTTGAATGTTGAAGTATAAAATTTTTGTAGGATTCTTTTGTTTTGCAATGTTTAGTGGAATAATATGAATTAGCTACATATATTTTTATCTGATAATCGCGTTCGTTTAAAAATATTAACATTAAAATGGTTTGATAAAGTTGATCGATCACTTTTTTCTTCAATGAAATCGTAAGACATGTATAGTAAAAGTTTATGCATTTCAAAAAGAGAGAAAAATTAAACATAGACATGTTATAAGAAAAATTAAACATAGACATGTTATAAGAAAAATTCAAGCACAGAAATGTTATCAGAAAAATTCAAACACAGACATGTTATCAGAAAAATTCGAACACAGACATGTTATCAGAAAAATTCAAGCATAAACATGTTATTGTAGTTTCCTACTGGGTAAACATTTTAAAAAGTAGTCAAAGTTGTAGTTTATAATTCTTAAACTATCAAAAATACATTTTAATTTAAGTATTTTACTATAAATCATCTCAAAGTTTGAATTAACCTTTTACAATATGATTGAAACTGAACTTGGAAATTTAAAAATCATAAGATTCCTTTTTACAAATATCTTACATGTTGAATTATAGTTAAACTTATAACAAATAGGCTAGTCGAATTAGACTTTTGCCCATGATAAGGTTTGTAAACGCGTTTAACACATGTGTAAATTTATAAACTTTGTACATTTCCTTTTATAATTATTCTTTTTGTTGAAATTTGTTATGCATTTTCGCTAATTTATTTTAGATTATAATTTTAATAATATTTCTTTCGAATTAAAATTTGTGGATTTAGTATGATGAACAACATATAATCATATCGTTTAGCATGAAATTTTTTAAATATCAAATTGTAACATCTACTAAATTAATTCAAAATCCTATTATAATATATAAATTACTCTTACCTTATATACAGCTGTTGGAGCTCAACCGTCTCATGCAATGACTTGAAGGGAAATAGATGATTAGTACAAATTTTTATCAGCTAATCTTACCGTTATCAGCTATGTCATATGACTTATGACGTCACTGAAGCGCAGCTTTTTACCTGTTGATAAGGGGATAATCTTGTTCTTATCGCAAACACGTAATGATGTCACCCAACACGTCTAAACAAGAAACTGACAACTACTAGCGAGTAAGAGTTAGGGAAGAATGACTAAGCGCGTGTATTTAAGGTTTATTCTTATCGCAAACCGGAAACTACGTCACACACCGGAAGACGGGCAGTGCCTCTCGCGGCGATGGCAGCGCCCCCTACTAAAGATAAGGAAGAAAGATTAGTTAAGTGAAGACTAACACCCAAAGTGGACGTGTTTTTGGGGTAAGTGCTAAATTCTATTTTTATTCTGTAGGATTTTTTATATTTTGTGATATAATTTACGAATTTAAATTTGTATACATTCGGGTTTATCTGTTTAATTATGCTATATTATAAAGAGGGGAAAGAAACTTATAGGCCCCCGAAATCGTATGACGCGTTTTGATAACAATCATATCAAGCAATACTACAACTCAACTTTGCTTTCGGGTCGGTATAAATAGACGGGGGAAAATTAGGATTTTTATCATTTGAGGATTCCTATCGCTAGTGGTTAAACGTGTTTTAAATTGCTCCCGCTTTTTATCCGTGCGAATCGTTGTTGTTTACTTTTAAGAGTTAAAGTTTTTTATTGATTTTTATATTATGGATGTTGATATGCCTATTGATGAAACCCCGATTGTGGGAGATTCTGTATCTGCTAAGAAGATGTTTAGCTGTTTTACCTGCGGTAAAGATTTTTCGAACACTTCTAATCTGAACCAACATATGAAAATTCATTCTGGGGAGAAATTATATACTTGTAATATTTGTCAGAAGCCTTTTGGACGAAGATCAAACTTACGAAGACATTTAAAAACACATGATAGCGTTGGACTGATACAGCATGAGGGATTCTCTGAAATTTTTCCAGAAAAAGATACTATATCTCAAAGTTCTTCCAATTTTAATCAGCAAGTTGAAGAGGATGTTTCTTTAAAGACTGTGACTCCTACGAATGTGGAAAAGAAGCATGTTTGTCTTACCTGTGACAAAGTCTTTGCAACATATTTTCATTTAAAACAACATGTTAAGATTCATCTTAATGAAAAGTCGTTTACCTGTGAAACCTGTGGAAAGTGTTTTGGAAGGAGATCGAACTTGTTAAGACATTCAGAAACCCATAATACTGGTGGACAGCCTACATTAAAGTGTGATGAATGGGATCAAGTTTTTACACGTAAGGATAATTTGAAGCATCATTTGCAATCACATCGGAATTCAACATTTCCTTGTATTGATTGCGATAAAGTGTTTGGAAGAAAATTTGAACTGAGACAACATGTACGCACGCAACACTCTCGCACACCTCTTGTGAGTGTAAAACGTAAAATGAGCTTATCTAATGCAAAGTCGAAAAACATAAAGCATTCTGATGCACTTAATGTGTTTAAAACAGTGATTTTGCATCCAGATGAACGTGAGGAAAATGATTTAGAGGTATTTCATAGACATGTACAAACTGAAATACAAGAACGTTTAATAAGTGATTTTCATGAAAAAGGTGCAATTAAATGGTATATGGTAGAAAAAATAGCACTTGAACGTTTAACTGATAATGAGGAGTTTGAAGAAATTCAATGTTATTTTCGATGTTCGTGTATGACCGAACTTATAGAAGATACTATCTCACAACATATTGAGGAAGGATTTTCGAAGATTATTAAATCCTTTGAAGAATTTGTACAAAGAGGTTCTGGCTGGAAACTTAGAAAAATTCTTCATTTAGAACTCAAGATTGCTAAATATCACCCCCTCGCTGCGAGTTCCTATATTCCTTTGTCTAAAAAACTCGATGATAAAAAAGCAGTGCTGAATATAAAAAACGAAGATAACAAATGTTTAGTATGGTGTCTTTTGGCTTTTAAACTGAACTTAGATTATACAAAAAAACCTGAACGTGTTTCACATTATCGACCTTTTGAGCATGATATTAAATTAGGTAGTGTAGAATGCCCTGTACCTCTTCAGAAGATACCTGTTATTGAACAACTCAACAATTTACGGGTTAATGTGTTTGGTTATGAAGAGGACGAAGTTTGTCCCCTGTATATATCTGAAAAGAAAGATCAAGACGTGATTAATTTGTTATTGGTTGGTGACGGTGAAAAACAACACTATTGTTTGATAAGAAGTTTTTCAAGACTTTTAGGTGATCTTACCAAGCATAATGGTGTACAACACTATTGTTATCGATGTTTGCATCGATTTTCAAGAAAAGATCTATTGGATAAGCATAATGAATATTGTTCTCAACATGTTGCGCAAGCTATAAAGATGCCTAGTGAAAATGATAATATATTAAAGTTTACAGGTATTCATTTACAACATCCTGTTGCCTATACGATTTATGCGGATTTTGAGAGTCTTCTTATACCTATTTCATCAGCTCCGCCCTCTTCTAAAGCATCCTATACCGAGAAAACAACCTATCACTTACCATGTGGTTATGCCTATGTGGTTATTGGACCCGATGGAACGTGTGTGAAAAAAGCACAGGTATATCGGGGTAGAAACTGTGTTGAGCATTTTTTAAACCGAATGATGCAAGAAAAGGAAATTTTAGGAGAAAAGTTACATAATATTAAACCTATGAAGCTTTCTCCCAAGGAAGAAAAGGCATTTCGAGAAGCAGAGTTTTGTCATATTTGTAAGAAAACTTTAGATGAGAAACGCACACGTGACCATGATCACCTGTCAGGTGCGTACAGAGGGGCTGCACATGTGGAATGCAACTTGAACTATAAGCAGTGTAAAACAATTCCTGTTATATTCCATAACTTGAAAAACTACGATGGCCATCATATTATGACAAAGCTTGGAAAATTCAAAGATCATGAAATCGATGTTATTGCTACTTCTATGGAAAACTATATCACATTTAAAATCAGAAAGCCTACATCCCCTATTCAGATGGTGTTTATAGATTCTTTCCAATTTTTGCCTACGTCATTGGAAAAACTTGTTAAAAACCTTCAACCTGATCAATTCTCTATACTTGCAGAAAATTTCCCACAAAATAATAATTTATCTTTACTTATACGGAAAGGGGTTTACCCTTATGATTATTTTACTTGTTTTGAAAAATTTACTGAGAAGCAGCTTCCCCCGCCTTCTGCCTTTTTTAATAGTTTAACCAATGAGCCTATAGATGAAAAGGAGTACCAACACGCCCAGAATGTATGGAAAACATTTTATATCAAGACTCTTGGTGATTATCACAACCTTTATGTGAAGACAGATGTTCTACTACTTGCTGACGTGTTTCAAAACTTTAGGAAATTATGTCAGCAGTATTATGAAATTGACCCTGCACACCTGTTTACAGCACCTTCTCTCGCATGGCAGGCTTGTTTGAAGATGTCTGATACACCTTTAGAGTTACTCAGTGATATAGATATGCTGCTTATGGTTGAAAATGGAATAAGAGGCGGCATTAGCATGATAAGTAAAAGATACGCCCGAGCAAACATCCCTGGTACGCCCGATTATAAGAAAAATGAGGCACCCAGCTA
The DNA here is from genome assembly GCA_963931845.1 of Maratus michaelseni. Classification (NCBI taxonomy): domain Eukaryota; kingdom Metazoa; phylum Arthropoda; class Arachnida; order Araneae; family Salticidae; genus Maratus; species Maratus michaelseni. Next base: position 325,030,760 of record OZ007589.1, read on the forward strand.
CATTATGTATTGGGATGCCAATAACTTATACGGGTGGGCTATGAGCCAATTTTTACCCTACGGCGGTTTTGAATGGTGTGAAACAAGTCATATAACAGAAGAGTGGGTTCTATCTTTATCTGATAGTTCCGAAATTGGGTATCTTTTCGAGGTAGACTTGGAATACCCGAAACATTTACATCCTTTGCATAATGAATACCCTGTCGCCCCTGAGAGAGTAACTGTAGAGGATCAGATGCTATCTTCTCATGCAAGAAGCTTACTCAACAATAGAAAATTCGTCGGAACTCCTAAACTTATACCAAATTTAAATAATAAACGAAATTATATAACCCATTATCGTAATCTCAAATTTTATTTAGAACTTGGTTTAAAAATTACTGCTGTGCATAAAGCTTTAAAATTTAAACAGGGACCATGGTTGCAGAAATATATTAATTTCAACACCGAAAAAAGGAAAGAAGCAAAATCTTCTTTTGAGAAAGACTTTTTTAAGTTAATGAACAATTCTGTTTTTGGTAAAACCATGGAAAATCTACGAAAAAGAAGAAATATTGTGCTTTGTAACGGTGAAAAAAGAGCCAAAAAAATTAGTAGCATCGCCTACTTTTAAATCGTTTAAAACTTATGATGAAGACTTGACTGCTGTGGAGAGATTAAAAACTAGCATACATATGAACCGACCCATCTATGTTGGATTTTCTATACTCGAACTATCTAAACTTTGTATGTATGATTTCCATTACAATTTTATAAAGAAAACATACAAAGATCGTGCAGTTTTACTCTTTACGGATACAGATTCCCTAACGTATCATATTCAAACCAATAATATTTATAAGGACCTGGAGCAGCATCGTGAGTTGTTTGACTTTTCTGAATACCCGAAATCTCATCGTCTATACTCTGAGGATAATAAGAAGACGCTCGGAAAGTTTAAAGATGAACTTAATGGTGAATTAGCCCTTGAGTTTGTCGGACTGAAATCAAAAATGTACTCTCTAAAATCTGTTAAAGACGAAAAGAAGCGTGCAAAAGGCGTATCTACGCAGATTGTTCGGCAGAAAATTAAACATGAAGACTACTTGGAGTGCCTCCAACAACAAAAAACAAGTATGGAGAAACAGGTAAGGATTGCCCAAGATGACCATCGCCTATATACATTAACTCAAAATAAAATTAGCTTAAGTCCCTTTGACGACAAGCGTTACTTATTGGATGATGGAATAAGCAGTTTAGCATATGGCCATTATGACATTAATACCGTTTGTAATAAAGAAGAAAATGTTGATTTGTATTGCTAACGCAAAATCGCGATGTATATTTTGATCTGTAAATACCTTTCTGTAAATTATTTTGTTATAATAAAAATTGTTGATTTTATTATTGAGTACTTTTTTTTTATTTTTTAAGTAATGTGAAACTTTTTCTAAAAGAATTTTTTTTTTTAATTTGTGAAACTTTTTAACTAACTAACGCATATTTTTTTTTCGTTATAAAAACATGAAAAATATTTCTAAAACTTTGATAAACAAGCAGATAGTCACACACACACACAAAGAGAACTATTTGCCCCGCATACATACACACACACACACATATCCACACACACACACACACACACGCACATAAAGAGAACTATTTGTCGCACCCCCACATACATACACACATAGAGCTATTTATAATAACTATAAGACATATATGCTTTTTAAAACATACTGTTACACACAAACCTTTCTAACAAAATATCAGATATGTTAACTAGATGGAACAGAAATTATTGTTGTAAAGAGAAGAATGATTCTGAACATTGCAATACCAGTTGAGAAAGTACCTCCTACCCCCTTATTCCCCATTATTAAATTCTCATTCCTCATTGAGGAATCCTCATTCCTCAATTGAGCGCTCCTGTGGCCGTTGAACTCTCATTATCCTACTACTTTCGCCCACGACATATCTATTGTAGAAAGTAGAACTTGAAGAAAAATAGGCGAAAATGTTATTTTAACTCTTATTAGTTGATTGCTTTATATTCGATTTTCAATTTACTGGTGTACTTCGTGCACAAAAATTCAAGTTTCATTTCATAATTTCATAATATAAGATTTATATAAAGGTATTCTAAAAAATATTTATTTTTTATTGTCTATGGTCGCTTCAAATTTTAATTTCTTCATTTTTTTTTTTTTTTTTTTTTTTTTTTTTTTTTTTTTTGTAATCAGTGAAAGACAATATAATATAATTGAAACAAAAATATTAATTAATTCAACATGAAAAACTAAATAAAAGAATACTATATCTTGCCTGCAAAAAATAAATATACATAGAACAATGAATAAAGTCTTTCCTTATCTAGTTTTTATTCCTGTAAGTATTGTCACGCAGTCTATCCCCCACATTAATTTTAAAACAACACAAATTTCTATAATACATAAAGAACTAATTATCTGACATTACAGGACATGTTGTTCTTATTTAAACATCAACAATAAATTTCATTTGTAAAAATTTACATTTCTATTCATAATTTAAGAAAGGAGACTATAATTACACTAATATTTTTGAAAGTTATTTGAGAAAATAAATTTTCAATTGTCTTTGGCCACTTAAGATTCATCTTCATTTTTCATTTTTAACCTCTTTTGTAATCAGTGGCTTACGTAATAAGTTAATTGAAAAAAAAATCATAATTAATTCAACATGAAATAGTAAAAATTATATAAATAAAAATTAGTAAAAATTATTGCTTTCACAAAATAAGTATGCATTCACGAGCGAATAACTTCTTTATTTCGTTTTTTTTTGTTCTCTATAAATATACAAGGGGTGATCAAATTAAAAGGTACGAAACGACACTGTGGGTATAAATGAAGACTTTATTCAAAGTAAACACCATAGGCATGAGCACAACTATCCCATTGATTAACGAGCAAAAGGATTCCTTGTTCCCAGTATTCCTGTGGCCATGACAAGACCCAGTCCTTCACAGCGTCCTTGAGTTCGTCGTCCGAATTGAAGCGCTTCCCTTTCAGGTTTTCTTCCTTTTTCGTCTATCTTGTCGATGAGATCGGCCGTGATGACTGTGTTTGCATGGCCTGGTCTCGGGTCATCAACCAAACTCTCACGACCTGCACGAAAACGGGCACACCATTTTCCAACTGACTTGTCGGACACACAGTCTTCTGCGTATATAAGTCACCATCCGGCGATGAATAGCAGCTGGCTTAACACCATCCGCTGTCAGAAATCGGATAACCCTTCGCTGATGCTTAAGCGTGGAATTTTTCAATGTGAATGCCATCCTGTCCTCAGACGCACTGGCGCATCAGTTGGACGGCGCTCTTTATAAAAGCCTCTGCTCTCTCCAGCGCATGCGGGCGCCCGCGCATGCTCCGTTTAACGCCGGAGACTCCAATCGCATCCCTAGATGCCTCGCTTCGTTCTCCCATAGCATCATAGGCAATTTTTAACTGTTACATTTTTACTTCATTTCGAACCTTTTCATTTGATCACCCCTTGTACATGTTTTATGCCACGTTGTGGTTTTCGCAAAAACTAGTACCGGAAGAAAAATTACCGAAAATATAATTCAACTTACTCTTGTGGACTGCTTTAATAATTACTGGTAGATTTCATGAACATTTTCGATATTATGAAATAGATTAAGTTTGCAGTAATACTTTGTAAATTTATTTGAACAAATAAATTGACAACTGGATATGGTCGCTTAATGTTATGTCTTTTTTTATTATTTTTTTCTTTTTTTTTTGTAATTAATAGCTGACAACGTAGCTTAATTGAAACAAAAATTCTAACTAATTAAATAAATAAAAAAAATAGCAACCGTTCTTGCGCTTACAAATGACAAATGCATGCAACAGAAAAGAAAACCTTTTTTATTTCGCATTTGTTCCTCATGCTAAGTATACGTTTTTTATGTCAACAATAGTTACATGTCCAAAAATAATGTTGCTTATTATGACATTTTAATAGAGACTAAGATTATAGTTACATAGTTGTAAACTCATTTGAATAAATCATTTTTCAATATTTATTAACAATGAAATGTTTGTCTTTCTCTATTCCTATTTTTTTGTAATTAAAAGCTGACAAAGTAAGTTAATTGAAACTGAAATCATAATGAAGTTCAAGATGAAAAGAAAAGTGTAAATGATCACGTTCACAAAATAAATATGCATGCAAAAGAGACCAACTTTTATTTCACTGACTGTATAAGAGATTTTGACCTCATATGAAGTTCACCAATAGATTTCATCCACATAAATATATGTCTCGTTTCATCATTTATAAAATAAATTAAAATTGCAACAATATAGTGAAAATTTATATGTAGAAACAAATTTCAACTGTCTGTTGACCGTTTAATTAAAAATTCTCTTTTTCTTTTCCCATTCATTTCTTTTCATTTTTTTAAATTATTGACTGACAACACCATTTAATCGAAACAAAAATCGTAATTAATTCAAGCAAAACAAAACAAAAAAACCTTTTATTTTTGCGTTAAGAAAATAAATATACATGCAAGAAAGAACGAGTAACCTCTTTATTTCGCATATTTTTCCCCCTTTAAATATACATTTTTTATGTCACGTTTTAGTTTTCGCAGAAACTAGAACTGGAAGAAAAATGGTCGAAAATATCATTTTAGCTTACTCTAGTGGACTGCTTTTTAATCGATTTTCAATTTACTGAAGCGTTCATGGAAGAGATCATTTTGAATTCAGCTGCAGTCGCGGCAAAAGAAAAGTATGAAAAATTCTTTGGGTGCTCCGAATTCAGAATTATTCACACGCAATTAAATGCACATTAAAATTGTCATCCAAAGGATTTTTTTAAATCTTAATATGGAACGCAGACGATTCTTTTAAGCTGAGTATTTGTGGATATTTCTGAATGCGGTAACTTCTTCCGTCAAAACTTTTTGTTGTTTGCGGATTTGTATTTAATGATGCTTAGTTTGAATGTCTTTGTAATTGCAGCCACAAACGATTTTTCTAGAAAATTGTGAGAGTAAGTGTAGTATTAATCTAATATTAAAAGTTTTATATAATCTTATAAACACATCTTCGTATTTCGAAAACTATTCATATTTTAAAGTTTTGTAATTAATGGTGCTGAGCTTTAATACATTTCAATGCCTTTACAAAAGATATTTCTATCAATATCGCCTTTTTATTTTACAATCTCATATTAGGAGTGTTTAGTCGACCTTAGAAAGAAGAGGATACTCCATATATTTAAATCTTCAAATTGTCACAAGGAAAAATGGAAGTGACCATTCGGCTAGATATTATGTCTTCTTTTAACTTATGTTAAAAAAAATAAGTTTACAAGGTCGTCTTTATATTGTGCCAAACTCTCATATTTTCAATATGAACATCTAATTTTGATATAATATTTGAATTTTTAACAGCATTTTATCTTCGGATATCAGGGAAATCATTTGGTCAAGTAATTTAGGTATTATAAAGGTTTAAATTTCGGAACTTGCATATTATTGTAAACTAGGCTTCGAATTTCGAAATTCATACCTGTATTAAGTACAGGGTGTCCATAATTAAACGACCCTATTTTAAAGTTGTCTACAGACGAAATTATTGTTCAGAAAGTTGTAAAATTTTGTGGAAGACATAATGAAGGGATATAAATTTGTTTGGGGGAAACAAAAAGGTTCAAAATTTTGCCGCCAGCAGGCGTTTTTAATTAATTACACGTTTACGATAATCAAAGAACTTTAATCCAAGAATCTTAAAGACAGCATTTTCCAGAACACACTGCGGTCAGCTGTAGAACATGTTATCTTACGATTCCAGATGGCTGCTGAAAATGATGGCCGTCGTGTGGAACATGTTTTCCTGTAATAAAATTTGTAAATTATCGTAAATGTATTCTAAATGTGTAATTCATTAAAAGACACCCTCTGATGGGGAAATTTAAAAAAAAAAATTTCACTCAAACAAATTTTCATCCCTTCATTATGTACGCCATAAAATTTCACAACTTTTTGAACAATAGTTTCGTCTGTAGGCCATTTTAAAATAGGGCCGTTTAATTATAGACACCCTTGTATTTATATTTAATGATAATCGGTTTGAATGTCTTCTAATGCAGCTACAAGTAACATCTATAGCAATGTTACTTGTTAATTTACATCTTCATACTTCTAGTGTACGTTTAGTATTAATTTTATATAAACGTGATATATATATAGATAGAATTATACTCTATGACACTAGATTACATTATACGGTAACACTACAGCCATAGAAACAATCTGTAGTACTATAGACACTGCTTCTTATTTCCTATGAATAATTATTTGCATGTCTCGAATTCTGAGTTATTCAAATGCATTTAAATACAGATTAAAATAGTCAACTAAATGATTTTAGCAGTAACTTCCTTTATTAAAATTTCTTTGTGGTTTCCGGATTTATATTTATTAATATTCAGTTTGAATGTCTCTTTAATGTAACAATAAAAGTTATTTTTAGTAAAATCACTAATTATTTTTAATTTCGTAGTAAGAGTGTACAGGTAGCATTAACCTAATTTTAAAACAATATATAGTATAACAAACTATTTTTTCTGTTTAAAAAAATAAGATTTTTATTATTAATTGCACATTAAATTGTCATTCAAAGAAGTGTTTAAATCTTAACACGGACTATTGAGAATCTTGTTATAAGTGAACATTTAAAGATTCCCCCAAGTAAGGTAACTTTGTCCGCTATTTGTTGTTGTTGTTGTTGTCATTGTCGTTTGTTGATTTGTATTTGGTGGTACTCCGTTTACAAGTGTTTTAAGGCAGACATAAAATTTATTTCTTGCAACGTCGCTTAATTATTTTATAACGTCACAGTAGAAGTGTACGTTATTTCATTAAATTGATATAAAACATTCATAGAATTATAAACTCAGGGCTACCATTGGAGACTATTTTCATATTCTGTCGCACCGCTATTTTTAAAAAATATATATTTTTAGTATATCTCTTTTGCTGATGTTGCGAAAATATATGTGAAAGATTTTTGTTTTAAGGGGACTCGGCACCTAAAGCAAAAAAAATAATAATAACTTTAAAAAATATATTTTTGTATATTATTATGTAAATGTTAAATAGAAATAATTTAATCCAAAAAAACTTTTTTTTAAATAAAATTATTTTTTCGACAAAATTTGTGACGGCTATTGGCAACAGTTTTGAGTGAGCCAGGCGTACAAGGAGAGCACAGAGGCAAAGTTTAAAAATTCTGTTTATTTAAACTAAATCGGGCAGGGATTGAGCAGACCACTACTGATTTTCCTTAGGCCAAAATAAATTATTAAACTTCTACTCGAAGCTATATTCCGTAAAAAATAAAACTTTCAAATGTATTAAATGTAAAGATTAAAAAGAAACGAACTAACACATTTCAATAGGCAGTCTCAGGTCTGGGTGCATTTGATGAATACTTCAATTCCACACGGTAGACCAGGCAAACGCTGATCCAACCGGGCCAAGAGCAACTATTCATATGCAGTTTCAGACTAGCAGTTAAATCGCAGGATCTAGCTTTCTTCGTAGCGAGAGAGGTCCCGATCTAAGTTCCACTTTTAAAACGTAAATTCGAAGCTTATATATCCCAAATATCGATTGACCAGCCAAAATAATTTGCATGTATATCGATAAAAAGCTGAAACTCACAATTTTCGAGATTCACGCAGACATCCGTCGAAAGTTAGAGGAAGAGAGCCTTGATCAACCCTTTACGCACATAGACAGTTAGTGGACAAAAAATTACGATCTCAATCAAAACTTCGCCTACTCACATGATCAGAGTAGCCGAAGCCTTACAAACTGAAAAGAATTCAATTTTAACGACTTATTTCAAAACTCTACTAGTATTTTATTTTTTTTTTAATTTTCAGTTAATATTTTTTATGTATTTTTTCAATTATATTTTGAAATAATTTAAGGATCGGATATATTTTTAATATTAATAGTTTTTGAGAAAAAAAAATAACTAAATGCAAGTGGAAAAGAGCTGAAAATATGACTAGTTTTTGCACATATCATTTATTTTTTTAAGTTATCAAAATATTAAAAATCTCTTACATATACTATGATGTTGTTGTACTAGAAAAAAAAATTCAAGCACTTTCATTCATATCTGGAAAAGCTTTAGCATTTTGAAAACAAGAAAAATCTGAAAAACACGTACTGGGATAAATGGGTTTAAATGTTTCATTTGCAAAGAAATTGTCGTGGTATGTAAAGGGACAAAATGACAAAAGATGTTTGTTAAATCATCTATAACTATTCTTCTATTGGGAGTATCAGCCTGAAATTTTGTCAGGATGTAGTCGAGTGTGTGTGGTATGTAACAAGATAAAAAACTCAAAATCAAAATTTTTACGAAACTTCAATATTTGTAGGAATCCTAGTCCCCTTAAGAAAGTGGCGTGACATAGAATTAATAAAATAGTCGCCAGTGGCAGCTCTGTAACTTTTTTTCAACCAAATGCTTAATTATTCAGCTTAAGCTTTTGTATCACCACGTTGTATATCTGCAACATACACAAAAGTCAATGCTACTTATACAGTGGATTTTATGTATTGCTGCTATCTTCGAACACAGCCTTGTTGTAATAAATTGTATTTTATAAATTGTTCATAGAATTCTCAACGGATAGCGATACTGAGTTAATGTTTCACACCAAAGTTTCATTTATCATTTGAGCAGTTTCACATCGCTATTGCTGCAAACAGATCGCAAACTTCGTAAATTTTGTAAAGAAAAAAGTCTGAAGATGTCCAAATATATTTTTTACACAGGTACATTCGACACTTTACAATTTTGTATTAAAAAATTGTCAATATTCATCAGAAGTACGTAATTTTCTGTGTATTGCAGATATGAAAAAATTACCTTTTAATCAATAGTTTTTTTTTTCATGTTCTATTTTTTTTTTACGTGCTTAAACTGATTAGTCTATCATGTGATTAAATATTTTTCAAATTCGAGTTGCTGAGAAACAAGGGGCTAAAGATTTATATTTAATGATGTTCAGTTTGAAATATCTTTTAATTTAGTTAAATAAGTCACTTCAATGAAAGACATTATTTTATAACTTCAAAGAGTGTACAAACATAGAATTTAACTAGTAATAAAAATATTTTATGTACTATAGATGTTTCAAATTGAAATATTCATTTACATTTAAAAGCACCTTAAAAGTGTTATCCGAATTTTTTTTATTATTATATGGAGTGTCTCTCTTTTAAGCTGAGGGTTTGAAAGTATTTCTTAATACACAATAACCACTCTTTTAAAAATACTTTTGTTGTTTGAAGATTTAGTTTTAAAGACGCTTAGTTTGAATTCCTTTTAATGCAGCCACAGAAAGTATTAATAGAAAATAAGAAGTGTAAGTGTTGTATAAATCGAATATTTAAAGTTTTATATAGCATTATAAACTCGTTTTTCAAAAACAAATCAAATTTCGATGTTTTGTAATCAATGGTTCTCAGTTTTAATATATTTTAATTTTGTCAAAAAAAATACTTCTAGCGATGTTACTTATTACTTAATATCTTCATAGTAGGAGTTTACATAAAGTATTAGCTTAACTCATTAACTGCCAAACCTACGTGGGCGGAGTCTTCGGTATTTTTACTGAAATTCGCTTCCCACCAAAAATTCTATAAGATAATATTTGGTAACTTTAATAGCAACGTTTTTAACACTTTCCAACCTAGTTGAAAAGTGTTTATGACTTCGGTTTGTCTGGCCGTCTGCCGTCTGGCCGTCTGGCCGTGCTCTAACTCCCGTAAATATGCTCGGACTGCCCTGCAATTTTTATATGTTATAATCGTTATCTATAGCATGTTCCCTATTTCAACGGAAGTGTGTAGCACTTATAGTTTTTTTACAGGGACACTCAAAAGAATTCCGTTACATTGCGGTCTATGGGAAAAACTCATTTGCGGTTTATTTAAATAATGTTTCACTATTTTAAACGCATTGAAATTTATATATATCACTAAGGTGCATTAGAAGAAGCTTAATATGGAATAGGGTGTGCATAGCACTTATACTTACTTTACAGGGACAGTCAAAAAATTTCCGTTACATTACGTCTATGGAGAAAAATCGTCTGCGGTTTATTTAAATAATGTTTCCCTATTTTAAACGCATTGAAATTTATATAAGGTTCATTACAAGAGACTTACTACAGAATATTGTGTGTATAGCAGTCATCGTTCATTTACAGGGACACACAAAAGAATTTTCTACTGTATGTTAACAATAATTCCTGGAAGTGCGTTTTAAGTTACTGAACGCGATTTTAATTTTAAATCGCTTTTTGTATATTACGTGGTGTGTATAAATTCTGTAGATCCTATACAGGGAAGTACAAAAGTTCGGGAACACATTTCCGTATTATTTAACTCCAGACGGAGAATTTTAAACTGTGCTACGTGTTTCCTAACTGAACTAAAATTTAGCATCCTATGTAGTATATATACAAATCTATAGATCCTATACAGGGCTGAATAAAAGTATTTGGATTACTTAGATGTTATCTTTTAGCTTATTAAAGAGTATGATTCGTAAAATTATTTTGGAAGCGTTGGAAAGTGTTACATAATCTATGCTTGACGTATGATTTTTCGTTCTTGTTGTCTTTAAAAAGAGTATTTTTTAACATATTAAAATAGTGGTGGCTAGGCAGGTTTTTTTTTATCATACACTTTTATTTTGAATGTTGAAAACCACGAGTATACTCGTAGTTGGCAGCGAATAGACTAATAAAATTGTCTGTTTTATTATTATAAAATATGCTTCACATTTCAAAAACTAATTGTATTTTGAAGATTTGTATTTAATGATGATCAGTTTGGGTGTGTTCTATTGCAGTCAAAAAAAGCATTTCTAGAAATTTCACTTATTATTTTATAGCTTCATAGTAGGAGTATATCTTTCGTATTAACTTTATAGAAAAATCTTTAAAAAATATGTTAATTTCAAAATATATATTTTTGAGAAATAAATTTTCGCAAAATACATTAATTTTAACCTATATATTGTTTAAATAGAAAACGACTTCTAGGAGCTTAAAATATGCGAATCTAAAATATCACTTCCTTCTGTCTAGTAGTATTGAGTTATGTTTAAAAGATTACCCTAATGTCGATCTGTTTTGCAAAGATTACAAATGAATTTAACATTTTTCAAATTTTAAACCTCCATAAGTCGTAAACTACTTGACCGATTGACTTCCTGTTTGATGTAAGGTAAGATATAGAAAATAATCCAATTATCAAGTCAAAATTCGTATGGTGTTCGTATTTCAATTTTCAGACTTTGGTACCATTTCAGTAGGAAGATGAGATGACCCCTAAGATTAATTTTTTAAACACAAAACGAAAGAAGACATATTATCCAGCCAAATGGCTATTTTGTTTTTGTTTTTTCTGGTACAATTTGCTGATTAAAATGCATGAGGTGTTCACTTTTATTATGGCCGACTAAGATAAGATGACCCCTAAGATTAATTTTTTAAACACAAATCGAAAGAAGACATATTATCCAGTCAAATGGCTATTTTCCTTTTCTTTTCTGGTACAATTTGGTGATTAAAATGCATCGTGTCTTTCACATTTATTATGGCCGACTGTACATATATAACATTAACATAATGTTGATTTTACTAATACATAAATAGTTATTTTTCCTATTCCCGAAAGAGAAAAAATTAGCAATTAAATTCACATTAAAATTTTCTTTCAAAGAACTGTTTTAATCTTAATATGGAATAGTAACATTAAATGTGAACATTTGAGGACATCACTGACTAAAATAACTTTTTTTCGTTACTTTATTTTATTTAGTTTATTTGTTTGGAGATTTACCTTAACTGATTCTCAACTCAAAAAAGAAACAAGAACGAAAAAAATCATGCATCAGGCATATATTATTAAACACTTTACAACATTAACAGAATATTATTAAGATATTACTTTTTCCCTAGAATGAAATGAAATATCCAAATAAGCAACTTAAAAAAACACCTAACTCAGTAAAAATCCATTTTAAGCAATTGCTGTGTATATTCGGTAGCGTGTGCAACTTCTTATGATCTATAGAATATATATGATATACATAATATATACACTCAAAATTAGATACGTTTAAAAATGCATACAACGGCGGAATACGCACTAAGAGCTATTATCGATCTGAATCAGTTTTGTTACCAAAGACTTTTGTGCGTCTCTATAAATGAACGGTAAATGATACGCGCTCCCTCATCTATAGAAAACATCTTGTAGTACACCTCAGTGATACATTTTAATTTCAATATGTTGCAAGTGTCATAACATCTTTAAAATCCACCGCAACCAATTTTCCCCCATAAAACATAATTTAATAGATTTATTTTGTGCATCCCTGTAAACGCTTCTTATTCTATACTCCTGAGAAAGCATATACTGGTTCATATCAGTAATGTATATCAATCTCACCATATTTGAAATATCGTAACACCAATAAAAAGCACCGCAAACGTATTGTTCTCGTAGACCATAATGTAGCAGAATACTTTTGAGTGTTCCTCTAAACGAACTATAAAGGCTACACATTTAATTCTCAGTACGGAACATTCTATAGTAAACCTCAATAACATAATAAATTTCCATTGCAATCTGAGTTTATTTAAGTGAGTTAGAGTACGGAAAGACATACAGATGGACATGCAGTGAGAAACACCGAATTGATAAACAATGGATTATGTTGGTGTTTCAAATATGCTGGAAAGCATTAAAGAATGACTATGTATGACTTTTTTACAGAAATATCACCATGATTCTATAACCATAACATCCGTAAACAACATTTAAAGTTCTTCAGCATACTAAAGCCTTACACAAACATACCTTACTTTAGCAGTTCAAGTATAGTAAACCAAAAGAAAAAAATAAGATAAATGAAACCCTCTATGCTATTTTAATAATACCAAATTATCACAGATGTACTCCAGAGGTACCACTCGACTAGAAAGTGTGTTTTCTATAATTCTGTATGAATAAATAAATCTTAGGAGGCAGTCTCCTTGTTGAAATAGAGACAAACTTTAAAATGTTTAATAGTAACATGTGAGGGGATTAGAATGACAGTGGAGTAAGTCAATATTTAGTAATTTGAGAAATGAAATTTTTTGTGGAACTTGTCGTATTGCTGTTGCATTAAGTGGTGCAACTTGGTTTGCCTTCTAGCGACTTCCTAAGTGAACTATAACTTATTTGACTGTCGCACTGAACAGAAATTAGTATACGTTCAGTTAAAATATGGTTATCTAGCTTTTTCTAATTTTTGACTTACTCCACTGTCATTCTAACCCCCTCGTATAATTTGCACATCATCTTTGGATTTTTTGATAAATAGTACTTTCTTGTAGCAAACAAGAAATCATCCAATAAAAATTTTAGGAAAATTTCAGAAATAAGATTTTAAATTCTAATGTTAAATTCATTTTTAATAGTTGTAAAACGAACTACAATGCGTGTAGTGTTTTAAAGCGTAAAACAAGCGTTTTAAAGCGTTGAAATTTTGGCTTCATGTTAAAAATATTATATGTTACGATACATATTATGCAATAATAATTTAAAATCACATATAGTATTAATCATAATATATAAATTATGGATTGGATGATTTCTGAATAATTTATTAAGGGGTCGTCCGAGTGTCAAAAATCTCTAAAAAAAAACAAACTAGTAAAACTGCTAATAAAACTAGTTGTTGGGAGCCACCGTAATACTTACCCATCATGGATATGCATAATATAAAATATGAAAATAAAACATGTGTAAACTATTCATAAAATGCATTGCAATTCGAATAAAATCGTGGCTGGATGACGTCATGAACTTTAAATGCTCTATTACTGAATTGCATAAAAGAAACATCCTTATAACTCCAAAACTAATAATCATATTAACTAATGGTTTACTGCCTCGGATTAAGCGTCTCACTTCCAATTAAAATATATCCTTGAATTGAAATTTGAATGAAATACAGGGTCATGAAAAATCGAAGAGTGTGGAAATAGCATTAAAATATCTAGGCATCTAATTATCCTATCAACTTCATTCTTTATGCAAAATTTATTTTTCTATTGTATTTTATATTCACTCCTTAAAATAAACAATTTCGAAAATTTTTATATACCTTTTATCAGAATGAATATTTCAAGAATCCGAAAAAAATAGCTCTGGACAATCGAGGTTACTGAAATTCAATAAGCTTCTTCCCATTATTACATACTAAGTACATACCAAATTTCAAGTCTCTATCTTAATTTGTTCGGGCGATAGAGAGTTTACAGACACACACACACACATACACACTCACAGACAGACGGACGGCAAAAAAAAATTCTAAAAATATGTTTTTCGGATTCTCCAGTGTCTGAAACTTGTAAATCCGTCAATTTATTTTTTTCCATTTTCAAAATGATTACAAGATTTAGTACCCTATACTACGTATGATGGCTAAGTAATACTACCAAGTTAAATTAATTAAACAGAGCAAACTGCGTATTTCTAAGATAATTACATCAACAGATGTAACAATTTTGTGTTGTAATGACATTTCTACCCTGCCTGTAACCAAAACTTTGAGTACATTTAACTCCGAATTGATTTGTCATAATTTGTAATGTTTCAAGGGATATATCTACACTTTCTTGCAAGCTATGTGTATGGAATTTTGTACAGAGTTATGTGTTTGTTAAATTGCCTCCAATATTTTTAATTGTATGCGGAAATTTTGAAAATATATTCCTCGAAGTAAATACCGCTCACAATAAACCTCTTGTTTTTCACTTTTAAATGCATAATAAATTTTTTAAGTAATATTTTTATAAATCCTGAAGACAATTTAATAAGAATTTTTTTTTTGCACTCATTAGTGAAAAATCAATGAAATCGGGCAAGTGGTTCAGGAGTTAATAAAGAAATAAATGAATTTAAAATTTATTTTTTTAAATTTTATTAAAATAATTTCAAAATTTTCAAAAAAAAATTCTGAAAAGTAATCTTTATTGAAAGATACATTGCAGGAAATAAATCAATTAAAAACTCCTATAAATAAAGAAAATAAAATTTTTACCACCGGTCTCCATTAAGCTATGAAGTCCACTTCTGCAGCAGTACTTAAATATTGATGGATGCTATATTCTGTGGGAACGTTACAGGAACAAAAGAACAATTAAAAAAGGTTAGACTGAAATTCAAGATTTTTCTCGCATTATACCAACAGACCTAACTACCATGAATCTATGGAGCTGATAAAGCACCCAAAGTACTCTACATCTTAAAAATAAGAATAATCAATACATTATTGCATGTATGAAGGATGTAACAATTATTTATTTATTTATCGTACACATTTAAAAATCTTCACTTTTACTTTTTCCATCATTTAAAAATAACTAATGATTAAATATGTAAACCAATAAATCAAAAAATTACATTACAATGTATTATTCTTATTACTGATCTTTAAGAATAAAAACACACTATCTGCCAACAATGTTAAAAATTTGCAAAAAACTGTCGAGTGATTCGACCGTTTTTATTGAAAACTGTTGCTAACCGTAATTTTATTTTATTCTGACCATAATATACTAGCAATAATATGGTCAGATACGCTTAATAATATGGTCAACTAACCACTATGTTTAAAAACAGTCAAATGACTGGACAGTTTGCTGAAAATTTTTAACAGTGTAGTATATGGTAATATACTGATATTTTAACAACTTTTAGAAGAAAGTTTAGCCCAAACTGAAAAATTCTTATTTCCAGTTGATTTTTCCTCATTTTTAAGTACACCGTCCCATTAAAGAATCCGAAATTTAAAGCAAAAACATGCCAAGTGTAATGTTGACGTCATACTGACGGTGATAACATCTGATCAAAAAATTCTGGTTTTATTTATTTTTTTTTTTTTTTTACTTCTAAGCATCGCACAATTTAATTTTTTACACCGTCGACTAAGGAATAAAATGTTCTTTCAAATGCAATTTGTTTGAAAACTGTATTTTAATTTACTGATTTTTCATGTTTTCATCCCTAGTTTAAAACAAGTTGGAAATTGTTCGTCAAACATGACAAATGAGGTGCGTTCGTACTATAGCTAGTTATATAAATATTCAGATCTTGATGATTTCTAATTCTGCGAAATGAATTATATCGTCTGCAGATTAATTTCTGTCATAAAATAAGTATCTCGGTCGCTTGACGAGTAAACCTCGAAAGCTCCTCTAACAAGAAAGCACCGATTTAAAAAAAAAAATTCAAATTTCTTAATAAATATTTTTATTAATATCTCCTAAACTTTAGATTCGATTTTTAAAAAAATTTAAATGTCTCGACAAAATTCTGCAAAGATAATATATCTTAAATTCCAAACCATTCGGTTGGGTAGTTTTTGTGTTGTTATATACGGACGGACGGACAGACAGATGGACGGACCAAGCGACGACAATAGGTGCTACGTATTTATATAATTACGAACGCACCTAAAAACAAAATCAAGCATGAGTTTTTTTTTTAAATCTATCTCTATCGTGTACAACTCGATTGCGAAAGATTAATCCGTTTGCACTTAAAACAATATAAATAGTTCAGCCTTTGCTTCTGGATAATATTCCTTAACAAAGTTAAAAATTCATCAATAAATAAATAAAATAATATAAATAAGACACATATTGTATAATTAAAACACAGACACGTAATCGAACTACGCGCTTAAGTCACTGAAATTACCAGAATCAAAAAGGCTGTAGTAAGTAAAGATCTTTGGCAAATTCTTCGGCTATTAACTCATGTAATGCGGCTAATACGAAAGTATCGCATTTAATAAATTTGAAAACTTTATTTGAATACATTCTTGATTTTTATTTCATATAAAAATAGCTTTAAGGGGTTGTTAGTGGTTAATCTAAAAAAAATATATATTAAATGTGAAAAATCTGTTACAGTTTTCAGAAAAAATAAATGGTCTTCACATATATTCTGGAACTTGAGAAGCCCAGTTGGATCTCCTAGTTTATATAAAAATAAAAATAAAAGTAAACCTATACCGCTACCTAGTTTGCTAATAGAATAAACTTAAGATTTTTGTTTGGAGACTACTCAACAGAAAACAGATCAGAGTTTTCAATTAAAAAACTAGTTGAATGTGCCAATCCCAAAACTTTATTCTATCTCATACACGTTAATACTTCAAAAAAGCATAATTTTTTAAATTATACATTATAGAATAACAAAATGTAGCATAGCAGTGACAAGTGACATGATTTTCACGAAAACTTAATAAGAACCAATTTAAGTCAAAATCTAACAGAATAAAAAGTTTGATGAAATTCCGTGCATTATTTCTTGAGATATGACTAGACTAGCTAAAATCATGCAACTCCGGAAAAATGCAGCATAGCAGTGTCACATGTTGGGAGATTTACACCAAAACCTAATCAGCAACAACTTATGCTAACGTCTGAGTTTGAAGTTCTAATGAATGCGGAAATCATGAAAAATGCAGCATTGTAGCACCACCTGTTGGGAAATTTACACCAGTAACTAATCAGCACCAATATATGTATCAAGGTCTAACAGAATATAAAGTTTTAGTAAAGTCTGCGCTTTAATTCTTCAGATAGAGCTCCCGCAAAATTTTTATCACAGACACAATCACGCACACAGACAGACATTTACTAAACACAATCAAATCGTGATTAGGACCTTATAAATCGTATAAATCCATCAAAGACCGGAAGTAGAATTTTTTCACAAATCCAATACTTTCTTCTTGTAAAGATAGAAGAAAGTAAAAATGATTTTCTTCCATGTTTTGTAACCCGGGGAGTCCGGGTTGGATACCGTACTCATGTTTGTAATGCCAAAGGGAAAAAATGAAACATATTTTTAATTGGGACATAAATATAAGATAATCAAAGTTTATGGAATGAGCCATTTTCTCTTTTAGATAAATCACGTTTGATTTCCTTCGCAGGTAAAGGGGATATAAAAGAAGTTACCTCAGAATTTTCCACATCCATGTGGAAAGATTTATTCCGCTACAGCTCTCTTAAACAATGCAACCCCTTTCTCTTTTTAGGTTCGTTCGTAATTATATAAATACGTAGCACCTATTGTCTGTCCGTCCGTTCTCATATAACAACGCAAAAACTACCCAACCGAATGGTTTGAAATTTAAGATATATTATCTTTGCAGAATTTTGTCGAGACATTTTATAAAGATCGAATCAAAACTTTAGGGGATATTAATAAAAATATTTATTAAGAAATTAGAATGTTTCTTAAAAATCGGTGCTTTCTTGTTATAGGAGCTTCCGAGGTTTAATCGTCAAGCGACCGAGATACTTATTTTATTACATAAATTAATCTGCAGACGATATAATTTATTTTACAGAATTAAAAATCATCAAGATCTGAATATTTATATAAGTAACTAGCTCATTTGCCACGTTTGACGTACAATTTCCAACTTGTTATTCTATGTAATAAGTCACTTTTAAAACATTAAATCGATTTATTTATACATATATGTATATTATATATGTAGATATAGATGTAGATATGAAAAAAATAACGCAACAAAAGAAACATAAAATGCATTATTAATGGTAGCATTATTCTATACAATCGAAGGTTACAGATTTGGTTGACTTTCTCTTTTAAGTAAATCAACATGTTTGTCTTGAGATTGGCTTGATTTTTTTCTTAGGTAACGTGAATATGAAATAAGTCCTGTAATGTCCTCCTTCCAAACAATCTTTTCAAATTTATTTCACTACACCAGCCTGAGGTAAAATAAAAAGTTTGAAAAAAAATCTCAATTTTTTTTTTTTCAAAACACAACTGTTGTAAAATTATGAGCAAATATTTTCTCTTTAAATTGTACCTAAGTCATCTAAAACATATTTAACCCTTTGGTATTTAAAAATACGTATAATGCAGTGTTTAACACAACAAATAAACTCATTTTTAATAGTAGCATATTTCTAGGTAATCGAATCTTATGGCTTTGCACGGGATTCTATTTCAAATAAATCAGGATATGTCTTTTCCGAATGGATTGATTTTCTATGGAAGTAATGTTAACATGAAATAAGTTCTGTAATCTTCTCGATAATTCGAGATAACCTGGACGGATATATTGTACTGCAGTTATATATACAGGATGGATATATTGTACTGCATTTTGGCCAGAATAAAGATTTCAAAGAAATTGAAAGAATTTACATTAACAGGTCGAGTAGCTTACTGATCAGCGCGTCGTACTACCACGCTACAAGCCCAGAGTTCGATTCTTTCTTGGCAAGTTTCATTTACACTTTCATCTATTCGGTGTCGATGAAACGAGTACCAAGCTTGCTTGGCAACAAAACACTGGGCATCTTGCGTTGGGTTGACCACCTGACTGGTACATATGCTGTTATAGCACACTAGAGCCCATGGTCAAGAAAACACAATTGTGTACTGTAAGCCATGATCTTAGTAATTGAAGCGCTACAGAGTTCAGTAAATTTCCATAAAATAACTGTTGTAAAATTCCGGTCAAGTATTTTTAATGTTAAATTTACTTACTATGTCATCTAAAACATAACCATTTGATATTTAAAATATATACAGAGATTTATTTTTAACTTAAAAATTGAAAAAAAAATTGATAGGATAATATTTTTATATAATCGAAGTTTATAGCTATTGTCGAAGTTCTCTTTTAAACCCTTGTGCATTAATGATGAGTGTGACTCGTGTAAAGTGAATCAAGGCTCGCAGCATTCCTAAAAGTTTCTCCCCTTGATACCGCTATTTTAAAGCGATAATATTTATTGTAGACGTCTATTGCAGATGTTAAAGGAATCTACCGCGAGGATTTTTGATTTGAAATAGTGGTAGTAAATGTAAAAAAGTATAGGAATGCTGCGAACCTTGAGTAAACTTTCTCTTGTGAATCAATCGTGACTCGTGATAGGTAAAATATACCTTGTGAATGTGATAAGTAAAATATACCTTGTGAATCAATCACGAGCGTGACTTGTGATAACTAAAATATACGTTGTGAATCAATCACGAGTGTGACTCGTGAAAGTAAAATATACTTTATGAAACCCTCACGAGTGTGACGTGTTATAAGTAAAAAAAAATATACCTTTTGAATCAATCAAGAGCGTGGCTCATGATAAGCAAAATATACCTTGTGAAATCAATCACGAGCGTGATTCGTGATAACTAAAATATACTTTGTGAATCAATCACGAGTGTGACTCGTGAAAGTAAAATATACTTTGTGAATCCCTGACGTGTGTGACTCGTGATAAGTAAAATATACCTTGTGAATGTGATAGGTAAAATATACTTTGTGAATCAATCACGAGTGTCACTCGTGATAGGTAAAATATACATTCTTAATCAATCACGAGCGTGACTCATGATTAATATACAAGGGATTGAGTTAAATAACTATTTTAAGTACATAACTAATTTAAATAAATAAAATCACGAGGGGTTAAATAAACTCATTTATCTTGAGATTGTATTGATTTCTTTTGGACGTAACGTGAATGTGAATCAAACCCTCTTATCACTTCTTTCATCCGTATAACTTGGACATATTCATATATTTTGCTCACTTAAGCAATAAATAAATAAATTTAGAAAATTGAAGAAATATAATCATATCCACACATACTAATAATTGTTGTAAAACTGTTATTGTTGTTATATAATTAATGCTACGTAGCAGAATGTAGCTGTTGGTTTTGGGATTATATGATTTTTATTCACTTTTAGGTTGTGTCATGGTCTTTTAAGGCGGTTTAAAAAAAAAAATCGCCGCCTAACAACGCAAAATTGATGACGTACTTTTAAACATCAATACTGGTAGATGTGATTATAAAAGTGATATGTGATAACATATCTGATCAAATAGTTTTATTTTTCTTTTTCTTATAAATGACTTACAACTTCAGTTATAAATGATTGTTGTCTCAGTACGACAGTATTTTTTTTTCTTTCCAGGGCTGTCGCGTCTAGAAATTTGGTTCAAAACATCAAATTTAACAACATTTTCTATAATCGTTTACCGAAAAATAAAACCAGTTCAATTACATAGTTTCTTAATAAGATTATATACCAATTTGATACGTTTGCGAACAAAAAATAATTCACAAATGTGTCAGAAAATAGACAGTTTAGATGTGAGAACAGCCTTATATGTGGCTTCAGATGCTATTCTCCTTCTTCTGTTTACTGTGTTTGGGAACAGTAATTTTTAGTGCTACTCATCCACGAATTGAAATGCAGGTTCAGACTTGCGCTGTATTACAGGGTCTTGTCCACCTTTAAAAGAAGGTCCCGGTTTGTTTATATCCGTTGCATCAAAGATGAATTTAATGCCTCAAATTAATAAGTGATTCACAATTTAATACTGTTTAAAAGACACACACACACACACACACACACAAATAAAATAATATAAATAGAAGAAGAAGAAGAATGCACTAATTGAACATTCAGATTTAGGACCAGGAAAGATATTATCAACGGAGTCAGAAATGTATGAGAGAACAAAAAAAATACCTTCCAGTTCGCTTATTATTTTGTTGTGAGATTTTTTTTTTAAGGAAGAGGAATGCATTAATTGAAGTTTCCCATTTAGGATTTGGAACTATGTTATCAACAAAGTTAGAAATAGATGAGAAAACAAAGAAAGGCCTTTTAGTTCGCTTATTATTATGTTGTTGACTGTACAAAGATTTTAAGAAAACATTGGTTTTTAAAAAGCTTTATATTTCTGTTTTTTTTTTCTTTTTCAAGAAAGAAAAAGAAAAAGAGGGAAGGTGAAGATGAATGCATTAATTGATAATTGAAATTTCAGATTTAGGATCAGATATATCAGATGTGATGTTATCAACGGAATCAGAAATGTAAGAGAGAGCAAAGAAATACCTTCAAGTTCGCTTATCATTCTGTTGTCAGATGTACACAAATTTTAAGAAAACATTGATTTAAAAACTTTTTTTAAGGAAGAATAAGAATAAGAGTGTATTAATTGAAGTTTCACATTTTGGGCCTAGAATTATAAATAAGCAAAGTCAGAAATAAATGAGACAAACAAAGAAAATCTCTTATTATTCTGTTAGCTGTGCAAAACTTAAAAAAAAAAAAAAGAAAAGGAAAAAAAAAGAAAAGGAAAAAAAAAGAAAAGGAAAAAAAAAGATTAATTAAAAAGCTTTTAGACTTTTTGTTAAAAAAAATTAAAGGAAAAAGAAGAAAAATGCACTAGTTGAACTTTCACAGGACTTGGAATGATGTTATCACCAGAGTCAGAAATATATGAGAGAACAAAGAAATAGCTTTTAGTTCGCTTATTATTCTGTTGTCAGCTGTAGACAAATTTTAAGCAAAGATTGATTTAAACTTTTTAAGATTTTTTGTAGGGAAAACCAAGAAAAAAAAAAGTTGATTACAAAAAATGTATTGACTTCGAATAAAAACTAACTGTATTAAAATATTTAGTAAATAAGTGTATGAATAAGAGAATATTATATGTACTATAAGAAAATTCATTTTTCCTACACATACAAATAAATCCTTTACAGCACAGAAATTTGTATAGTGACAACACTTTCTTTATTACACTTCTTTAAATATATTTGTCTGTGTGGTGAAGAATATTTAAAATATTAAGAATGGATTAATGGTACTGAAGAATTTCAAATATTAAGAATTTTTAAGAATGGTCAAAAGAGTATAATCAGAGTAGATTTTACCTATCTTTTCATCTTCGTCTAATATTGAACACTTCTATTAATATAAAATAGTAAAACTAAAAACTACGTTACCCAAATACTGTGGCACAAGAAATTAATTAATTAGACTAATTATTGGTGCAAACAATACTCCCGTGAACCATCAAGGAAAATTCGAAAACAGGGCGCAAAGACACGTTAATGATACCATAAAAAAATGGATCCACAGTTACCACTTCATTTGTAATAAAATTTTTGAAAATAACTTAAAAATATACATTAAGATAGTTAAAATATGAAGTCACAAAACTTAACTGATACATATTTATTAAAAATAAATATGAATGGAATTGTTATATGTGAGAAACGAAAATTCCTATTTCCATCCAACTAAGTCATTTGCAGAAGAGAGATTACTGATTTGACAACATAGTAAAACTTTCAGAAGATCTAAAATATTCCCCTTTTAATATATTTTGTTTAGTATATGAATAATATTTAAAACATGTATTTATTAATAATGACTAAAATGAATCCTTCTAGACATATTTTTTTGCCTTCATTCAATTATATGAATTTTTATTAATATAAAATTATAAAACAAAAAATTACGTCACCCATTTATTTTGAAATAAGCAACTAATTACTGGTGCAAACAATACACCCGTGATGCATCAGGCAAATATATATATATATATAATTATAATATCTTTGAATTTCAAAAAAACATATCAAGTTCTTGTAACATTCTAATTAAATCTCTAATAGAGATAATTATTTATAAATGGTGCAATGACATGTTAATAAGACTAATTAAAAAAGCAAACAATGTGTCTATTTTTCCAATTTTAGAATTTTGCCGCTATAGCTAAATATATATATATTTTTTAAGAATAAGAAGTCGATTGAAATATTTTATTATATAGATAATGTGAGAAATAATTACTGAAGTCATTTATATATAACAATAACAATAAATAAAAATATTAAGTCTATTACAATACAATAAATATTGGAATATTAAAATGTAGTTTATAATGCTGCAATAAATAAGCGTATGAATGATTTATATATATATATATATATATATATATAAGCGCGAGAGAAAATTCATATTTCGATAGCAGTATGAAACATTTCAGAGCATAGATATTACTGATGTTACAACAGAATAAAACTTTCAGGAAATCAAAATCACTCTTCATCCAAAACATATTGCATGTAAGAAAGAATAAATGAAATATATATTTATTAAGAATGATTAAAAATAAACAGTAATGATAGGATATAAACTAATTTGTTTTTTTAACTTTGTCCAATATTACACATTTTATTACTATAAAACAATAAAGCTATGTCACTCAAATACTTTTGTACAGACATTTAATTAATTAGGCTAATTACTGGTGAAAACAATACGCTCGTGCTCCACCAGGCAAAATTCAAAAACACGGTGCTATGGTCTGTTAATGAGACCAATTAACAAAGAAAAGAAACAATGCGGTTATTGTATCATCCCCTCTTTCAAATAAAGCTATATAAAATAAAATAAAAAATACTTACAAAGCTTCAATACATAAAATTTAAAACCACAAAATTTAGTCTAATATTACATACTTAATAAATAATAAACATGAATGGAATTGTTGTATATGTGAAAGTCGAATTCGTATTTCTAGAAAGCCATATAAATAATTAAAATCGTGGAAGTTATGATTTGTCAACATGGTAAAACTTTCAGAAGATCTAAATTACCTGTTTTTCAATATGTTTTGTGTATGTGGCATAATTACATTTTAAATATATATGTATATCTATGCAAGGAAAACATTCTAGATACATTTTTTTCGCCTTCGTTTAATGTTTTCACATTTATTAATATAAAATAATCAAGCTAAATATTACGTCACTCACATTGTTTGGCAAAAACAATTAATTAATTAGACTAATTACTGGTGCAAACAATACACTCATGCTCCATCAGGTAAAATTCAAAAACACGGCGCAATGGCCCGCTAATGAGACCAATTAAAAGAGAAAAGAAACAATGCTCCTATTGTTCCCTCCCCAGTTTTAGAATCTTGCCTATATAGCATTTATAGTGTACTTTTTTTTAAGAACAAATTGCAGAAAGATAGATTTTTTTAGCCAAATTTATAAACACTTTTTTTTATAGAATTAACCATAGAAAAAAATAATGAATATATTTATAGCAATTAAAATTTTGAATAAAGTTCAAACATTAAGATTGTTACGATTACGATAGACAAAATATTAGAATTTAAAATATAGGTATATAAATGATATAATCTTATGAGTGCGAAAAGGAAAATCCATACTTCATACATATCAAAATAAATCATATGGATTATAGAAATTATTGATGTTGCAGCTAAGTAAATATTTTCAGAGGACATGAATCATCCTCTCTCCAATATATTTTGCACGTACAATAAATATATTTAAAAATATATATATACTTTTTAAAAATGACTAAAAAAGAAGATTTTAAATATAAGTTTTCGCCTCCATTCAATGTTTTACATATTTATTAATATAAAACTAAATATTACGACCCCTCCCCTCACATACTTTGGCACGAGCAATTAATTAATTAGACTAATTACTGGTGCAAATAATGTACTCCTGCTTCATCGGACAAAATTCAAAAACACGGCGCAATGGCGCGTTAATGAGACCAATTAAAAAAGAAAAGAAACAATGCGCCGATCGTCCCCTCCCCAATTTTAGAATCTTGCCGCCATTATTGTCAGCCGCAAGCTGGCTACCTTTGCCGAGGGGATCTACTGCCACCACATCCCCCTCTTTAACCTTGTTCTCGCCGACGCAGGCGCACTATGGGAGCGCAGGTGACGTTCTCGCCGCGCAAAACCTGCCCTCGATTCCGACACGAGAGGCCGAACTGTTCTGTTGTTCCATTCCCGAACTCCGTGCTTCGAAACCTATGGCATTATTTCAGGTGAGTCCCATGCAATGTTTTGTGTTTCTCCCAGTCTACCAGATGCAGTGTGGAGTAATTCAACCTTTTCCCCTTTCCAGTTCGCTTCATGAGAACGGGAACTGGCTATTTAGTTTTTTTTTTTCCTTTTTATGCTCATGCTATATTTTTGTGCTGGTGTATGTAGCGCTTTTGCAAACAAATACCCGGGAATCATCTTTTGCGGAGTTGCGGCTGTTTTATTTTAATTTTGTGCTTTTGCTATTTTATAGTAGTAATAATATTAAATATTTTTATAAAATAAATAAGCAACAGAAAATGGAAACTATTGTCAACGTTGTGAAAAATATTAAAATTAGAAATAATAAGGTACTTGCATGAATAACTGCAATTTTTTTTTATCTTTTTATATATACGTTTTAAATTGTTTTAAATTTAATGTAAAGTGTTTGTCATTTTTCAACAATTTCCCTCTTCATCAGAACAGGAATTGGCTATTTATGTTTAAGTTCATGTTAAATTTTGTGCCGGTATGCGCTCGGCTTTGATGTACGCCGGGAATAATTTTTTTTTAGACAATTGCGGCTTTTTTTTAGTTTTTTTTTTTTTTTTTTTTTTTTCATTTTAAAAGTTTTTAATTTGTGACGTATTTAGATATTTATAAAAAATAAATATGGAAGAGAAATCTAAAACGATTGTCGAAATTGGAAGGTGTTAGATTTTGAAAAATCAGATACAGCATTTTTTTTTTTTCGAATATGTTATAAATATAATGTGGAATAATTGTCATTTTTCAAAGATATTAAAACATGCACATATGTTTTGTCATCGGTTGTTTACTTTTTATCAGATATTTAATGTCATCAATTGTTGTGTAGCATTAGCTGAAATGCTGGGCTGTAAATTCTCACTTTTTCACAATCACTAAATCTCAAGGATTTATTTATTTATTTTATTTATTTTTTTTATTTTGAGGAAGGGGGACTGAAAAAAAAAATACGATTTTTTAAAATTATTTTGATTTTAGATTCTCTAAAATAAACAACCATTTTTTACCTTAAGAATGATTACATCCACTGCATGGTAGACAGTTTAATACATTACTAAACTTTTCGTACAATTTAGTAATCAAACTATTGTTTATTGTGTGTTTAATACGTTAATAAATATAATGCTTTTAATCATTTTTCCGGTATGAGATATAATAATAAATATTTATATTGTTTAGAAAGGAGAAAGAACTATGCTTGCATGTTTTTATATTTAACCATTAATTATTAATGTTCATAAAACTTTCGTAAAAGAGAAATACTGCTAATCGCCGAAAATGTTTAATAAATATTTTTTTTAACTGATTCTGATTTATAAAAGATGTGTGCTAAAGATGTGTGCTAAAAAGAACATTAATGTGCTTAAGAAATCGCAGTTAATTTTTGTTTAATAATAAAAACGTAATATATAATAAACTTAGAAATATACATGTGGGATTCAATAAAAAAAAATCAATATGGTTTTAAACACGTGTGAACATGGGATATTTAGACCATGCATTACTCTAATGTCATGGGACTAACTCAAAATTCTAAGGAAAATAACAGTTGTTTATTTATTTATTTTATTTTTAAAACTTTGTTCTATTCTTTTCCTGCATCTTTCCCTCTCCTTCTTCTTCTTCTTCTTTTTTTTTTTTTCTCGGTCATGCATGGTAGAAGAAATCGGATACAGTTTTCCCTCTTGAAAATAAAGTTTTTTTCCCACTCTCTTTTTTTTTTTTTTTTTTTTTCACAAAATAAATAAACAGGCATTTTACCTCGACATTGTCATTCTTCCATTTACATTTTATAATAAATGTTTCTTTATTCTAGAAAAATTTTATATAGTTACAAAATTTATAATAATTTCCGGTCACAATAGCAGATTAATTTAAATGTTCTAATATTTATGTAAATTTATAATGTAATACTGAATAAAATTCTTGTCATTTATTTCAGTAGCATTCTGTTAATTTAGAATATTTGTATAGATGCATAGAAACAATATTAATTACTGTCAATGTTGCAATATAAAATAGGAGTGTTTCAAACTGTATTATCAAAATATGGTTTTCACTAAATTGTATGCATTTTTTTTTTAAGCTTTTAAAAATATATTTATTTATTAATCTTTTAAAAGGTAATTCATTGATGGAAACAGACATTACATATATTATAGCATTCGATCAGTGATATAAGTTATTTTGCGTTAATGTTCCCGAATAATTTTAAATATATAAAGAATCTGCGGCGTACTAACGTGTAATGTTTTGAAAACGTACTTGACGTACTTTAAAACTACATAACACCTCTTTTTTAATGAAAGTAATTTTTATTTATTTTTTCTTAAATTGGGAAATATAATCGATGCTATAAAAAGCAGGGTTATTCACAACAATTTTGCGAATTTATTAAGGACATTGCTGTGGCCGTTGATTAATATGAAGTTATGAATTATTTACTTCTAATCATGGGTCTTAAGCTAAATTTTTGTACAAAAGATTAATAATATTTCTCAACCCGGAATTATTTGAATAAATCGTAATATGAATAAATTTAAATTCTTCAATTTTAAATTTTCTTTGTTTTTGTTAAAGTTTAAAAGCTTAAATAATATATGTTTTGTATTATTTTAACGAAAAAGATTATTTCTTAATGCATACCACAATTACTGTTAAAAAATTGATATGTTTTTTGATTAAAGCATAATTCATAGGTATTGAAATGTAATACTTCCTTTAAAGCATAGATTTTTTTTTCTTACGTTTGTGTAGTTGCTTTATTCAATTTTAAATTTATCTAATTTTAAAGCCGCATATGCTTACTCTTTATAAAATATTGAAATTTTAAATAATTCGGATTTTGGAAAAGAAAATGATTTTCTAAAAGATGAAAGAATTTTTAACACGTGTACTTTTTACTCAAAAATTATTATAAGTTTGTATAATGAAATCACAATTAATGGGCATTATAAATATGCCATTTATTGAAAACATTGATTTATTTTTACTTTCATTTTACAATAAATCTGTGGAAAAGGAACCTGTCTATTACGGAATTCTGCCTTAACCGAGAAATTCCATTGCTTTGGTTTAAAGAATACACTGAACTTACAATAGCTAATTTACTTTTTAAAATGGAAAATTTGTCGTTTTTTTGCTGTTTATTCGATGCATATTTTATTGTAAAATTGATGGAAACTTTCGCATTAAATTTTAGAAACTGACACATTTTTACGGAAAAATGTGCATTCCTTGGATATGCACTTAAAAAATGATAAATCGAAAAATAAGATAACAGAAATATTTTCTAAACAATAAAACTTTTGGAGTTTCTTTTAAATATAATGGAGAGTTAGTTATATGTTAAGTTTTGTAATTTTGCCGCAATTCGCCAGGAAAATAACCTTTTTTTCATTTCTTGATGTTTATCACAAAAAATTTATTTTTATTACAATTTTGGGGATATTTTTTCACTTAATATTGCATTAAAAAAAGCAATATGAACAAAAATTATATGTATTGCTTGCAGATATGGTATAATATTTGTATGTTTGTGCTGGGAAAAATGCCTTTTACAGAGATGATACACAAAAGAAGAATCAAAACTATGATGTGTTAAAGATTTCATCGAATAAATAAATCACAATATTTAACAGAAAAAAGGCATTTCTTACAGATACATTTAAACATCTGTTTTCTGCCTTAGAAAAAGTGTATTTTTTAGAGATGTCTTCTACAGCAAATAAAGAAGCAAAATAAAAAAGGAAAAGTCCTTTTGCTTTTAATAAAATATTGAAACGTTTTGATTTAAGTTTGTGATGTGGTGGAGGATTGGCTATTAAATTTTAAGAAGTCACAATATCTAAGAGAAAAAGTATTCGTTTCCCGTAGGTGTCCTTTAATATCTCTATTCGTGTGGTGAGAAAATGTCTTTTGATTTCCAATAAAATAATAAGACGTTTTAATTTAGAGATGTGGTGAAGACTTGCATATTAATTTTAAAAAATCACAATATTTTGCAGAATAAATATCCAGTTTCACAGATATCCTTTAATATCTGTGTTGCTCTGTCGAGGAAAAATGTGTTTTACAAAGATGACAAACAGAAAATAAAGAAAAAAAAACCCTTTAGTTTTCGACAAAATAGTGAAACAATTTAATTAAATTTTGAGATGTTGTGAAACCTTTCATTTTAATTTTATTTTCAATCATATATAAAAATATGTGCAATTTACTGCGTTTTTCCAATATTTGCATTTCTCTGTTGGAAAAAAGCTGTCTTTTCCAGCGATGACAAACAGAAAAAGAAGAAAAAACAAAGAGAAAGATCCTTTGTTTTCAACGACAGACGAAGTTCGAGGGAGAGCGGAAGAAACCCCTGCGTTAACTGGATATTAATAGAAAATCGCAAATACTTTGGAAATCGCAGTTACCAAATACTTATCTTAATTTTCGGCATTATAGGTGTTTTGAGAAAACTGGATACATTACGCGTGTCACGATTATTGTCTTTGTAAGTTTACTGGTGAGAATATGATTCGTATCAAGGAGATTCACCCAATTTGACACTGTGCCAAATATCGAGTTGTGAGATGTACTTACGTCAATTCCTTATTTTGTTGGCTTGTCTAGTAGTGCCTTTTGCTCAGTTCTATTTTAAATTTTATAGCATTGAGAAATTGAACTCTAACCTTTTGTTAACATACTCTGGTGCTTTAAAATTCCAAAAGAAAACATTGATTGCCAAATTAAGACGGGAATACCGTAACAAAGTTTGTTTATAAATCATGCATTCTTCGAATGGTTCCGTAGAAAAGCATCAGAAAGAATGAAAATGACTGTCTTCTGAAATATAAACTTAAGTGTTTAAACAATAAATTATTAAATAAAATGTTAGAGGATATTTTTAGGATAAATATTTAAGCGACTGAGTTTTTTGCTTATTTCGTACAATCCTCTGAAGAACGGTTTTTCATTTCATGATGCAAACAACCCAATTATGTTAAAAAAAATAAATCTGTTGTGTCATTGTATAATATAAATTTCATTACAATGAATACCGACACATAAATATGTATAGCAGAGCAGAAAAACGATGCTATGCGTTAAAATTGTATAATCCCATTGCGAAAACTAAAGGTGTGTCTTCATGGTTGTGCGAGTCTAAATTAACGTAAGATTAAAGGGTTAGGGTCCATAAGCCGTGTTCCTGGCCCATGAAATAAGACTAAAATTCAATTTTGTTATACTGACTTAATTATTTCACTTTTTTTATATTAGAAGGTTAATCCTGTACGATTTCAACAATATTTTTTGCATTTTGGTCGTTTTTATTTAACTTACACAAGCTCAAAGTTCGTATTATTCGTAGTTTTTGATGAAAAATACGCAATTTCTCCTAATTTTACCTCAATTTTTAATATAATTTTTAATATCAGACTATGAGCGCAGCTTTGCAACACTTTTATTTTTACATATATTAAAGATTTTGATGTATTTTATAATATATGTAAAGAAGAAAGTGTTGTACGATTGCGCTCATATAAATAATTGAGGTAAAATTAGGATAAAATGCGTATTTTTCATCAAAAACCTTGAATAATACGAACTTTGAGCTTGTGTAAGTCATATAAATCCGAACAAAATGCAAAAAGTATTGTTGAAATCGTACAGCATAAACCTTCTAATATTAAAAAGTGAAATAATTAAGTCAGTATAACAAAATCGAGTCTTTGTCTATTTCATGGGCCAAAAACACGGCTTATGGACCCTGATAATTTTCTGCACTTTACCTTCTATCTTTTTCCTATCCAATGTCCGTAACGTCTTTTAACGTGTCCGTATCTTCATAAAATGAATGAATTAAGAAAAGTCTTCAGTGAAAAATCTGAATAATTCAGGCTAGCGATTTTTCTATTTTATTGGTAGCATGCACATATGTATACTTTGTCCATGCACTTCTGTATGGAGAAACGTGAAAAACTAGAAAATGAAAACACATCTTAAATTGCGGTGATTTTAAACAAAAATATAATACTATGGAAAATCTCAAAATATTACACGCTTTAAAATTTTATTTTATGGAGAAAAAAAAAATCATTAATCTATCATCTTATAAATGACTAGTCAATGCGTATTATTTCAATTTATTTTCTTATAAAATATAAACAAAAATTTATTAATCTTAACTTTTTGAAGGCACGTGGGGTATTTTTTTCCCCACCTAAGTGTAATCAAGATTTGTACCAGGATTTTAAAACATAATTTTACTTTTATAAGTTTGATGAAAAAAGCTAATTTTTTTTTTTTTTTTTTTTTTTTTTTTTTCAAATAATATTTTTTGAAAATTCTGATGTGAATTTACAAAACAGAAACGCAATTACTTGTGCTTCAAAAAATTAAAGGCTTGTATTTTCTTTCACATGATATCATTTTAAATTGTCGCTATTTCTTCGAATATTTTTAATTAATCTGCATACGAAGAAAATGGCAAAGTTGTTAGCCGATTTGCCAGTAAACCATTGCGTGAATCATCTTGAACTATAAATAAGTCGCTCAAGACGGTTATAAAAAAAAAAGAAAGAAAAAGAGAAAAAAATGTAGGAAAAGAGAAAGAAAAAACATATTAGTCGGATACTTACTGAAAGTTAAAGCAATTTTATATTGTTTAACGTATTATTTACTATGCGACACATAAACTCCTTGTCATTGTTTATGTGTATACAGTAGAATCTCGTTGCAACGAATGTCACTTTAACAAATTTTGCAGTTAATTTTTCAGTTTAAAACGTCCTATGCTTTCACATTATAAAAATATTCACTTTAACAAATTTCATATTAACGAATTTTTCAAATTAACGAATTTATTAAAAGCTTAAAAAGAATAGTCATTTCAGTTTTACGAATGTTCAATTGGCAAGAAAAAAAAAATCTATTGAAAAACTAGAATTTGGAAGAATACTTTCGTCGGAAACTCAATGAAAGGGAGGCAGACGACAGTGAAAATGAAACTGATGATGACTGTCGTCCATGTAGTATCGAAGATTGTGTTGTACGATGAAAAGGAGTCTATAGAACATTGAAACTCTTAAAAGTTAATTATCCCAGCAAAATAATGTTCCGAAAACATTTTATACAATTTGTTTTGGAAAAACGCATTGTCCACTTTAGTGGCAAATAAATTTTTGATATTTTTTGTAAATAAATAAAGGTACCTTAACGACAGATGTCAGTAAGATTGTTTAATCTGCCAGATATGTAAGATGAATCATAATTCCTTTATAACATCTACTATTAAAATCTTGAAACTTAATGAACTTAAAAATATCTTATTTCTAACTAGTAAGTTCACAACAGTAATACACTGTATATTTATTATTTACTGACATGTTTCCATATTAACCGGAATTCAATATAAGTGTGGTAAATAATATAGATTTTTATTTACTGATATGTTTGCATATTAATTGAAATTAAATATAAATGTGGTAATTAATATATTTTTTTTATTCGATGTGCATGTAAATTTCCTTAAAAAAAAAAAAAATGCCGTATTGGAATTTTACATTAACGAATTTTTCAGTATAACGAATTTAATCGTTGGTCTCCAGAAATTCGTCATAACGAGATTTTACTGTATATAGTGCTTAAATACATATGTATATTTAATGTGTAACTGGTGTTACCCGTATATATTACAAATGAAGTGAGTCATATAGCGACCTGCAGTTTAATGGCTCATGTAGTTTCAGCAGCTGAAAGCCATCTTGGTTTATCTGATTTATGTGCCACTATTGGCTTCTTGAAAATCTTAACGGTGTAATGATGAATGTTCCTTCGTAATCGCTTATTTCAAATTGTACTGTTGACAGCTAATGCGCTTAATATTTCGCTTTGCGTTTTCTGAAAATTTTTGTTCATCCAATTTTTTTTTTAATCTTGTTTTTATAGATACAAATATAACGTAAAGAAGAATATTTTATTAATAAAATGAAAGTATTTACTTAATGAATAATTTAATTTTTTCATCCGTATGCTTAGCGAATTAAATTACATTAAGGAAAGGTTCCCCTGAACAATTCGCCCGTATATGTTTGAATTTTAGAGCATTTTCAGGATTTATTTTCGTTAAATAATGCACATCGCAAAAAAAAAAAAAAAAAAGTTTTTTTTGACACTGAATTCATTGCATTTTAGTCTAAATTTGTGAATAATGTCATATTAAAATGTCGATAAAATCAATTTAAACTCCTCCGAAGTTCAATACGCACGACGTGCACAATAAATCGGCGTGAGTGATTCCACACATTTAATCCTTATTATCCGAATTCCAGGGTTTCGTGCTAAGCAGTGTTGCCAGCTGGGCGTTTTTTATTTATTTATTTATTTATTTATTTATTTTTTATTATGATTGCTTTATTGCTAACAATTTTTAGAAATAGAATTATGCGCCTAATTTAATAATTGATATAATGGCAGATAAATAAGACGAATATTACTATTTCAAAAATAGAAATATTCGATAGCAATCAAGTAATTTGAATTAAAAAAAACACAAAGACAAGAAATAATTCTCTCAAAAATGGGTTAATAATCATCTGAAACAAAAAGTATTTCTTAAGTATTCTCTCTATTATTCTAAGTATTCTAAGTATTTCTCTCAGTATTTCTTAAAATATAATAAATTAGTTGGATTCAAAACTTAAAATTGATAAGATAAATGAATATTTCACAAAATAGTGGCTGTTTGAAGTTTGGAGTCAATATATGGTAGAATTTTTTAATTTTCCAAGCTGTTTGAAAAAGCTAAGTTATTATTATTATTATTATTATTTTAACATTTGTCATCCAATTAGAAAAGTCTAGTTTAAGTACTAAGTTGACCAGTGCCTCTCATTTTGACAAAAATGATGAAATGTCGAATTTCAGACTTTTATCCTTAAATGAACATTACCATCTTTAGAACATTGTGCCCAAATTTCTTGGCGTTCTGATAAATAGTAAAAGATATATGGTTACTTTTACGTATCTTTCTTTATTATCTTTATTATTATTATTTTATTTATTTATTTCTTTATTTTGGAAATGAAATATTTAATCTCATCTTTCGTAGTTCGTATTTTTTTATGTTCTATATGTAATCAAAATTAAAAGGTTCCAACAATAATTGAGCAAATTGTCTAAAACAAATTATGTATTTTTATATTCTACGAAAGATAACTAGCTATGTTTTCATATCTTTGAAATTTTTGTTTAAAAGTAATAATAAATAAAAATCTGAACTTAAATATATGCGATATTTATAGGTTTATTCCATGTACATCATTTTTTTTTCTTCTGATCTAATCTTAGGTTTGTAGAACAAAGTATCCAGAGTTTAAAATAAAAATATATCTAGTTTGAAATACTAAAATTGGAAAAGAAGGAATTTTAAAATTGTTAAATAATAATTTAAAAAAATCTTAAAAAAAAACCCACTCATTTATTAAAATTTAAGGGCTTATTTTATATATAATGATTTTGCTTTATTGAAATATGATCAGAAAATTTTAATATAGATGTTATTTACAGAATATTTTTTTTTATATCGAGTCCCCTTATCCCAAATTAGCATAGCGTTGCATTAAAACAACGCCATAGCTAAAACAACTTTTGTTGTTTTACCAGTAATTCTGAAGCGAAATACTTTATTTCTTTGATGACAAAAACTCCTTGATAAAATAGGACACCAAATTTCTATTAAAAAAAGGGGTGTAATATGCATTTGTTTTCCATTTTTAAGAGAAGAATAATTGCGGTTATAATGTGAATATAGATGTATATATTAATAGATATTAATATAGATGTTATTTACAGAATAAATATTTTTATATCGAGCCCCCTTATCCCATATTAGCCTAGCGTTGCATTAAAACAACGCCATAGCTAAAACAACTTTTGTTGTTTGCATACCAGTAATTCTGAAGTGAAATACTTTATTTCTTCAGATGTATGACAAAAACTCCTTGATAAAATAGGACACCAAATTTCTATTAAAAAAAAGTGGTGTAATATGCATTTGTTTTCCTTTTTTAAGAGAAGAATAATTGCGGTTATAATGTGTTAAGCGAGAGAACGTACACAGAATCAAAAATACTTGTTCCAAAATAAAACGTCTTTAAAGTTTTAATCACCTCATTTCTGAGCCATAAACTATTCCATTCAACTGGTTTGTCACTACTTTTTTTTTTTAGACCGCTGACCAGGCCCCTACCTGCCAGGCTTTTGCCTAGCTTAACGAGTTGATACCTGGCAACGGGGCGAGAATTCGCCTGCTCTTCGCTTGGCGAAGATGTGTTAGTTAAATCTATAGGCCGACGTGGCTTCAGTGCGTCTTGTTGCTTTAATTGCTTTTTCTTAGTTGGCCGGTTGCTAATTGATTTAAATATAGGACAGAACTAAAAAAAACGGGTATGAGAGGATATTTTAGACAATTTGTGTATACTTAAAAACAGAAAACATTTTTTTTTTTTTTTTTTTAAATATTTCCGGGAGAATTTCCTCTTAAAAACAAAATAAAGACTTTTTTATGCTACACAATTTTGATAGAGATATTTTTATCCATGACTATGTAAAATATAATATATTTGATATTAAAGGAAACATTTGCGATAATTTCAGTTATTATTGTGATAAATCACCACAGCATGCGGCAGATATTATTGACAAATTGCTTATCCATAATGAAAGTTTTTATATTGATTGCAGGAAGATAAATCATTTTATAATATAAAATTATTTTAATCATTATTTTTCTAGATAGTATCGTGCATAATTTTTATCGATGTAAAATGTCTGGATCATATTATCTAGAAAAATATTTGATTGAAATAATTTTATAACATAAATAGATTTATTTCCCTGCTTTTGAACAACAATAACAACAAAAAAAAAAAATTAAAACTGCCTCTAATCTAACTTAAAAAAAAATATTTTTTTTAAACTTTCGTATGTTTCAAGGGTAGATACACAAATATTTTGACTAAAAGCCGATGCGTGAAATTTTATTTACCTACAAAAATTGATTCTTAATAACATATGAGTTCCAATGAGAGATGGATAGATAATCGATTATGGATTATCGAATAAATGAATGTAAGAGTTTTAAAATAATGCTGATGCAAGTAACTCCAATACCTGTAATTAACGATAAGAATTTTTCAAATATAATATTTAAAAAAAAAAAAAATATCAAAAAGTTATTTTTAAAAAAGTACCTATAGATATATATCATATTCATCTAGTAATAATTTTCAATACGATTATTTTAAAGCAATTGAAATTTTAGTACATTCCTTCCAAGTAACGATTTGAAGCGACTGCAATTAAAATTTTCATACTTGCGTTCTTTAATATTTATTAAAGATTTGGTTTTTATTTTGCAAAAAATACATTTTCGAAAGTAAAATGCTTCAATCAATTATTTTTTCCAAATTAAATGGCTAAAAATTATTACTTTACTTTTTGAATCGCTTAGCTTTAATATTAAATTACAAATTTTGACATTAAGAATAAAAGATAGAAATTTATTTTCGGTGTAAACTTCTTTTTAAAAATGTTTCATGATGCACTTTTAATAAACGTCCTTATAAAAAAAATAAAATGTGTCTCTTTTAATACGATGCTAGTTTTAAAGTGCTCTTCAAAGGTATCTTGAAATGTTGAGAGGTACCCCATTGTTTAAATGAACGATAAATCTATCCGATTGATTAAAAAATTAGAATTTAAATTTTATTTTACAGGAATAAGATATAGCAGGGGTTCGCAACCTGGGATACATACACCAGTTGGGAGTACGCAAATATTACACCAGTATTGGTGGATAAAGCAGGAATCAAAGTTATAGAATGAAAACGTAAAACAAAGTTACAGATTTTTTGTTTATAAACAGAGACTTGTTTAAAACTCATCCAATATGCTACTTGCAAAATGAAGGGGAAAAAATAAACCAAATAATTCGCCCACTCTAATAATAGTGCGAGATTACATATGTGCACCTTTTTAATTTTTTTATTTAAAAATAATTATACCGCTGACCAGGCCCCTACCTGCCGGGCATGACTGTCTAGCTGGACGAGTTAGTACCTGGACGCGGGGAGATATTCGCCTGATCATCGCATGGCTATGGTCTACCTGTTGGCATCAGTGCAGTGATCTTTAGTGGTTTGCTACAGTTTTCGTTTGCCAGTTCATGGCTTCTATTTAACTTTGTTGGATTGGCAGTTTAAAAAAAAAAGAAAAGAAAGAAGAGAAAATGTGGGATGGGGGTGGCTCATTCTTCCACAACACTCGCACAAACCGCCTGGATCAACCTGCCCGTATTCGCACGGACAATCTTGATGGGAAAAGCTGGTCTCTTTCCTTTTAAGTTTTGTCGTTGTTGACACTTTCACGGGTAGTTGTCTGTGTCATGTGTGGTTGTGTTTGTCATGGGAGTTAGTCATTTACATGGTTTTCGTCACATTTATTTGAATAGTTTCGGATGAAGCCTTGTTGCGGCCATTTGTTCGTCAATATGTGCACCCTTATCCCTCTTACAAGGGGAAACTATCGAACTTGCCGACGCGAATCGTCACCAAAGTTTTAGAGGGAAACAGAACCACAGGTGCATCGTGTGGCATTTCGCAATCGTCCCCAAACACCTAGAATTGGACATACAAAATGGGCGGCCGCGCCCATAAAGTTTTCAACCATAAAATTTGAGCCTGACTTTGTATGACGAGAGATTGCATTGAACATGAAAATAAAACACAAACGCTATAAAATACTACCTTTGTGACTAGATAAGTGGTCTGGGCTGATATCAGAATGCCTCAAAGCTCACGGGTAAGTTATGTTTCGAAGTTTATGGATGATAATATTGCGTTCAGGAGCCAACTATACATGCCCTATTCCTGGGTTTGAGGACGATTGCGAAATGCCAAACGTTGCATCTCTAGTTTTCTTCACACGCTTGTTCACCACTATCATCATGTCTATTCTCATCGACTAGTTTGATAGCTTTTCTTGTTAGACCAACATTGCCATTTTTTTGTTCTGTGCTTTTATATTTCTCTTCCTTTTCATTTAATGTTTTTTTCTTCCTAGTAATTCTGGAAATATACAAAATAACTGAATAGTCTCATTTTAATATTTGACTTTGCAGCACCAAGTCAATAACATGCAATAATGAATGTAGTTTTTTTCTTTTTTATTGTCGCTGTTTAATTTGAAGCCATTAACTGATATTAATTGTTTTGTGTATCAAAATAGATAAGTGGTTAAAAATAAGCAATTTTAACAGAACTGCAACTTGTATTAATAACTGGCATAAGAATATTACTAACGCACAGAAACAAATATCTTTGGGACCGGACTTATGTAACAAGTGATACGCATAAATGCAATGTATAAGCAAGAGGTTCGTGAGAAAGAAAAGGTTGGGAACCGCTAGCATATAGGAATGAGGGGAAAATTTTCTCCATGCTCTACAATGGTACAACAGTGAATTCTTTCTATAACAGCTATACTTAGCAAAAAGAGAACAATTTTTTACCAAAATAGATTTTTTAAAAAGTTATTTACATACTTTTAAATACATTCCGTTTGATTGATTTACATTTCTGAAATGAAATATTGGTCAAAAAATTTATTTCTTTAATGCAAAAAAGTTAAAAAGTTTCATCCGTGATTTCCAGCTTCATACATTTTTTCACATTTTCATCACGCACTCAGATTTTCCTTTCCTTATCACTGTTAGAAAAATCAATTGTAGATTCCAGAAGTTTATATGAACTCTCCAATTATAATTCCCTCCTCAGTTCAAATATTTGTATTAAAAGTAAACAGATCAAAATTATTTTCCAGCAATTTTTAAACGATTTTACACACCTCTAAAAATATCCCTCTTTTTCATTTTGGTTTGATTTACTTCAATAAAACGCAAGAAAAAAATTTATTTCTTTTAATGCAAAGAAGCTAAGAGATTTCATTTAAACTGTGCTTCACGATTTCCAGCCTCATACTTTCTTTCACCTTTTCATCACGCATTCAGGTTTCGATTTCCTTACCTACTGTTAGAATAATCGATTGTAGATTCCATAAGTTTATATCGACTCTCCAATTATAATTCCCTCCCCAGTTCAAATATTTGTATTAAAAGTAAACAGATCAAAATTATTTTCCAGCAATTTTTAAACGATTTTACACACGACTAAAAATATCCCTCTTTTTCATTTTGGTTTGATTTACTTCAATAAAACGCAAGATTAAAATTTATTTCTTTTAATGCAAAGAAGCTAAGAGATTTCATTTAAACTGTGCTTCACGATTTCCAGCTTCATACTTTCTTTCACCTTTTCATCACGCATTCAGGTTTCGATTTCCTTACCTGCCGCTGGGGTAATCAATTGTAGACTCCCCACCTTCGTGTGCCAACTGCTTAATGTTGAAAACAGTAGACGCCCTAGAAGGTTTTACAGCGTAATTTTTCTGGCACTGTCATCGAGGTTTAATTATCGTTTGTGGAAGGCTATTACATTGTTGGTTTTTCTGTAAGTATTTTGCACTTATAATTTATATAAGCGGATTTTTTGCGGCTTAATAAATTATATGGGTTAGTAAATTAAGTTAGTGTTAATAAATTATATGGCAGTTAAATTGTATTTGTGCAGTCTTTTTAATTTGTATTAATGCCAATCAGCTTTTATTTATTTACAAAAAAATTGTGCAAAATTTATGATAATTGTTTGAGAAAGGTTTTTAATATTTTCTAAACATATTGCAGAAATGTAAATTTATTTTAGCCTTTTCCCATGCGTTAACTTCTTAATGTTGAATAAATGAGATGTTATAGGTATTTCCCAGCACACTGTTTCTAGCACTGGGATCTCTGCTTTTATTTATTGTTTAAAAAAATAAGTATCTCAAATTTAAATATATATACGAGGAAAAGTCATTAAGTAAATCACAAAAGATTTTTAAATTATAACTTACAATCATATTCACTTCAAAACTATTTTTATTTCTCAACATATTCTCCACCCATATTTATGCACTTATATCGCCATTTTATCAGCTCCTCAACACCAGCTGTATAAGATTCTTTGGGTTGTTGTCTCAGCCACATTAGGACTTCAAGTTGAACCTTTTCATCGTCTGTGAACATCATCTTGCTTCCAAGATGATTTTTTAGTGGACTAAACAGATGAAAATCGCTTGGGGCTAAGTCAAGCTGTATCGTGGATGTTGTAGAAGTTGCAAAATGATGTTAACAGATAATAAAAAGGTTCAACTTGAAGTCCTAATTGTGGCTGAGACAGCAACCCAAAGAATTTTATGCAGCTGGTGTTGGGGCACTGATAAAACGGTGATATAAGTGCATAAATATTGGTAGGGAATATGTTGAGAAATAAAAATAGTTTTGAAGTGGATATTGTTGTAAGTTATTATTTAATTATCTTTTGTGACTTAATTAATGACTTTCCCTCGTATATATATAGTGATAAAAATATTAAAAAAAATTGCGCCGCTTAAACCCATTAAGGATCCTGCACTACAGTGCCAGCCCTGTTTTTTGACAGTGGTCCTGAATTGCTATACAGCATATGTCATGGCCACGTGGTCAGCCTAACGCGGGACCTCAATGTTTATTTCCCAAGCAAGATTGATACTCATTTTATCGACCCCGAAGAGATGAAAGGTTGAATAAACCGGTTAGATTATAATATAATATATCTTTGAAATTAAAAAAAAAAAAAAAAAAAAAAAACTTACAAGTTAGTATAACAAAAAATGGCCGAATCTCTTATTTAGGAATGTTATCATGTTTTACATTAATTGATACAGTCAAAAAATATATATACATAGAAAACATCGTAATAAACAAAATATACTAGGAAATCTTATTATATAAAAAATCATAAATATTTTTTTAAAGATAGATGATACGAAGCAATAAATGAAATAAAAGGATTTAATCTCGAACAAATGTAGTAAAATAAATTTGTAAATAAATTAATATTAAATTGGAACAGAAATGGAATATAAATATCATATGATGGCGAAAAAAAAGGAAACTATAGCGACACGTGAGTGTTTAATCTTCAGTCAGTATGAACACTCACGTATCGCAATATATATAAGAAAAATAATATAATAGTTGTTTGGTATAAATGATAAATATATACTAAGCAAAACTACATTACTGCGATCTACTGATGTCGTTCCTTTTCCAGTTGCTTCATACTGTAAGATTTTTTTTTTTTTTTTTTTTAAGAAGTACAATGTATTTTTTCTGCCACTGTCACCGCAGCTTAATTATCGCTTCTGCTAGGATGTTACATTGCAACATTTTCTTCAAGTAGTTTTGTTGGTATTTTATAATATCTTACTTTTATGTCGTTTTCTAGACCAATAAAAAGTAAATGGTTGATGGAAGTATCAAATGATTGACATGCATTTGCATTAAATCAACTCAATATATATGATCGGTAGTGGTTTTTTAAAGAAAATACCAAAATAATATTTTGATAAAAAAAAATAAAAATATATATAGCTAAATATATATATATATATATATATACTGTATAATTGTAATACTGTCATCTTTCTCGTGCTAATCGCTTAATGTTGAAAAGCATTGAAATCTTAGAATGTTTTATAGAGCGAAGTGTTTCTTGGCACTGTCACCATTGCTTAATTATCGCTTATACAAGGCTATTACAATACCAATTTGTTTTGGAATATTTTGTGCTTATATATATTATCTTATTGTCTAGCTTTATTGGCTTTTAATAAATTATAAGGCTAATTATCCGCGATCTGGGTTTCAATCTAAGTATAAATTCTGGTGTAATCTGTTTGGGAATTTTTACAATAATTGAAAAGGATGAATTTAAATCATACCCTAAACGAAG
Organism: Maratus michaelseni; assembly: GCA_963931845.1. Classification (NCBI taxonomy): domain Eukaryota; kingdom Metazoa; phylum Arthropoda; class Arachnida; order Araneae; family Salticidae; genus Maratus; species Maratus michaelseni. The sequence continues at coordinate 325,073,541 of OZ007589.1, forward strand.
TGTCTCTTTTTGCAAGTATGGGATACCCTCGTGTAATTCCGAAAGCTTTAAATTAGCTTTTTTTGTTTTGTTTTGTTTTTGGCACTGTCTCCGCTATTGTGTTATTCATTCTTCAAGGATATTATAATGTAAATTTTACTTTGAATATTTACATTTAAAATTTATATAAATTTCTTTTTGATTTGTTTTGTTTTTTGTTATTTTATAATTGATATTAGTCGTTTGATAAAAAATTAAAATATGCTCTCAACAAAATGTACTCTTATGTCTGTTCATTATGATTTAACTCTGTATATATATATATATATATATATATATATATATATATATATATATTTACAACAGACGTCGAAGAAGATTTGACATTGTAATTTTCCTGGCACTCTCATCACTTCTTAATTATCGTTTTTGCAAAGACAATACAACATTAGATTATTTTTTTTTTACTTATAACTTGTTTTCTGATTTTAAAGAATTTATCAATTACTCCATTCCAGATTCACGGTCCATGCATTTACTTTGACTCTCATAAACTAATAATCGTTGTTAAAAAAAAATATATATTTTTTAATAATTAATTTCAATTTTTTTTTGTTAAATATTATAATTATAAGTTGAATTACATGTGTGGGAAACATAAATTATTCTTTAAGAAAAATATACTCTTCTGTAAGTTCATTATGATTCACCTGTCTATCATCTGCTTTTTTTTAACAACAACCATGCATTTACTACTTTAGCTCTCAGGAACTAATAATCGTTGTTAAAAAAGTATGTTTTCACAAAAAAATTATTTAATTCTTTTTTGTTAAATAGCATAATAATTAAAAGTTATATTATGTGCGAAAAACTTAAATTATGTTCTAAGAAAAATATACTCTTCTGTAAGTTTATTATGATTCATTTGTCTATCTGCTTTTATTTAAAACAACAGACTTTAAAGTAAAGATGAAAATAAGCACTCGCCAGTCATCATTCTTCGATTAAACTTGAAAAACTGGCGTTAAAAGTATAGAAAGAACCGGCCAAGAGCAGGACTTTCCGATTTCCTTTTTACCTTAAAATTTGCGATTTATTCGCGAAAATTCGACGAAATTCATAATTTTTCCGCACTCATTCAATGAAATTCGTGATTTTCCGCGCCCGATCGATGAAATTCATGTTTTTTACGCAACTGATGACAAAATTCATGATTTGCACACTCTCAATCGACGAAATTCATGATTTTTACGCTCCCGATCGACGAAATTCATGATTTTTACTTTCCTGATTGACGAAATTCATGATTTTTATGCTCCCGATCGACGAAAGTTGCAATTCTTTCCGAGACTAATTGGCGAAATACACAATTTCTGAATTTCTGGAGATGTTGACATCTAGGGTCTCCGCGGGCCAAAGGTTGTGTATGTGTAATGTATATCATGTTGTGGTTTATTATTTAATTAATAAACATACTTATTTTAATATTCTCAGATTTTAATTCTAGACAAATGATTTAAAAAAGATACTTATGTAGTTAGCTACACAAGTACCTGCGCTTAGTGGGACTCATGTAGTTAGCTACAAAAGCATGTTGTGTAACTTTGCTGTTAACTTGTTTTAAAATTTAAAATGGATTGGAAATTAATATCTCAAGTTTAATTAAAACAATATAAATTAAAATATTTTTATTTAGTAAATAAATTACTTGTTTACTGTAAACTCATTATACATTTTTAAAATTACATAGTCAGTGACGTAGATGTACTTACTGGCTACTAAAGAAATTATTCTCACTAGCCAGTAATTGGCCACTAAAAATAAATCAACTTACCGGCCCATGGCTACTAAGCAAAATTACTTCTTTTCATTTTTACATTGAAGATAGTTTAAGATTGCGATTTTTCAGGCCTTCTCATCAGTTCTTAATCATCGCTTTTGGAAGACTAATAAAGTATTAGATTTTATTTATATTTATTTTACTTATAATTTTTATTGGGATTTTATGGAATTAATAAATTAAACCATTCCAGATTCGTCCATACATTTACCGTGTCTCTCACGAACTGATAATCGTTGTTTAAAAAGTATATTTTTCCAAAAAATAATTGAATTTTTTTTTGTTAAGTATTATTATAATTGTAAATTAAATTATTCTTTAAGCAAAATATACAACTTATCTGTAAGTTTATTATACAATTCATCTCTGCTCTTTTCTAAACAATAGACGTTGAAGAACTTTAGACATTATAATTTCCTTGGCACTCTCATCACTTATTTATTATCGCTTTTGCAAGGATAAATCAGCGGCAATTTTTTTTAACTTATAATTTTAATTGTGATTTTTGAAAATTAATAAATTACACCATTACATATTCACAGCCAATCATTTTGGCACTCATGTTGGCACGTTTTTAAAAATGAATGTTTTACCCAAAAACAATTGATTTTTTTTAATATTATTTTTTTAAGTTAAATTATATGCGTAAAACTTTAATTATCCTTCAAGCAAACTATACTCTTCAGTAAGTTCGTTATGATTTGCCTGCGTATCATCTACTGTTTTATTAAATAGAAGTGGATGAAGATTTCCCATTGTAATTTTCTTGGACTTCTCATCACTTCTTAATTGTCAGTTTTGCAAGATTAATATGCATAATTAGATATTTTTAATTATAATTTTTTTAGAGAATGAATAAATTAAACCATTCCAGATTCGTCCATGCATTTATTTTGGTTCTCACGAACTAAAAATCTTCTTAAGAAAGTGTATTTTTTCAAACATGATTGAATTTTTTAAAAGTATTATAATAATTATAAGTTAAATTATATGCGATAAATTTAAATTATGCTTACTCTTCTGTAAGTTCATTATGTTTCACCTGTGTATTATCTCCTCTAAAAAAAAAAAAAAAAAAAAACAGATGTTGAAGAAGGTTTGACAATTTAATTTTCCTGGGCAGTTTCATCGCTTATTAATTATAGATTTTGAAAGGCTACTGCAGCATTAGATTTTATTTTACTTATAATTTTATTGTGTTTTTATAGAATTAATAAATTAAATCATTCCAGACTCATACATGCATTTATTTGTCTCTCATGAACTAATAATCGTTATTAAAAAATGTATATTATTCCAAAAAGAGTTCAAAGCTAAATTATGTGCAGAAAACTTAAATTTTGCTTACTCTTCTCTATGTTCATTATGTTTCATCTGTGTATCATCTGCTTTACAAATAAATAAATAAATAAATAGAAACAGACGTTGAACAAGTTTAAAGAAACATTTCTGAAACAAAACTTTCATTTACTGCCGGTAATTATCGTAAAGATTTCCGAGTAGATTTATATTAAAATCAACTTTTTAAACTAAGAAATCTCCATTTTTCGGATGCTACCAACTATCAAAAAACATTTTCATATTCAACGAACATGATAAAATAACAGAATTAACATTTCTATTAGAATTAATCGCATTAGCATTAACATTAATATTAACATTATTTTATAATTCTTGCATGTATACTTCTTTTGGTACGCAGCTGAAAATGTGCACTTCAGAATTGATAGCATCCGAAAAAACGATATTATAGGTAGAGAATATAATTAATACACTGTAAAAATTACATTGCGGGCAGTAAAAGAAACTTTTGTTTAAAAAATATTTCTTTAAATCTCGGAAATATATTGATTTCAGAAGCTTCTAAACATAAAGGAAAAATTTTTGGAATCGCGAATAACTTGAAAGAGGATATATTACATTTTTATTAATCATAAAAAAGATAGAGCTAGTTTAAGAAACAATTGTCCCTTTTTGTAGTGTAAAATTTATAGTACAAGTATAATTTAACACTTAGAAGATTTTTATCCACTAGTGACACATATTTCAAATAATAATACTAGGAATCGAGATAATAAATCAAGTACAAAAAATAGAAAATAAAATGTGACAACAAACACAAACATTAATGAAGAAGCAAATGAAATATCCAAATACATGTAAAAATAAATTCTAGGTTGTTTTGCTGTGATAGCTCTTTCTTTCTGTCTACCTATATAATTATCTCTATTTAAGAACACGTAACATATATGGGTATGTCCTATTTACTTATGTACGAACACGTAAGCATATTAAATAACTGTTCACAAAAATGCCTGACGTGAATTATAAGCTAATGCAAGGGAAAGCAATGTAAATAATACAGTAGGTACTTGAAAATATATTGTATAGAACTTTTTTATTTATGGTGTATCGGGGTGTAACCAAATAGAAACGTGTTTCGCATAAAATATTTATTTTTAAAAAGTTAACTTGAAATACATCTAACCTTAATAATTAGACGAATATAATCATTAAATTAATATTAAATATTTGATTATTAATACTAAATATTTAATTTGATATGATGCTCTTATATCTTTTTTATTATTATTTTGCGCGGGAATGATTATTTTCTGGTCGTTACATAAAAATATGACTCACCTAAATACTTCACTAGCTAGTTGAATAAATTAATTTCTTATTGTGAGATTCCTTTTAGATTTTTAGTACCAAAATATCACTTGAAAAATTTTAATTTTAATCCCAGAAATGCATTCAGCTAAATTTTTAAAATATTCACCGATAAGGCAAATAACTTAATAAAGAACTTTTAATATTTTATTTTTGAAATAAATTTTCATCCACGAGTCTGCACAAAATGTTTTAAACGGATAAAATTAAAAATAACTTTAGCTCGGTGCATGATAAATATCTCCTGTTAAAAGGAAAGATGTTTATAGAAAAAAAAAGGAAGTTAATTATTTTCAACGAATTGTGCAGGAGCGTAAAGAAATGAATTTTAATATTTAAGTAAAGCGATCGCATAAAATAGCTATAAAATATCTTTAAAAAATTATTTATGTATAGTATAAGGAATTCTTTGTGAAGAATTCCGGTTTAATGGATTAGCTTTAATGTATTGGCAATTTAAAATTATATCAGAAGACATTTATCTTCCTCTAAATGTATCTCTAATGCTTTTTCCTTCGTGTTTCGTTGTTGATAAATTATGAAAGTAATGGTTGCCACAGAAAAGGAAAGACTGATGTTCTCACTTAAATAAAATATTTCAGATTTTGCTATTGTTGAAGTTATATTTTTTATAGAAATATATACATAACTAAAATTTAAATTTGAACTCAATTTCACAAATTTCATTTCTTGATGAATTATATAAATAAAATTTTATTTTTTTTTTATTTTTTTTTTAATAAAATATTACAAAAAATTTGTAAGAATATAATTTTTTTTTTCATTCATATAAGAGTACAGCAGAATTCCATATTTACGATCTCCATTAATCGCCGCTTTCTTACAGTTTGGGGGAGCAAATTCATCAAAATTAAATTTGTCGCATTCCTTTATTCCACATAAAATTGTACCTCTAAAAAACAAAACCCAGTTACATCACAATAATACACAAAGTATAGTAGTTTGCGGTATCCAACTCCGCTTTCTTGACTAATGATTGTGAGGTGTTAATATACAGGCTACAGGGTGTACCAAAATGTGACCGACAAATTAAGATGGGTGATAGAAGTCATAAAGAGGATGAAAACTTACCATAGAACATGGGGACGCAAATCACGTTTAGTGGGAGAAAATCGCAAAAGTATTTATGAAGGGTGTGACGTCGAGTGGAACAAAAACGGCCAATAATAAATAGAAAAACATTTATTTGACGTAAAGCATGATTACAATGCATTACAGTTAAAAGTCAGGAATGAGACAACGAGACATTTTTATATGAATGTGTTTCAACGCGTCCAGCAATCCTTCATCAGTCGGTGTCGGCTGTGCAATGACCTTCGTGGCCGCAACTTTGAATAATTTCTAAAAAAAAATATGTCGTCTTCGCCTTTCTGACGTTGAACTGCAATGCACTGCAATCATGCTTGACGTCATATAAACGTTTTTGTACTTATTATTGGCTCTTTTTGTTCCACTCGACGTCACACCCTTCATAACTATTTTTGCGATTTTCTCTCACTAAACGTGGTTTGCGACCCCATGTACTATAGTAGGTTTTCATCATCTTGATGCCTTCTATCATCCCTCTTAATTTGTCGGTCGAATTTCGGAACACCATGTATAACATATGCTTCTGTCAAGTGGTCAATCTGACACGGAACCCCTTGTGTTTAGTTTTTAAGAACACATTGGTAATTATTTTACCGACATTGAGGAATGAGTGGAATTTGACCAAGTGCGAAGACGAACCTTGGACCTGTAGTATGACAGCACAATGCGCAAACCGCTGAGCTACTAAGCGACAATTTCAACTCTACTTGCTTTTTATTTCTTTTGTTCGCTACAAGTACGTACAAATGTGTTTCTACTTCATTTTGAAACAGCGATAACTTCTACCTTTCTCCTCATTTCTCCTTACATTTCTTATCACATCATACTAAATCTTAATCATACGTTGTTAATGAAAAAATATATAAAATAAAAAATGCTATAATATTTATTCTTCCTATCACCAATTTTACACTTAGACATTATCTAAAAGAAAAATGGTTAAAAATACCATAAAAACAGTCCTTCATTATTAAAAATGTTAAAAATTTTCACATAAAACTGTCACCATTACACAAAAGCGCTTTCACTCCGGCTAGAAAATCATTAGTTGTAACCTTCAAACATCCGTCTCTACACTATATATCTGAGTGGGGGTTGAAGAATTCCCTTTACTCGCATTTCAACCCCCAGAAGGCTTTAACCCCCAGTCAGATATATAGCGAAGAGACGGATGCTTGAAGGTTACAACTGATGATGCTCTAGTCGGAGTGAAAGCGCTTTTGTATAATGGTGAGTTTTATGTGAAACTGTTTAACATTTTTAATAATAAAGGGCTGTTTTTATTTAACTTTTAACCCTTCTTTTTAGATAACGTCTGAGAAGCTAAACTTGTAAATGAAAGCTATAATTGTTTCATCTAAACTAAAAGAGATTAAATCCCCTCTTCTTATAATCGATATATAAATTCTCAAAACTGACTCGAGAAGCAAATTTAATATTCTCAAATTAAATGCGTAGATTTTTATGCTTCATAATGAATCACTTCAAATTATTTTATATATTGTACGGAAGTAATGATGTAACCTATGTAATTTAAATTAAGGGGGGGGGGAGGGCAGAAGACTTGCCAACAAAAAAAAAAATATTATTTAAATAAATAAATAACCTTTTAGAGGGATTACACCTCTAACATTGTGCCCCGGTATATTATTTCAGAATTTTCTGTGAGAATGATATACTTAAGGGATTTTAAATTTATAATTTTTATTTACATTTCAGTTTAGTGCTTCTGAATATATTCTGATATAAAGAATAGGAAAGTTTGGAATGTGTGAATTAAAGTGTTCTGAGCACAGCTATAAATAACAAACACTTAAATAGTTTTCACTTAAAAATGTGAGGGAATTTCAATCTCTTGAACAAACTTTCTGAAATGAAATAAAGGAATTTTTTTAAATCATTGCATAAATTGAAAATTTATCACTACTAACACCGCCCCATCACTTGTTATGTAATGATCCCTAGAAAGGGCCATGGTCAACCAAAAGAACAAACAGAATTTTTTCTCACAATCCTGAAGATTTAAAAATCATTTTCACGCAAAAAAGTTATTTGATCCCGAATAGCACGTGAGCTATGAAGATGGGGCATGTATCCTTTTAATCCGGGATAGATGTCCCAGCCAGTAGCTCTGGAAGTAAAAACAAATATGGCTGCAAACTATAACGAACACATTACTCGATACCTGTTTCAACAAAATTCACTAAAAACTTCATAAAACATTTCTAGTAAGTATACATTATACTCTTGTAAGATGGATCCATCTTCTACTTGTTTCTATCTTACAAGAGCATACAATAATAGCCACATTTACCTTTCTTTGATTGACAAATCAATTATTTAAAGAAATTAACCACTGTAACTTCGTCTACTACACTTTTGTATAACGATTAATAGTAGAACAACGTCACTAGTTCTGCCACACATTCAATAGCTGAAATACAGTGATTAGGACAACTAACACGATGGAAAATCTAACCTGAATTTAGCCTATGTATATTTTCCCAACATAAATAAATGTTTTTCATCTATGTCTTAAACAAAACTTCATAAAATACATAATATATATTTATTTACATAGCTATATCTTTAAAGTGTACTTCGCAGGGCATACGAATGTATTAATTTAAAATAACAAACACATGGCTACTATTATATATTTGCATATGATACTTTTCTTACCGTACTACTACACTTTCCATTTGTTTTTAGTAAAATAAATATGTTTCGCGTATTCTATTAAAGAATAAGATAATCTTTTAAAACTGAACAAATATGAAACAGAGAACTAAAATATTATATTACGTTTTATAATCTTTTATACATGGAAAAGTATTCGAAGGCATTGTTGAATGCGTTTTATTTTGTTCAGAATATTAACATCATTTCAGTTATTTTCCATTATAAAAAATTCTTTCAGAATGGGCATTAACTCATGCAAATATTTGTATAAGGGAAAATATTAAATTTAGCGACAAAGCACTGTTAGCGATGTAAGATAACGTTTGGTTTTAGGATAAAAATATATTTTAAAATTATAAATCATATTTTCATATATTTTCACTGGAATGTGTTGTAAATGTACTTTAGGCATTTTTTTTAAATGCGACTTTTTCAAAATTGAATATAATTTTTTTTCTTCATTTTAATTTTAAAATTTGCATGTAATAATTATATTCTTACGCTACAACTTAGCTTTTTCGAAAAACAATTTTTTTTAGCAAAAATTAAACAGGAATAGAATCAATAACTACTCTAGAATTGCCACTCCCTCTTTAAATTTCAAATTGCTCTTTTGACGTCTCATGTAGTATAAATAAAAATAACAAACGAAAGGTTAAAATTATAAATCTACACATGATACTTTACTAATCATGTATCTTCACCTATCATTTACTTTTAATAAAATAAATACCTTTGACGAATTTTCGAAATGCATATATATATATATATATATATATATATATATATATATATATATATATATATATATATATATATATATATATATATATATATATATATATATATATATATATATATATATATATATATATATATAGAGAGAGAGAGAGAGAGAGAGAGAGAGAGAGAGAGAGAGAGAGAGAGAGAGAGAGAGAAATAACTAAAATATAATATGTTTTATAATCTTTTATGCACAGAAAAATATTCCGCATTTGCCGAAGAAGATATGTTATTTTGTTCAGAATATTAACAGCGTTTCAGTTATTTTCCATTATAAAAACCCTTTCAGAATGGGCATTAACTCATGCAAATATTTGCATACGGAAAAATATGAAATTCAGCGACAAAGCGCTGTTAGCTATGCAAGATGGCGTTTTCTTTTCAGGATATTAGCTTTATAAGACGAAAAAAAAAGTTCCTTTCGGAGCTAAGAATTTTAAATTCACAATTTTATAAAAAGAAAAGCTTCGGTAACAACTGACACAGTACTTTTTCAGAATATATACGGAAATATATTGTTTCTAAATCATTATGCAGATTTAGATGCACTTTTAATGCTTTATTTTCTTGAGCCAACGGCATTTGAGATAAAAATTAAGAACTTTTTAAAAGCAATTTAACTGTTTTTGATATTCCTGCCGCTCTTAAACTGCTTTATAAAAATTCTATTTACGGAAGCAATTTTTCAGTTACTTACTAAAAGCTTTATTAAAGCTCACTTCCATTTTCTTCGGAAAGTAGGGGTATAGTTTTAAGTGCAATTTCATTTTTTTATATATATAAAGCGGAATTCATTAAGTTATTTTTTTTGTTGTTGTTGTGGTTATTAATAATTTTTGCCAATGTTTTTTAAACGTGTTAATTAACTTGGTTTGATTGTTTAAACAACTTTTTTATGTTTTGTTATTTTCTAAACAACTAAAATTTAACATATACTAGATGATCGAAAAGAATACTCATATCATATATGAGGTGCTAAATAAAGAAATTAACTTCATTAACAACATAAAATTAAGAAATGCACAACACGTTTCGGAAAAACTTTCTTTTTCATCATCAGGTTCAAACATAACGTGCTACTACTTTCAAAGCAAGAGCAAGACTTAGTACTTATTCTTGCTTTTATTACATATTGATTAATCATTGTTTACATGTCGTAGAAACTGAAAAGGAAATTTTGATAAATATTTAGATTTTTAAATTTATTATTATATTTCTTGTATTTTTTTAAATTATGCATGTATATCGAAAATTATGTTACATTTTTATGGAAGAACTTACAAGGAGAGTGCCAAGCTTGGTAATCACGGATTTTGATTATTTTTATATATGTTGTAGGGTAGAAGCTCCTTAGTCTCAGGTTCAATGGATTTTATACAATGCTCCTTAGTTCTTGAGAAATGGGGGGGGGGGTCTAATATTATAACATAACTTAAATACTTATTTTGTAACGCAATAACTGCCTTGGTCATAGCTCAGTTGGTATGGCGTCTGTGCGTTGTTCCGAGAGACCGGGTTCGATGCCGGAGTGCGCTACGTTTGTTTTTCTCATTTTTTAAATAAATATACTTGTAATTATAATTTAATAATCTCAATAAAAAATTATGTTAACATAATTAAATTTTAATTTAGCATCTTTGATTTTTAAACCATTATTAAACATTTCTCATCATTTAAGGAGCATTATAAAAATTGGATCTAGTATTGACAAGTAAAAATTCAAAAATCGTTCCAAAATCAGCATATTTACTATCGAATTATAGAATTCTTCCCCCATCGCAATAAAAAACGAAGATATTTCAGATGCTAGATTATTTGTTAAAAATCCATTGTTTTGCAATAAAATTTTACAGTGCTTCAACGCAATTGTGACATAATTTTTCTGATTTTAATCGAATCCCGACACTTGAGATTGATCTTCTTGTGAACTACAGCTTGCTTCTTCCATTTTTATACGATTATAAGCTGTTATAGAATGATACGCACTTGTGCGATAAAGATTGAAAACAAAAACACCACTTAACTGCACCTAACTAAAAAAAAGAAATAACCAGTCTGTTGTGGCGCCCTCTAGTTACAATGAAATAAAACATAAATATATTGTTAATTTAATTCTTATGCTAAATTTTAATATAATTATGCTTCTTACTATAAAAACAGAGTAGAATTATCATCGCATTGACTTCCCTTGTTATGGCAATTTATAAATGATGTTTCTTTACAATCACGAATTGACACAATTGTTATCGTTGCATTGATAAAGCATATATGGAATACATTTTAAAAATTATTTTAAAAAAATCAAAAATGCAAACCAAAATTAAAATTTAATCGTGTTAACAAAATTTTTTTGAGATTATTAAATTATAATTACAAGTATATTTATAAAAAAAAAATGAGAAAAACAGACACAGCTCGTTCCGGCATCGAACACGGGCCCTCATAACAACGAGCAGACGCCTTACCAACTGAGCTACGGCCACCGCAGGTATTTCGTTACAAAGTAAGTATTTAAGTTGTGTTATAATATTAGACCCCCCATTTCTCGAGAACTAGGGAGCGTTGTATAAAATCCATTGAACCTGAGACGAAGGGGCTTCTACCCTACAACATATATAAAAATAATCGAAATACGTGATTACCAAGCTTGGCACTCTCCTTGTTAGTAAAAGGTAATAAAACCAAGAAAAATAAATAAATAAATAACTTTTTACATTTTTAAAGAACCAAAACTAAAATTACTTTTCTACAGAGAAAATAATAAACAAGTAATAGTTTATCTTTTTAACTGCAAATATTATTAATTAAATATGCTGTAACTTAATAACTAACACACATTATTCAAAAGCAGATTAATATGACATGCGTATTTATACTCACTATATATCTGTATTTATAAAAGTGTATATCTATACATTTTCATCTGCACGCGTATATAATTTTTATATAGCTTGTAATTTATAACTAAATCATGTATAAGTAAAAATATAAATCTATTTGGACACTACACTGTTGATTAGTTATTTTAAAAACACAAATTGCACAAGTTGTGCCTGTTAGTTGCTAAAATCAGTGTAAAAATTGGTTTAAAACTCATAAAAAATTTTAAATCCTACATGTTTCGCCTTTAAACGCAAATCCATCCTCGGGGACGGAAAAAAACTACAAGTCAGTAGTCGTTTGTTTTGTTTCCGTCCCCGAGGATGATTTTGGGTTTAAAGCCGAAACATGTAGGATTTTAACTTTTTTTATGAGTTTTAAACCAATTTTTATCCTGATTTTAACAACTAACAGGCACAACTTGTGCAATTTGTGTTTTTAAAATAAATCATGTATAATTATAAACAATTAAAATCTGACATATGGGCAAAAAAGTCTACTTTATTCTTTCAATTAAAATTTAAATTATTTTGCACCATAATGTTAAAATATCATCCATTTTAAATATTTATTGAGACTTATTTCGTTATTTATCGGATTTTAACAAATGTTCACGATTAAAAATTGAAGTGAGGAACTTTGCCAATGAATCATTTCTGCTCAGAGATTTTAATAACGTCTCATATTTCTTATGCTACAATGAGGAATTTAATCGCATCGATGCTTAAGCATTCATTTTTATTACATTTTAAAACATCATCCATACACCTCTAATTTAATTTGGCCACCTTGTATATTATAGTTGCAGAAAATGTATTAAACTGTCACATGCATTTGAAATGCTAAAAGTTAGCAAAAGTTTTAAAACGTTTTACATAAAAAATTGTTGGACGCATTTTTATGCTTGTATATTCACATAACTTTATCAGTGAGATTACACTCCTTAGATATGCAAGGGAGTTATAACCATTATTTCAAAATTGTAATCTTATTTAATCGGAATAATTTATTCCATGTTCTGCGATTAAATAAGACGAAGATTGATGTTTATAATTACTGGTAATTTACTCATTTAAAATACAAGAACTGCATGCACCCTGCTTTATGCATTTTTATGTATCTTTAACTTTGAATTTTACATATTAGTAAATAAATAAAATAAATCTACCTACATATATCAAAAAAACTACTAGTATCTTCTTTCAATTAAAATTTGAATTCTTTCGTTACATAATCATAAAGTAATATCCATTTTCAATATACATTTTTTTTAGAGTTATTTCCTTTTTTATTGGATTTTAATAAATGTACATGATTAAAAACTGAATTGCTACACTTTTTCACTGAAACGCATTTTCTCAGATCTTTTAATAATGTCTCATATTTCTAATACTGCAATCAGAAATTTAATCGCACCAATGCTTAAGCATTCAATTTATTACATTTCAAAGGTTGAGCCTTATGCAATTTTTCTCATGATTGCATTGCTTAAACCATGACGAATATTGATTAATCGATTAACGAGGGACACTTCCTTTTCAAAAGACATTTCTCCAAGTTAAACTTATTAACATCGTTTCGTTGATCGCAAAGCACACCATTTTGATTCTACTTATCTTTAACGTCACTGCTGGCTTCCATCGTCATTTCCTCTTTGTACTCAACGTAGATAATCTGTAACATTGGAGTGTGTGTGACATCACTTTAATTTCAGCCGCGCCTTATCTCTGTTTGCAACATTCACTAAAATAAGTTTGTTACTTTATTTCTTTGAGCGGGGCTTTACTCATTAGTTAGGTTTAAGTATATTTCACTTGTATTATGATTTGGAAAGAATTAACTTTGAAGATAAGGATTAGAAATAATAGATGTTTTTTCCCCTCTCAAACAAAGAGAGCTTTGAAGTTTTATGATTAACATTTTGTACATGACAGGCAATAAACGGAAGGCTCATCATTGTCTGAGTTAAATGAACAAACTCATGAATATAAATAATTTTTATTTGTGCGCACAGACGCACAATTATATTTCTTTGTACATAGATTAATACAGTAGAGTCTCGATAATTCGAGTCTCGATTGTTCGAGTTTCCCGTAAATCCGAGTTAGTGAAAAAAATCAGTTTAGCTTCCAAATAATGACGAACATATACGCAACACATGAAAGAATTATTTCGCATCACAAAATTCAAGTATCTGGTTTTTATTGTTGTTCGAATGGTCATATGTCAACTGCGCACCCTGAAGCCACTCTCTTAAAAAAACGGGTGTTTTCTTCCTATAAGTGCAGGGGATCCCGCCAGGCGAAATTGGAGAGAATCAGAGAATAGTTGTTCAACGAGCTTCCGCCCCACTCACTCTTTATGTCTACTGCGAACGTATCAGAACAGAAGTAAACTAGAAGCTTTTTCTACTAACAACTGCTCTGATTTATCCTTGGACAGAAAATCCTTAAAAAAGTCTGAGTATGAAAAAACTGGTGAGCCACTTCGTATGTGGATTACACAGCAAAGTATCAAAGTATGCCCTCTTTCAGGTCTGATTCTTCAAGAAAAAGCTTTGCTGTTTCGAAAAGAATTTGAAGAAAGTGATGAAAATTTCACTGCTAGTGTAGGCTGGTTTGAAAAGTTGAAAAAATATATCGTATCCGGCAACTAGACATCTGTCGAGAGAAGCTATCTGAAGATTCTGAGGTCGTCGCCGTGCAATTTTGCAAGAAATTGCAGGAAGCCATGACAAATGAAAACCTTACGAACGACCAGCTTTATAATTTCAATGAAGCTGGCCTTAATTTTAAAATGCTACCATCTAAAACAATCGCGTCAAGCTAAGAGAAAAGTACTCCGGGTCTCACATACAAGCAAAGATAGGTTAACACTTCTTTCTGCATCAAATGCTTTAGGAAATCACAAGATTAAACTTGTTGTTATCAGAAAAGCTGCAAAGCCAAAAAAGAGCTTTTAAGCATGTCTCGATATCTTCACTGTCGGTTACTTATATGAACCAAAAAGTGCTTGGATGACTCAAGAAATATTATTATTTTTTTTTTTTTACGATTTTGTGCCAGAAGTTATAGAGGAATGGATAAATAGTCACGAACAACTAGAATTTACGGATTCTGCCAGAATCAGACAGATTCCACACCACTAATGAGTCACAGCAAGGGGCTGTCTGCTGCGTTAGAATCCGCCATGCTATACGTAGAGCAATAGACTGAGACGACTCCAGCCGGCAATATGCTGCTTTGACGATGGCGTGATATTGCTGCACGGAAACGAGACAATGTGTAAAAAAAAAACAATTGACAATTATTTTAAGATATAATTAACCTGTTGCTATATGCAGTAATGTAATAATTTGTAAGTACATTTTTCATTTAAATATACACTGAAATTTAAAAATTGCTTTATCTTCATTTATTTATTAATTAAATTTTATGATTTCGATAATTCGAGTTTTCGATAGTTCGAGGTAAGCCCGGTCCCGTCCACCTCGAATTATCGAGATTCTACTGTATATAGAAAGAGAGTAAATGAAAACGATAGCCGTATTTGCGTATATATATATATTTAGAAAAGACTATATATAATTTAAACTTTAAAAAATACATAAGCATTTTGCATTTAGCTATATTACTTTTGTAGTATGATTTTGAATGTGTTAACTTTCAAAATAAGTCTTAGAAATAATAGAATTTTTTTCTAAAACAAAGAGAGATTTGAAGTTTAATAATTAAAATTTTGTACATGACAGGCAATAACCGGAAGGCTCATCATTGTCTCAGTTAAATGAACAAACGCATGAAAATGAATAAATTTCATTTGTGCACACACTTACGCTTCTCTGTAGATAGATTGTTCAAACATATATAGAAGAAGAGTAAATAAAAGTGATTGCCGTAATTGCGTATATATATATTTAGAAAAGACTATCTATAATTTAAAAGTTAAAAAAATACATAAGAATTTTGCATTTAAATATATTACTTTTTTAGTATGATTTTGAATGTGTTAACTTTCTAAATAAGGCTTAGAAATAATAGATTTTTTTTTCTAGAACAAAGAGAGATTTGAAGTTCAGTAAAGAACATTTTGTACGTGACAGACAATAACCAAAAGTCTCATCATTGTCTCAGTTAAATGAAGAAACTCATGAAAATAAATAAATTTCATTTGTGCACACACACACACACTCATACTTACGCTTCTTTGTAGATAGATTGTACAAACATATATAGAAGGAGAGTAAATAAAAGCGATAGCCATACTTGCGTATGTATATATTTAGAAAAGACTGTATATAATTTAAAAGTTAAACAAAACATGGTAATTTTGTATTTATATATATTACTTTTGTAGTGTGATTGAGAATGTGTTAACTTTCAAGAAAAGACATAGAAATAATAGATTTTTCCCCCCGAAAAAAAGAGAGCTTTGAAATTTATTAATTAATATTTTGTATGTGACAGGCAATAACAGAAATTCTTACCATTACTGTTTTAGTTAAATGAAGAAGCTTCAAATTTTTTCAATGCATGCACATAACAATAAATAACTTTAACTAAGCGCACCAACTCACATTTATATTTGTTTCTGCCGAGCATAACGAGAGTAGGAAGTGCATAAAAACAGAGATGGTGAAAAATTTATTTTTGTTTATGTATGCACATAGTAAAGGTCTCCATGGGCCGGAATTTCCAGACCCTGATCCGGCCCGGCCTGTCCCGTCCCGAACAAAAGCTATCTTGGGCCGATCCGTACCGTTTATAATTTTGCAAATTATGGCCCGGCCCGTTGAAAAATCAACGAAATCAGCCTCTTGAGTGGAGTCGGACCGGAATCGGCCCGACTTGACTCAATTTCTATAAAAATTCCGATTTTTTTTTAAACATACAATAAAGATTCTTTTAATAAATACTGCATACATCTGAAGACTGCATTTTTCACCATCTCTGTTTTTATGCACTTCCTACTCTCGTTATGCTCGGCAGAAACAAATATAAATGGTGACTGCATACATCTGATCTGAAGAAGGAAATTTTACTTTATATTTTAGATTACTATATGATCACAAGCCATAGAATGAAGACTAGCAACTTTAATGATCACTTAGACACTTAGACACTTTAGTAGAGTATTACATTCAAATAAAGACATTAAGAGAATTAATGTAGTTTAGAATAAAAGTAAAAGGATGGTTATGCATAATAACTTTTGTTGTTGTATAATAATAAAAAAAAGTAGATTTTTTAAAATGCTTCTCCATAATTTATTAAAGTATATTCCAAAGCTTCCATTAACAGAATTTCACTATCGCAATTACTATTGTTAGAAACAAACTGCTTGCTCGACACGTCCTGGGAACAATTGAGTCCAGTTCTGACCGGCCTGAGTATGTAGAATAAAATGTAAGCTTGATCCCGGCTTGCCCGAGTCTGCTGGAAAAATTAATCCCAGGTTCAAATACGATGTAACTGTCCGATGCCGATTTCTACTCTGGACATGTTATATTTCTGTACTGATCTTGTGAAGCTGGCATCGACTCGCACAACACATTTATACTTATTATCGTCACAGCCACTTCCATTGAAAATCGTTCGTATTTTATCATTTTAATTTGAACTTTTTAAATTTGTTAGATTGGGCTGGTCGGCCCAATTAATTTTGAGCCTGGCTGGCCCATTTAATTTTTTTTTATCTGCCCAGCCCGGCCCGTTTATGAAATTGTCATTATTCTGCTGGCTCGGCCCGTTCGAAAATGTGCCTTCATTTGGCCGTCTCTTCCCTTGCAGACCTCTATCACATAGTATGATAGAATGTATGTATTACTTCTCCTGCCCACTGACTGTTGCTTGGCATCTTAGGCCTGCTCCTTCTAACCCACCTCCTTCTTGGCTGCTGAACATAATTACGCGTCCCATCTTAACTCATAAACTTTCAGAAATTTACAAATTACTAACACACCTATCTAACATAACCTAATCATTCAAAGCAGTTCTCTTTCTCCATAAATTAATAATAATAACTCGCTTATTTTAGTCATTAACGTAATCATTCCGTCATTTTTTATCTGTTTAGCTTTCTCCATTTAGCTATTTTGCAGCTTAATAGTTTCTCTCATCCGCAAGTATTGTACTCTTCCTTGCAGGGGCTGAGTCCCCATTAATTAATTTATTCTTATCGGGAACCGCAAGTTTGGTCAGCAAGTAACGTATCGTCACCTCTAACACGAAGTGCATCCAGCCTCCATCCAGTGTGAGGGTTCCAGCGCAATTGTGTGGCGCTCCTTGTCGCGTGGGAATCTCACACTGGCACCTCCACATCTCAAGTGCCGTCATTTACGAACTGTACAATTGGTACAGTCTTATCTAAGAACTGCACCCTTCTACTAAATTAGCGGACTGTACAACTGGTGCAGGCGCACCTGTGGACCTCGTTCACCCTGTCTGTCGCTCCTTGTCGCGTAGGAACGCTGGTTCCAGCGGCAGACCCTGTAATTTTTTTTTTTTTGTATGTCTTTAGTTCCTGCCACCTGTCGCGTGGGGCTTTGCCCGGCAGGACCAGCCATTGGCGAAGCTTGTACTGCCACGTTTAATCCCTGCGTGCCGGAGAGCTAGCCGGGGAAGACATTAAACGCTCAACGGCTGGGTTCGCCCTCAGCCGAGTGGTCTTCCTCAGGCATTAAAATTAAAATTAATATTTGAAGAAAAAAAAGTATATTTTGTTACTTTATTTCTTTGATAGAAGCAATACTGATTATTAAGATTTAAGTAGATTTATCTTGTATTATTTTTTTGAAAGAAATAACGGTACTTCTTTGTTACAGCGGCCCCTAAGTATGAATCACAAGTGATAAAGATATATCGCCAAGTTAGTTTGTAATATCTCGCCAAATGGTGTGCAGTCCTAAAGAAACAGCGCGTGTTTATGTTATCGTCATACTGCTTTTTCATAGATGTGCCGGAACATATTCCATATATTTTTTTTCTTAATTGAATACTGTACTATATTTTGTTAAATCGCCTATATTTATTTTTATAAATATGGAAACAATGTTTGATTTACCTAGTTATGAGATGGATGCAATCTCATTTTTTTCTAAAGCGATGGCTTTTACCTAACATATGACTGTGCGGAAATGGCCATTAAATGAAACTGTATGTTACTAATGATGAAACTACTTGGATATGCAATATAAAAAGTTGTAAAAAAAATTGCGCAATAAAAAATAACGATGCACAGTTTGCAATTACCTCGAATCATATTTATAGAATTAAAATGAAGAAAATAGCTAGGGTAAAACACAAGTTTTTAATGAATTATTGAAAGCAATTTCGAAAATACGGCCTATAATGTAAGCCGCTTTTTTATCAAAAAAATATGAAAACTTCCAACTGGGCAAAAAATGTCCAGACCAATTTTACCAAAAAATTTTCCAATTACAGTAATTATGTTAAAAATAAATCTAGTATAATATCAAAACGTTGTTAATCTTGTGAAGCATTGCAAGAAATTTGTATGAAGCATTGCAAGAAATTTGTATGAAGCATTGCAAGAAATTTGTATGAAGCATTGCAAGAAATTTGTATGAAGCATTGCAATACATTATTTTTAACATAAAATATTACATTATTTAATGGTATGGTATTTATTTTTATATCTCTGTTATACATGCGTTCTACGTTCCCAATTAACGAGCGTAGCTACGACCTTGACGAAATTGACTGCAACATTGGCGTAATCGTAATTGGGTGTGGGGGGAGGGCGTTATAACAAAGGAGTACCGGAATAACTTTCCAGATAAGGATTAAAAAGAATAGCAATTTATTCTCTGGAACAAAGAGATTTGAAGTTTTACAATTAACACTTCGTTAATTAAGGAAACATCCGAACTACATACCATTTTCAAAAGTTTATCTGACCACATACGTATATTCATATTTCTCTCTGCATAGTTTGATAGATATACACACATAAAAAGAGAAAGGAAGTAAACTTCATCTGTGATTGTCTATGCGAATATTTATGAAATAATGCATATAATTTTAAACTTAAGAATAAAAGAAATATTAGCAATTTGTTCCGAAAATCAGTAACATAGAGTGTACGTGACATCACTTTAACTTCAGCTGCACGTTATCTCTGTTTGCAACAAGCATTAAAATAGGTTTGTTACTTTATTACTCTGCGGGAAGCTTTACTCGTTAAGAATTTTTTTTCATTATGATTTAAAAAGAATTAACTATCAAAATAATGATTAGAAATTATAGCTACTTTTTTGGTCTTTGAAATTTTACAATTAATATTTTGTACATGACAGGCAATAACGGAAAAAACTCATCTTTGATTTATTTGTATAACAAGTTCATAATAATCAATTATTTTCCGCGCATGCACAAAATTTCCTCTGCGCGCTCTCAGACGCAGGTATTTCTGCATAGAGCACTTCGGAAAAAAGTGGGCTTATGTTGATTTTGAAATCACCGATTCAATTCATTTTAATGTCAACAAGCCTCTATCGAATCAAATAATTATTTAATGATTATTGTTGTTTAAATACTCCTAAAAAGTACGATGTGGTATTGAGAAAATGAACTAAACGTGCCTCTATTTAAATTATCACTCCTTTTACAAATCTTAGATTCACTTACCTGCATTAAAGCATGCCTAAATAAATAAATAAATAAAAATTCTAAGGTGTAGTCTTTATTCAATGATACGTAATTTTAGAATGTTTTGAAATTTTATTTAACCTATTTAATCCGCATGGCCGGATTTTCTACCAACATATATTTTCAGGGTTTATTCCCTGTTTTTGAAAATTATTATGTATCTAATTTAATGACAGATATTTGCGATGAAGTAAGGCGAAGATTACTCTTTTTAAATAGTCGCACTAAAACCGCAGGAATCTTATTTTTATCACTTGCTGAAAATAAATCGGAAATCGTATTTTTATCTTCTCTTTCAACATCCTCACTGATAATGAGAAATCGGTTTAATTGAACTTTTAAATATTAAATTCTATATATCTCTGCACAGAAAGCAGATGTAGGTATTGCTTTTAGTACATATTAGTGAGTAAAGTAACTTATATATATATATATGAAGTTTTGTAATGTTTGATTAATTATGTGTTAATGTTTTCTATTTTAATGATGTTCTCTATAGGAACATAATGTGTAAGAAAAATAATTTTAATTTCATCGGCGCTTTATACATCTAGTTTACTCATAATTCTCAATAATATGACTAAAAACAATTCTTATATATACTTTCTATGCAGATATATTAATGATTAAAAGTATGCTGATGTCTTGTTATCAGCGAGGATGCTAAAAAAGAAGATGAAAGTACGATTTCTCTTCCTGAGCATCAATGTCCGACACATAGAATATAAAAACTACAATAAATCATTTTGCCACTTTTAACTGTCCGAAGTTATTTTTTTTTCCTACATGAAGTCTAATTATCAGATATGGTATTGTCTCATGCACTTTCACTTCATTTTAATGTTCTGCTTCTTACTGACCAATTTTCCTTCCAAGAAGAAAACCCCCTTCAGTTCAACAATAAATGCCAATTATGTCATTAATGCCAAAATGCCATTACTATTAGGTGAAAGACGAAATAATTCTATGTTTAAATTGCAAAGAATCTCAAGAAAAAATTCTCGGCTCAAGGGTTAATTTCTATGTCAATATTTTATTTGTTTTTCTGGTAATATTTAGCAGGGTAGGTTATTTTATTAAAATCAGCTCTTATAATATAAATGGAATCAGTATTAAACTTTTTTCTTGGATCTTTTAATATGGGGTAAATTTTCATATAAATATAGCGCTCAATGCAATAGTTTTACTTTTTACAACGAAACATTTTTAAGTCCTAAAATCAAATAGATCAATCTGGGAGTATGAAATAATGAATTATGTTTCTAAAATACAAGTGTTCATTTTAAGGTTTTTTTTGTTTTGTTTTGTTTTTGAATTAAATGAAAGCAGCAAAAAAAGATAACTTCTAAGACTAGTCTTAAATTATATATATTTTTTATTATTTGGAGAGAGTATAGACGGCGTTTAAAGGGGGAATCAAATTAAAACAGATGATTTTTTTCAACATTCCTACAAATTACTAGGAGCAATTTAATTTACATGACATCTTAGGACAGTATTTCTTTTCTGCAAGGCATTCTTTAAAATTACTTCTAAGTTGTAAACATCACAATTCAACAAATTCATTTGAAATTTTACAAGAAGCTTTTGAAGGGGAAAGATTACTTTGTGAAACCTTTTTTTTTCTTCCTATTGTACTGAAAATGATTTCTACTTTCGAAAAGCGGTCGTAAAGAATTGAAAGTAATAGAAACCCTTTTAAGTGCGTTCAGTGGAAAATCCCCTTATATTCTCTCTCCTTCTCCCATTTTTTTTCTTTAGTTTGTGGTGATTCCACAGTCGCTATCCATTTTCCGCCGCTCTGAGGGTAGCGCTTCAAAATTGCTTCAAGATTGAGCCTCGCCATCTTAAATCGAATATTCATGAAGCTTCAAGCGACTTCGCTATCTAATCGCGAAGATCTCTTTTGGTACCATCTTGTTTTCTTTAAAAGATGCTTTAGCTTAGAGTTAAATTTTCTTGGATGAACAAAAAATATCTTGAAGGTTTTAAGCAAGTTTTAAGTAAATGCATTGTTGATGTTTTAAAGTTTTCTGCTGTGGATTTCTCCGTGTGTATATTTCACAAAACTTTGGTTCGGATCTAAATAGTTTGGCTTCTTTGCATTGAAAGAATTATTAAAGTTCCAATTAATTAATTAAAAAGTCAAGTTGCTTATGATTTATGTTACATGGAAATAATTATATTTTTACTGGCATATCAGTGGATAATTTTAAGATAAAGTTGAGTTTTCTTAGATAATCAAAGAATACTTTCAAAGTTTTAAGAATGTTTTGAGTAAATGTATTGTTGATGTTTTAAAGTTTTAAGCTGCAGATTTTTTTCGTGTATATATTTAACAAAACTTTCGTCAGATTTAAATAATTTAGTTCCTCTGCTTTCAAAGTGTTTAATTAATTAAAAAGTTCTGTCATTTAGGATTTATATTATGTTGTGAAAAATAGTCATATTTTTACTGACATATCAATAAATGATTTTTAAAATTGAATTTGCTTATATGAAAAAAATATATATTCTGTAAGTTTTAAGGAAGTTTTAAGTAAATGCATTCCTGATGTTTTAAAGGTTTTTGTTTTGTATTTCCCCGAGTATATATTTCACAAAGCTTTGGTTCGGATATAAATAGTTTGGCTTTTTTTTGCATTGAAAGAATTCAATAAAGTTTCCATTAATGAATTAAAATGTCAATTTGTTTAGGATTTATATTATATGAAAAGAATTGTATTTTTACCGGCATATCAATGGATTTTAAGATAAATTTGAATTTAGTTTTGGAAGAACGACAAAAATCTTTTTAAGATATGTTTATTATGGGTTTTATTTATAGGTTGTAAGAAAGTTTCGAGTAACTGTACTGTTGGTGTTTAAAAATTCCATGCTGTCTATTTTTTACTTACCCATCATACGTAGTATAGGGAAAATCTTGTAATCGTTTTGAAAATCGAAAAAATGTTTGACGAATTTACACGTTTCAGACACTGGAGATTCCGAATAACATATTTTTAGAAAAAAAATTGCCGTCCGTCTGTCTGTGAGTCTGTGTGTCTGTAAACGGTCTATCTCCCGTACAAATTGAGATAGAGACTTGAAATTCGGTATGTACTTATTATGTAATAATGGGATTTTAGTGAGATATTTTTTACATTACTCCTAACATTTTTATCATACTACAGCTATCATCTACATATTTTAATATTCATTTAATATTGCAGTAATCTGGACTGCTTTGAAATGTACTACTTTTTTCAAGAAGTTGCATTCCTTTCTTTCCTTTTCTTTTGTTTTATTTCTTATCAATCTTTGTGGACAGTCTCAATTTTATTTTTTAGGTGTATTTTTTAAATAGAAATAACTTGCGAAATGTCGTAATTCAACTTTATAATCCTCTTAAGATAAACAAAATCATTATATTAAATCAAATAATTAGCTTTTAATACTTACGATATCTGTCTTATAAATTTTAAATTGAAAAATTTGATCGTTTAAAAGTGACATAGTTTCTTTTCTTTTAGTAGATAAGATATTTTTTGTATAATTCTATAAATATTTTTATCTTACCAGAGTATAAATGCATATTAATCTTATTTTTTTAAATACTTATTTAAGAGTACAATAATCTGGATTGCTTTTAATTATACTACTTTGTTAAAGAAATTCCATTTGATTATCTTTCTTTCTTTTCTTTCTTTTTTATTTATTTCTTTCTTTTTTCTTTTTCTTTTTACGTATTATCAATTTTTATGGACAGTCTAAAATTTTTTGTGGTGGTAAATTAGACGTATTTTCAATCAGACAAAAATTTCTAATTTTCAATTTTCAAAATCATAATCTTCTTTTGTTAAATGTTCTAAATATATTATAATTATCTAAATTAAAAAAAAATTGGATTTTAATACTTTCGATGTTTGTTTCATAATTTGTCAGCAACATGATTTATCACATTTTTAAAGAAATATAATTTCTTTTTGAAGTAAATGATTTTTTTTTCTTGAATTATTTTTATCATTTTTATCATACTACAGCTTTTTTCTAAATCTATTTTTTAATTATTTATTTAAAATTATTGTAATCTGGATTGCTTTTAACTATAATAGCTTGTTCCAGAACTTCCATTTTTTTGCTTTCGTTTTCAAAATTTTTACCAATCTATGTTGAAAGCCTCACATTTTTTTCGTTGCTAAATTAGAAGTGATTTTTCAAACAGAAATGACTTCTAAACATTCTTAACTCATCTCCATAATCATCTTTAGATAAATTAACGACAAATATATTAAATAAAAGTTATTTGTTTTAAATACATCTGATGTATTTCTAATAATTTTTTCATAGAAAATAATACATCGCGTAAAATTTACATATTTTTTTTCATTTTAGTAAAACCAACAATTTTTTTGTTTTATATTAACATTTCTTTTTTACAAATGGCTTAAATATTAATCTTATACAGAAACTAAGGTTACCTTTAACTAATATTATACTTTTTTCTGACGTGCAAAATTAATTTTCTATTTTTCTTTTCTTGCATTACTTTTATTATTTTTATCATACTACAGCTTTCTTCTAAATATTTTTTTTTTCAATTATTTATTTAAAATTACTGTAATCTGGATTGCTTTTAACTGTAATAAGCTTGTTAAAGAACTTCCAAATTTTTTTGCTTCCTTTTTAAAACTTTTTATCAATCTTTGTTGAAAGTCTCAAATTTTTATTTTTATATAATAACGTTTCCTTTAACTCATATTATAATTTTTTCCGACGTGCAAAATTAATTTTCTAAGTAATCAAGAAAGAACAATTCCTCTAGAATAGTGAAAAATACACATAACGTTCTTTGGTGATATTCTGAAATGTGCCTTGGTGCTGAATTATATATGTATTTTTTAAAGCAGAAATAACTTACTAAAATTTGTAATTTAATTGTTTAATAATTTTCTTCATAATCTTCTTTAGATAAAGGAATCATAAATTTCTAAATATAAATTAATTATGTTAAATCAAAATAATTGGCTTTTAATACTTCCGATGTCAGCCTTATAAATTTTTCAGGTGAAAAATTACATCATTTAAAAGTAATATGATTTCCTTCAATTTAGTAAATGAGAATTTTTTTTTAATATTACTATTAACATTTTTATCCTACAAATGGCTTAAATAGCAATCTTTTACATGAACTAACGTTTTCTTTAACTTATATTACATTTTTTTGCGATGCGCAAAATTAAATTTCCAACTAATCAAGCGAAGAACAATTGCTCTTGACTAGTGAAAAAAACCTTAATGATTTCGTCTTTTATTTTAATCCCTATTCATGACTTCGGAGCATTTTTTCTAATGCAGATTCGTTCAATTGTCATCATTTTTAACACTTTTTGACGTACTTAGCTTGAGAGCCTGAATTTTCTCTTTGTCAGTTTTTAATTTACCTAATTAGGTAAGCGAAGAACTTAATCCTGGTGTTTTTATGACCTTTTATTAATGATACTTTTTCTAAAGATTTCATTCTTTGTTTGAAAATGAATCTTTTTTTCGCTTCTCTTACATTTATTAAAGGTCGAAATTAGGTACTTGATTTATTTTATAATTACATAAATGTTTTTTTTTTTAAACTAACTTATATTAGTGTGCTTTATTTTTGTTGTGTTTCTGAAATCATAGGATTTATTAAAATAATAAAAAGACCATATTAAGCAAAATTTGGGTGATTTACCTTTAAGAAATTTATTATTCTCATAATAGACGTGAAACAAACTATATTTTAAATGTAGAATAAACTTCGTATAAAATAATGCTCAAGAGTAGTAACAATGTAATTTTATGACCTTTTATTAATGATACTTAAAGATTTCATTCTTTGTTTGAAAATGAATCTTTTTTCGCTTCTCTTACATTTATTAAAGGTCGAAATTAGGTACTTGATTTATTTTATAATTACATAAATGTTGTTTTTTTAACTAACTTATATTAGTGTCCTTTATTTTTGTTGTGTTTATGAAATGATAGGATTTATTAAAATAATAAAAAGTTCTATATTACAAAATTTGGGTGATTTACGTTTCAGAAATTTATTATTCTCATAATAGACGTGAAACAAACTATATTTTAAATGTAGAATAAACTTCGTATAAAATAATGCTCAAGAGTAGTACAATGTAATTTTAAATGGACAGATTTGTTTATTGCTTACAATCTCTGAAAAGGTGTCACAATGACGAACGTGTCATTTATGATGAAATCATCTTGATTTTAAAAAGAAACCATTGTTGTGTTGTGAAGAAGAATGATTGCTGAATGTTATTCATCTCAAATAAAATTTAAACGTTTCCAGTTTTTGCGTAAGCCTAATAAATTTAATAAAGTTTTAGTTAATCAGAACGATGAAAGATTTTTCCTTAATCATTATTACTTCTGTATGCTGAAAAATAATTTTTTTTATGTATTAAAATTTGTTGTACGTAAGAAAATACACAAACAGTAATACAAGGATTGGGGAAGGTTTTTTATTTATAATATTTATCATTTTCCGACTGGCATTTTCGCTTTATTTAATCATGGAATGTATGTCATTAAATAAAGCGAAGGTTTATTATTCTGAAGTAGTATATACAGTATGAACACTAAAGTACCTTGCCACCCTCTTAACTTCGGAATGGCTGATGCTATATTCATAAAAGTGGTGTTTAGATATAGTAAAGTAGCTATGTGCTACTGAATGAAACCGCCTACGGCACCACCTGGTGAAAAGCTGCGAAATTAGCATTCCTATCTCGAAAATGGAAAGAGATAGGGAAAAAAAGTGATTTACAAAGTTGTAGAGCATTATCGATGTAGGACGAAAAGACACCTTGCGTACATCAATGCGAAGACTAGAATGGTTAAAACCCGCATTTGATTTTTCGTTATTTCCTACATTGTGACGTCATGAAACTTGAACGGAAGGAGAAATGTTTATATTTCGGACAAAACACGACACTGCAATGTGACACAGTGGTATCGCTTGTGATTTCTAATCAAAACGACGCATTAGGGACGCTTGTGTCAACGTGTCATTCTCTATGTTCCAACGCGTGCAACGTGAAACTCAAACAAGAATGCAACAGACAAGGTTGCAGCTGACGGTGAGAAGTTTGAAAAATCTCAAATAAAGGTATATTTCAACTAGTTGTTTTTCTCTTTCTAAGATGGATTTGTCACGTCACAGTGTAGGAAATCACAAAATAACCAATGCGCGTTTTAACGGTTCTATTCTTCGCATTAATATCCACTAAGTGCCTTTTTTCGTACAAAATCGATGATGCTCTACAACTTTGTAAATCACTTTTTCCCCCCATCTCTTTCCGTTTTCGTAATAGGAATGCTAACTTCGCAACTTTCCACCAGTTGGCGCCGTAGGCGATTTCATTCAGTAGCACATGGCTAATTTACTGTACCTAGACACCACTTTTATTAATATAGCAGCAGCCGTTCCGAAGTTAAGAGGGTGGCAAGGGACTTTAGTGGGCATACTGTATGTATTCTAAATATATATTTTGGATAACAATATTCCCTTACTTGGAAACATTGGTTACAATATAGATATATTAGCATATAATTAAAGAATCGTTGTTAGTGCATTAATCACTTAACTGATTTGTGCGTTCGTCATACCTGCGCATACGCAGTTTGTGGGACATGCCTCATTTGCCGTGTACCGCACGTGCTAGATTAGCTTTCTTGCTTCGTTACTATTTTGCCCGTATCCTAATTATTTTATAAAACTGCAAAAATATGACGAAAATATCTAATTTGCCCGTACGCCATACATGCACTGCTTCTTGGACTTGCTTGATTTTCCCGTGTGCCGCACGTGCAATAAGTGTTACTTGCTCCGTTGTTATTTTGCCCTTATTCTAATTAGTTTATAATGCTGCAAAAAAAATGATGAAAGAAAAGTAATTTGCTCGTACGCTGTACATGCGCTGCTTCTGGGATTGCTTTATTTACCCGTATGCCTTACATGTTAGAAAAGCTTACTTGCCCGTTACTATTTTACCCGTATCCTAATTATTTTATACAACTGCAAAACTATGACGAAAATATATAATTTGCCAGTACGTCATACATGCGTTGCTTCTTGGATTTACTTGATTTTCTTGAGTGCCGCATGTGATAGAAGTGCTTACTTGCTCCGTTGTTATTTTGCCCGTCTCCAAATTAATTTATATGCTGCAAAAAAATTATGAAAGAAAAGTAATTTGCTCGTACGCTGTACATTCGATGTTTTTGAGATTGCTTGATTTGCCTGTGTGCCTACATGTTAGAAGAGTTTACTTGCTCCGTTGCTATTTTGCCCACATCCTAATTAGTTTTAAATGCTGAAAAAGATGGCGAGAGAAAAGTAATTTGTAAAACTGAAGTGACATTTTTTTTTTACCAAAATGGCTAAAAATAAAATGAAAATGCTAAATCATCAAGTATGGAGTATCCGGCAGGGATGTAACTAAAAAATAAAAATTTATATTCATTATTCGTAACCATACTTGCGTGTTAATAATTCTGCAGGTTTTTGCTTGAAAATTATAATAAATTATTTCTAAATACATATTTTCAGCTTCACATTCACCACGCCTTGTTATAAAATAAAGCACAAAAATGTTATGCTATTTTTATCTTTAAACAATATGAAAGGAAATATATCATTTTCTCCTCAAAATATGCTTCAAACATTTAATGCATTTGAGATTTTTGTTACTTTCTTCCGAGCAAAACCAATAGGAGGGAAATTATATTGTTTTCACTACATTCTTGCATAAGCAAAAAACGCAAACAAAAGAAGTGCTCCGAATCGATAAAGCTAACTCCTAACTTATCATAAAAAACAAAATATGGACGTAAATGTATACGCTGTTTATTTCTAAAATTTGAAAGAGGAGACTCAAAACCGTGTTAAAGGATTTACATTTGTATCTTTGCCTCTCAGAAATATAATTTTCTGCATATGTTTAGAATTTGAGTTTATAAAAGAAGATACCAAAAAAAGAAGTTTATTTGAAAACAAATGCATAAATAAAAATGTTTGAAACGGAATACGAAAGTATGTATTTGTTTCCCAAAATATATAGAGTAATAGATTACAAATTTTTATTCCGAAATTCAGTTATTTGAAAGCACTTTCTCTGAACTTGGCTTACAGTTAGTGTGCGATGATAAAATATTTAGGAATTGAAAATAAAATAAAGTTTTAAAAAATATTGAGATATTTTTTTTCTTACTTTTAGAAAAATATTTCGTATTAATAATTTCATTCTGGTTTCTTTTTTCTTTCTTTATTTTTGCTCATGCATACGATTATTGCATAGGATAAAACTGTAAATAATTCCGCAAAACTTTTTAAGTAATGACAAAACTTAATCACTGAAAGAAATTAGCTAATTACAATAAATATTTTAGCATATCAGTTATTAATTATATGTTAAATAGAATTAATAATTAAGTTCTGTCTTTCAAATCTGGACAACTGAACGTCACTTAATGATTTATTGTAAACATATAAAGAGTTAAAATGTAAATTATACGCCCGACAAAGTATTTCAAAAATATTAAAACACATGTTATAACGTCTATTCCTAACTGAAAAGTGTAAATATTTTCAGATGAAGTAAATAGAAAACACTAAGAAGCATTTTTATATTCATATTCTATTTGTTACGTCATTTTTTGAATATTTTCTAAAGTTTAAACCGCATGTCTTTCAATACTTATTCCCTTTTTTATGTCCTTTCAAAATATTCTAAAATTCCTTTCATATGTGTAGACTTAGATACATATATTCTCTGAATTTATATTCTGCAAATAAAAACTATATAAATCCATATATATATGAGGCAAAATTCTTGTTCGGCCCACATATTTTGTAAAATATCATAAAATATCTAAAGCGTATATTCTTGATGTATCCCCCCCCCCCTCACCACTAACAAATATACCAGGGAGGAGAATTTGAGTGAAAATCGAATCAAAAAGCATGCATCTGTGGGAAAAATAATGCTACATATAGCAGAAAACATTTGAAAAGGAAGTCAGAGGAACGAAAAGACGTCAAAAATAGGATTATGTCAGAGAAAGACGATATAGAAATGAAGAAGTCTTACACATATTCCTATCGAGAGAGCTGCAGCGTCTGTTACTCTCTTATCGGTGTTAACGTCTGAATGACCATAGTTCGAATTATGATAAAACCTTACAACAATTGATAATATTGGTTGTATTGCTATGGCTCACGAATAACTGTTCCGAATGATTTTATCAGAGGAATGAAGCAAAAATACATTATTGCTAAAAGGAAAGGAACGAAGAGTTATAATTATAATTCTCTATTTATAAATAGAATAAATATCATTCCTCTAGTTTGTTTTATCTTTATGTAATCTTTATTATCATTTTGATTTATGTAATGAATCTTTTTCAAATGCGTTTGCTTATGTGAAATGAATTATTGTTTTAATTCCTAAATTTGAATAAAAGAAAACTTACTACAGTCCAATCTTGAAAAAAATTATCATTAGGAACCACACCCCTAAATCAAGA
Source organism: Maratus michaelseni (assembly GCA_963931845.1). Lineage (NCBI taxonomy): Eukaryota > Metazoa > Arthropoda > Arachnida > Araneae > Salticidae > Maratus > Maratus michaelseni. The sequence continues at coordinate 325,104,720 of OZ007589.1, forward strand.
AAAATATTATCAGATTATTTTCGGTATAATCTTCATTATATATATTTTGTCTTTATATGATGAATTGGTACTTATCCTCTATTATCCCGTCGACCACTTTTCATAACAAAAACTATCGCCAAACTGTAAGATTAAACGCCAAAAATGCAGTCCCATGTACTTGATGTCAGAAGCATTATACGTGTTTGTTATGTCATCAAGTGGTTTTTAATTCGATATTTGCATGTATTTTTCATTATGTTCTACTGATTTATTAGTTATTTCATTAATTAAAATAAAAATTGTGTTCTTAAATTCTTATATTTAATTTATTTATTTATTTTGATATTCCAATGGCAACGTTCTCCCGTTTATTTAGCGTTACAGTTTGGCGCTAGTTTTTTGTTATGAAAAATGGTCGACGGGATAATAGAGAAGTACCAATGAATATTTTTCAACTGCATTCGCTTATGTCGAAAGAATTATTATTTTAATTCCTTAATTTGAATAGAAGAAAATTTACTACACTCCAACCTTGCCTAAATGAAGAAAAATATTATCGGAATATTTTCGGTTTGCTAAAACATAAAATGAAAAGACTTAATATTTAACTCGTATATTAAAACACATTATTTTGTGTAATATAAATATATGAGCATTCTACTAACCATTTAAAACCCAATCAAATTTTCCATTAGTCGATGTGTAACTAAATCAAAAGCATTCTGAACTTTGCGATCTGCATTGAAATAGTATCCGGCAACAAAAGTTTAAGGTATGAAGCGAGAAGAAACCATCAAGATCATTGGTAGTCAGTATTGAAACAGTGCTAACTTAATAATTGATAAAATATATAGGACATAGGGATACATTGGACATATTGCGACTGAACAACTGGCGCTTAAAGGGCTAAAGAGAAAACTGAAACGTTTGTTATTATCTTACCTATGTTAAATCTCAAATATCTTAGTTCGGATTATGATAAAAGCCTACGCTATTAATAACATTAACTGTATCCCTATCGCTCACGAATAATTGTTCCGAATGGAATATTCAGCGGCATGCAGAGGAAAGCCTTTAATATCATTGCAAAAAGGAAAGTACAAGATATGGTGTAATAATAATTGTTTGTATATAAACTAATTAATTAACTAATAATATAAACTAATTCCTCTATCTTGTTATATAATTTTTTCCTTTATGAAATGCATCTTTGTTATCTGCGTTGTACTATCAAATGATATTTTCTTTCAATGACCACATTTCAGTGAGAGAAGTGTCACTAAAGTCCAGTTTTGGAAAATACTAGTATTTCCCACCCAACCCTCGCCCAAATTATGCATATCATTATTATAATACTTTTGCTTTGTCATTTGAGTTAATTATGTGATTTAATGTTCAATCGTTTATTGGATTTATTATGTGCAACAAATATTCATTCACATTCTCATAAGGTAAGATCTGTGACGTCTGCTATTCCCTTATCGGTGTTAACGTCTGAATAACCATAATTCGAACTATAATATAACATCACCCAATTGATAATATAGGTTGTATTGTTGCGGTATAGAAAACCTATTGTTCCGAATGATTTTGATCAGAAGAATGCAGTGAAAGTTTTCATCTACTGGGCGTTTCACTGGGTAATTACACAGAATTCGTAGGGTTCTTCAATTTGAGTATCATTTTTTCAGATTAATAATATTAGCCTTAATTATAATGATTGAAATTCTGCGATTAAATAAAGCGAAGATTACTCTTCGGAAATCGTCATACAAAAAAACTCAAGGATCGTTCGAAACCTCTGTGAGCCCCGTGAATCCCCCGGTGCCACAGCTCAAAGGAAAGAAAAATTAGGATTTTTGTTTTTTGTTTATAAACAAAATAAATTTTATACGTCTAGCTAAATAAATTTAATGTCTTCCTATGTCTTTTTTTCTTTATATAATTCCTCTTTAGCATTTGTTATTGATTTATTAAAATAAACCATTGTTTCAATGTCTGAATGTCAAGTAGAGAATTTTTTCTATAGGTCAATCTTGGCAAATTATAGCTTCACAAATGTTGAAATTAATTAAGCAAAGTATACATTTTCGATATTATATTCGGTAATTCGATTTATACGCTTGATATAATATTTAATCCTTATCAGGTGATATCTTTCCTATCCCTAAATAACGTAAATGCCTTTAAATAACGCAGAACAGCTAAATAAAAAAAAGAGGCTTGATTAGTTTATTCGCAAGAATATCGATATCCTTACTTTATCGGGTACAAAACTTTTAATTAAAAATTGTGCATAATATTGATCATATTTTTTATATGCTTTTTTTGGAGTCACTGTTTCAACATTAGATTTCTCAAGTTAATCAATTGCTTTAAAAGCAATATTGTTGATAAATGACTCAACATATTTAATCAATGATTTGTATTGTTTTATTTTCGATTTTATTTAAAATAATAATGTACGGACTTTAAAAACGATTATAGTGTCTAACACATGTTGGTGTCACTATTTAGCACGAACTGAAGACAATGCATCACAATTTTATATTAATAATTTTTCTGTGCAGAAAATTTTTTCAGTAAAATAGAAGCTTTAGAACTGTTTAAAAACATTAACAAATAATGCACTCATTTTTTATTTTAATTAAGCAAATATGAATAAGGTAAAAGATTTAGTTAGTACTAAAATTTATTCCTTCAATGCAGAGTGAAACTGATCATCTACACGCTCAGTTTTATTTGTTTTGCATAAATCAAATGGCGCTTTTTCATGTGTTTTATTTATGTACATTAATATTTCACTACCTAACACATGAGAATTTTCTCAGATTGCAACACAAGACTGATATGATCGGTTTTAAGAGAAACCGCATCAATGAAAAGCTGTGTATGTTGATTTAAATAAAAAATTGTATATTTACTATTAATAACTGAGACATTGATATGTAAAAGGTAGTAAGTCAAGAAAACCTAATTTTACAGGGAAGCAAAAAACGGTTTTACACTGCTAAGTTACAAAGTTTTATTCACAAAAAATAAGCAAAGGAGATCCATGTATCCATATGCTTATGGATATTTTCAACACTGTGGACTTTCAACACTGACTTACTGCTCTTTCCATGCCGTTGGCACAACTTTTTACTACTTCTTCTATTTAAAATCTCAAAATCAATTTTTCTTGACTTACTACATTTTCCATTTCAATGCCTCAATTGTTGGTAGAAACTGTGTTTTCATAAACGTTCTAGTTGACATTTTAACGGTTAAATTTAATGGTCCAGTATCAATAGTGTTTCTTCCAGAAAATAACAATTGGGCTTTGGTAGGCTGATATTGATGCTGGATGAATGAGAAAATAAGTCTATAAATGTATATATAGATATCTATATCTATATCTATATCTATATCTATATTGTACTCTCTATTCCTTTTTTTTTTATCTATCATTTCTGTAAATCTTGAGTTTTCACTCTTTCCTGTGAGATTCCTCATAGATAGGTTATGCTATATATTTTAATAAGTATTTACAGTATTATCAAATATATATCACTTATTATTCGAAGTATTTTCTTCTTATAATATCATATTATTAAAGATGGCATCTAGATTTTCCCTTTTGACAACTATTAAATTTTCTTCAGCTTGACATAATACCACAAAAACTTTAGGATCCCCATTTCTCAAACAACAAAATATAAAATATTATGGAGTGATAAATGTAATTCCATGAAAATACTATTTATAAAATTTTATACCAGTAGTACTCAGTAACAGTTTAGTTTACATTTGAGATCTGCATGAACTCGGGCAGGGCTAGCAAAATGAAAGCAAATTTTCAAATGGACAGGCAGAATAAAGGGAATTTTTTTAAAGGGCCGGGCAGATAAAAAATAATAAACGGGTCGAGACGGGCGATAAAAAAAAATTCAACGGGCCAGACAGGCCGATAACAAGAAAAAAAAAATGCTATGCACACTATTCTAGAGTAAGCCTCTTGTAGTGTGCATCATTGATATATATCAATTTAAGTATATTTGAAATAGTGTAACAATATTAAATTAGACGTACACCTTTTCCCCATGGACCGTAATGTAACGGAGAGTTCGTGTAAACGAACTGTAAATGCTACACGCTATATTTTCGATACCGAACATGCCATAGTAAACCTCAATAACACATATAAATTGAATGGCGATCCGAGTGTATTTGCGCATGTTAGAGAATGCGCAGACAGACAGACAGACAAACCGAATTCATAAACACTTTCCAACTATGTTGGAAAGTGCTAAAAAAGATTTAATCCCCCTCTCCTCCAAACTCTTTAAAAAATGTCTGTTGACATTACACCCATGATAAATACATATGTTTATAAAGTTACACAACAAAATATAGTTAAAAGTGTAAATTGCATTTCCTATTTTAATGACAGGACGTTATTAAGTTATACTTTTTCTGGAAGTGAATTCCGTCATCGGTAATCAGCAGTGTACTTCCTGCTTTAAATAATTCATGTGGTGCGTGTATACGCGATTTTTTTTTTTATATTCGTAACGCGTTAAATAATATAGAAACTATTCCGGAAATCTTTATCTAAAGTTTCTTCATCACATATGTAATTAGAGTATACCGTAGTAAACATCCTGTTATCCTAGGGATAAAAAAAATCCGTACAAGTAGTCGCTTTTTAATATCTGGTTATTTGTTTTCTTACTGCCAGAAACCCGTTATGTGCTTAACCCTGAGGTAACCTGTTAAAAGAAAAGGAAGAAAGCTGAGAGATGGACATATGGAAATGCTTCTGAAACATTTATAAATTGTTTTTGTAATTTTTACTCTTATTCAATGAACACTTAAAAAATTTTCCTTTCATAAAACCAGGTAATCTACCCTGTGCTACACGATGCCCGATATACTACAGAATTAGGAAATCGCTTTTAATTATTGGAATGGAATTTATAAAAGCGTTTTTATAATTATTTTTAATTGAAAACTCTATTATATACCTTACATTTATTATTTTTCTTAGGTTGTCCAACAACTACACCAAGCACCATTTTTGGTACTTGCATATTAAGAGGTTACTTCTCTCACGCGAAAACACCCGTTCACTAATGTTAATCCTATGGCGGAAATACTTTAAGATATTTCTTTCTCATTTTAATACTTTTAAATGACTTTTTTTCTGCTTTGGAAAGTTGAGGTCGATCTCTTTGCAGTCCCTTTTTTTACTTTTTCGATTTTGGTTGCAGATATTTTTTTTTATTGGGGATATTTTCACTTTCAAAAATCATACATCACTATGAAAAAAAAAATCATTTAAAAATATTGAAATGAGAACGATATATCTTAAAATATTTCCTCCATAGGATTACCATTAGCGAGCGGGTGTTTGAGTTAAGTAGCCTCTTACCCATATGCCAGTAAAATTGCGAAACATTCACGTTTTTATTCCGATCATCTCAATGTTTAAGTATGTAGTTCAATTCTAATTTCGTGTTTTAATTATTTGTTAAATTTTAATTTCGTGTTTTAATTATTTGTTAAATTTAAATTTCGTTTGGCAATGTAATTATGGAAAATTACACTTAAACAAACAAATGCTTAATTATTTAGATTGTTTTCAGAGCAAATGGTTTAATCTTCCGTTATTGGTTTGCATACAAACTTAAAACCATCCATGTTTGGAAATTATTTTAAAATCCATTAAACAGTAAATTAAGATATAGCTTTCATATAAAATTGAATTTTAAATGCATTTTTCTGTTCTATTTGACGGTGTAAATATTGAAATTGTGTCATGTTTAGAAGTTAAAAAAATTACAGTAAAAGCGAAACTTATTGATCTGAACTTACTGACTCTTTGATTTGTGTTCATTTGAGGATTGTTTAAATCTGTTATGCCAGATCAGAAATATAGGTTTATTTAGAAAATGTAATGTATTTTAGTTAGTTTAGAAAATGTAATGTAATTTTAAAGTATTTCAATTATATTCGTACATATTTATTTCTTTTTATATGAAGCTCTCATACGAGCATCGTTATTTTTAACACTTTACAACATAGTTTAAAATTGTTTAGGAATTCGGTTGGTCTGTGTGTCTAGCCGTCTGTACGTACTCTAACTCTCTTAAATATACTCAGATTGCCATGTAAAGTTTATATGTTACTGAGGCTTACTATAGAATGTTCGGTATTGAGAATGAAGTTTGTAGCTTTTAGAATTCGTTTAGTGGAACACACAAAATAATTCCGTTACATTATATTCTATAACATAAAATCGTTTTTGATGTATTTCAATGCTGTTACAATACTTCGAACTTAGAGAATTAATATACATCACTGAGGTAGGGAAAAATGCTTTCTTAGGAGTATAGAATAAATAGTATTTATAGTTCATTTACAGGGACGCACGAAAAAAATTCCATTACGTTATGAAATATAGGGGGTGAATCTGTTACGATGCATTTTAGTGATTTTATGATACTTCAAACATCTACCCTATTGAAATCCGTGCGCGTATCTATCTATGTAACCTCGGAAACCACAGTGCGCAGAGCTACGAAATTTGACACACGGGTAGCCGGTAGGGGGACCCATGAATAATCGGGGCAAAACATTCGAAAATTTTAAATAGATTATTTTTGTTTTTTGTTTTTGTAGAATTTTTGCCTTTTTTTAATGTTTAACCCGTAATCGCGCGAGTTCTAACCAGTTCTAAATGTTTACTGCAATGTGAGATATATATATTACGTACGTCACTCTGCAATACTAAGAAGCTGTAGCGGGTATAACGATAATTCTTTTATCTTGCATGAAAATAATTAGAGATTATTTAATTGCGCTTACTTATTACCCTTTTTTAAAAATAAACAAAAACATTTTATCACAAACATCAACAAAACTTTTTATTCCTTTATTCCAAAGATATCATTTTATCGTCTGCTGCCATAGCAACATGATAAATTAAATTCCATTAAAGAAAATGCACAGTAGTAGAAAAATATTTTTCTTAATCGAATAGTTATTGAACAACTCAACACTTTAAAAAGGGAATTCTTATTTCTTATTTAGATATTTTAAAGTTATTTGTTTGGTTGTACTGATTTTTATTTTTAATTTTGGTTTTAGAATTATATTCATGAACTCCCGTGCGTAGAACGGGTTAAACAGCTAGTAATGAAATTAAAAAGGGTCGGAGAGGTGCAATGGAACATGTTTGCTATAAATTATGGAGTGCGTAGCATATATTGTTCAAATACAGAGACATACAAAATAATTCGATTACAGGACGAACTATGAATTTCGTTATAAGAAACTATGGAATTTCTTAATAATATTCTGTTAGTTGTCGGAAAGTGTTTCATAATCTATGTGTGATGCATTATTTTTCGTTCTTATTACTTATGTTCTGATCACATGTGTTACAACTTACATACGTTATGTATATATAAATTCACACACATTTAAAGAATTTTTAAACAACAAAAAAAAAAAAAACAACTAGAGAGGCAAGATATCCTAAATTATATTAATACATCTTAGTGAAAGGAAAATATTATTAAAAATATATAGAAAATTCCATATAGTAAAAATGTCAAATTCACTTTCTTAAACTTGAAGGAAATACAATGCAAACACATTGATAAAAATTTAATTGTTACTATAATAGGTACAAATACTAAAAACACAGTTTTAAAGTATTAAAACTATTTTTGATGTAAAATAGCGAAAGCGCTTAGGTATGTCCATAGACATCTGATTTTATATCATAAATAGTTTTAATGCTTTAAAACTGTTTTTAGCATTTACACCTATTATAGTAACAATCAAATTTTTATCAATGGGTTTGCATTGTATATCCTCCAGGAAAATAATATTTGACCCTAACTGGGGTGAGGGGGGTTCAGAGCTACTGTTTGACCAATATTAATCCATCTCCGTTTAAAAGGTTATCGAGGGGTTCTACATGATATTGCCGTTACATTTCTGTCAATTTTAATTATCGACAATTTTACGAGTATAATAACGAGTTATAATTTTGAGAAAATGTTATTACTTACCCATCATACGTATAAGGTAAGTCTTGTAATCGTTTTGAAAAAAAAAAAAAAAAAAAAAAAAAAAATGACGGATTTACACGTTTCAGACACTGGAGATTCCAAAAAACATATTTTTAGGGGGAAAAAATGCGTCCGTCTGTCTGTGCGTGTGTCTGAAAACGCTCTATCTCCCGAACAAATTGAGATAGAGACTTGTATTTAGTATGTAATAATCGAAAGAACCTTATTGAATTTCAGTAACCTCAATTATCCTGAACTATTTTTTTCAGACTCTCGAAATATTCGTTCTGATAAAAGGTATATAAAAATTTTCGATGTAGTTTATTTTAAGGAGTGAGTGTAAAAGCCAATAAAAAAACATCAATTTTGCATAAAGAATGAAATCGACCGGATACTTAGCTGCCGAGATATTTATAATCATATTTCCCACACTCTTCGATTTTTCATGACTCTGTATTTCATTCAAATTTCAATTCAGAGATATATTTTAATTGGAAATGAGACGCTTAATTCGACGCAGTAAGCCGTTAGTTAATATGATTATCAATTTTGGAGTTATAGGGATGTTTCTTTTACGCATTTCAGTAATAGAGCATTTAAAGTTTATGACGTCATCAAGTCACTATTTTATTTGAATTGCAATGCATTTTATAAATAGTTTACACATGTTTTATTTTCATATTTTATATTATGCATATCCCAACGACTAGTTTGAATAGTACTCAGTTAAATAATTAATTTACTGCACGAAAAATAATGGACATCGTTTAAACTTGCATTTCACATTTATTCACTTTTTAAAACACACTAGTAAATTGAAAAGAAAAATACATATATTATTCATTTCAATGCCCTATAAAGTAATTTATCAAATATTAAATAGAAATCTGTTTTCTTATATTTTCATAATTTTGCATAAAGTATTGATATTGCATTTAATTTTTATTACTTACAAAACAATGCATTACTGCTTCATTTCCAAAATTCACCACTTTTATTTATCACTGAAAAGATTAATTATCTCTCACTCGTGTGACATTCAGAGTATCCAATTAGTAGTTAATATTAAATTTAAAAAATCCATATTTATTAAATTTTTGGGAACAATTTTAGAGCAGAGTACTCGATAAATAAAAAATGTTGCAGCTTTATTAAAATGGATCTCGGTTACTCAATTTTTCTTCGTTGATTTGTATGCACATGGATGCGATACAACGAATTTTTACGAAAATAAATTTTGCCTATGAACAAAATAATTTTCTTATAATATTTTCATAGTATATTTTTTGTTAATATTTTATTAAACCTTATTTTTCATATTATAATCAAATGGTTTGTCATATGCACTTAACATAACATAACAGAACATGCGTAACGCTCCCTTGTGTTAACGGCAACGGTATATGTTGAAATTATACATTCCATGATATAAAGACTTTATATATACATACAGGGTGGTTATAATATAAGTATATCTATTTGGAGCTAGCTGTCTGTAGCTCGAAGGAAAGATCCGAATGAAACCAAAATCGGTACACTTACTATTCCAGAAGAAAAGGGGGAAGAGGAATGAGATAATAAAAAAGATAATTGCAATAATCACCGACAGATGGCGCTACTGAGTGGGAAATGTAATATCTAATACAAGAACAAAAAATTAAGGCGTCAAACCGGATGGCACACCTATATTTATTGGAAAATGTCACAGTGGACGTAGTTATGCTTTTGCATGGCGGTGCCCATAGAAGAAGAAATTATTAGATTGTGCCGATCATGTTCAGGTTCCACATAGTCAATGTGCTGGAGGACAAAATCCAGGAGGTGCATGACGTGCTCAACTGCGGAATGTAATGCATCAGGAATGATATTTGGCACATGTTTTGATATGCGGTAAAGTCATTGAGGGTTGCGACATCTCCACGGTACACAATATATATACATGTAATATTACACATTACATTTCACACTCAAAAGCGTAATCTGTCGGCTATTATTACAATTACTTTTTATTGTTCCATTCTCCTTCCCCCTTCCCGAATAGTAAGTGGGCTTATTTTGGTTTTATTCCGGCTGTTCCTTCAAGCTACAGACAGCTCCAAATAGAGATACTTATATTATAACCACCCTGCATGTATATGTGTGTGTGTATTGATTTTTTTATTAATTATTTATTTATCAAATATTAAATAGAAATCTGTTTTCTTATATTTTCATAATTTTGCATAAAGCGTTGATATTGCATTTAATTTCTATTACTTACAAAACAATGCATTACTGTTTCATTTCCAAAATTAACCACTTTTATTTATCACTGAAAAGATTAATTATCTCGCACTCGTGTGACATTCAGAGTATCCAATTAGTAGCTAATATTAAATTTAAAAAATCCATATTTATTAAATTTTTGGGAAGAATTTTAGAACAGAGCAATAAAAAAATGTTGCAGGTTTATTAAAATGGATCTCGGTCACTACATTTTTTTTTCGTTGATTTGTATACAAATGAGATGCGATACAACGAATTTTTACGAAAATAAATCCTCCTTATGAACAAAATAATTTTTCTTATAATATTTTCATAGTAAATTTTCGTTAATATTTTTATTAAACCTTATTTTTCATATTATAATCACACTCTATATCATATGCACTTTAGAAAACATAACATATAACATAGGACTTATACATTCCATGATATGAAGACTATATATATATATATATATATATATATATATACCGGGTGTTCTAAAATGAACTGACTGATTTTAAAATTCAGTAACTTCCAAACGGTGACAGATAGTAAAAATATTCTTGCGGGAGAGTAATGTATGATGTCAGGAGTTTTTTTTTTTTTTTTACACTGCGATACGTGATTTTAGTTCAAATTGCCCGCAATAGATGACGTTGCGTGACATTGCGAACACTATATCCCGAATCGAGGCCGAAACATCAATCACCCAACATTGTTTCGAAGGAAGGAGATTAAATACATGGATTGGGTCTCATTCACCAATAAAACCTTATTCAGAATCGGGCCCTAAGAACAAGATTGTATTAGCGAATGAGACCCACTCCATGCATTGAACCGCCTTCCTTCGCATCCATGCTGGGTGATTTTAGTTTTTGCCACGATTGCACGACTATTGCTCGCAGCGCCATCTATTGCTGGTAATTCGAACTAAAATCAGGAATCGCAGTATAAAAACTCCTTATATTATACATTACTCTCCTGCAGGATTTTAAAAAAATATTTGTCACCATTTGGAAGTTATTGAATTTTAAAATCAGACATCCGGTATATATTGAAAGAGTTTTAAAGGCGAATTTATTTGCTTTTCATTCTTCATATTAATGAATTGTAAAATCGAAAGCTGAGAAATGAAATATTGAAATCTATATTAAAGAAAATTGTGTATGCCTATAACAGGCAAGGAAATTACAGTTATCGATAAATTATACTGCATTATACTCTCACCAGCATTCAAATTTTTATACTATATAGTCCGACATAGTGTAATTTTAAATGTGACCTTGTGATGATATAAATATACAACACTTGTTATACATATGAAATTTTTCATAATATATCTAGTAGAAAGTTTCTGAAATTCATATTTAGTGCATATGAATATTATATGAATTAATACAATCAGACATTATATTAATAAAGGAGTTTGCGAGTCTGCGTAAACCCTCGCGCTGTGATGGCTAAGGCTAGCGCTACATATAAGGCTTGCCAATCCTATAGAAAATACTTTAAGGCTATCGCTACAACATTGGGCATAGAGGTACTGCAAAGTGTACCCGAGAAGCCTTTGAAAATATGTTTTCAAAATTCCATTTAGATTTTTTTAAATTAAGTTTTATGGTATTTTTACTGGATTTTGCAGTAGGTATTTTCTTTTACCATTCGCCTCTTTTTATCCAAATATCGCATTTAGAGCATCGTCTTTACAGCGCAGAATAAAAAAAATATTGCGCTTCCAGATACGTTAATTTCAAAACTATAACTTAGTTTACGGATTTTTAATGCTTATCGTTAGGGATTTAAAAAAAAATAAATAATAATAATAATTTTCTATCGTCCATTTCTAAAGCCAAAATTTTATCGAATAAAATTTCATGAATAAAGTGAAGTAGTGTTACATGTATTTCTGAACCTAAATTTTACCATTTAACATTAAAAAAAAGTTTTATTGTGTTAAAAAAAACGTAATTAAAAAAAGTAAACATGTAACATTTTGCTTATGATTTCAATCAATATTAAATTGCAAAATATTAATTTATTTCTTTGCACACCGTTGATACACTTTTTTTTTTTTTTTTTTTTTTTTTGGGAAACGGAAAAATTTTAAACCATATATGCGCAGTATGGATTTGAAACTTAAGGGAAATGAACTCATTTTAGAGTTTCAAGTGCATCAGATTCATGAATGAAAATGCACGTTTTCTTTTAAAAATGACTCGATTTCAATTATGAGTTTTTGCCATTTTGCCATTTTAATAGTTTCACTGCTTGGTTTATCCAGGAAAACTGACGCAGTTTACCTTTGTAATCTTAGTCTAGTTTGAAAAATAAAAGTGAAAAGTGCATCTACTTTAAGCAATCATTGTAATAAGTTTCATTTTCATGGATATTATTTTATATATATAGCATATTCATCGTTGGAAGCGTCGCGTCTATAAAGTTGATGAATATATTATTTTTCATTCTGCCCGTGCGAAGAACGGGTTTGCTGCTAGTATATATATGCATATATATATATATATATATATATATATATATATATATATATATATATATATATATATATTATGTATATATATATATATATAACCAATAATGAAACATTACCGAAACACCAACAAAAGCTATGAAATTATGAATTAGTATGTAATAATTAATTGACAATGATAGTGTTCCCCAACACTCTGAATATAGATACCATATACTTATTTAAAAAAAAAAAATTAAATTAAAAATTGAAAAAATTAAATTTGTGGAATTTAGACAGAATCTTCAAGTCTCCAATGCCTAAATACCACAAATAAAATGTGTATTTTCATCATCATATCAGCCATAACATTGATAAAGAATATGATATGTATATCGGAAAACCATTGGAAGTAGCATAATAAATAACTGCAATTTAAAATAAATTTATCTTTATTTGGAAAATAAGATAATATTTCTTCACTTAATTAACATTTTCGGTTATAAAGGTCGCAACATTTTTTTTTTCTTTTCTAAATACATTAAAATGCTTAGTTCAAATTCGTAGTAAAAAACATAATGTAAAATCATTTGAAATAACTTTAGATTACAAAAATGTTAGTCTTAATATCCAAAATTCTTAAAAGATCGAAAATGAAACCATATAATCGTAAGACAATCTATTTGTAAACACATACTAAAACAAATATTTTTCTTAAGAAATACATTATGTGTGAAAAGTTATTTAAATAGATGTAGTGGGAAAAAAAAAATTCTTTTATCCTCAGCAGTATCTTTTTCTCATCAATGCATTTCTCCCCTGAAAAACATTAAGTATTTCCTCACATTTTTATTTGTTTTTAAATGTGGCTCTTTTTTTTTTTTTGTGTGTAAGGAATTTTATCTAAACGTGAAAAACTAAATAGAGTCATTTTAACCGTCAGTATGTGATAATATAAAAATGCAAAACTCATTATACATCACTGGATAAATAAGTTCTTAGAAAGTAGAATTGAGTGAAAAAAAAAAAAAAAACAAAAAAAAACGAAACCGTTTTTTCGTGCTGCAATTTTAAAGATAAAAAGAGAAATAACGGTCGTTAACTCCATTTTTATTATAATGTATCATCAGATAAGAAGTTTCTGTGCATGAATTATCTTGAGGGCACAAGTAAAAAAGTTTTTATTCGCGAAAAACTTTAGTGAATGCCTGTTTCTTTTTTCTCTCTTTATTGCTAAATTCAAATTTCAGGGGGAATTTTAACAATGCATCTCATTTCAAATATGTGGATGTTTGTTTTTATTATAAGTAATAGCGTTGAATATTTCAGATAAATTACTTTTGATAATTCTTTGTAAAATTGTAAATTAAATTTCTTGGTATTGAAGTACTGTATTCAAGTTATATGTACCTTTTTTTGAAAATTTGTTGTTATATTGTTAAAAAATGTGTTAAAAACATGTAAAACACAATCATTTTTTTTTTTGGTTCTGTAAATTATTATTATTTTTTTTTTTTTGCTACTGTTATAAATTATGTTAAATTGTACATATATATACACTCATATATACAATATACATACATGCACAGACATATAAACACACACACACACACAAATATATATATATATATATATATATATATATATATATGCAATGTAAAAAAAAAAATCTCTCAAATTGACAGAAAAAAACTGTCAATTTTGGCGCCAGTGGAAAATCGTTCAATTTACAGAAAATATCTGTTATTTTCATTTTAACAGTTTTTTAATGTAAAAAATATAGATTTTTTCTTTAAAAATTACAAAATTAACATTTATTTATACTTTTTTCTTTAAAACAGTTTTTTTCTGTAAAAAATACAATATTTTTCTGTCAAAATTACAGGTTTCTTTTTACATTGTGTATATGTATGTATACACTGCTGAGTTTCTATGGTTCTTACATTTGAATACAGCTATTTCAGTATTTTTTCTTTATTTATCCTAGAATTCGTAATTATTTTCTGCGATTAAATAAGGTGAAAAATATCATTGGAAGATAGTGGCATCCAAAAGTAACGATTGTATGCATATCGATTAATAAACGGAGAAAGAAATAAACACAAGAGTGAAATGCCTAAACGTACATTACCGATAAAAAAAAATTACTTTAAATGTGCAATATCCTCAGGGAGGAAATACCAGTATCGAATCCATAGAGCACAAATCACTCAGGTTTATGGCTATATAACTCCGCTAAGAGTTACCCTTAAATGTGATCGTTACCAGAAGGGGGACTCGTGGAAACGTAATCCTCTTCAACCAACCAACAACTCAACCAGAGGCCTTTCCACATTATTGATAATCCATGCATATATATGGCACATACACAGAGTTTCCACGTCCATTTGTCGAACGTAATTACTAGTGCTCGCGAATATACGTTTATATACGTTTAAACGTATTCGTAGTTAAGCCTTTTTTCCATATTATACCTATCCAAAATCGTTACCGGTTACAATACGTTTTAAACTTATTAAACGTATACCCGCAAGCACTAGTAATTACCAATTTACTCTTCCAAAATGTTTAAAATTATGTTTTTAGTAGTAAATAATCAATATCAAATAATCAAATAGCATATGTTATTTCAAAATTTCACGAACTGAAAAATAAATAAATTAATAAATAAATAAGTATTTAAAAAATAATAATAATAAAATTAAATTCGAAAAACTTGTAAGAAATACCAATTTATATTAATTTTAAATCAACTTTTAAACTAAAACAGGTTGATTATATAAATCTGCTTATGTGCTTATGTTTTCAAATTCTATGACTACATAGAAATGTATTGTAATTAAGCATCTAACGACAACGAATGCATTTCCTCTAAATTTTCTTTCATAAATATATTCGTTTTTCATTTAAAGTGTTTTGCTTGTATATATGAATGAAGTTATTACTGTTATTGACAGAAAATCCCGCAGGTATTGCTTACGTTTATACACATGTACATAAAAAAAAATATATAGTAGAAAAATAAAATTATCTTAGAAAACAATATAAATAAATAAGTAACAGAAAAAAATTATATATGAATAATTGAAACATAACCATAACTAAACTATACCTTCATAATGCACCAAACAATTTGAAATAAGAATACATTAACCCTCTTAAGCATGAATTATTTTTTAGTGGCTGAAAAGCATATTTAGCTTTTAAAATAATTTCAAAATGCATTCTTCTGGACTAAAATGTTTCCTTTTTTTTTAAATGTTACATTTACTACAAAATTTCTAAACGACCCTGATATAACGTTTACAAGCATTTTAAAAATATATATATAAAGATTAATTAACTTTGAACACCTTATTACAAAGTAAAAAGAAAAAAAAAACATTTTTCATCAAGTTTTTGTTTAGATCCATAAGTAGAAATTCTTTGAGAAAATCCTTTTTCGTGCAGAACAGAAAGAAAATTGTCATAGACGGATTTTACAGCTGAATAATGGAAAAATAAATGGCTATGCTATCTTTTGCTGTATTTCTCAAGGATTATTGAAATTTATATGAAGTTAATACGGGATACAGGATGAAATATAACATCACAGTTCGCTTTTGTGTTAGTTTGCTAATGCAACTTTATATGAGGTTGTCATGAATGGGTGGGTTAAAAAGCTTCT
This sequence comes from Maratus michaelseni, assembly GCA_963931845.1. Taxonomy (NCBI): domain Eukaryota; kingdom Metazoa; phylum Arthropoda; class Arachnida; order Araneae; family Salticidae; genus Maratus; species Maratus michaelseni. The sequence continues at coordinate 325,121,146 of OZ007589.1, forward strand.
GGACTTTAAGAAGCTCGCTCAAAAGTCACTAAACAGAGTTAAATTTTCTAAGCTCATTTTCTAAATTTATATTACAAAGCAAAATCATGTCCGTGCGTAACGCTGACGTCATATTAACGTCATATAAACATATAACCTGATCAGTAAATTTAACTTTTACTACAATTTTTTTTAAACTTCTAAACGTCGTGCAATTTAATTTTTTACACCGTCGAATAGGAAAGCAATTGTTCTTTCCGATGTAATTTGTTTGAAAACTGTACAACAATTTAACGTTTTTTTTTTTTTTAAGTAATTTTCAAGCATGATTTTTTTAAAACTCTATCTCTTTCGCATGCAGCCCGATTACAAAAGATTAACTCATTTGCACTTAAAACAATATAAATCAATAGAAATAGTTCAGCATTTGTCTCCGACTAATATTCGATAACAAAATTAAAACTTCATCAATAGATGAATAAAATTATATAAATTAAACACAAATTTAACAGACATGCAATCGAACTACGCGCTTAAATCACTGAAATATCATAATCAAAAAGGCTGCTGTAATTTGCGAAATCTTTGTTAATTTCTTCGGCTATTAACTACAGGCATACGGCTAATAAGATCCTATCACTTTAAAAAAAAAATAAATATCTTTAAAATAAATTCAAAAACTCTATATTAATACATTATGAGTATTTTTCATTTAAAAATGCATTTTGGTGTTGTTAGTGGACAACCTAAAAAAATATATATTAAATGTCAAAAACCTATTAGAGTTTTGATTAAAAAATGGTTTTCAGCTGTATTATGTAACCGGGAAGACCCGGATGTATCCATTAGTGTCTCTAAAAAAATTTATTTTGCAGATTGTCTATTTAATCTTTTGAGCTATCTGTTGTTAATTTCAAAGAATAACTGCAAAGTTTCGATCTCCTTTAGGCATTTTCATGCTTCTGAAAATAACCCCTTATTGACTTTTTGAAGTTTAATTTTGAAAAGATATAATTTAGAATGGGTAATTTTAATCTTAGACAAAAAAAAAATGAATTTAGAGGCATTTTATCATTTTTTTAAGATTGGACCATAATTTCAAATAAGCTCAATGGCTAACATTAAAAAAAGCTTCAGTGTATTTTATTATTTAAAAACCAAACCGCATCTATTTAAATTTTGAGGATTTTGTTTAAATAGTCTCTTTAACAAACAGAAAATTTCGTTGTATAATCTATCCATTAAGTCAAAAAAGCAACTTTTTATAATAGCCTGTCAGCACTCGATCAAACCATGAATGAGGTATCCTCAATCATCTATTCTTAAGTCATACATCATCGTTCATAGTCCGAAACAAATATGACAGCAGATGACTACTTTTCAAAAGTTAAAAAGAAAAAAAATCGTGGAATGACAGAATCTGTTGTTAATTTCAAAGAATAACTGCAAAGTTTCGATCTCCTTCAGGCATTTTCATGCTTCTGAAAATGACCCATTATTGATTTTTTGAAGTTTAATTTTGAAAAGATATAATTTAGAATGGGTAATTTTAATCTTAGACAAAAAAAAAAAGTTTTCTTTTGAAGTTTCTTCAATTTTTAAATGTAAGTTTGGAGCAGCTATACTTCTGTTAAGAATAATGACTTTTTTTTTATTTATGTTATACTTTTTTAAGTATGCTGCAAGCGAGTAAGAAAAATTTTGACTGCCTAAGGAAATAGCAGAAAAAATGGTTATATTTTAAATTGCATTTTGAAATGTCAAAAGAGAAAAGTTCTGACTGTAATTTTAAAAAGAATCCTATTTGATAGTTCAAAAGAAGATGGATAAATTTGTCATAAGAAGAACATTAATTTTTCTTACTTGAGAAATATATGGAATAATCAGAGAGCTGTATATAAATATACAGTCGGTACAAATAATCAAGTTTTTAGAAAGAATTCAAGTATGTCTATATGTAAATACGTAATTTCTTTTATGTGGCCAAAAGGCAAATATATAAAATAAGTTTTAAAGTATTTCAAATAAAATAACACTGTATCGGAAAATTGTATAAAGGAACTGTATTATTTTCTATATTTGGAATGGTATATTTATTTATTTTTTTAATGATTTGTTTTATACTGTGTCTTATTGAAAATTCATTCCTGAAATCGTACTGTTGAGCATACGTCTTATTAATGTAATGCAAGAAAGTTGATTTCTTTGCTCATTTACTTTAAAAGTATATATACTGTTTTTAAAACAAATTGAGTGTTGCGCTAGTCAAAGTTTTATGTCTGTTTTATGCTGTTTTTTTTTTTTTTTTTTTTTTTTTTGAGGGCAACATACCGTATTCTAATACCGTTTGCTGAGGAGATTGTGCGATTTTTCACGTGACTATTCAATACGAATTATTTATTAACTATATAAAACTTAATAGTGGTTATATATTTTACAAAACTGAAATCAGGTGTTTTTTGTACCAATAATAGAAATAATTAAAAAAGTATATGTTTACTTATTCCTACTATAATTAATATATTCAGTTTGATAAAATTGTAACAAAAATAAATTTTGTTGCTACAGTTATTTCATGAAATAATAACTGTTATTTTTCTAATAGTAATATTTTAAGATATGCCAAAAGTTAAACTTACTGCTATTTTTGTTATATTTGTATTAAACATTTCATATGTGATAACAAAAATTGTATTAGCTGATAGAAATTGTGAAAGTAATTTTTGATGCTTTACTGTTATCCGAAATAACAGTTTGAGCAATAATGAGACAGAACTGTTATCCAAAATAACAGTTTGAGCAGTAATAAGACATAACTAAGTATATTGAAAATGTTTCCTTTTCTTCTGCCATATATTATTTTTTACATAAATTAACTATTAAATGGTTATAGATTAAATATCTATTCTGAATATTCAGTTAGAAAATTAATATTAATTTCTCTAAACTGTGCATCAATAAATGTGAACTTTTGAGATATCACTTTTATGAATTAGTAAATGCAGACATCTTTAAAGTATTTTATTTCCTTTTATACTAATAAATACTTTTAAATTACAACGATTGAAAAACAAAACAGAAAAAAACTATGTTTACATGAATTTGTTTATTGAGCAAAATTATCTTATAGAGCAAAATATTGAACAAATTTATATATTGGTTCTACTTTAAAGTATAAAAATTGCAAAACCCTCCAAATAAATCATTTAATATTTAAATTGACCACTTTTAATACGTGGTATTTTTCTTAATGATGTTGTATTTTGTTTCACAAAATCCCACTGTATAAAAAATCAAATGTTTCTTACGTAATCTAGGGAAATGTAATATGACCAAGAATGAAATTATGCAATAATCTCTTCAGAGTTATCCATGATTCCAAAAAGCGTTTTATATCTTTATAGACTAATCCAAGACCAATCTTTATAAACCAATATGTTTCAGAGATTGAAAGAAGCATTTCTAAAATAAAAATTTATTCTGCTGCCACTGAATTTCAGAAGCGTTTCCAAGTAGATTTTGTAGTGCACTAAGATATAATGCATATAATCAGTTTTTTCAAACATAAATATAGGTTTTTGGGATGCTATAATTTCTCAAGTAAACATTTTGAAGTTCAACAAACATGTTGTTCAGACAAACATGTTAAACACTATGTCTAGACATGCAAGTACGCTTTTTTTGCTGATCGCTAGATCTTTTACTTTATCGATAAAGTTATTAGTATAGGTTAAGACACAATCAGAATACGGTAAAATGGTTTTCAAAAAACTTACATAAGCCTTTTAAATATGATATGTACGGCTGCAGCATTTAGTCACAATAGGTCACAGGGGTGGGTTATCTTTGTGATCCTTTTAATCTTTCTACTTGACCAATGAAACATGGCCAGCATATATGAAAGACCTATGTAAAATAAATAGTACAGCAGTAACGCCGAGATTAGTGGACATAGTGTCTAGACACAGAGTCATTATACCCCTTTATTAATTTACAGGAAGTTAAATACTTTATTGAAAACTCCATTGATACAGGAACAATATCGGATATGCATCTGAAAAGCACAATAAAATCAGGTATAAACCTTATTACGGATAATAATGTTTTTGTGTTTAACAGAAGATATTATAAGCAATTAGAGGGAGCGCCAATGGGTACTCGAGTATCTGGGCTCTTTGCTGAAATTAAATTACGACCTTTGGAGACCAGAATTTTAACGACTTACACTTAAAGTCTACAGTCTGGTACAGATTCGCTGATAATATTTTTATAATTTGGGAACATAGTTTGGCTGAGTTACACCTTCTCCTACGTATAATAAATGAATTTGACGCGAATACAAAATTGACTTTTGAAATTGAACAAAACGTTAGTTTACCTTTCTTAACGTCACATTAATCAGAAACGAAGAGAGCCTCATTATAGATAGGACTGTTTACGGGAAACCAATTAGCTGGAATAACACTATTCCATATTATTGCCCCTCACCATTCTTGTATAAAACGGCAGCCTTCAGATTTTATGTTAGAAGAGCTTTTAAAGTTTGTACGGAAAAGTATATAGAAAAAGAACTAAACGCTATTAGAGACATCTGAGTGGAAAATGGTTTTTCTTTATCCATCGTTAACAAAACTTATCTAGGAACTTGGTAGTTGAGAAAGTTTTGACAAAATAGATCGTAAATAAATAAATTATAAAAAAGTTTAGCTATATTAATTTATTTTCAAATGTTCTTTTACAATACCAAGAGGTGAAGGTTTTAAAACATTATTTTCTTAATATGAAAAGTGTTTCATTAACTATATGTGACATAGATTTTTATTTTTATATATTTGCTATTTGTATGAATGTATTGAAATATATTAATGTCTAACTTTTACATTTCCGAGATGTAAAATGTATTAGTATATACTTTAAGTCACATATACTTACATGGATCCGTACAACATTTTATACGTACAACATTTCATTATATTATCCGTACAACATTTTATTCGATAATTTTAATTTAATATTTTCTTTGAGGTTCTTTAATAAATTATTAAGAAATGTATTTTGCTTCGAAGAAAAGAGAAAAACGAGTTAAAATATATTATAAAAACATATTTTTACCTTCAAGCGTTTACTCAGAAATGTAAATAATTCTTATTCTACGAAGAAAGAAAAAAAAATCATATTCTAAGAATGCTTTTATGTAAACGCTAATAAACATTATTTTTCATTTTGGTATGAAAGAACATTTCAAACATCTACATAAATCCATAAATATTTAAAAGAATAATAAAAAAAATAATTTTTATTCACGAAGAATAATTTTCTAGAACACCCCCTAATGTTTCTTTGTATAAATAAAAATAATTTATGTATAAGTAAAATTAGTCATATGCACAATACAGCTACCATGCTTTTTAATTAGGAAGAAATTTAATATTTTCATTTCGAAACTATTTTGCAAAAATGATATTAGAGAACTGTTTTCTGACAACATCGCAGCTAAAAGACAATGTTCGAGGTAAAAGCACTAATTACGGGAAATATTTTGGTTGTAAAGGAAAATAATAATGGTTTCAAGGGTGTTAGGGAAAGAAATTACAGTTTAAATATATCAACATGCGGTGCATATTGATTTAAAAGCATGTTGCGAAGTAAATGTTTCCGTAATTAGGTATTAAATTAAGAAATATTATATAATAAGAAGATTTTGAGTTTTCTTTAAAATATAAAGATTCTATATGCATATAAAAATGAAATATTTTTTAAAATTGGAATGATGTAATGATATGATGTGCATTAATCTTATTCTACGAAGAAAGGAAAAATAATTCTTAATCTAAGAATGCTTTTATGTAAACTCTAATAAAGATTTCCATTCTTGTATGAAAGAACACTTCAAACAGCCATATAAATCCATAAGTATTTAAATGAGTAAAGAAAATAATTTATGTGCAAATAAATGTAATCCCTTAACCATACAGCAACCAAGTTTGTTAATTAGGAAGAAACTTAATATTTTTATTTCGAAACTATTCAGCTGAAATGAGATTAGAGACTTGTTTTCTGACGACATTTCAGTTAAAAGACGATGTTCGAGGCATATAACTAATTATGGAAAATATTTTGGTTGTAAAAAAATAATAATGATTTCAAGGGTGTTAAGAACAGAAATTACAGTTTAAAGATATCAACATGCGGAGCATATTGAATTTAAAGCATATTGCGTAGTAAATGTTTCCGTAATTAGGTTTTAAATAAATATATATTATATACCAAGAAGATTTTCAATTTTCTTAAAAATAGTATGAAGATTCTATATGCATACAAAAACGACAATTTGAAAAATGGGAATGATGCAATAAGATGATGTAAATTATTTCTATTCTACGAAGGAAGGCAAAATATAATTCTTAATCTAAGAATGCTTTTATGTAAACGCTAATAAACTTTATTTTTATTCTTGTCTGAAAGAACATTTCAGGCTTCCACATAAATCCATAAATATTTAAATGAGTAAAGAAAATAATATATCTGTAAATAAATGTAGTTCCTTACGCTATACAGCTACCAAGTTTGCTAATTGGAAGAAACGTAATATTTTTATTTCGAAACTATTCTACTGAAATGAGATTAGAGACTTGTTTTCTGACGACATTGCAGTTAAAAGACGATGTTCGAGGTAAATCACCAATTACGGGAAATATTTTGGTTGTATAAAAATAATAATGCTTTCAAGGGTGTTAGGAAAAGAAATTACAGTTTAAAGATATTAACATGCGGAGCATATTGAATATAAAGTATATTGCGTAGTAAAGTAAATGTTTCCGTAATTAGGTATTAAATAAAGAAATATTATATAACAAGAATATTTTCAATTTTCTTAAAAATATGAAGATTTTATGTGCATACAAAAACAACAATTTGAAAAATGGGAATGATGTAATAAGATATGTAAATTATTTCCATTCTACGAAGGAAGAGAAAATTTGATTCTTAATCTAAAAATGCTTTTATGTAAACGCTAATAAACATTATTTTTATTCTTGTCTGAAAGAACATTTCAGCTATCCATATAGCTGAAATGTATCTATCCATATCTATGTAGCTATCCATAAGTAATTAAATGAGTTAAAAAAAATATTCAAAAAGAATATTTTTTTCGAATATTTCTTAATATTCCTTTGTATAAATAAAAATAATTCATGTGTAAATAAAAGTATTCCCATACACCATATAGTTACCAAGTTGTTATTAAGGAAGAAAATTATCATTTTTATTTCGAAACTATTCAACAAAAATGAGATTAGAGACTTGTTTTCTGACGACATCACAGCTAAAAGACAATGTTCCAGGTAAAACACTAATTACGGGAAATATGTGGGTTGCAAAGATAAATAATTGTAGTTCCAATTGTGTTTGGGAAAGAAACTACAGTTTAAATATATCAACATGCGGAACATATTGATTTAAAAGTATGCTGCATCGTAAATGTTTCCGTTATTAGGTATTAAATAAAGAAATATTATATAACAAGAATATTTTAAATTTTCTTAAAAATATGAAGATTTTATATGCATAAAAAATCGACAATTTGAAAAATGGGAATGATGTAATAAGATGATGTAAATTATTTCTATTCTACGAAGGAAGAGAAAATATAATTCTTACTCTAAGAATGCTTTTATGTAAACACTAATAAACATTATTTTTATTGTTGTCTGAAAGAACATTTCACTCACCACATAAATCCATAAATATTTAAATGAGTAAAGAAAATAATATATCTGTAAATAAATGTAATCCCTTAACCATACAGCTACGAAGTTTCTAATTTGGAAGAAGCTTAATATTTTTATTTCGAAACGATTCAGCTGAAATCAGATTAGAGACTTGTTTTCTGACGACATTTCAGTTAAAAGACGATGTTCGAGGTAAATCACTAATTATGGGAAATATTTTGGTTGTAAAAAAATAATAATGATTTCAAGGGTGTTAGGAAAAGAAATTACAATTTAAAGATATCAACATTTGGAGCATATTGCATTTAAAGCATATTGCGCAGTAATTGTTTCCGTAATTAGATATTAAATAAATATTTATTATATAAAAAGAAGATTTTCAATTTTCTTAAAAATATGAAGATTCTATATGCATACAAAAACGACAATTTGAAAAATGGGAATGATGTAATAAGATGATGTAAATTATTTCTATTCTACGAAAGAAAATGTAATTCTTATTCTATTCTACGAAGAAAATATAATTCTTAATCTACGAATAATTTTATGTAAACTCTAATAAACATTATATTTATTCTTGTCTAAAAGAACATTTCAGACATCAATATAAATCCATAAATATTTAAATGAGTAAAAAATTTTCATTTTTTTTTTCAAAAAGAATATTTCTCAATATTCATTTGTATAAAAAAAAATAATTCATGTGTAAATAAAAGTATTCCCATACACCATATAGTTACCAAGTTGTTATTAAGGAAGAAAATTATCATTTTTATTTCGAAACTATTCAACAAAAATGAGATTAGAGATATGGTTTCTGACGACATCACAGATAAAAAACAATGTTCCAGGTAAAGAACTAATTACGGGAAATATGTGGGTTGTAAAGAAAAATAATTGTAGTTCCAAGAGTTTTTGGGAAAGAAACTACACTTTAAATATATCAACATGCGGAACATATTGATATAAGGGAATGTTGCATCGTAAATGTTTCGTTATTAGGTATTAAATAAAAAATATTATATAACAAAAATATTTTAATTTTTTTTTTATATATGAAGATTCTTTATGCATACAAAAACGACAATTTGAAAAATGTGAATGTTGTAATAAGATCATGTAAATTATTTCTATTCTACGAAGGAAGAGAAAATATAATTCTTAATCTAAGAATGCTTTTATGTAAACGCTAATAAACATTATTTTTATTCTTTTCTGAAAGAACATTTCAGACATCCACATAAATCCATAAATATTTAAATTTTTAAATAAAATAATATATCTGTAAATAAATGTAGTCCCTTACGCCATACAGCTACCAAGTTTGTTAATTAAGAAGAAACGTAATATTTTTATTTCGAAACTATTCCCCTGAAATGAGATTAGAGACTTGTTTTCTGAGAAATTGCAGTTAAAAGACGATGTTCGAGGTAAATCACCAATTACGGGAAATATTTTGGTTGCATAAAAATAATAGTGATTTCAAGGGTGTTAGGAAAAGAAATTACAGTTTAAATGCGGAGCATACTGAATTTAAAGCACATTGCGTAGTAAATGTTACCGTAATTAGGTATTAAATAAGAATCTTATATGACGAAAAGATTTTCATTTTTTTTTAAATATGAAGATTCTATATACAGAAAAAAATGACAATTTGAAAAATGGGAATGATGTAATAAGATGATGTAAATTATTTCTATTCTACGAAGAAAGAGAAAATATAATTCTTAATCTAAGAATGCTTTTATGTAAACGCTAATAAACATTATTTTTATTCTTTTCTGAAAGAACATTTCAGACATCCACATAAATCCATAAATATTTAAATGAGTAAATAAAATAATATATCTGTAAATAAATGTAGTCCCTTACGCCGTACAGCTACCAAGTTTGTTAATTAAGAAGAAACGTAATATTTTTATTTCGAAACTATTCCACTGAAATGAGATTAGAGACTTGTTTTCTGACGACATTGCAGTTAAAGACGATGTTCGAGGTAAATCACTAATTACGGGAAATATTTTGGCTGTAAAAAAATAATAATGATTTCAAGGGTGTTAGAAAAATAAATAACAGTTTAAAGTTATTAACATGCGGAACATATTGGTTTAGAAGCTTGTTGCGTAGTAAGTGTTTCCGTAATTAGGTATTAAATAAAGAAATATTAACAAGAAGATTTTCAATTTTCTTAAAAATATGAAAATTCTATATTCATATAAAAACAGCAATTTGAAAAATGGGAATGATTTAAAAGATCATGTAATTTATTTCAATTCTACGAAGGAAGAGAAAATAGAATTCTTAATCTAAGGATGCTTAAGAATTCTTAGATTAATCGTATCATGTAAACACTAATAAACATTATTTTTATTCGTGTCTGAAAGAACATTTCAAACATACATATAAACCCATAAATATTTAAATGAATAAAAAAAAAAATCATTTTTATTCAAAAAGAATATTTTTCTCGAATATTCCTTAATATTTCTTTGCATAAATACCAATAATTTATGTGTAAATAAAAGTATTCCCATACACTATACACATACCGAATTGTTATTAAGGAAGAAAAATTATTATTTTTATTTCGAAACTATTCAACAAAACTGAGAGCTAAGACTTGTTTTCTGACGACATCACAGCTAAAAGACAATGTTTCAAGTAAAGCACTAATTACGGGAAATATTTGAGTTGTAAAGAGAAATATAATTGTAGTTCCAAGTGTGTTAGGAAAATAAAATACTGTTTAAATATATCAACATGTGGAGCATATGGATTTAAAAGCATGTTGCATAGTAAATGTTTCGGTAATTAGGTATTAAATAAAGAAATATTATATAACAAAAATATTTTCAATGTTCTTAAAAATATAAAGATTTTATATGCATACAAAAACGACAATTTGAAAAATGGAAATAGTGTAATAAGATGATGTAAATTATTTCTATTCTACGAAAGAAGAGAAAATATAATTCTTAATATAAGAATGCTTTTAGTAAACGCTAATAAACAATATTTTTATTCTTGTCTGAAAGAACATTTCAGACTTCCACATAAATCCATAAATATTTAAATGAGTAAAATAATTTCATTTTTATTAAAAAAAAATATTTTTCTCGAATATTCCTTAATATTTCTTTGTGTAAATAAAAATAATTCATGTGTAAATAAAATTATTCCGATACACCATACAAAATACCAAGTTGTTATTAAGGAAGAAATTATCATTTTTATTTCGAAACTATTCAACAAAAATGAGATTAGAGACTTGTTTTCTGACGACATCACAGATAAAAAACAATGTTTCAAGTAAAGCACTAATTACGGGAAATATTTGTGTTGTAAAGAGAAATAATTGTAGTTCCAAGTGTGTTAAGGAAAGAACCTACAGTTTAAATATATCAACATGTGCAGCATATTGATTTAAAACATGCTGCGTAGTAAATGTTTCCGTAATTAGGTATTAAAATAAGAAATATTATATAACAAGAAGATTTTCAGTTTTCATTAAACTGTGAAGAGTGAAACTGTGTATGAGTGATAAATAACAATTCTGAAAAATAGGAATAATGTAATAAGAAAAAAGTAATTTGTTCCGAAGCAACGAAAAAAGTTAAAATTGAATAATATATATATATATATATATATATATATATTTTGTCTTGACGCTATTGTTACTGCTAAAAGATTCTACGGAAAATTTTAAGTACATAAATAAAAATGGATTCATAACGTGTGCATCTGAAAGATTTCTATTTAATATTTTATTTGATAATTAATAATAAATCACAGGAAAATTTAATTATAACAAAACAAAAGAAGACAGTGATTATAACAAAACAAATGAAGACAGATATATAATAAAAATATATTTCATCTTCTAGCACTAATCTAGAATAATATAAAATGCATATTCCAAAAATACATTTGTGTGAACTTAAATAAAATTTATTTTCACTTTATATTTCTTTATGAAAAAACAGAATTTTACGTTTGAAATATCCACATCAATGTATAAATATTTAAATGTGTGAAAACAGAATGCATTTACTTATGTAGAATATTTTCAAATAATTTTTGCTATAAAGTATATAATCTATATTATCAAGAAAAAACATCTTTATGGGTAATTCTGACATCATATTGACGGTGGTAGCACCTGACCAATGTATTTCGCTTTTATTATTATTATTTTTTAACTTATAAACATTTGAGGAGGTTAGAATGACAGTGGAGTAAGTCAAAAATTTGAAAAATCTACATAACCATATTTTCTCTGAAGTATATTAATTTCTATTTAGTATGATAGTCAAATAAGTCATAGTTCACTTAAAGAGTCCCTAGAGCTAAAAAACAAGTTGGACCACTTAATGCAACGGCAATATGACAACAAAACATTTCACAAAACCCTTCATTTCTTAAATTACTAAATATTGACTTACTCCACTGTCATTCTAACCCTTTCATTTAGCAATTTAAACACTGTCGAATTTGGAAAAGAGTCTTTCAAATGCAATTTGTTTTATAACTGTATCTCAATTTACTTAATTTATATGGTTTTTAAGATAATTTTCTATCTTAATTTTCAAGCATGAATATTTTATAATACATTTCTATCGCATGCAGCCCAATTGCTAGAGATTGATCCGTTTGCACTCAAAACGATATAAATATTTCAGTATTTGTTTCATGCTAATATTACATAGCGAAATTATATCTTTATCAATCAATAAATAAAATAATAGAAATAAAACACAAATTTAACACACATGTAATCGAACTAGTATTTTATTTGAGAGTTCTTAATAAATTCTTGAGAAATTTATTTTGATTGTAAGAAACAAATAGCAGACAGATACATTATAAGTATACTTTACCTTTCAGAACTTCTTTATAAAGTAAAAAAATTCTGATGGCTCGGCCTGCAGGCACAGGTAGATTTCGAAGACGCAGACAGTGGGGCGCCTATTTATTTGGAATTGCAGAAGAAATGACATTTTTGCCATGATGCGGTAGTTGGGACCGCCCACTTCGAAATCCACTTATGCCTGTAGATGGATCCGGCAGGGAATTTTTTATTTATTTATTTATTTATATATTTATTTATTTTTTTCTGTAAGAGTTGGTCTTATAAAAAAGTTGTCAATATAAAAGTTGTAGCAATATAAAAAAAAAATAATAAATGTAATTCGATTTGATATCTTGAGAATTGACGAAGTTATGAATTTTTTTCTTCTTCTTAAACCCCTATTCCCACCCCCCCTCCTCTTGAGCCCATTTTTAATGATATCAAAATCTGTCATACATAAATTTTCGGCCCTTTTCCTAGGCGTAATAATAATTTTAAACGGATTCTATATGTATCATAATTAAGAAGTTATTAATTTTTTTCTGTTTTCACAAAAACGCCCCATTCCACCCTCCTCCCCCCCCCTGGTCCGATTTTGCTTATTAACGAACTTGACCGAGATTTTATGTCCCTTGATTTTATCTATCAGTTTGGAAGAGATTTGTGCAGAATTATTGAAGTTATCGTGTCCATAAAAAAGTGATATAGATAGATAAAGTTTTGAAGTGGGGTTGGTTTTGAGTTCTAGGAGTCATAATCGGCGTAGATCTTCAAAAACTTTTCAGAAATTCCAACATAGGGGAAAATGTAATAGGTAGTATTTCTTACGAAATCTACCTAAAAATTGCTATTCTAAGAATTATTTTATCTAAACTTTAATTAAGCTTATTTCTATTTTGCCATTACGTTTGAAATATTTGCATCGGTGTATAAATATTTAACTGGGTAAAAAGAAAATACATTTTTATTTGTCCATCTATTTTCTCAAATAAATTCAAATAGTAGTATAACACAATAGTGTATAAAAAATATAATTTATATATCTGTAAAATCGTTATACAGAGCTTCAAGTTTGTGAATTAGGGAGAAACTTTATTTTTATTTCGTGACCACTCAGCAAAATTTAAATAAGACACTTGTTTTCCAATGACGTCACAGATAAAAGACAAATGTTGGAGGTAAAGTAATAATTACGTGAAATATTTTGCCAGTAAATAAAAATAACGGTAATTTTAAGAGTATTATATAAAGAAACTATAGTTTAAATGTATCAATATGCAGATAATATTTATTTTAAAGCATGTTGCTTAATAAGTGTTTACGTGATTAGGTATTAAATTAAGAAAGACGATATGACAAGAAGATTTTCAATTTTCTTGGAAATATGAAGATCCCGTGCGCATGTAAAAACAATACTTTTGAAAAATGGTGATGATTGAATAAGAAAAAATAAACAGTTACAGAGCATTTATTCTTCTTGTATTACAAACACTAGATAAAACCCGCAAATTATAACTTCACTGGTGAAAGAAAAATTAAAGAAAAATAAATAGAAATTATTTTTTTATGTGTATTAGCATCTCTAAATTTTTATAATAATAACTTTGAGACATCCTGTATCTTTTAAGTCTTATAAACTATTAATTACAAATCATTAATTACAAATCATTTGTTGCATAACACTTGGTTCTTAGAAATTATCATTTAGTATTTTATCTGAGAGTTCTTAATAAATTCTTGAGAAATTAATTTTGATTGTAAGAAAAGTACAGCAGACAGATAAAATATATAAGTAGTATATTTTACCTTATAGCAGTCATTTATTAAAATAAATTCTTCTTCTTCTAAGCATACTTTTATGTAAACTTTAATACACCTTATTTTTATGTTTTAATGAAAGTATAAAAATAAATGAAATGTCTGCTTCATTTTATAAACATTTAAATGGCTAAAAGTAAAATACATTTTTATTCGTGCAGTAAGTTTTCCCAAATATTTCCTAATAATACTTAGTATAAATAAAAATATTTTAGTTATAGATAAAAGTAGACCTATACCGCTATCAAGTTTGTTAATTAGGGAGAAATTATGTTTTACTTCTCAGTCTGTTCAGAAAAAAATGAAATTAGAGACTTGTGTTGCTACCACATAATGGATAAAAGACAATGTTCGAAGTAAAGCACTAATTGCTGGAAATATTTTGTCTGTAAAGAAAAATAAAAATAGTTCCAAGAGGAAAGAAACTCTATTTTTAAAGTAACAAAACGCAGAACATATTTATTTAAAGCATGCATGCAATGGATGTTTTCATAATTATGTATTAAATTGAGAAAAATGATGTAACATTAAAAACATTAAAATTGGTAAAAGAAAAATTCAATTTTATTCCTGCAGTATGTGTTTTCAAATATTTCCTAATAATACTTGGTATAAATAAATATATTTTATTTATTGATAAAAGTAGTTTTATATCGCTACCAAGTTTGTTAATTAGGGAGAAATTTCATATTTTTCTTTCCATAATACTCAGCAAAAATGAAATTAGAGACTCGTTTTCCTAAGACATTGAGGCTAAAAGACAATGTTCGAAGTAAAGCACTAATTACGGAAAATATTCTGTCTGTAAAATAAAAGAAAAATATTTTCAATAGGAAATAAACTCTATTTTTAATGTATATAAATGCAGACCATATTTATTTAAAGTCATGTATGTAATGAATGTTATCATATTAAATGTTAAATTGAGAACGATAATATAACATTAAAACATTTAAATTGGTAAAAAAAATTCTTATTCGTGGAATAAGTTTTCTCAAATATTTCCTAATAATACTTAGTATAAATAAAAATATTTTAGTTATAGATAAAACTAGATTTATACCGATACCAAGTTTGTTAATTAGCGAGAAATGTAATATTTTTCTTTCCAGACTACTTTCAAAAAATTAAATTTGAGACTTTTTTTCTACCATATTACATCTAAAAGACAATGTTCGAAGTAAAGCACTAATTACTGGAAATATTTTGTCTGTAAAGAAAAATAAATATAGTTCCAAGGGGAGAGAAACTCTATTTTTAATGCATAGAAATGAAGACCATATTTATTCAAAAGCATGTATGTAATGAATGTTTTCATAATTATGTATTTAATTGAGAAAAATGATGTAACATTAGAAATATTTAAATGGAAAAGAAAAAGGCATTTTTATTCCTGCAGTTTGTCTTCTCAAATATTTCCTAATAATACTTGGTATAAATAAATATATATTTTATTTATTGATAAAAGTAGTCCTATATCGCTACCAAATTTGTTAATTAGGGAGAATCTTCCTATTTTTCTTTCCAGACTACTCAGAAAAAAAGAAATTAGAGACATGTTTTCCTAAGACATTGTGGCTAAAAGACAATTTTCGAAGTAGAGCACTAATTACGGGAAATATTCTTTCTGTAAAATAAAAGAAAAATATTTTCAAGAGGAAAGAAACTCTATTTTTAATATATAGAAATGCAGACCATATTTATTTAAAGCCATCTTTTTTATAATGAATGTTTTCATATTAAATATTAAATTGAGAAATATGATATAGCATTAAAACATTTAAATTGGTAAAATAAAAATACATTTTTATTCGAGGAGTAAGTTTTCTAAAATATTTCCTAATAATGCTTAGTATAAATACAAATATTTTAGTTATAGATAAAAGTAGATTTATACCGATACAAGGTTTGTTAATTAGAGAGAAACTTAATATTTGTCTTTCCATACTACTTTCAAAAAATTAAATTAGAGACAATTTTTACGACATTACGTCTAAAAGAGAATGTTCGAAGTAAAGCATTAATTACAGGAAACATTTTGTCGGTAAAGAAAAACTAGTCGTTGGGGGCCACCGTAATACTTACCCATCATGGATATGCATAATTTAAAATATTAAAATAAAAATGTGTAAAGTACTTATAAAATGCATTGCAATTCAAATAAAATCGTGGCTTGATGACGTCACAAACTTTAAAGGCTCGATTACTGAATTGCTTGAAAGAGGTTTTTCCTTATAACTCCAAAAATAATAATCCTATTAACTAGCGGTTTATTGCATCTGATTAAGCGTCAAATTTCCAATTAAAATATATCTTTGAAGTGAAATTTGGATGAAATACAGGGTCATGAAAAATCGAAGAGTGTGGAAAATAGGATTCCAAATATCTCGGCAACTAATTATCCGATCGACTTCATGCTTTATTCAAAATTTATGTTTTTTTATTGTCTTTTATATTCATTTCTTAAAATAAACAATTTCGAAAATTTTTATATACCTTTCATCAGAACGAATATTTCGAGAGTCCGAAAAAAATTGTTCCGGTTAATCGAGGTTATTGAAATGAAATAGGCTTCTTCCCATTATTGCATACTAAGTACATACCAAATTGCAAGTCTCTATCTCAATTTTTTCGGGAGATAGAGCGTTTACAGACACACAGACACACACACAGACACACACACAGACACACAGACGGACGGCAAATTTTTTTTTCTAAAAATATGTTTTTCGGAATCTCCAGTCTCTGAAACGTGTAAATCCGTCAAAAAAAATTTTCGATTTTCAAAACGATTACAAGACTTACCCTATACTACGTATGATGGGTAAGTAATAAATGTAGTTCCAAGTGGAAAGAAATTATTTTTTTAATGTATATAGATGCAGACCATATTTATTTAAAAGCTTGTATGTAATGGGTGTTTCCATAATTATGTATTAAATTGAGAAAAATGATGTAATATTAAAAATATTTAAACTAGAAAGAAAAATGCATTTTTATTCCTGCAGTTTGTCTTCTCAAATATTTCCTAATAATACTTGGTATAAATAAATATATTTTATTTATTGATAAAAGTAGTCCTATACCGCTACCAAGTTTGTTAATTAGGCAGAAACTTCATAGTTTTATTTCCAGACTACTCAGCAAAAATTAAATTACAGACTTGTTTTCCTACGACATCGCGGCTAAAAGACAATGTTCGAAATAAAGCACTAATTACGGGAAATATTTTCACTGTAAAGAAAAAGAAAGATAATTTCCAAGAGGAAAGAAACTCTATTTTTAATGTATAGAAATGCAGACCCCATTTATTTAAAAGCATGTATGTAATGAATATTTTCATAATTATGTATTAGATTGAGAAAACTGATGTAACATTAGAAATATTTAAACTGGTAAAACAAAAGTACATTTTTATTCTTGCAGTATGTTTTTTTTTCTAATATTTTCTAATAGTACTTAGTATAAATAAATATATTTTATTTATTGATAAAATTAATCCTATACTGCTACCGAGTTTGTTAATTATGGAGAAACTTCATATTTTTCTTTCCGGACTACGCAGCAAAAATTAAATTAGAGACTTGTTTTACTACGACATCACGGCTAAAAGACAATGTTCGAAGTAAAACACAAATTACGGGGAATATTTTGGCTGGAAAGAAAAATAAATATAGTTACAACAGCGTTAGGGAAAGGGACTCCACTTTAAATGTAGCGGAATGCAGAACGTATTTATTTAAAAGCATGTCTGTAATGAATGCTTTCGCAATTAAGTATTAAATCGAGAAAGATGCTATAACAAGAATACGTACAATTTTCTTAAAATTATAAAGATATTGTGTGCATGTATATATACAGTAGAACTTCCCTTTAACGAAGTCCCTATTTAACGAAGTTTTCTACTTAACGAAATTTTCTGCAGAACTTTGACTTTGAACACTATTAGCATGTAAATTAATCTCCATATTACGAAAAATATATTCTATATAACGAAGTTTATTCCACTTTTGTACCTGTACAGAATCCAAACTAAGAGGTTTCTGTTGCGATGGATATGCAAATTTATTTCAGTGGATTGTACGAAAATGAACACATTTAAATAATTTACATTCTGCTTTGTGCTAAATAAAACATTTTTTTTTCACATTAAGAAAAGCACTTGTTATAATTACTTTCTCACACCGACACTTCAGCGCTGACAGTTGGGGGAAGTCAAAATCCCATTTTTACAGTCAATAATACAGAAGATGCAGTGACATAATGGCGTCAGATGCATTGAAGCAAAAAATATCAATTAGAGTAAGACAGTTACCATTCTGACCTTCCATTGCTGATAGACAATTACTTTGTACATCCACAAGAATGTGTTTCAAAATGCAAATCGTACAACATCAAAGTTATTTTTGTTCCTACTAATACAACTTCTAAACTTCAACCATTAGTCTAAGAAATAAAAAATCTTGAAGTACATTATCGAAAAAGACAATGTAGTGAAAACATTAGTTTGAGAACCTGTGTATCAGAACTGGTGAAAGCTTGGGAATGTGACGTGAAATCATCGACCGTACACAACTGTTTTGTAAAAGACGGTTTCATAATAGAAAATGAATCAAATGCTTCTGAATCCAATACTTGTTTGTCATATCTGAAGGAAAATTTTCATGAATTTAAGTTGATTTCTATTTAACGAATTTTCTTCATAGCGAAGTTTTTAGGTGTAACGATGAGACTTCGTTAAATGGAAGTTTCACTGTATATATATTTTTTAAATGAATATGACCTGATAATAAAAAGTATAACTAGACTGAATGCACCAGTGATTGACCATTTAGTGGAAATTTCTTCAGTTATTTTTTTAACTAATAACATTATTGACACATTTTTCTGCAATTTACCCTATATACTAGTTAAAGTATGCGGATTCATATTCCGTAAACATTTTCTCATTTTCTGTTCAAGAATTTAAATTATTTATTGTATTAGTTAGAAAATGAGATTACATCAGAAATTAACCACTTCGTTTTTGGTGTAAAAATAGAAATATGAATGTTCGTATTTAAAACAACTGCTAAAAGACAGGTATACTGGAGGTTACAAAAGTCAAAAAGCATTTTAAAACACAATAATTCACAATCTAATAAAATTAGAAATGTGAAAATATTTCTAATTTTTCCACGCTGATCTTCAAGCACGCTTTAACTGCAATTATAGCTTGTAAAAAAAAACATTTTTTTGGACAAATAATATAATATAATCACTTGTTAACTTTAAATTAAAGTCCCATAATGCTTAAAGTGATAAAAATAACACAGAATATTTAAAATACCTGTTTTTTAATGTAGATTACATATGTTTCATTCACAACTATCGGTGACATCTTCAGATCTTATTGATAAATACAAAAATTCTCGCATATTTGAAAATAGTAAAACATATACCACGAGATCGCATGTCCAAAGTTAGAAGGTGCTTAATTTGGCAAAAACTGGGAAACGTGCACAAATTATTATTTATTTTTATTTTTATTGCTTTTCCATTTATCAATCATCTCGTGCCAAATTTTAGCAAATTCAAAGGAAACGGTTTCGTTACAAATGCAATCTTTTCGCAAATATATTTCTATAGATTCACGGATAATGGATGGGAAATAAGCTCTTGATTGAAAAATTATTTTACTATTATTGAAATCTATTACGAATCTACCTAAATTTAAAACAAGAATGGAAGGTCATATGGCAGACATCAAACATGACAGAAGAACCACCGCTTTAGCCAGAAAATATAGTAAGGAGCAGTTGCAAATAGATTTCAATAATAGTAAAATAATTTTTCAATCAAGAGCTTATTTCCCATCCATTATCCGTGAATCTATAGAAATATATTTGCGAAAAGATTGCATTTGTAACAAAACCGTTTCCTTTGAATTTGCTAAAATTTGGCACGAGATGATTGATAAATGGAAAAGCAATAAAAATAAAAATAAATAATAATTTGCGCTCGTTTCCCAGTTTTAGCCAAATTAAGCACCTTCTAACTTTGGACATGCGATCTCGTGGTATATGTTTTACTATTTTCAAATATGCCAGAATTTTTGTATTTATCAATAAGATCTGAAGATGTCACCGATAGTTGTGAATGAAACATATGTAATCTACATTAAAAAACAGGTATTTTAAATATTCTGTGTTATTTTTATCACTTTAATCATTATGGGACTTTAATTTTTTTGGATGTTAAATACGTTTTCTAGCAGCCAAAGTTAGAATGTATACTCATTAATTCCTGTTTTCTGCAGTTTTTACATTTTACTGGTCAATTATTGGTGCCTGGTCAATTACTGGTACACCCACCCTAGTTGAGCACCGATAATTATGGTTAATTGTTATTCGAGCATAAACTTTTAATAACTCGCATAATGTCCTAGAAAATAACATGCTAATAAATAATTTATTGTAGATGCGGATAAGCTACCGCAGCAAACGAACTTGTGAGACTTTTTTTCATTTTTCGCACTGAAAATTGGGCATGGTACTGCAAAATTTGTCTATGCGTTTCGTAGGAACAAATAATGTTTCATTATGCCAAATAATCACTATGAAATCAATAGCGAGATTTAAAAGGTTTGATAAACTTTAAACTTTTAAAACTCGTTTATGATGGAATTTCACGTGTACTTCGAAAAGGTAATACAGGATTAGATAATCAGGCTTTTTTAGGTAATCAGGATTAGCCTTTCAGAACCAGTTTCAACCGGTTCCAAAATTGAAAATGTTCGCTTATAAAAAAACTTAAACCCAAATCAAAAAAGTAAAATATAACAACATTAGAGGACCTCAGCTATCCTATGCAAAAAATAAATAAATAAATAAATAAATAAAATAATAATAATAATAATAATTTAAAAATATTAAAATGCGAGCGAGAAATCTGCCAAGAACCTTCCCATAGACTTAACATTAGCTTGCGCGTTTCTTCGCGTGACCAGCGTAGATTCTTAAGTTTCTCATTTCAAAGGGGTTTGCGAATGCGTTTTACTGCTCCAAATGAGAAGAAATGTAAGCTACATTCAACTCTTAACTGCTGCGATAGAAATCAGTGTATATCTATTGTGAGTGGTCTCTGAGACCGCTTGATCGAGAGATGAATGAAAAGCTCGATTAACTCAAAGGATACTGCTGTTTTTATTCTAAAGTTTATATACAGGACTCTTATATTTCAAAGGATCAGGGTCCATAAGCCATGTTTTTGGCCCATGAAATAAGACTAAAATTCGATTTTGTTATACTGACTTAATTATCTCACTTTTTAATATTAGAAGGTTTATTCTATACGATTTCAACAATAGTTTTTGCATTTTGTTCGGATTTATATAACTCACACAAGCTCAAAGTTCGTATTATTCGTAGTTTTTGATGAAAAATACGCAATTTCGCCTAATTTTAACGCAATTGTTAATAGGAACGCAATCGTGCAGCACTTTCTTCTTTACATATATTATAAAATACATCAAAATGTACACTATATGTAAAAATAAAAGTGTTGCAAAGCTGCGCTCATAGTAAAATATTAAAAATAGAGAGTTAAGTAACTGCATCCCCTCACAACACTAAGAGACTTTAGGATGCAGCAACGTGTTTAAACGTGCTAAAATGAACGTAACTATTGCTAATAACAACATTCTTTCACATTAGCAATAGTTACGTTCAATTGAATTGTTTTTCTAAAAATTATGTCCTATAAAATACAGGGTGATTATATAAAAACTATCCCGACATTTGGGCCCCTAACTATCATACCATTCACAGAAACTGAATGAAATTTTGGCAATAGGTATTTTGAGGTATGCGCTCAAGAATGATATGGAAAACAACAGTGTCACTCAAACAGTTACGGTTACAGTGAGAAAATTTCGAAAAAATCAAAGGGCAACACCCAGTTTTTTGTATTGGAATGTGATCTCCATTGTGAAAAACCCTAAATAGCGTTGGAGCGGCAACTGTAGCATGAAAATCACCGGAACTAGGCAAGGGAAAAGTAAAAAGGACTTTGCCGTGCACCAGAGCATTAATTTTCGTTTCATTTACGTCACACGTCACACCATTTCTTTGGCTGATATCCCAGCCTGATTAGTTCTCCACAAAACAAGAAGAAACCAAGAAACGCAAATTTCGAGTTCTACGTAAGACATAGTCATGACTGACGTCGTCATGCTAGGTGAAAGAAAACGCACTGCAAAATGCGAGCCACGTATGTTCCTTTCTGCCATTCCGAACAAGATGCCGCTTTCAGGGAAAGAACATGGGGAAATCGTAAAGATTTATTACCTGAATGGAAAAAATGCCGCAGAGACATTGCGTGTTTACCGCAGAAACAATGGATTACGGCGAGGCCCTGCACTGTCAAAGCTGTACGGACTTGATTCATAAATTTGAAGAAACTGGTTGCACATGCGATCGACCTCGGTCTGCATGACCTTCCGTTCCTGTGCAAGCTGTTGCAGAAGTCCATCAGACGATAAGCACAGTTCGCCCTGCAACTGCACGCGCTGTTTCACGTGTTCTGGATCTGCCGAATTAAACTGTACGCCAGATTCTGCGCTCTGTTCTAAACATGTTTCCGCATCGATTCCAGCGTGTCCAGATGTTCGAAGCGGGAGACTATCAATTACGGCTGGATTTTGCAAATCAATTCCTTATCCGGTACGATGAAGATAGCAGCTGGCCTTTACGCATTCTGTGGACAAATGAGGCGCATTTCTCGTTAACTGGTAACGCGATTTCGAAAAATTGTGTGCACTGAGCAGAGAATAATCTACATGATGTGCATGCACGTCCATTACACGAGGAAAAAGTGACTGTGTGGTGTGGTATAACGAGTACGTTCATCCTCGGCCCTTACTTTTTTGAAGAGGTTACTGCCGGTGATCTGTAAACGTGTACAGTAACTAGTGTTCGCTATCTGGACATGTTAACTCATTACGCGATTCCCGCATTGCAACTGCAAAATGCTTTATCTGAAGTTGTGTGGATGCAAGATGGTGCTCCTCCACATGTCGGGTCTTCAGTTAAACGTGTCTTAACTCAACAGTTTGGTGACAAAGTTATCTCCCGTCATTTTCCGTTTCCGTGGTCACCAAGGTCTCCTGATCTGACACCAATGGATTTCTGGCTGATCTAAAATCCAAAGTGTATTAGTTTCGTCCTCAAACTGCATCTGATTTGAAAGATGCCATCAGAACTGTGATTCAAGAGATTCCTATTGCCATGATACGTGCTGTAGTGCTATCCACCATCAGCCCCATGCAAAGTGTCATCGTGTGTAAAGGAGGTCATGTGGAAAATTTGTGAAACACAATAAAATGCTTTATTTTATGCTGTTTCTCTGTCCTTATTGGTTGTCCTCACTTTTAGCCTATCTACCGCCGGGGATTTTCATGCTACAGTTGCCGTTCCAACGCTATTTAGGGTTTTTCACAATGGATATCACATTCTAATACAAAAAACTGGGTGTTGTCATTTGATTATTTCGAAATTTTCTCACTGTAACCGTAACTGTTTGAGTGACACTGTTGTTTTTCATATCATTCTTGAGCGCATACCTCAAAATACCTTTTGCCAAAATTTCATTCAGTTTCTGTGAATGGTATAATAGTTAGGGGGCCAAATGTCGGGATAGTTTTTTTATAATCACCCTGTATACAGTAAAACCCGCTAAAAAGGAATCCTAAGGGACCAAAAAAATATTTTGTTGACAGTTTTCTGTTTTAGCAAATACACTATACACCAAACCTGTCTACTATGGAATCCTGTCTTAAACGGAAAACTTTCATAATCCCGACTGAAGGAATACTGTGGAATTTTACCTGTTAAGTCGCAAACTTGTCTAATATGAAAATTGGGTTCTTTTCCGTTATACGGACACCATTGTCGCCAAGAATACATTTACATACATTTACATACATACATTTACACACATGTTATGTATCATCATGTATGTATTGTCACACATGCATTTACATACATTATGCATTAGCATACATTTTGGCATGGTGTCCGTATAACGGAAAAGTACCGATAATTGTCTCGGTATCTAGCAATTCCCTTTTCACAGGTTTTATTGCATCATCATTTCTTTTAATCAGTAAAATCATCTCTATAATAAAACTGTAAGTCATGTGACTGTCCTCAACAGTTCCGGGATGCCGCATCGCTTTTTCATATGCCAAGCGGCCATTTTTATTCAAAATTATTTTTTCGAATAAACTGCATAAAAGTTACATTTTAAGAAAGATCGTTCAAAATAAATTAATATTTGAGAGATGACTTGCGTTCAATTATGTATATATTCTGCAATAACTTCAGTTGAAAGATTCGCAGTTCAAATTCTCTATTCATAAAAGTAAGCAAAAAAAAAGATTGATTCGTCGTGAACATTTAAAATATTAAATCATGGAGGTAATCATTCGCAAAGCAAGTTCTCCGCGAATGAATTTTTGGACCGCTGCCTCGCGTCAAAAAAATAATTCGCACCAGTGAGACAATCAAAGTTTACCATAATTATGTGCTATACAACTCAACTTTCGGACCTTTTCTTGACGTAAATTGAACTCATGTAATAATATTTAATGAATCAGATTTTTAGCATTTTTAAAATCGCTAATACAGCTTTTATTTATCGCGTGTACAAATTAGAAATGATACTTTGATTTTGAAATCAAATGTTTTGATTTATGATATTATTTCTTATTTATTTATTTATTTTCTCTTTTAAATGAAAAGTGTGAAGTATTTTAAATTTATGTAATATAAGCATTTTAGATTAAAGTTAAGTATTTTAAATGAAATAAGTGACAGGTTTATAATTTAAAATTAAATTAATTGTAGTATGAATGACGGTGATGGGAACGATATTTGGCGAATTATCATCTGCTCCCGGCTAACAAAAATACTCATAATTAAAAAAAAGAATAAAAATAAATAAATGATAGTTTGTTGTAAATAAATATTGATATACATATCAAAAATAATTTATAGAATTAAAATAAAAAATAAAAGTAAATAAACAACAATTTCCATAACAAAGTTTTCGCCAAATTGGCGGGGGAGGGGGGGGGGGGAATCGCGCCAACGTGCGTATGTGACATTTGTGCCCAAAAAATATGCGAAATGCTACCATGATCGCAAAAGTTCATGATTTGTCTATTAGAATCTTCCGATTTGGCGAAGGATTAAGGGAAAATTAAATTATGAATAAATGTAACGTGTTGCAATGTTTAACATACATTTAAGGGAGACCAAACTGGTCGCCAGTGGCGGCTAGTCTGTTACATGTTCTTTCTTAAACCATCAAGAATAAAGGGACTAATTATTCATATTTCATTTTATTTCCTTACATTTTACAATCATATCTCCTTAAATATTCAAAAAATAATGCAAATCACGCCTTTCAGAAATTATTTATTATGCAAATGCATTCATTTCTGGTTCATGTTTTAAAATCAAATCATTAAGGCTCCAACTAACATTTTATTTTTCTGCTGACTGTCATTTTAAACGCTTTACATTTTGAAAGCTTTTTTTCTGAAAATAATGTCCTGTAAAATATACAGTAAAACCCACTAAAAAGGAATCCCAAGGGACCAAAAATAATTTTGTTGACAGTTTTCAGTTTTATCAAATACACTATACACCAAACCTATCTACTACGGAATCCTGTCTTAAACGGAAAACTTCCATAATCCTGACTGAAGGAATACTGTGGAATTTTACCTGCTAAGTCGCAAACTTGTGTAATACGAAAATTGTCCGAGTGTCTAGCAATTCCCTTTTCACAGGTTTTATTGCATCATCAGTTCTTTTTCTCAGCAAAATCATCTGTTACATGTTCTTTCTTAAACCATCAAGGAGAAAGGGGCTATATGTTGACAGTTTTCAGTTTTATCAAATACACTATACACCAAACCTATCTACTATGGAATCCTGTCTTAAACGGAAAATTTTCATAATCCCGACTGAAGGAATACTGTGGAATTTTACCTGCTAAGTCGCAAACTTGTCTAATACGAAAATTGTCCCGGTATCTAGCAATTCCCTTTCCACAGGTTTTATTGCATCATCAGTTCTTTTTCTCAGCAAAATCACCTGTTACATGTTCTTTATTAAACCATCAAGAATAAAGGGTCTAATTATTAGGAGGAATACTGTGGAATTTTATCTGCTAAGACACAAACTTGTCTAATACGAAAATTGTCCCGTTATCTAGCAATTACCTTTTCACAGGTTTTATTGCATCATCAGTTCTTTTTTCCAGCAAAATTATCTGTTACATGTTCTTTCTTAAATCATCAAGAATAAAGGGACTAATTATTAGGAGAAATACTGTGGAATTTTATCTGCTAAGACACAAACTTTTCTAATATGAAAATTGTCCCGGTATCTACCAATTCCTTTTTCACAGGTTTTATTGCGTCATCAGTTCTTTTTTTCAACAAAATCATCTGTTACATGTTCTTTCTTAAATCATCAAGAATAAAGGGACTAATTATTAGAAGGAATACTGTGGAATTTTATCTGCTAAGACGCAGACTTGTCTAATACGAAAATTGTCCCGGTATCTAGCAATTTCCTTATCACAGTTTTTATTGCATTATCAGTTCTTTTTCTCAGCAAAATCATCTGTTACATTTTCTTTCTTAAACCATCAAGAATAAAGGGACTAATTATTCATAATTCATTTTGTTATTTCCTTACATTTTACAATCATATCTCCTTAAAAATTAAAAGAATAATGCAAATCACGCCTTTCAAAAATTATTTATTATGCAAATGCATTCATTTCTGGTTCATGTTTTAAAATCAAATCATTAGGAATCATTCAAACATAAAAACAATTAGCTCTCTTAATTCCCATTAAGATTTCTCCTTTTTAAACAAAACAATGAATTATTCCTAACACAGAAAATAATCCAGGCATTCCATTTCAAAACAATATATTTTTACAAAACAAAGATGAAAATACTCAGCCTAACATGAAACAATTTATATCTTTTGATAATTAATTTTTATGCCAATAGAAACCCAAAACGCATTAGCAACAATTAATCTTTCTTATTCATCATTAATTATTTGACCCTTGCAATTCCTATTTCAATTCATCCTTGCTCCATTATTTATTTTATTAGATCGAATAAGCCCCTTGAGAAAGAAGCCTTTGAAAATTTAATTATTCGGAATTAATTGCTACTAATATATTTGTATGGATGAATAATATGATTTAGTTTAAAAATAATCCTTATTTATTATGTTTTTGACCTCTAGATAAGGTTTCTTTTCAGAGCAGTTCTTAATCATGTTACATTATCTCTTTCGTATATTTATTTTGAAATTTCAGTCTTGGAAAATATATTTATGTAAATTTTGTTTTATTGCCATATTTAGTAATTTTATTTTAATAGTGATTATATTTTTTATTTATATATGATGAAATTTAAATAATATGTATTGTTTTAATTAATGAATTGATGTGTAAATTAATGCTTAATGTGTAATGATCGATGTGTAAATTAATGTTTTTAACTTTCTTTTCTGAACTGTGTACTATTTTTAAAGGATGCCTCTGTTTTTGTGAGTTGTTAAAATATTTCTAAAATGTGCGTTTAATTTTAATTGAAATATTAAAATGCTACTCAGTTTCGAGAAAGATTTTAACACATAAAATTATAAATTAAGCATATATTTTAGAAATATTTTGACAACTAAGGAAAAAAGAGACATCCTTTAAGAAGAATACACGGAAAACCGAAGTTAAAAACATTAATTTCCTGAAGAGATATTTCAAAAATACGAATGCATTCCTCTCTCATGAGTTTAAATTTAGCGAGGGGAAAATGAGATTTCACTGACCAACAGCCTTAAAAATATCACATTTGTCATTTTTAACCCAGGGAGATTTTTTTCAATAATAATGGTTACCATAAAGTTGAATGAGTAAAACTCAGCGTGCTTGCTACACTTGCTGATATACAGGGCATATTTTTAGGGGCTTGCTTTTAACGAGGCTGCTGAAGCTATGTAAATGTATTTTTAACTATTGAAAGCAATTTGAAATTTTGCTAACATTACAGATTCAGAAATGACAATACAAATAACAAAGTACCGCATATTCTGGCGTATAATGCCCTTTTTTGAAAAAAGAAAATTAATCACAATTTACAAGTATGCGTTATAAGCCAGGTATAAAAATGAAAAATTATGAATTTATAAAATATACACATAATTATTGAGATTTTTATACTGATGAACAAGAAAATAAGACTTGATTAGGTGAATAAATCAGAATACACTCCCAAAGGTTTTGTGGGGATTCAGTTTGATTTTTTACACTCTTAAAATTTTGCAGCAAACTGTCCAGTCATTTGACCGTTTTTATAGAAAACGATTACATAACGGTAATTTAACGCTATTCTGACCATACTGTTGCCTATATTATGGTGATAATAGAGTTAAATTACAGTTATGTAACCGTTTTCTATAAAAACGGTTGAATGGCTGGACAGTTTGCTGCAAATTTTTAACAGTGTAAAACTATAAAAAACCCAGTTTAAACCTGGGAATAAACACAATTTTTTGGGAATAAACGGAATTTTTTTTGGAATAAACGGAATTTTTTGGGGGGGAATAAACGGAATTTTTTTCGGAATAAACAGTGTTTTTTTGGG
The DNA here is from genome assembly GCA_963931845.1 of Maratus michaelseni. Lineage (NCBI taxonomy): Eukaryota > Metazoa > Arthropoda > Arachnida > Araneae > Salticidae > Maratus > Maratus michaelseni. Next base: position 325,150,244 of record OZ007589.1, read on the forward strand.
AATAAACCAGATTTTTGGGAATAAACCAGGTCTTTTGGGAATAAACCTGGTAATAAATCGGGTCTATTGGAAATAAACCTGGGAATAAACCGGTTCTGTGCAACTCTAGATTCAGCCACACACATAGGCTTATTATGGCCTTGCATTGCACTTGATCTTTTTCTACACTTTATGTTATTTCTAGTCATTATATCTTTTTACGTTCTTTACTTTATTTTATGATCCATCTTATGAGTTTCTTTACAAAGAAGAAGGCGCGCGTAATACGACGAATGTACATAGAAATAGAAAAATATACCCTGAAAACGTAGGTGCGCGTTATACGGTGGAGAACGTTATACGGGATATACGGTAATTACACCCATTGAAAAATAATAAGTAATATAATATTAAACACCAATCCTTTGTCCGTGAATTAATTTTTGCTTCATTTCAAAAGTTTATTGAATCGTTTTAGAGGATTATGATGTTCATAAGTTAAATGCAACCTCCATGATATTGCATCAGCTTCTAATATTCTCGGTTCAGAATAAAAATACACTAAATCAGGATGCATAATTAAACAGACTCTACATGTCGAGACATATAAGTCGCTTTCAAGGACTATGCATAACAGTAAATTTTAATTATATATCCTGCAGCAGCGAACTCACGGATTTACAGAAAGATTGCTGTTTTTCGTTTATAAATCCTTTGGTTTCTTGGATGAGTTTATGTCTAATGCATTATAATTTTGTGCTTTTATTAGAGATGCTCAAATTATGTTTTAAGCCCGTGGACAATAGTTCAGAGAATTTTGATTTATATCTTTGCGGAAATATGCAAAAGGGTTCGCGGGTCTAACAAAGCTATACAATCATATCTATCTCTTCAAATCAATTGTTAGGTAGTTTATTCTAGAATACTTTATATAAAAGAGTTGCGACATTGAGGTAGTAAATTTCGATTGGTCGAAAAGTTTTTGGACAGAAACAGACATGGTGACACACTATTTTTGCCATGCTTGAGTGGGTTTATTTATCTACCTCGTTTAAGCGAATTCGTCCAAGTAGCAGTCACCAAGATCTGTAATATGGGTTGCCAGAGTCTGGGCCAATACTTCCAATCTGAGCGTTCTCCATGTCTACATTTTACTACTCTGATATATGTACTTTAATATGTACTCTAATTTATATAGAGGAGAAAGGTTAGCCCCACATTCATACATGTTTTTAACCTTTCTAAATTTTGAATTTGGACCGTTTGCATTCTTAACATACACACATATATATAACCGTTAAAAGTCAGCATAGAAACATCATACAGAAATTAGGGGAATGAAAATCAAAAATTAAAATATGAATATATACCTGTCTGGATAATATCCAGAAAATGTAGAACAAAAAATAAAATATATGACCAAGATAAGTTAAAACGAATTTGAAAAATAAAGTGAAATGAAAAAAAAAAACATTTATTAAAAACAGGTGCATAAATATTACAATTTAAATTATGCACCTAAATTAAGTTAATAAAGTAAGAAAATTAATGTATATGATAAATGAAAAATTAAGAGGTATAGAATACATTAATTAAATGAATGAATAATAAAATTACGTATAAAATATAATTAAAGAAAATTAAATAAATGAATTAATTCTATGACAGGGCAGAACAATATTATATATGTTTATATAAATAAAATAAATAATAATAATAATAATAATTAATGGGGTAAAGGAAACAATTAAATAAGACGAATATAATTATATTAAAGTAAGATGATTGATGAAGTGATTTATATATGACATTGTGCCACACAAATCAAAGAAGTTAATTAAATATTAATAAAGGAAATGCTGTATAAAATAAAGGCTATGAAATGAATTCTGTTAAAAAATAAGAAATGAGCTGAATCAACTAAAGAATAACAAGTAATGAATGGATGAATTAGGAATCAATAACCCACTCTCTCTTTCTCTCTTTAATAAATTAACCATTGAGCATTAATTATCCATACATCATCGCCATATTTATTTGTTTTTATCTTTGTTATCGGTTTGTTTTGTACAAGATCTTCATCGAAGATACTGTATACTGCATGTAGTAAAGGTTTACAATCCTGCAATACTTTTATGTTTAAACCTACATATTTCACAGACGACCTACAAGAGCAATTTTCATTTTTTTTTATTCCTTTTATTGTTTAAACTATTATAAAACTAAAAACCAATGTTTAAAGAAGACAAACACATGCCATTTATTTTATTTGGTTGCTATAGCACCGCACATTGCAGTGTGTATTGGGATCTGGAGCAATAATTTCTTGACAATTATTGTGTACGAGACTTGTAAATCAATTATACCACGACAAATCGTGAAAAAATGTCAGTACTAGCATTTAACAAGTCATGGTAAACACAAAACTTAGATAACATTGAAGTGTCGTGAGTCAAAAGGGCATGAGGAGCCGAAGTAGCACGTATTGTTGGCTCATCGTTGACACTTTGTCTAATGGTAGGGGACACGTCAGAAAATGGTAGGGTTGATATGTCAACATAAAAATTCTACTAAGGATACTGCTCAGGGTATATTTGAGCAGGATTCAGAGCAGCTAACGTTAGGACAACAGTTGGGCCTTCGATGGCAAAAGGTTCGTTGGCAAATCGTATGGCAAGGCAAACATTTCTTACTAAGGGCCAAAGCAGACAACAATTAGTCAACTTTGGCCCAACCATTTTGTGCCATTCTTGAAGTTTGGAAAGTTATAAATAGCATCTGGCAAATTTATAACACCAATTGTTGATTAGATATCAACGCCTTCATTGATCTCACAAGAACATGGGTCTGATACATGGGTCTGAACTTACCTGTGACGAATTTTTCAAGACATACGGAGCAAACACACACACAAAAGAAAAATAATAATAAAGAGGCGCACCCAAGAAGGTGCATTAATATCTAAACTGTTCAAGAAAATTAAATTATTTTAAGGCCAGTTTAATATATAACTTCTTATATTTTCAATAAATAAGAATCCGATTTTTGTGTCTTCATTTTGGTATTATTAGAAACAAATATACGTCTACAAATTCTTCGTTCTTTTTCTTTTGTTCTATTTAACCATGCAAATTTTATTCCTCTGAAGTGTCTTCTAGTTATAAAAAAGTTGTTTATATGCATGGAAAAAGCACAATCCCAATAGAGACATTTATATAATTAAACTACTGAACTTCTGTGTAGGTTAATTTATCAAGTAGTCACAACGAACGAAATAATCAACTTCATAAAATTCTAAACTAACACGATACAGAATGGAAATTAACTGTGCCATTAGAAAGACTTAGTGTACACAAGTTGCGTGACTTCAATCATTTCAAGAAATGTTTTTTTTCTCATGCGCAAAGCTGCCCCTTTAATTGTGAGTAAGCCGTTTTAACTAGGTAGGTTAGTTTTATCATTCGTGATCAATTGTATGTTCTTAAAAATTCAACATCGGAAAAATTTTCAGTATAGGAAATTTTGAAATAACTAACCAGAGTGTGGTGTGAAGATGATGTTTAAGTTAGAGAGAGAATTATTGAGTATTTTTTAGAATACATTATTTGCCTCATATATTGTAATGGTATGCTGTTTTCCAATTTAAAAAACACAACATTTGGGAGCTTAGAATTTCCAGAAATATTATCAAAACTTTTTAGAAAAAGATGATTAAAATATATTCACCTACTCAATAATTCGATATTTCCAAAAATAAATATAATTTATTTAGCATTTATGGCGTAATTGTCTAAAATTTTGTGATGAAATAAATTTAAAAGGAATTTATTTTCTTCAGTATTAAAAAAATGGTTCAACTATTGTGTTTTAAATTTCAAATATTGAAAAAAAATCATCCGCTCTATAATTTTTAGAATATATATATAAATATAATGACATTTATGACAATGGACTATAATGACATTTTAAAAAGAACTTGTAGAATTATATTTGGAATATCTCGATCTTTTTTAGGAGTAAAAAAAAATCATCTTTTAAAATAAACTTCGTTATAACTTATTATATTTTAAATATGCTAGTGTTTGATTCTTATCATATTTTATGTATGTTTTTAGAGATTATTAAACAAAAATGATCTCTAAAACACCCGACATTCTTTTATCGCTATTTTAATTTAACTACGCATGTTTTATTGCATTAAAGGATCTCTGAGGCAATTTTTTTTTAATAAGCATAAAGAAATATTATCTCAATAAAGACATTTGTATTATTAATAATGTGAGTAGGTTAATTTATCAAGTAATCAGAACAACATAATCAACTTCACTTTATTATTTTTAACTAATTGAAACTGACTGATAAATATATCATAGAAATTAAAAATTTTCCAACTGAGTGAAAGATTATCAATTCTTATATCTTTACGAACCAGTTTCATTGAGTTGAAAATAATAAAGTATATCTACGTATCGTACGGTAGCTCAATAAGCAGAGAGATAACAATTTAAGCCAGAAGTCTTGGGTTCGACTCTCGGCAAGGGCACTTTTTTACTCAGTTGAAAAAATGTTAATTCGTATTCTATTTTTACCAATCAGTTTCATTAAGTTAAAAATAATAATGTGTATCTATCATTTAATATTCATCATTCATTGGTATTCATCATTTAATATAGTTGCATTACCTACGATACATGTTGAGCTGCCTACATGACAGTCATTGCAAAAAATGGTTATCTGAATGAAATGTGTCGGCTGATTTTCGGTCCAAGTAGCTCAAAAAACAGAGCGTTGGCAATTTAAGCCAAAAGTCTTGGGTTCAACTCTGTGCCGGAACAGTTTTCACTCAGTTGGTAAAATGTCAATTCATATAATAATCAACTTCATAAAATCCTAAAAGATGATAATAATAATGATTATAAGAAATATATTTTTATCATGCGCAAATTTGCTCTTTTAATTGTGACTAACAAGGAGAGTGCCAAGCTTGGTAATCACAGATTTTCATTATTTTTATATATGTTGTAGGGTAGAAGCCCCTTAGTCTCAGGTTCAATGGATTTTATACAACGCTCCTTAGTTCTCGAGAAATCGGGGGGTCTAATATTTTAACACAACTTGAATACTTACTTTGTAAAGAAGTCACTGCGTTGGTTGTAGCTCAGTTGGTATGGCGTCTGCTTGTTGTTCCGAGGACCCGGGTTCGATGCCGGAACGCGCTACGTTTGTTTTTCTCATTTTTTAAATAAATATACTTGTAATTATAATTTAATAATCTCAATAAAAAGTTTTGTTTACAAAATTAAATTTTAATTTAGCATTTTTTTATTTTTAAACCATTATTAAACATTTAGCATAAAGCAACAAGAGCTTTAAAAAATTGGATCTATTATTGACTAGTAAAAATTCAAAAATCGTTACAAAATCAGCATATTTTCTATCCAATTATAGAATTGTTCTCCCATCGCAATAGAAAACGAAGATATTTCAGATGCTGGATTATTTGTTAAAACTCTATTTTTTTGCAATAAAATTTTATAGTACTTCAACGCATTTGTGACATCACTTTTCTGATTTTCATCGAATCCCGACACTTCATATTGATGTTCTTGTAAACTACAGCTTGCTTCTTCCATTTAATACGATTATAAGCTGTTATAGAATGATACGCACTTGTGCAATAAAGATTGAACACAAAAACCACTTAACTGAACCAAACTAACAAAAAATAAATAACCAAAGTCTGTTGTGGCGCCCTCTAGTTACAATAAAATAAAACAAATATGTTGTAATTTAATTCTTATGCTAAATTTTAATATAATTATGCTTCTTACTTTAAAAACAGAGTAGCATTATCATCGCATTGACTTCCCTTGTTAAGGCAATTTATAGATGATGTTTCTTTACAATCACGAATTCACACAATTGTTCAATATCGTTGCATTAATAAAGAATACATGGAATACATTTTAAAAGTGGTTTTAAAAAAATAAAAAAATGCTAAATTAAAATTTAATTATATTAACAAAATTTTTTATTCAGATTATTAAATTATAATTACAAATATATTTATAAAAAAAAAAATGAGAAAAACAAACGTACCGCATTCCGGCATCGAACCCGGGCCCTCGGATCTACGAGCGTACGCCATACCAACTAAGCTACGACCAAGGTAACTATTGCGTTAGAAAGTAAGTATTTAAGTTGTATTATAATATTAGACCCCCCATTTCTCGAAAACTAAGGAGCGTTGTATAAAATACATTGAACCTGAGACTAAGGGGCTTCTACCCTACAACATATATAAAAATAATCAAAATCTGTGATTACCAAGCTTGGCACTCTCCTTGTAAGACAATTTATCCAGCCAGGTTTGTTTTATCATTTTTGAGCAAGTGTATTTTTTTAAATATTCTGTTTCGAATTGTCCAGCACAGAAATATTAGAATTTGCCAACTACAGTTTATTGCGAAGATGATGTTTAAAAACATATAAATTATGATATTTTTTCCCGCATAAATTATTAATGAATTAATTCCACACTGTAATCTATATTGGTTTAAAGAATATATATTTTTAATATATATTTTTTATTATCAATTATTATTTTTTAAATATTTAAAGGTTGGATACTTAAACTCTCACAATATTTATTATTGTACTGATAAACAAACGAAAGTGTTTCAAGGAGAATATACAGTTATATTCTTTAAGTTTACTTTTGTTATGAATGTTTTATTCCACTAACGATTATTCCAGTAGAAAAAAAAGTGAGAGTTAACATGCATAAAAATAGCGCAATTCGACAGTAGCGACATTTGTAAAATTCATGTACTATACATGTGTATAAGGTAATTTATAAAGTAACCTGAAATAAGGAAATAAACAACATCAAATCCCAGCCTAACACGATACTGAATGAAAATTAACGGTAATGTTTTATGTATTTATTTATTTATCTATTTATTTTTGAGTAAGTTACGTGATTGCAGTCATTACGTGAAATATCTTTTTGTTACTCGTATTTGCAAATTGGCTCTGAATTGTGAATAAGCCGATTCCGTTAATCTAATTCAACGAATCTTGATTTTTTTTAAAACTCTTTAAAACTTTTTTTAATTTTTAGCATTTTTAAAATAATATTTTAAATATGCAAGAGCAAGATTCTTGTAATTTTTATGTATTTTGAGAATATTATTAAACAAAGATGTCACTAAAAAATCTTTATTATTTTTTAACATTTTTTTCTCTCAATTTTATTTTATGTTTTATTCTACTAACGATCCTATCGACTAAAAAAATGAGAAAGTTAATGTAATAAAGAAGCAGAAACCCAATACAGATATTTTTATTTAATATTTAGCATTTTAAAAATAATATTTTAAATATGCAAGAGCAAGATTCTTGTAATTTTTATGTTTTTGAGAATATTATTAAACAAAGATGTCACTAAAAAATCTTTATTATTTTTTTTAATTTTTTTTGTCCTCTCAGTTTTATTTTATGTTTTATTCTACTAACGTATCGATTAAAAAAAAAATGAGAAAGTTAATGTAATAAAGAAGCAGAAACCCAATACAGATATTTTTATCACAAAACTTTTGAACTTGTTATGTGATGTAGTTTATAAGGCAGGCACAAATAACGAAATAATAAACATAAAAGCCTAGCATAAAACGGATGGAATTCCTACTGAATGGAAATTAACAGAGTCATTTGAAAGACGTTCTGTGCATAAGTTGCTTTGCTGCATTCATTACAAGAAATATATATTTCCCTCGTGTGCAAATACACTGTTAAAACTACAGGTGACACATGGCACCCAAAAGGGGTGAAAGGCTTGTCTCACTGGTGACACCCCTAGGGGAGCCAAAATGGCACCCTTAACTAGGGTGAAAGGATGGCACCCCTAATACAGGGTGCCCCAAGGGGTGAAAGTATGGCACCCAGGGGAGAATAATGGCACCTCTACTCTAAGGTGCCCAGCGGCACTCCACAAATGAAAGCATCTCCCCCCCCCCCGCCCTTGTCTAGCAATTATATTGAAAAGAGTTTGTAAATTCTCATACTTAAAAAAGAAAAGAAAAAGCTAAACATATATAATTATAATGCAATGTTTAACTTTAGCTGCAATAAACTGATCAATACTTCATTTTCTCTGTTGAAATTTATACAAAGTTCAAAGTTGATCATCTCATGTCAAGGGTCGATCCCGACAAAATTTGGGGCCTATTCAGAGCTCCTTCACAAAAATCTATTTAATAAAACAAGCTCCTTCACAAAAATCAATTTTATAAAATGGGCCCCTTCAGAAAAATCAATTTGATAAAATGACACCTTCCACAAAATTTCTTTTAATAAAACAAATCCCTTCACAAAATTCCTTTTAATAAAATAGGTCTTTTCACAAAATTCTATTCCATAAAAACATACTATTTTTATTAATTATTTATTATTTTGTTATGTTTTAAAATGTGCAATTTGTAAACAATCAAGTTCACCAGAAAGGAAAACAAATAGGACTTTAAAAAGTTTTTGTTATGTTAATAAATGTTTGGTTCGAAAGATTGTTTACAAATTACACATTTTAAAACATATCAAAATAATGAATAATTAATAAAAATAGTAAGTTTCTATGGAATAGAATTTTGTGAAAGGGCCTATTTTATTAAAAGGAATTTTCTCAAGATACCTGTTTTATTAAAAGGAATTTTGTGAAGGGGTCAGTTTATGAAATAGATGTTACTGAAGGGGCCCAATTTATTAAATTGATTTTTGTGAAGGAGCCTGTTTTATTAAATATATCTTTGTGAAGGAGCTCTGAAAAGGCCCAAAATTTTGCCTGGATCGACCCTTGACATGAGATGATCAACTTTTAACTTTGTATAAATTTCAGCAGAGAAAATGAAGTATTGATCCTTTTATTGCTGAAAAGTTAAACATTGCATTATAATTATATATGTATAGCCTTTTTTTTCTTTTTTAAGTATAAGAATTCTCAAATTCTTTTCAATACAATTGCTAGACAAGGGGGGGGGGGGGGAGGGAGGCATTTTGTGAAAAATATAATAAATTTCACAAAATGCCCCCCCCCCCCACACACACACAAAAAAAAAAAAAAAAAAAAAACTTGCATCGACCCCTGCATGTGCAGGTTAATATCTATGAGAAATGTATTATATACATCATCAGGTCATTTTTGTTATCTTCAAAACCGGTTAGTATTTATTACCATATATATTAGTATTTATTACCATTTTAAGTTAGATGTAGTAGTACAGAGATATTTATTTATCATTATTATTTTAAGAGGGGAAAAAAAAATCTTCTAGCTATGCGAGTTAAATATATTTACATAAATCACTCAATCATCTAAGCCATTCTTACATCCAGCCACACTACTGTGAAATGTTCCAGTGTTTTATTAATATGTTATAGTACAAGAGACTCACAAAACATTTTTCAAGAAGACACATGTATAAATGTCAAATATCAATTCAGGAATTACGATTTATTTATTTTGTTAATAATTTATAATATGTAATGAGGTATATTTTTAGTTCATTTCATCATCAAACACAAGCTCTAAAAGTTTCGATAGTAAAAAGTATTTGATTAGTAAAAACATCTGCAGAAATTTATATTTTATCAAGTTTACTATTTCTTATGTTACAAAGTTTACTATTTCTTATGTTACAAAATTTATTATTTCTTATGTTACAAAGTTTACTATTTCATATTATCAAATCAACTAATTTAAAATTGTCAAATATTCAAATTAATACGTTTCAAGTTAGTAAAAATCAATTCCCTTTAAAACTTGTAAATTCTTTAATTGTTTACAAATTGTTTGTTTATATATCAGAAAAATAAGAAATTAAACTATTTTTTTTAAATATAACAACTTATGTTTCTCTCTCTATATTTTTTATTACTATAATAATGCATCATTAAATTTATTTCTAGATTGTAAACAACAAAAACTGTGCGAGAAAATTCATTAGATAAAAATATGAATAAAATGAAATTATTATAAGCTCTGCATAAATAATAATTTAAAAAACAAGCAAATAGGTGAGGCTACATCATTCTACTTTCACGAGATACAAATTTCAACTTTCCACATCAAGATTATAACTTAAAATGTCTGCTTGAAAATAATGTGTGGAGCCACTTGTAATACAACATAATATAAAATCTTTTTATAATAATAAAACATAATATACAAACAACACTGAAACATTTCACATACCTGTATATAAAGAGTGATTCTTTTTATTGACTCCCCTGGTTTATTTATTCTAAATAAATGTCGTTATTTAGTTATTATATTAATAACTATGCGGCAACGATTACGCAGCAGCGATGCACTGAAATTCAAAGTCAGCCATCTTGTTCGATCTCCCCTATGACTTGCGAAAAATGAGAGGAAACAAGTCAACACCTCATGAAGAGGAAACGAATCAGCGCATGCGCAAGATACCAGTCGAATGGCGGGGTGAAAAAGTTCGAGCAATATGCATTGTACGGCACCCTAATTAGCTTCAATCACCCAGTGAGTGACCAAATGGCCCCCTAATCACATTTTCAAGCCTGTACGGTACCCTAGCGTTTCAAACGGCACCAGAATTTCACCCCAGGTTCCCAAAAGGCACCGAATTGTCACCTGTAGTTTTAACAGTGTATGGTCTTTTAATTGTGAATAAGCCACTTTAATCAGACAGATTCGTTTTATAATTTTGTAAAAAATTGTGTACTTTTCTAAATATTTTGTTTCGTAAAAATATCCGACACAGGAGAATTTGAAGTAGATAACTAGAGTTTGGCTATACGTTTAAAGTGTAAAAAGTATATGAAATACTTCTTCTGAATAAATTATTTGTGACACTAATTTACCAATGTAATATATATATTTGATTTTTAAAACTAAAACAGTCTTTCTAAATAATTTTTAGCAATATTAGTCATATTTTAGAAATGTAACTGTGAGATTATTAATGAATTCCATATGTTATACTATTATTATTTTTATTTATTAAACAATGCTGTCCTATAAACTCCGACACTATTTTTTTAACCATGCATATTTCATACCCCTAACAACTATTTCATATAGCAACAGAATATTAATGCGCGCAAAAAGAGAGCAATCCCAACAGAGTAATTAGTACCTTTAAACTACTGAACTCATGAGTGAGATAATTTATCATGCAAACACAACAAACGAAATAATCAACTGTATAAATCATAAATTAACACAATGCTGAATAAAAAATAAATCTCCCACTTGAAGTATTTTCTATGCTTATTATGCATAGTTGCATGCGTATGTTGCACGACTACAGTCTATGCAGGAAATATTTTTTTTCTCGTGTGCGAATTCATTCTTTTAATTGTAAATAAGTCATTTTATTAAGATGGATTTGTTTTATCATTCATGATCAACTGTACTTGGAAATGCTGTTTCATCATTTGAAAATTTGAACTAGCTAACGAGAGTTTGGAGAAAAGGTGATGTTAAAAACGAACAAGTACATTTTTGTAAATAAAATATTTTTGAATCTAGTTCCACACTATGTAACGTTACTTTCTGGCACATTATCGTTTTGTTGGGCATTAAGAACTGTAATTTAAGTTTTAACAACATCAAATATTTATTTAGGCAGAATGAGGGACAAAGTAGAGACACAGTGAAGCTATTGGGTAGAATTAACTGATTCAGTTAGTCTTAATCAAAAATAAACTAAAAGATAGAGAACTGTTCCCCCTTTCAACTTGAACTTAATGTCTAGACACACTCAAATAAATCCTAAAGTCTACAATGGATTATCAGCTCAATTTACTAAAAAAGTACTTGCATCAAAATCACACTAAAAATTTTAATAACTAAGTGAAACTCCCTGAATTTCATTAGAATTTTATTCGGAGCACAAACAAATTTCCTTAACAATAATACTCCTCACATGCTGTTTTCAACTTCTTCGCCAATAAGCACTTATCACTCTAGAGATTTTCCGGCGAGACCGTACACATGATGCAGCAATCATAGTTTACAAATAGGAACAGTAACTTGATAACCTAGGTTCGACTGGACTCGTTAAAAAATCTATTTCTTCAGCGAAAGCCTCACAATTCATAGTGCCTGAACAACTACGTTCACCTAAATATTATAAATTCACAACATGCAAACGAAAATTCAATACCACCGAGCCCATAAGGACCCGACATTTACGCACACTTGTTAGCACACGAGAGAAGCAAGAATACATTCAAAAACGAGTGACCGATAGATTACATTTCTATATCGGTGGCCAACTCTCTACAACTGTAAAGCTTTTATCGTTTTAAAAAATAAATCTGTAAAAATACTATTTTTTATCACTTAATATACTTTGAATATTTGAAAGTGGGATTATTTATTCAGCACGGCAGATTTTTTTTCCCCTGTTTACTCTTTTTTTATCTCTTATTAAATTCTGAATATTTATGAGTGGGATTATTGAACTCTTTATATGTTTTATTATTGCGTCGTTAAACAGCGGTGTTTTTGAAAAAGTAGACATTAATTTTCCCCAATTTTACTTTAACTATGCAGTAAGGTAATAACCTAGGTTCGACTGGAACCGTTAACAAACCCCATTCCTGCAGCAAAACTCTCAGAATTTTTACCTTCTAAATAACTATATTCACCTAAATATTATAAATTCGAAACATACCAACTCAAATACCAACGAACCTTTTCACCCTTTGTGAAACTTAGAAGCAAAAATGAAAATACCCAACATTTAAGGTGAGTTTATATAGGATCCCCGACAAAATCTCGTAAATCATTATTCTGACCTTTCTTTTCCAAATGTTCTGTGGTCATCAATAAAAAAGGGAGTCTCAACAAAAGAAAGAGGAGACGATGACGTGTCTGAAATCTTTTCCGCTGACATCTGCCCTTTAGAAAGCTCCTGAAGACTGACCACATGAAAAAATTACCGCTTAAACGTAGTCTGTTTTAAGCTGCTTTTATTCATATCCTGAACAAGTCAGTCTAAGATAGGCAACAATCACATGTCTTCCTATCCTTTTTAAATCATTTTGTGGTTAACAACAAAAGAAAGGGGCGGTTTCCGAGCTGTCAGTGGCTCCTGCTTTTGACCTATGAACTTTAGACATGCTAAGAAAGTCATAAAAGTTGAAAGGGGCCGTTTCACCACATACGATATACGATTGACTAGAACGCAGTCTGTTTGGCTCTTAAACCTTTACGCACACGCGTCAGCACACAAGAGAAGAGATTGCATTCAAAAACTGAGTCACTCATAGACTACATTTCTGTATCGGTGGGTAATTTGCCACAATCGTAAATTTTTTATCGTTTTAGAAAATAAAGCTTCCTTAAATATACTATTTTTTATAACTTACTGTATTTTGGATACTTAAGAGTGGGATTATTGAACTCTTATAACGTTTTATTATTGTGTTTTTCATCAGGGATGTTTCAGAAAAACTAGTCGTTCCTTTTCCTCAACCTTACTTTAATTATGAATGTTGCATTTTACTAACAACTCTTTAACTTAAAAAATGAGAATGCTTATATGCAAAAAGAAAGTAAAATCCCAATAGAGACATTAGTATAATAAAACTACTAAATTTGTGTAGGGTAATTTATCAAGTAGTTCAAACAAAAAGTAAAACATCACAAAATTCTAAACTATGACGATACTGAATGAAAGTTATCTGAATCATTTTGAAAGAATTTTTGCATTACGTTGCGTGCCTGTAGTCATTAGAAATATATTTTTCTCATGCGCAAATTTGCTTCTTTAATTGTGATTAAGCCCCTGTATTCATTCGGGTTTCTTTTTTAACTTGTGAGAAATTGCGAACTTTTATAAATTTTGTTTCGTAGAAATTTCCAGCGTAGAAAAATAGCGTGAAATAGCTAAATATAGTTTGGACGCATAAGATAAAGAAATTATGTGGTGTGATCTAAAGTTTCCAGGAATGGATTTAGTATAATTTGCGGATCAAATAAACTTGTGTTGAACCAGAAATATCACTTAGTAAGTGAGGTCAGATATATATATTAGAAAAATATTTCTAATTACAGATTATTAAATAGAATGTATGGTCCTAAATATTTTTATTTGATCCACGGACTATTCTAAATGTGATCTCGTATTCCCAATACAAGAACTTCTGAATCGCACCACATACATGAAGTACGATTTCCGCATAAATTATTTATGAATCTCATGGTACAATATAATCTTTATTTTTTTAAAGACTAAAACAGTCTTTCAAAATATTTTTTTTCAACCTATGTTATATTTTAGAAACGCAGTAGAAGGATTATTATAATTTTTTCTTATGTTTTCTACTTTTATTGTTAAACAATTATGCTCGTAAAAAACCGACATTTTTTTAAAAACCTTGCATGATTTATATCCCTAACGACTGTAGCGATAGAATGTTAAAATGCCTAAATAGAGCCAAATTGAGACATTTGTAGCATTAAACTACTGAACTTGCGTGTAGGGTAATTTATCAAGCAATCACAACAACTAAATAATCAACATCATAAAACCCCCAACTTAACATGACACCGAGAATAAATATTAACTATGTCATTTGAAATGTTTTCTGTAGATAGCTTGCGTGGCTGCAGTCATTACAAGAAATAACTTTTTCTCATGTGCAAATTTGCTCCTTTAAGAACTACGCTTGTCACGCGAAAATACTCGCAAGCTTTTTTAAGTCTATGGGAACGTTAATTTTAAATTTTTCGCTTGCATTTTAATATTTTTAATATCTAGCTAAAGGAATCGCAATAAACATTGGTGTAATTACGCATCCAACGTTTATTGAAGTTCTTTTACCTGCGGCGTATTCTGTGGAATTGTTTAAGAAAACAGATCAGATGACATTCTCAAAAGGTTGTCTGAGTTAAATGTATTCACCGGACACGTCCAGGATAGCTTAGTAAGGTCTGCTTTAGGGTAAGGTCCTGTGTTCAGATCCCTGCCTGGACACTTTTTTGCTCAGTTGGAAAAATACAGATTGTAGGATTTCTTCACAAACCAGATTGATTGTTTTAAAATAATGAAGTGTGTTATCATATGTTGTCAGAAAAATAGCTTTAATGTTAACATAATGTGCGTGCATTGTTCAATTCCAAAAACTCATATTTTTATGTTTTATTTTAAATTGATATATTTTTTTAATTAGTATATATTATTATAAATTGATTGCAGTTTCTGCTTTTTTTTTACTTTGAGTTTTACACATCATATCTTCAAGAGGGTTTGGCTTGTATGTATATATATATATATATATATTATGAGTTTTAATTGCTCTAGGGAATATTTTAGCACCTAAATCCTAATCCTCTGCTGCGCTTATGTGTGTAATGATAATGCAATATTCTAATTTAAAAAAAAGCATTTTCGAGAGTTGAATTTCAAGAAAAATTATTCGATTTTTTTTTTAAGATGTTTTTTAATTATTCATTTATTCAATAATTCTATATTATCATAAGTAAAATAAATTCTTTATGCATTTGTTTCTTCATAGTTTAAACTTTATAAATATATATTCAAAATTCTTATGCCACAGAATAAAGATAACTTTTTCGCCTCTCTGTCCTTTAAATTAAGAACACGCAAATATAATTCTTCGATTCATCTTTTTGTAGAAGCCTTTTAGAATTTAACATATTCAAAAAATATTCAATATGCGGAAATCTAATATCAAAACATTTTACAAGAGCAAAATAGAATTTCGAAATAAATTACTTTCAAAAATAAATCTGATGTCTGCTCGAAATGCGAAAGGCTTTTCCATTGAAGTTACAATGTTATCTAAAATATATCTTAAATTGACAGCAAAATAGTTTTAACGACAATATAATGTCTATGCATTGTTCGATTCCCCAAACTCATATTTTTATATTGCTTTTCATTTTGATTTTTCGAAAATTCTTTTTAGTATTATTATTGTAAATTTTGATTTTGAGTGATTTTAGAACTTTGACAGCATTATGACTTTGTTTGCTCCCTCTGTCAAACTCTTTCCTTTATATTTATGAAATTTCTTTAAACACTAGCAATTCCTTTCTTATTTTTTCGATCTCAAAATTTTTAGAAGATCGGTGCGTTGACAGGCATGCTGTCAAAATTTTCCAAAGATTGCTGTTTTTTCTTTGGCTCATTTTCTATCTTGTGTTGACGTATTTTTGATACGATGACGTTTTACGCTTTTGCTTAGCTTGTATTTTTACTAGTTGTTTTCCCACTGTTCTAAACGGAGAATTTTGCTGAACCAAAATTTTCTGAAGTATCATGACAGTAATAAAATAAAATTTGTTTTTATTTAAGTTGTTTTAACAACTGACATTAATTTACTGAAAGTTTAAATTTCAAAAAGTAATTTCTTGTGTGTGTTTTTTACCCACTTATATCCATTAATTATCGGTGAGGTCGGTAGTTATACATTATTTTATTTAGACTTATATAATGGGTGAGTGAATATTAAATCTATCAATTTAGAATTTTATAAATAATAGTTACGTGAGAAACAATATAATTGACTGAACAATTGATATAAATCATGTATTTTTTTTATTTATTTTATTTATTTTATTATTATAATTTTTTTTACACACGATTTTATTTTTCTGTGTAAGACAATACACATTAAATTTAAGCTAAAGATCATTTTAAAAGAGAACATATTTTAAATCTGCTAAACAATTGATGCAAATTCTCTATACGTAAATTATTTTAAGCATGAATTTTTTAATATTCTGTATACACTAAGCATTAGATTTAAGCTAAAGACTATTTCAAAGGAAAACAAAATACTTAAAATCTGCTTAACAATTGATGAAAATCCTGGATCTGTAAATTATTTTACACACGAAATTTTAAATTTTCATATACACTACAGATTATATTTAAGTTAAGGATACTTTCAAAAGAAAATAACAATATTTTAAATCTCCTTTAGTTATTTAATTAGCAAATCAACCATAAAAAAACGGCGAAAAGAACTTTTATTAATTAACCTTATATAAAACGAAACAGCAATGTATTTTAAAATAAAAAATGGAATGAAAGAATATACAGCGTTATTCAAAATAAATCATCCGATTTCAAAATTCCATATTTTCAAAAAGAAACGACACAGAATGATAAGTAATAAACGAATACAAAGGAAAACTAGTCGTTGGAGGGCCACCGTAATACTTACCCATCATGGATTTGCATAATATAAAATATAAAAATAAAACATATGTAAACTATCGATAAAATGCATTGCAATTCGAATAAAATCGTGGCTTGATGACGTCATAAACTTTAAATGCTCTATTACTGAATTGCGTAAAAGAAACATCCTTATAACTCTAAAATTGATAATCATACACTGGTGTGCAAAACTTAAGCAACAAACACAAAATGCTAATTTCTGCACACGTGAGTACTCAAAAAGAAATGCTAAAAAGAGCAAGTGTAGAAAAAAGGTACTACCCTAACAGCACGGCCAGTCGATGTGAAGTCCACTTGACGTCACACATAGTTAGAAGTGTCACAATCGCTACGGTGAATGAAAATATGGGATCTTTCACTGCCTCATTATTACTTTCAAATGATTGTTAACACTGAAAAGTCACTGTGACTGTCGCTTTGTGATGGGTCACCAGGCGACATCACAATGAAGTCACCTTGCGATTCTCAAGTCACTGTCAGTTGAAGACTGAACATTGAAGTCATTGTGAGCATTGCATTGTGATGAGTCGCCAAATAATGTCACAGTGAAGTCGCATGGTGACTTTCCGGTGATCAGCAATCTACTGTGAAGTCATCATTGCACTCCTTTGTGAAAAGTCACCAGATGATTTCATTTTCTGTCACTTGGGAACTCGTAACGGAACAGCTATCATGATGACTTTACAATGGAGTGTCAAAATGACAGCCACATGAGAGTCATAAGATGACTTCATTGTAAAGTCACCTGGTGACTCGTCAAAAAGCAGCAGTCATGGTGACTGTTCAGTGGAGTGACCAAATGAGAGTAAAAATGAGACGAATGAAAGATATTACGTTTCTGTTCATTGTAGTGACTGTGACAATTGTGACCGTTTGTGATATCAAGAAGACTTTACATCGACTGTCTGTGCTGTTAGGATAAGTACCTATTTTCTACACTTGCTGTTTATAGAATTTCCTTCCTTTTCAGAAATTAGCATTTTGTGTTTGTTGCTTAGGTTTTGCACACTAGTGTATTAACTAACTATTTACTGCGTTTGATTAAGCGTCTCATTTCCAATTAAAATAAATCTTTGAATTGAAATTTGAATGAAAACAGGGTCATGAGAAATCGAAGAGTGGGGAAAATAGGATTACAAATATCTCGGCAACTCATTATCCGATCAACTTCATTTTTTACGAAAAATTTATGTTTTTTTTATTGTCTTTTATATTCACTCCTTGAAATAAACAATTTCGAAAATTTTTATGTACCTTTTATCAGAACGAATATTTCGAGAGTCCGAAAAAAATAGTTGGGGATAATCGAGGTTACTGAAATTCAATAAGCTTCTTCCCATTATTACATACTAAGTATATATCGAATTTCAAGTCTCTATCTCAGTTTGTTTGGAAGCTAGAGCGTTTACAGACGCACACACAAACACATAGACAGACGGCCGGCAATTTCTTTTATCTAAAAATATATTTTTCGGAATCTCCAGTGTCTGAAACGTGTAAATCAGTCAAATTTTTTTTTTCAAAACGATTACAAGACTTACTCTATATTATACGTATGATGGGTAGTAATATGGAAGTTTCATATTGTGTACAATAGATGTGTTCTCGTTTGTTATTAGTGAAGCTATTTTAGAAGACATTCAGCGGCAAAAGTCATAATGTCGTCCGCAGTGCAGAATGCTGTTTGTGTGCTGTCGTTTGCGCGGTATGGGTCTGCAACCAGCCTGAAAATCGTAAAAAGTACAGAATTAATCGACCTACTGTTAAGAGTTTTCGAAGGTGGTATCATGAGATTCAGATCAGTGCATGTCTTCGTAAAGGGGAAAATACGGGGCGACCAGGCATATCTGCGGAAAATGTTGTAAGAATGAGAGACACTTTTCTCTACGAAACCCAGAGATGTTTGTTTAACATTTTTTCTAATTATGCCATTATCAAAAATATTTCTTTAATAGAAAAATATAATGCAATAAATGAAAAATTACATTACAGAATAGGATTGATGATTATAGAAGTACCTCTAACCAGTGAGTAAAATGTGGGGATTAGTTTAAGCAATTTTTGAGTACTTTGACTTCGAAGTGCCTTTCTTGAATCTACTTTCTCTGTACGTTGATGTATAATAACTTATTAGTCCAGAAGGCAGCGTTACATTTTGACAACCTATTTTAGCATCGCTGTTTTTTGAATAGATGATAAGTTATAGATGGTACAGATACCAAACTGTCAGTCAGCTGGAATGTTCGTAGATACAATTCGTGAGATACAGTTTTCAAACAAATTGCACTTCAAAAAAAATTTGTTTACCTACGAGACGGTGAAAATCTTGAAATTGTGCTGTGTTTAGAAGTTAAAAAACTTCCCGTAAAATCGAAATTTATTCGTCAGGTTTTGCAACCGTCAATATGACGTCAGTGTTACGCATGGACGTGTTTTTGATTTATAATATATATATATATATATATATATATATATATATATATATATATATATATATATATAATTATAATATCTATGAATTTCAAAAACATATCAAGTTCTAATATCATTCTACTAAAATCTACTAAGAGATAATTAATGATATTGTGTAATCAGAATACCACATAGCTAATAATTAACTTGTGCAATCATAAAATTACCATAGCATGTGCTTCAATGGTAATTAGCCAAATTTACTCATACCTGAAGAACATTTAAAAAGAAAGAGAGAAAAAGGGGAAAAAATTATAAATTGGAGTTGCTATTATGTAAACACAAATGGATTAATAAATTAATTATGAACATTATTCAGTGGAAAAACTGGACCACAAGAGAACCAATCAAGAATTGGATATGAAAAAACACATGTGGATGTACTCGTCAGCTTGGCTGCACCCACATGTGTTTTAAAAATAATTCAGTATTTCATAATTCTACTGGCATGATGCTAAGTACAGTAGAATCAGCCAAGTATACTGAATTATTACCAGACAACAATTGGAAAAATTTAAAATTGGAAATATGTAAAATGTAAATAAAAAACCATTAAGAAATATATAATATATCACTTACAACGATTATCCTAAAATCTTTATAAATCACCACACTATATAACCACCAGATATCATTTTTGAAATAATATTGGAATTTTGAACCCTTAAATTGTAGAAAAAATGTTTTACTCACAAGAATGATACAGTATCCTCAAAATATAGCAACTTCTTCATAATGATCAATTCCACATGGCACGTATCAAACATGTTGACATTCGAGTCGAGTTGAGAGAAATGATTTGAAAGACAAGTTGAGAGCTCATTTTTTTAAAAACACAACTCGATCAATGACACCCCAACACAATATAATTAAAAAACACACAAAACTATTCTGTTGATAATACTCTTATAACAAAATTATATATATATATGTATAAATTTGATGTATAAGCTAATACTTCTATTCCTACCAATTTATTGTTTTTGCTATTAGTGTTTTTACAGTTACCTGCAAAGTATTATAATAAATTTTCTTTCTAAGTAATAATATATATATATATATATATATATATACTATATTAAATTTTAATTTTATGTCTTTTCTTTTAGGTAAGTGCCAAAAAATCTATCTTTTTTTGTAATTTTGTCAAGAAAATGTCACAGGTACATAAACATATATATTACATTTTTATTTTTATATATTTCTGTAAATTTTATGTTTGTGATACCAAAAATACGCTTTCGTTACTCTTGATTGTTGCGCATGGTTTGAACGTCATTTTCTTTTCTTGAAAATGAAATTATAAATTCAATATTGCTTATTTTGACGCGTAATAGATGTTGATTTATTAAAATATTTAAAGTTTCCCTGTAAAAAGACGGTACACGATAAGAGGACTATTTTAAAACGTAAAATAATGTTGTGTAAATTTGTCAATTTTAACGAAAGTTAAAACATATAAGGTCAAAAAAAGATATGAAAACAGACAGACAGACAAACATATCATTTTTATATGCGAATGATACGAGTCTGCAGACCGAAATCATTTCAACCAAAAAAATAAAGTATACAAATTGGACCATTTGTTCAAGAGTTCAAATAATTGTGTTACCTCCATCGTTGAAAGTCGGTTAATAAATCGATTAAAAATAATTAAATTATGATTGATTATACGCTGAGAAAACAATCTGGAAACACTGAATACGTAGTTTAAAAAAAAGTTTATTCTTCACTCTTATTGTTGTCTTAAAAGAAACTGAGGAAAAGAAAAAAGTTAAATCTATTACCACGTGACTCAGCAATAAATATTTGTTTATTGCTATAATTTAGCAATTGAAGTAATATAAAAATGCTTTTTCATTCTCTTGAAATTGAACAAAAACTATTTTTTAATAAATTTATTAGTTCGCGTTTTCTATCAAGCTTAAATAAAAGCGGTAAATTTTCCATAATTCGGTTCCACGCCAAATCATATATTGTAACAAAAATGTTTTGGAACAACATGAAATGCAGTTTGGAAATGAAGCGTGTATTTTAATGAATGCTTATTAAAACGTGTTATTAAATATATATATATATATATTTACTTACCCATCACATACGTAGTATAGGGTAAGTCTTGTAATCGTTTTGAAAATCGAAAAAATTTTTTTGACGGATTTACATGTTTTTTAGACACTGAAGATTCCGAAAATCCTGTTTTTATATAAAAAAAAAAATTGCCGTCCGTCTGTCTGTGTGTCTGTAAACGCTCTATCTCCCGAACAAATTGAGATAGAGACTTGAAATTTGGTATGTACTTAGTATATAATAATAGGAAGATGCTTATTGAATTTCAGTAACCTCAATTATCCGGAACTATTTTCTTCGGACTCTCAAAATAGTCATTCTGATAATAGGTACATAAAATTTTTCGAAATTGTTTATTTTAAGGAGTGAGTATATGCTATATATATATATATATATATATAACAATATAAAAACATAAATTTTGCATAAAGAATGAAGTTGATCGGATAATGAGTTTCCGATATATTTGTAATCCCATTTTCCACACTCTTCGATTTTTCATGACCCTGTATTTTATTCAAATTTCAATTCAAAGATATATTTTAATTGGAAATGAGACGCTTAATCCGACGCAGTAAACCCTTAGTTAATAGAATTATCAATTTTGGAGTTATAAGGATGTTTCTTTTACGCAATTCAGTAATAGAGAATTTAAAATTCATGACGTCATCAAGCCAGGATTTTATTCGAATTGCAATGCATTTTATCAATAGTTTATACATGTTTTATTTTCATATTTTATATTATGCATATCCATGATGGGGAAGTATTACGGTGGCCCCCAACGACTAATTACTTTTATATTTATTTTTCATTCTCGCTTAATTTTCCTTACATATATGTCTATTATAGTTAATCAAAATAGAAAGAAAAAAGGCTTAAAAAAAAGTATACTTTGTGAGTATCGTTTTCTTAAAGTTCAAGGACGAAAATTTGGGTAACATCCAGCAAGAAGAAAATTGACAACATACTTCTTCTTCTTGACTCTTTCTGTTTTCTTCTCCAGCGTAATAGAAAGATAAGATCTAATTACCAAAAGAAATCTGTGTTTTGGTGTTTGTTTTTTGTAGTACACTACGGGAAGTGAAGTTTGTCGTTGTTCTTATTTTAATTAAGATCGAAATAAAAAATTAATTACAAAGTCTTTTAACGAACTGCTCACAAAATGTATGCAAATTTAAATCATCAATGGCATTTCACGTTATATAGTTTTTTCGTTGCTTAAATGTAGACATGACAAATTTTTAATAAAGTAGCATTTGAAATACACATATCCTTCACGTAAAAAAAATACGTATCAGAAACTTTTTTTTTCGTTTTAAATTAATGAAAAAGAAACGCCATACTTAATTTATAAAAAGGGCTGGATGTTCCCATTAATTTGCATTTTCCCTGTCATTTATTTAATTATAAAATGGGTATATATTTAATAAGTTATAACAATTTTGTTACTAATTTATGTATGCATTTTATTTATTCTTTTTTCTTAATAAGATAGATGTAAGAAATGTAAATTTATATACATATTATTTTGCTTATCTTTTATTTACATAGTACTCTGTAAAAATATGCAAAATCTGTGTATTTTTTGTATGATGTTAAAGAAAATGTCGCTTTTTAAAGCTAAGAGTTCAATGCCCGTAAATTTACGTCATGAAAGTTTTTTTTTTTTTTTTTAAATACTGGTACAATTTGGGTTGGGTTGATTTATGACGGCCAATTATCAACACGAGGGATATAGGCCCTGGGCTGGTACAATTTGGAATTTTTAGGAGTAAAACCCATTGATCTAGACAAAACCCTTTTTTTACTGGCTTTGCCTGGTACCTCTGCTGCCGGCTAATTTTACCTGGATATATTTCACAGCGTACCCCATAAAAATTGCTTTATAATATGTCTATAGATTATAAGTTTGTTTTCACGTCTTTCTAGCCTTCCAATCTGTAATTATTGTATAATGGAATAAGGTTTACGAATCATTTATCTTATAAAGACATACTAATCGTCACTGGGATTGGTTTTAAAAATATGTGTCTATGCATTAAAAATAATTAATTACAGTTTCTTCATATTCATATTATTTTACAATATAAAATATTATTTTTTGTTTCAGAAATATCTTAAATAATATAAGCAATAATATGAGTTAATAACACCGAACGGCTGTTACTGAAAGCAAATAACACGAGTAAAAAAAGTTCTTCGAATAACGGGAATAGAGAAGGTCATATTAATCATAACGTATATAATAAAATATTACATAAGTTATATATTCTTCTGCAATTGAATTTCAATATGTTATATAAATCTAATTGTACTGGAAGAAATTCGGACTCATTAAAATGCTTTAAAGTGAATTATTTTTATTTATACATATTTACCAATAATTACAAATTGAAAATATAACAGTATATTATATAATCAATTTTTTTGTGAACGCATATCAAGTAAATGAAGAAAACTTTGGTTCAATGTTTCTACAAATTATATCAAACCGTTTAAGAAATAATCCAAGTTTATTACCATTAAAAAAAAAAAAAAAAAAAAAAAAAAATTAATATATATAAATATTCATGATTTTTTTTGTGCAAGATTTTGCTTCTGTTATGAGGATTTTATTTATTTAAATTATTGATATTCCAATAACATATTTATTACAACTTAATTTATTTTTGTCACACACTATATATATATATACTAGCAAGCTACGCCCGCTGCGCTGGTCGGTTTCTACAAATGAACCTTGAATCAAACGAAATATATCGTTTAATTTGACCTTGTATTTGAAAGCAATTTGTATATTTACCTGGAATATCCTGCCACATTACTGAAAAATGACGTGATTGCGCTATTATATTTTCTGATGTGCAGTCAAAATTTTAGCTGTTAAGGACCAACTCTTTTATTTGGCATTTATTGCTAAGGTCTGCTAAAGAATGATAAAACTATATGCAATATACTAACACCATCACTAAAAATAGTCGAACTAACAATGCAAACAAATTAACTAACAAAATCCATTCAGAAGAAGTTCTTATAAAGGCTAATCTTTGATAATCGGGTTCATCTGATTATAGAACTTTTCCACATAATTATAAAACTATCAGAACGATATAAAATATACTAAAACCATCCTTATAAATTATCTACTTAACAATGCATGTCGCAAAAAAATACGCCCGGTAAAAACTTTCAAAAAGGATAATGTTTCGGAATCGGGTTCACCTGACTATATAACCTTCACACATAACTGTTTGACTAAGCAACGTACAACAATATATAGTACATTAAAACTATTCCTGAAATAGCATCTAACTAACAATACAATTCTCATCAAAATCCGTCCAGTTGAACTTTTTCAGAAAGCTAATCTTTCATAATCGGAATCAAATATTGAAAAGGCTAATATTTGATAAAAAAATGGTCACCCGATTTTCGAATTTCCTCTATAATTCTAGAACTAAGCGACGTAGAATGATATGTTATATAATAAAACTTTCCCTAGAAAATTATCTAACAGTGAAGGTTCCATCGCAATCCATTCGGCAAAATCTTTTAAAAAGGCTAATATTTCATAATCGGATTGATCTGATTATAAAACTTCCCAGAATAATTCTATAACTAAGCTACGTAGAACGATATGTTATACAATAAAACCTTCCCGGAAAAATTATCTTACAGTTTAAGTTCTACGAAAATTCATTCCGCAGAACTCGAGTTATAAGCAGCCGGAACGAAATTCCATATATGTAGAAGTAAATAGAAGTATATTGCCATTATAGTTTGCATTTGAATTTAAAAAAAAGGTACTTTTCGGTTGGCCGGGCGCCAGTGATGTATGTATAGAGTTTATTACTAATTATCTCTTAGGAGATTTAATTAGAATGTTACAAGAACTTGATATGTTTTTTGAAATTCAAAGATATTATAATTACATATATATATATATATATATATATATATAACCATTAATGAAACATTACCGAAACACCAACTGAAACTTGAAAATATGATTTAGGAAGTAATAATTTATTGACAACGAAATTGCAACCCCAGCACTATGAATATAGATATTAAATACTTATTTAAAAGAAGTAGAAATTTAATTAAAAATTGAATGAAATAAATAGAATGAATGAAATTTGTGGAATTTATACAGAATTATCAAGTCCCAAATGCATAAATTCCACAAATAAAATGAGTGGTGTCATCTTCATATTAGCATTAAAATTGCTAAAGATTATGAATTTGGGACGACCACTCAAACACATATCCATCTAGAAAAAAAAAAGACTTAAAGATCATAAAACAAATACATTACTAATACAATACCATAATGGAGAGATACCTTACCCGTATTTATAAGAGAAAAACTTGATAATAGATCTCCAAATATCAAAAACAACGCGATGAAGATGGATTCCTGCAACACAACACTGACCAGATACATGAAGACATCAATAAAGGCAATGAATTGAAAAAAAAAAATTCTAAATGATGCCAAAAACATTATTAGAAGATTACAAACCATGTTGCCAAAACAATTTAGAAAATGAATTACTTGGATATGGAATATTTTAAAGCATCACAAACCATGGTGCTTCCATCTATGATTTAGAAAATGAATTACATGGATATGGAATATTTTAAAGCAAACAAACCATGGTGCTGCCATCTATGATCTGAATATATAGTGAATATACAATGGAAAAATCAATATTAAAAATGGAACCATTCTATCAAAAGTGATAATATTTAGTTAATAAATATAAATGAAATTAAAAATAAAATAAATAATATTTAGATAATAAATATATATGAAATTAAATATAAAATGAATAATAAATCCAATTACATTAATGTAAAAATGGATGTAGTAATGATTAATTAAAATACTAAACTTGAATTAAGATGGTATGGAGTTAAAGTTAATATTAAATATATGATACAAGAGGTTAGGGAATAACATTAATTTAAATTAATACACATTATTTTAGCGTTTAAGAAAGTAATACATTATATTAGAATATGATATTGTCCACCGTGGCCAAATTAACATACTAAATTATGTGAATTAAGATGCTACTGATTTAAAAATAATATTAATTAAATATTGAAATTAATAGTAACATATTATGTTTTTGCAAACAAAGTTAAGAATTAAATACACATGATAGAAGTAGTTAGGGAAGAAAATTAATTTAAATTAATATATATTATATTAGCGTTTAAGAAAGTATTACATTATGTTAGAATATGATATTGTCCACCATGGGCATAAAAGTAAATACAATTAATCAATAAACATTTTTAATAGTAGTGAATAATACATTTAAATTAATTAATGAAGATTTAAATAAAACTACAGTAATACGCATATAAAAGTACTACATCAAAGTCAATTATAAAATTTGTATTAGCAAACGTATGTGTAAATCAAAATGCCCCCATTTTTTTAAAAATAAATTAACCATGCGTTTTTACCATACAACTCCGCCACACACCTCTTCAATCCAACATCTACCCACCCAGCCGTCCTATTATAATTAATTAATTAATTTTTTTTAATAATATTATATGTTTTTTATACATTTTTTAACGCATGTGTTAATATATATATATATATATATGTATGTATATACAGGGTGATTCATAAAAGATGGGCAGAACTTTAAGGGGTTATAGTACACTTAAAGACAAATAATATTAAATAGGAGACTAAGGGTCCCAGACGTATTCCCAAGGAGATAGGGGGCATTAAAGTTTAGGGTCCGAAATTTCAAATGATTATAAAACATGGAAAAATTGGTCGATTCGTTTGCGGTTTTTGCAAAAAATTTTCTTTATGCCAGTATTTTCTTGAAATAAAATTTTAAAGTTCAATTTCAAAAAATGCCGATAGGGGGCGCTTTAGACTTTGGAGTAACAAACAACTATTTTTTAACGTTATTTTTTGTATTTCTTTAAATGATTTCGAAAGCTTAGACTTAAACTTAAATTTTGATCTAAAAATCTGAGTCCTAACGAGTAGTTAAGTAGCGTAAACTGAAATTTGAAATTTGAAACCCTTCTCCCCCCAGAACAAAAATCAGTTATTCCCGATCTTTGTGTCGTAGATTAGGCTCTAACTACTGCCGCGTTTTGCTAAAATTATTCTTTATGTCAGTATTTTCTTGAAAATAAATTTTAAAGAAAATTTTCAAAAAATTCCGATAGAGGGCGCTTTAGACTTTGGAGTAACGAACAACTATTTTATACCGTCTTTTTTTGGGGACGATTGAAGGCTCTTATGTATGAGACACCCATTGAATCCCCCGAGGAACTGGTCGCCAGACTTTCCGCCGCTGTAGGGGAAGTGCTCGAAAAGCCTGATGTTTTCGCGAATGTTCGCCGTTCCATTCGTCGCCGTTGTTCTGCGTGCATAACCTCTGGTGGTCACAATTTTGAACATTTATTGTGATTACATGTTAATAAATATGCTTTGGTAACATAATCCTAATTTGTGTCTTTTTACCTCGTATCACAGCACACAATGTGTGGACATGGTAAACTGAACTGTGCTCAGGAGTAGAAATTTCAAACCCCTCTCCCCAGAAACTTAACCACGTCTAACGATTCAGATTTTGGGCTGAAAATTTAAGTCTAAGCTTTAGAAAGCATTTAATGAGACACAAAAAATAACGGTATAAAATAGTTGTTCGTTACTCCAAAGTCTAAAGCGCCCTCTATCGGAATTTTTTGAAAATTTTCTTTAAAATTTATTTTCAAGAAAATACTGACATAAAGAATAATTTTAGCAAAACGCGGCAGTAGTTAGAGCCTAATCTACGACACAAAGATCGGGAATAACTGATTTTTGTTCTGGGGGGAGAAGGGTTTCAAATTTCAAATTTCAGTTTACGCTACTTAACTACTCGTTAGGACTCAGATTTTTAGATCAAAATTTAAGTTTAAGTCTAAGCTTTCGAAATCATTTAAAGAAATACAAAAAATAACGTTAAAAAATAGTTGTTTGTTACTCCAAAGTCTAAAGCGCCCCCTATCGGCATTTTTTGAAATTGAACTTTAAAATTTTATTTCAAGAAAATACTGGCATAAAGAAAATTTTTTGCAAAAACCGCAAACGAATCGACCAATTTTTCCATGTTTTATAATCATTTGAAATTTCGGACCCTAAACTTTAATGCCCCCTATCTCCTTGGGAATACGTCTGGGACCCTTAGTCTCCTATTTAATATTATTTGTCTTTAAGTGTACTATAACCCCTTAAAGTTCTGCCCATCTTTTATGAATCCCCCTGTATATGTATTTGTGTAGATATATGTATGTATATACATGTATTTGTGTAGATATATGTGTGTAGATACATGTATATATATATCACTGGCGGCCGGCTAACCGAAAAGTACCAAAAAATAAATACTGCAAAAATGCAGTCGTACACTTAAAAAAAAAACACCTTTTAGTTTAAAATCTCTCATCAAAACTGTTTTTCTTTTTTTTTAAATAAAATTAGTAAGAGTTTTTTCTTTTATTTTTCCAGATGTATAGCCATTTCAGTTCTTTTTGCAACAAAAAAAGACACCTTTTGGCTTAAAATCAAATTGTTTGGGGTCAAAAGTATAATCAAAATCGCCAAAAACAAAAGATACATCACCAAATATTGTTTCAATATATAAATATTGCCTCTTGAGTAACGAACATTCCGAATCATGTTTAAATTAAATATTTTCGTTTTATAATATTCTCTCATCAAAACTCTTTTTTTTCTTTCTCTTTCTTTTTTCTTTCTTTTTTTTTATAAAATTAGTAACAGTTTTTCTTTTATTTTTCGACATGTATAACCTTTTCATTTCTTTCTGCAACAGTAATGATCGCCAAAATATTAGCAATGGTAATCTTTTCGGCCAAAATAACAGAAATTTCTATCATAATTCTATAACTAATATACGTAGAACGTTGTGTTATATACTAAAACCTTCCCTGAAAAATTATATCTCGAACAGTGTAAGTTTCATCAAAATCCATTCGGCAGAACTGGAGTTATAAAGGAACGGAACGAAATTTCCGTTTGTGTTTTATATATATAGTATATATATATATATATACATATATCTCGTATTTTAGTTTTTAAAGTATTCTTTCACGTAAAATAAAATAGTCACCCATTCAAAATTTGAGCGTTCCTGTTATTTTCATACCACTTGTTTTCCCCATATTTGCGCAAAAAAATAATGAGACTGAAATTATTTTCTAATGATTTAAAACAGAAGAAAGAAAGAAAGAAAAAAATATAAATAAAGAAAAAAGAGAAAATCACATCTTAAAAACTGCTACACGTATATATTTTATATTTATTCTTAGTTTTTGCTGTATTCGATATCAAACGTTTTAATGCTGATTTTTGTTTTATTATTATTATTATGACCTTCTATTCTCATTACTAGAAGAATTTTTTTACTCGTGTTATTTGCTTTCAGTAACAGCCGTTCGGTGTTGTTAACTCATATTAATGCTTTCAGAACAATGTTTATGACCTTCTATTATCATTATTACATTTTTTAAAACACATTTTAATGCTTTACGTAACATTCGTTGGATATCAGCAGCGTATTTTAAAACCCAATTTAGCCTATGTGACCTTGTATTGTAATTATATTACAGCTATTCTATTTGACTATTTTTTTCTGTAGCATATAATTGAGAAATAACCTTTCTCTATATACATCTTTTAGTTTTAATTATAAAATTTATTTTTTAAGTCATTTAATATCGTCATCCATTATAACTTTAATCTCGCCTATTATTTTTTTTCCTTTCACTGAACACTTCATATAGAATGTAACTGCTGAGAAATCATTTTTAAATTATCCCCATGAAATCTGAACGTTTTACCTGTTAGTGGTTTACTATTAACTCATCCCGCTTGACGTAGTGCACGTTTCACAAACGTTCAATCTTTTTTTTTTTTTTTTTAAACAAAATTTTGCAAAATTTTGCTTTTATTGTTTTATTGTCACTCGTAGAATTTACTGCTATTAATACCTTTAAAAATATATTAATTACTAATAACCACGTTTCTGCTTACAATTCATTCATTCCTTTGTTTTAGATACCTCTTTCCCAGTAGTATGAAATCATCACCAGTTTAAACTGAAACTTTGATCTTTCCTATATATCCGATAATCCTCAACTATTCCAGACAGATCAAGAAAAAGAAAATTCAATCGAAGTTCTTTACTTAGCCCCTCAAAACCCTCCCTGAGCCCCTTGAACTTTGGGATATTTTTATACCACTTAATTTCAAGAAGAAATTTTGAACAAAATTTTACCTTTTATAACTTTGGTGAAAACAAAAGCTGTAAATTTAAATTTAAATTTCCTTATTAAAAAAAAAAAAAAAAAAAAAAAAAAAAAAAAAAAAAAAGGAAAATTTTGGTGTGAATTTAATATTACAGAAACACAATTACATGTCCCTGAAAGGGTTAATATATTTGAATATTTTATTTCAAAAACGACATAAGTCAAGTTTTTCCATATATACATTTTATCGCAAATGCTTCCTTAAAGGTTAGAGCCATGATCTGGGTAATAACCCACATAAGTCAGTGTATTCCTTCCTCTTCAAACAATACCTTCTAATTTCCGTTCATTACTTAAACGACATAAAGTCAGCGACTTAAATGGTTTTTGCATGACCAGCTTACAAATACAAGTTGTAAATTTCCAACTGGACGAAAAATGTCCCGGCCAGGATTCGAACCTGGGATCGCTTGGCTGAAGCCGCCACGCTCTCACATATTGAAGCCGCCACAGAGCGTGGCCAAGCGATCCCAGGTTCGAATCCTGCCCCCGACATTTTTCGCCCAGTTGGAAATTTACAACTTGTATGATTACTTTACCAATTTGAAAAATTGTGTTAAAAAATAATCCAGCTTACAAATACCAGATTACATGTGGATACATATATTACATTACCATATTAAAACATAAAAATGATCCTATATAAGTGCTATCTTCATTAATTTTGATTAAAAATATGTTTAATACGACTGTTTTGTTCTAATTAAATACCACATAACCTTGTTTCTTGCTAAAACAACATATGTCAGGAACAGTTTTTCTGTTATTCGTTTTTTGATTATTCATAAATTATAAAAATTATTCGATATTTACAAACTTTGACGTCCAAACTCTATAATCAGTCCAAATAAAACCCATAAAAATTCGTTTACTTGTGAATAATACAGTTTTTTTCTCTTAAAAGTTCTGATTCTGTGATTTATGTGATTTTTCAAATGACCGATTCATTTATATTTAAAAATGTTATCTATCACTGTAGTACAGTCTTAGCTCTTTCTCGTTGTCTGTATTAATTCCGGAAACAGTCATTACATAGATATTATTTTTATCTGACTAGTCCATGTTTCTGAAAGAGAAGCGAAGAATCACGAAGGTTACAACATAATCCCCGGTGCAAACTTTTCCGAAGATAAAAGATCTGTCAAAATTTTCTGATATTGTTAAAAATAAACTTACTTTTCTTTACATACATATCTCATTTCTTAATTCTAAAAGTATTATTTTTTAAGTAATATAAAATTACCCTCATTTGAACCTTAATGTCGGCCAATTTTTTTTCGTAAACTCTCTTTTTCTAGAAGCATAAAAATAATCTTCAAATTATAAGCACGTTATCTCCTTAAATTATAGCATTATTTATCTGTTATCATTTAGCCTTCATTGCTGCTTGACTTCAGTATTCTTTTCTCAAACATTTTATTACATTTTATATAATTTAATTAATTTCGAATAAAAATAAACACACACAAAATAGTAAAGTACATCTACTGATTTCAAA
The DNA here is from genome assembly GCA_963931845.1 of Maratus michaelseni. NCBI lineage: Eukaryota > Metazoa > Arthropoda > Arachnida > Araneae > Salticidae > Maratus > Maratus michaelseni. The sequence continues at coordinate 325,182,881 of OZ007589.1, forward strand.
ATCTAATGAGTTATTTCCAGTTTTGATTAAAATAAATAATAAATGCTATTTGAGAAATCTAAAGGTCATCGAATACTTTGTCATGCATGATTTTCCTTTTTATTACCAATGTCACAATTAACTGGTATTAATACTGTTATTAATATATAAATTACAAATTAAATCTCTTTTTCTTTATATATTTCTTCCATTTCTTGTTTTGAAAACCTTTTTCGAAGTAATATGAAATCTGTAAGTAATTCAAAATCCTTTGACCTTTTCTTTTTTTCCATGATTCACTCTATTCCAGAAAGTTCCAGAAAAAGAAATTTAGGTATAAGTTTATTCTCTTTGTAATATTAAACTTTTATAATTTTCATTATCACAATTAAGTGGTATTAGTTGCTTTCATGCAATATACGTAATATTTATTAAATAACCACTTTTTATTTGACACTTATTTCGTTTCATAGTTTTGAAAAAATGCTCTCAAGTAATATATAAGCGTTATTTTTTTTTAAGTTTGAACTTGCGTCCTTTTTTACAAACCCTTTGTTGTAGTCCGTTTTACATAAAATGATAAATTTAAACTACCGCCTTAAAATCTTTAAAAATGTGATATTCTATTATTTCCTTTTATTTCTCGCCAATTATATATATGTATATTGTATTATGATTAAAAAAGCGAGTAACTAAAGATTCCGCAAAAAAAGGTTCCAAAAGTCACCGCTAGGGGAAAATGTAGTGCTGTGAAATAGAAAAGATAGTTTAAAAATGCAGAATCAATACTATAGTAAAATTAACTTTTAATTAGAACATTTAACGATTAAAATCAATATCAGTATGGCAACAGTGGCTCAATATGCCTATTACACAGCGCCCCATTTACCCTTAGCGGTGACACTTGGAACTAAATTTCTTTTCGCGTCATCCTTCGTCTCTCATCTTGTTTAATCATAATACAAAATTTGGATCCATTCTTGCAATTAAATCGAGTTACAGAGCACGCTGGGTAGTATCACTTAAATTATGGTCACCCTGTATATAAAACCATATAGAATGTACTGAATAATTATCAAATATCAGAGAAAAAAAAATAAAGAACATTTTCTAATTTTGAAAATGGAATCAGATACTTTAAATCTATATTTCTTTAAAACGCAATCCGATATTTTATTCTATTTTAATAACACTTTTTATATGTCATAATAATTTTTTTATACTAGATTTTTCCAATGATTCAACTAATTTTTATCAGATCCACTATTGCAATTTAACTACATACAACATATTGTCATATTTAGTCTTAATATTTCTTTTTAAATTCCTTGAACTTTCATTTTTTTTTGTTTATTTGTTTTAATAAATAAAGGGCATGTGATATTATATAACTGTAACCAAAGTTGTTTAACTAGCATTCGAGAGTTGTTATTTTGTATCTGGTAACATCAGGTTGATTAGAAAATGTAACTGGCTTCTTTTGAATAAATGTTTGTGTTTTTAAATAATAAGTATTACTGTTTGAAAACACAAACATTTATTCAAACGAAGACCGCCTCTACTTCACGGTAAAGGCAGCTCGCTGCGAAATCGGGGTCCCTTCCCTCAGATACTGACCTGAATGGTGAACCCGATCACGGAAAATGCCATCGAAAAAAGTTAAAAGGTAAATTCAATAAGATTAAAACATTTTATTTTAAACACAAACATTTATATTCAAACGAACATATTCTAATTAACTGATTTTACCATATGCAGAGTAAAAACTATTGAAGGCTATTTACACAGTTTTTGTTACAGTTATAATATCGCACATTTTAGTTACTAATTGCGAAAAAATGTATTTTTTCTTTACATATGTTTTCTATTCCACAATTTTGAAAATTCCTTAACTTTTCAAGGTACATGAAATCGCCATCCCTTTGAACTCTGATCTTTCTTATTCTTTTCATGAAAGCCTTATTCCAGCCAGCTCTAGAAAAATAAAATTAGATTTAAGTTATTTCCTTAAAAGCTTAAAAAATGTGATCTATCATTGTTTAGTCTTAGCTCCCGCTCGATGTCAGTGTTCGTTCTGCAAATATTCTATTATTTCTCCTTTTATCTTGCTAGTCCAGGGCTTCTTGTAAAGAAGGGAAAAAACTTCCAACAAGGTTACAACGCCATTATTATTGTCATTACTGCATTTAAGTAGTTCAATTGATATTAATAGTATAATAATTATAAATTAACCCCTTTTCTTTACACTCTTCTTTCATTTCTTAGTTTCGAAAGTATATTTTGAAATAATGTGAAATCGTTACAGTTTTGATCTGTCTATTTGTATTCACCACCCCCTTATTCTTAACAGTTTAAAAAGGTGGATAAATTTGAAATGTAGCCATGAAATATTAAGAAGTATTATATTCTATATTGTTCTCTCTTTTTATTTCTCGTCACATAAAAAAATAACAATATGGATTATAGTTATTATGAATGCATAATTAATGAATGTCTGAGGAAAAAAAAGGACATCTTATAATTTTGAAAACGCAATCTGATATTTTAAAATGTTGTAATAAAAATATTTTTTTATATACATATTCTAATATAGATTTTATATAAGATTTTGTCATTTTTACATTTAATTGTTATCATTAACATTATTACGCCTACGAAGTAACGCGAAGATATTCTCAAGCTAATGTTAAACCAATTTTAGCATTCTTTTTAAATTTCTCGTTTGCATATTAATATTTTTAACCCTATGACGGTCCAGCAAAAGGGAAAATTGTATTGTTGTTTTCTCTGATTTTTTTTTTTTTTTTAATGCTAAAAAATTATGATTATTCCAAAAAAAAAAAAAAAACTTAATTATATATAAGAATGTAATACTTGATAGTATTAATCATTACTGTATGTATTAAAATTGCATTATATCCATAGAAATATATTAATTTAAATAATGCTTGTATTGCAGTGAAACCTGGAGCTTAGTGAACGTATTAACACGGGCGTGTCAGTGAGAGGGTTAAATGTTTTTTTTTTTTTTCGTAGGAAATCGGAGGTTGATGTAGTTTTTCGATTTTGGGTCCAGTTTTTTTTTTTTTTTTTTTTACTTCTGAGGATAATTTTATTTTCGAAACCGGGTACGACGGTGAAAGTGTCACCATTAAAATAAAACTGCAACCAAAATTGAAAAAGTAAGAAAGTATCCGGCTAGACGTCAACATCAAATATCCTGTGCAATAATAATAATAATAATAATAAAATAGAAAAAAATAAATAAAATGCAAACGAAAATTTTGAAAAAAAAGAAAGAAAGAAAGAAAGAAAACAAAACTCTGTCATTAGTTTAACATTAGTTTAAGAATATCTTTGCGTTACCTTTTTGGCTTTTATTGTAATAACGTGAATGGTAATAATTGAATGCCAAAATGTTGCAATGATATATGAAAATATATGCAAATATATACATAAAAAAAATTATAGTTTTTATTACTACAGATTAAAACACCAGATTGCGTTTTCGAAATTGTAAAATGTACTCTTAATGGCCTTTAACATATTAATTACTTATTAACTTCTCTTCTTTGTATATTTCTTCCATTTCTAAGTTAATGAAACATCTTTTCAAAATCATGAACTCATCACCCCTTTTGAACTTTGATCTTTCCTATCCTTTTTATAAACCCCCCTTTATTCCAGACAACTTCTGAAAAAGAAAATTAGATTTAAGTTATTTCCTTAAAGCTTAAAAAATGTTATCTATCATTGTTTAGTCTTAGCTCCCGCTCGCCGACAGTATTCGTTCCGCAAACATTCTATTGTTGCTCCTTTTATCTTGCTAGTCCAGGGCTTCCGGAAAAGAACGGAAAAAAAACATCCAACAAGGTTACAATTAAATGTAAAAAAAAAAAAAAAAAAATGACAAAATGTTCTCTTTTTAAATTTTTCGTTGCATAAAAAAATAACTACATCTTATAATTTTGAAAACGCAATCTGATATTTTAAAATGTTGTAATATATATATATATAACCATTAATGAAACATTAACATAACACCAAGTTAAACTATGAAATTATGATTTAGTATGTAATAATTAGTTGACAACGAAAGTATTCCCCAACACTGTGAATATAGATACCAAAAACTAATTTAAAAGAAGAAGTAATTAAAATAAAAATTGAATGAATGAAATTGAATGAATGAAATGAAATTCGTGGAATTTAGACAGAATTATCAAGTCCCAAATGCCTAAATACCACAAATAAAATGAGTGGTTTCATCATCATATTAGCCATAACATTGCTAAAGAATATGATTATATATATTATATATTCTAATATATATTTTATACAAGATTTTGTCATTTTTTCAAATTAACAGTTAATGAAACATCTTTTCAAAAATATGAACTCATCACCCCTTTTGAACTTTGATCTTTCCTATCCTTTTCATAAACCCCCCTTTATTCCAGACAACTTCTGAAAAAGAAAATTAGATTTAAGTTATTCTCTTTAAAAGCTTAAAAAATGTTATCTATCATTGTTTAGTCTTAGCTCCCGCTCGCCGACAGTATTCGTTCCGCAAACATTCTATTGTTGCTCCTTTTATCTTGCTAGTCCAGGGCTTCCGGAAAAGAACGGAAAAAAACCTCCAACAAGGTTACAACCCCCATGAGAACTTCGCGGAAGATCCCGCACTCAAAACTTTCTGATCTTGTTTCTTTCCTTCTTCCCACCCGCTTTTTTTTCTTTTCTTTTAGTCTTCCGTTTCGTCCAACAATTTTTTTTCTTCTGTTCATTCAGAAATACAATGCAAAGGAAAATCCATCAAAAAGTGGATAACTTTTGTTTATGTTGTTATCTTTTTCTTCTTCTTCTTCTTCTTTTTATTCCCCGCTTTGTTACCGAAAATGACTTAATGAAAACGCTAGCAAAATTTTTGTTACATAAAATTTCGTTTTTATTTCAACACATTTGTTATGATTTTAGATATTTGGCTATTTAATTATAAATTAATGTACTGGATTTCAGAAACGTTTTAAATCAAATATACTTTTATTAAATACATTTAAATATTTCATAACTTGTAATAATAAGTGGATAACTGGTTTATGCTGTTATCTTTTTTTTTCTTATCCCCCCCCCCCCTTTGTTATCGAAAATGACTTAATGAAAACTCTCGCAAAACTTTTGTTACAGAATATTTCGTTTTTATTTCAACACATTTGTTATATTTGGCTATTTAATTTAAATTAATGTACTGGATTTTTAAAATGTTTTGAATGCATTTATAAAAGACATTTCAATCTTTTTATGACTTTAATTTCTTCATTGAAAATTAATTAGTTTTTTTTTAATGTTTTCAAAACAGATCAAAAACAAAATACATAGATGTAACTGTATTTCATTAACATACTTATCTTGAGTTTTCTTAACTACAGTTTAACGGTACTTAAAGTTGTTCCCATTATTTGTACCCTCCCCCCCCACACATACACACACACTTGTTCAACAATGTAAAACTTTAATATTCGTGAGCTCAGTTTTATGCCTTATTACCTTATTTTTGCCGGCATTGCTATTTAAATGATCAGGAGCATAAGAGTGTTTTTCATTTTTTTTTTTAGATGGACATCATGAATTATTATAATCGTTTACTCCAAGATGACGATCCGACATTTCTCGGAAAATCTATCAAAATATGGTAAATTTTGTTTACTCCAAGATGACGATTCGACAATTCTCGGAAAATCTATCAAAATATAGTAATTTTTGTTTACGTTGACATATTTTTTGCCCGCATTGCTGTTTAAATGCAGGAGAACAAAAGAGCGGTTTTCCTCTTCCTTCAAATGGCAAACATCTTTAATTATAATCGTCTTTTCCAAGATGACGATCCGATCATTCTCAGATTGGCGCGTCTCAAATTTTAGCATAAAGCATCAATTTTGGGAACATTTTCTGATCCATCCTTTGTCTTTATAAGAATATTTTTTGTTCTATTAGAAACAGAAAAATAAAAAATAAATAAAAGTGCTTTTAGTTTATGTTGACATCTTTGCCAGCATTGCTAGTTAAGTGACTGAGAAGCAAAGATCGTTTCTTATTTTACTTTAAATGCCATACATCTTAGATTTATAATCATTTCCTCCAGGATGACAATCCAATGGATTGTCGCAACTCAAAATTTATCTTATAGCACCAATTTTGGCAACATTTTCTGAAACATTCTTTGCCATTATAAGAATATCTTTTGTTCTGTTAGAAATACAAAACAAAAGAAAATCTATCAAACAATTTTTGTTTTTTGCTGAATTTTTTTTTCATCTTTTCCGCATTGTTTCCGGGAATAACTTAAGTTTTCATTATCAAAATTCAGTAATATTTAATACATTTTTCAAGTTAATTTTCATTTTGTTTTTATTATGTTATTTTGTTACAAACTATTATTGTAATTGTATAGCAAACACATAAATTAGGAGATACTCGTGCCTCGAGTCAATAATTAAAAAAATATATTTAGTTGCATAAAATCAAGCTACTAAAATGCAATATATTTGATAAATTTTCAGAAAAAATAAAACTATCTAGTATTTATAATATTAAAATACAGTTACAGGAATGCAAAGCACAGTAATTTTCATCATGACGGTGCACAGAGAAACGGTTACTCGTTTTATACTCGTTTATTTATTCTTTTTCACACAGCGACGTACACTTGGTGAAATATAATAGACAAACATATATTATTTTGGCTTATACATGAGAGGAAACACCCATCGCATATCGGGAATCTCTATTTCGCGAACACTATTTCAAATTCTATTTTAATATTTATATGGTGTTTCTTGGGAATAGCGGACAATTTTTGCCATTCCAAGGTGTCCGAAATTTAGACATTTTACTACATTCACTTTGATTGCTTTAAAAATGATCTGGTTTTTTAAATACTTCGAGACATCATTCGAAACGAAAGATATTGAATAGAAATGCATACACCCTCTGATGATTATACAAGTGTATTTTAGAACAGAACTACATGTTCGCCCACACGATATCAGTATCATTCCCCAAAGCTATTGCAAGATATTGTTTTGAATTATCACTTCAAAGAGCTTCAAAGCTTATGGGAGAGTTGCAATCAGAGATTGTGGGTATGAAGCATTTACAAAGATATTCCAATTAGATGCATCATTCTAATTAGATTATTGATGTGTTCTAATTTACTGATTAATATTATCCGATCTATTTCAGCTGAATTTCCACGCTGTTTTAATTAATTTTAATGGAATAACAAAGTTTGCATAAAATTTTCTCAGTTTACTATATAACATACAAATCAGGCATTTAAAATTCTTCGAAATGGAGAAATATTCGAAATGGAGTATTTACATTCATTGATTTGTTTATCTTATCTAAGCATTATTAATACAGTGTAAGTTAATTTTTTTTTCCGTTTTAATTAAAGATCTACCTGAAATTCTCGTTCACGTAAAAGAAATAAAATCCCCAAAGTCTAAGATTTTTTTTTAAATATAATTAATAGATAATCAGAGCTTCATTAACATATAAGAAAATTATGATCAACTTTTCGCTGAAAATTTACTTAACAGATACAGTTGAAAATCTATAGTGATGCCCCAATAATTTTGTTCAAACAAATACGATTAAATCTCTGACGCCGTTTGGATATTCACCTGCGGTGTTTTTTTAATCAATATTATTTAAAAAAAAGAACAGCTTCATTATTTTGAATTTTCATAAAGTAGTTTTTAGTAAACACTTAACGTGTGTAACCCGATGTAATGACAAGCCATGATGAAGCCATTTGTCAATTTTTAGGGAAAAGGGAAAGTAAAAAAATGAAAAGCAATAATAGCTGTAATACAAGTACTTTGCTATTATTGTTCATCACTATTGCATTCATTCAAGGGATCTTATTCTGAAGTCATGAAACATTACGCTAAAACTATTTTGATTAACAGTATAATAAATTATAACACCTTGTTATAATATAGTTCTTTTAAATGCTAAAAGGTGTAAATTAACAACATAATACAAATTAAAATAACTTTTATTCGGTTGTTTTAAATGTTTAGACTCACTCCAAGTCATTTTCAAAAACAAATGAGAATATTCCATAATTGCACGGGCTTTGAAGTTATTATTTTCATATACTTTTTTTAAAAAAATACGCACGTTATCTTTTATTTTTACTTGGTTGTTTATTTTTATCATCCAAATAAATTTCAATGAAAGTAAAATAATATTTCCCTCCAGTCTATAATATCCATCCATAATAAGAGAAATCATAGAGATACTAAGACGCAAAAATACAATATGTAACGATGCGGCATCTTTTAATTTACCGAAACTGTGGCTCGAGTTACTCCATGGTTATAGATATGAAAATAAACAGCCAAATAAAAAATAAAAGATAACGTGCGTAATTTTTTTTTAAAAGTACATGAAAATAATAACATCAAATTCCGTGCAATTATGGAATATTCTCATTTATTTTTGAAAATGACTCGGAGTGAGTCAAAACATGTAAAACAACCTAATAAAAGTTATTTTAATTTGTATTATGTTGTTAATTTACACCTTTTAGCATTTGAAAGAACTATACGATTTTGGTTGTTGATATTTTCTTTTATTTGATGCCACAGTAGATAAAATGGAGGCGTGATTGTTTGTTTACGTTTAGCATTCACCAAGATTTTGTCGTTATTTCTCTTTGCAACGTTATTTTACTGTCACACTTATGAGTTCAGAAACTAATTTAATAGGAAAAAAGCATATTCTTTCATTATTTAATTATTAAATAATGAAAAATTCATGAAAGCACGATTTGAAAAATTTAAATGAAAACATTTTTAAATATTACAAATCAATTTGAAATCATTAAATAAAAGCATGTTTAAATAAAGTAAATTTAATTTAAATAATGTATAAACAGACCTCCATTTAAACACTTGAAACTTCACTTATTTTTAGAGACATCGGCTATAACTTAATTTATTTTAGCGTTATATCTCTAAATAATTCGATAATTAACACCAAATTAATCTGAAATTAAATGAATATTCCTTAAATATTATTCAAATCAATTGCATACATTTCTATCCTTTCAGTAGTATAGAATAAAAAAAATAATTGAATTATTCAAGAAAGTAAGTGCTTTTCAATGAAGCGATTTCCAATGTTTTCCCAAACAGCTAGTTTTGTATAGTCTCGAACGCAAAGGAAGAATAAGGTCCATTGGGTAATTATCTTACTACAATGGGTTTCGTACGTACCTTACCAATTTAAAGAGTCCTATGAAGCGTTTTATTCGAAATCCGACAAGACGTTGAACTAGATAAATCTCATAAATAATTTCGGTTCTGTATAATAGACATATATATCAATGAATACAATCCTACTATATATTTTGTTTCTTTTGAAATGTTAGTATTAAAATTACTCATAAAAGGAGACTCAAACTAAAATCTCGCCATCATTTTCAATGCATTCCAGGCGAACTTCGACTGTTTGTATCATAAATTTTATATCATCTGATAAAAGAATAAAATAGCGGCTTTTCCTATCTCATTTTTTTCTCTTTCCTTTAAAAACATTATCGTTCTTTTTCCATGGGTAAGTAATTGATATGGAATGCTTTATCGATACCATATATTAAATATAGATAAATGATTCCTATAGCCATAATTTAAAACCTCGAGATTAAAGTATCTATTTCATTTTCTTTTAAATCGAAAATGCTACAAATTTCGGCTGATAGGGGAAATGAAAATAAAATAAAAAACAAAACAAAACACAGTTGTTACAGTCGCTCCGGGAGAGCTGCAAAAGTAGAACAAACGATGCGTAGAATGATTTAAAGAAAAATAAAATAAAAAAAAAAGTTTATGAAAAAGACACTGGCCTGGGACCAAAATTCAAATGTCAGCCTCCCAGATTATAAATTCCGGTTGTACCTACTCCTTAACTGTGACTGCGACTGCTGCCGTCAGCAAAGATGGCTTCCAAAACAATGGCGTTCGTAAAAGACTCCGTAATTCCTGAAATTTCTCGTTCTATTGTGAGGAGGAAGCTACAAACGGGATAGTTTTTTTTCTTCTTTTTACTTTTCGGAAAGTTTATAAATAGCCAGTGTGGACGGCTCGTGCGATTTTCGTTTATAAAAGCAAGTTCTCCGTACGTGTTGGATTTTAATCGTTGTTTAGATGCGATCGTAAAGGCTTTAGGGTTTGCAGTTTATTTTAAGTTTCAAACTTTCGGGTTTCGCCCGGAATTTTTATTTCAACATTGTTTCCCTTGTTTCTGGAATGATATAAAGAAAGCTATTGTTTCTCCTATTGTTTCCCTGACTTAAGTATTTCGAAGTAGATATTCGTGTTGGATTTCACGCCAGAATGTCGCTAAAGTTTAATCTCGTTTCATTGATCTTGGGAAAAAAAATAAAGCAGTTGAGATAATTAAACTTTTTCCACTAAATTTAAGATTATACAGAAAGGCGCGAAATTATTTAAACTGGAAGTATTAAGTAATTTATTTACAAAGAATTTCTTCGTATCATTTTATAGACAAATTAAATTTATTTAAATTTTTTTTTTAAACACTAAACACTTTTTTTCTTTTTTTTTTCTGAAAATGTGAACAAAAATGTTCTGACTAAAAATCTCAATAAAAGCAATATTATAATTAATCAACGTCACTTCTTGTTGTCTTTCTTCACTTGTTATTAATTTTTAAAAAATCACAATTCAGAGCATATTCTGATGCAATGTATCTTTCGATCATTTAACGTAACGTGTTATCAATTTTGTGTTCAACATAAAAGGGAGAAACGTCTTTTTGTTAACAGATTTCAGTTTGTCGCCAAAGTGTGATATTTTATGGTTAATCTGATCTTTTATTAACTTGATATTTTGTTCTTATTAATTTTCTCTACACAATCAATTTCTAATTGTGATAACTCTGCCGCTAACTATAACATTATAGTGGTAAACAAATGAAGCGTTTTGGAAATTGAGTCAAACTGCACAAAGGTCGATTTTTAGAAAAAATATTTTTAAAAATAACACGGAACACTGTAATAACTGATGCAATCTCTTAATAGTGTCTAATTCATCTCTAACACTGTGAAATTTTCTTTAGAACACAAATTAAAAAAAACTATAATGGTAATTATAAATGTGTATTTTAAACTGCCATTTCTCAAAATTTACGTTTTACGAGTTCACACCTAATATCTATAACATGTTAAATGTTCTTTCTTGTGATATACTTAAAAATAATGCTTACCTAAATAATTATTTAAAAAGTCGTAAAATTGACTAAATAAAGCTACTGTTTTCAAACAAATTTCATTTTCAAAAGAACATTTTTGTCCTATCTGATGTAGAAGTTTAAATTATGCGATATTTAGAAGTGATGTATGAGCAATAAAAGCAAATAAAAGATAACACCGGTCATTGTTACAATCATTATACATTTCTAAAAATAGCAAATGGTTTTGCGTCCTAAAGTGCACTACAAATTTCTATAAGAGATATTAATCTCTCTTATAGTTAATCTGATATTTTATTAACTAGCTTTTCTTCTCTTTTCAATTTTCTTTGGGCAAACATTTGCTAATTGTGATAACTCTGCCTCTAACATCCTTACAATATGGTGGTAAACAAATGAGACGTCAGTAGAGAAAAAAATAGGATCTTGCAAAAATAAATATATAACTAAAAATAAAATTTATAATAATGATAATAATAATAATAATAACGTATGTGCTTAAAAAAAATAGAAATTTCAGCGAAATTATAAAAATAGAACAGTACACGCACAAAAAAAAAAAAAAAAAAAAAAAAAAGGAGAGTGATTTTTTAGGCGTTTCAAAATAATTTACGCAAAATATAAAAATATTTTAATATTTTTTACTAGTTAAATAAATAAAAATAAAATAAAAAATATCTATAAAAAATTTTAAAGAAATAATAATATATGTGCTTCAAAATTAAGAAACTTAAGTGAAATTATAAAAATATAGTAATACAAAAAAAGCAGTGAGTTGGATTTTTTAGGAAGGTCAAAATAACTTACGAAAAATATAAAAGTATTTTTTTTTTTTTTTTTTTTTTTTTTTTTTACAAATTCATAAAATTAGAAAGAAAAATATATGATGATAATAATAATAATATAAGGCCAAATAATTTACCAAAATATAAAGTTATTTTTTACTAGTTCATGAAATAAAAAACAAAAAAATATATTTTAAATGGGAATGAGTGTAAAGACATTTTATGTGTATGTTTATGTGTGAAGTGTAGAGCAAAAACAATCGTAATACCATGTGTTCTTTTAAAATGTAACAGTGATTTAAATAGTAAAAATTTTAAAAATAAATTTTTGCATTAACTAAAGACAGTAATGTTATATAATCTAGATAATTAAACTACTAAAATTATATATAATAATAATAATTTAGATGTAAGTATGCTTATGCAAATACATTTTAAATTATATGAAAAAGCAAAATCCCTAAACATGGCTTTGTAAAATAAAGAAGTAAACAAAAATGTTTTGATTTAATATCGTATTCTAGCATTTATAATTAAGGAATCGTATTGAAGTGTAGACCAAAAACAATCGCAATACCATGTGTTCTTTTAAAATGTAACAGTGATTTAAATAGTAAAAATTTTAAAAATAAATTTTTGCATTAACTAAAGACAGTAATGTTATATAATCTAGATAATTAAACTACTAAAATTATATATAATAATAATAATTTAAACAGAGAAATAATTAGATAGAGACAAAGTAGCTTTACACAACATATAACATCATAGGAAGTATATTTTTTCCCTTAGATTATGAAGTAAGTAACAAGGATACTTAATATTATGTTATTAAAAATCTGTAAAAGACATAGCTAATCATTTCCGGCATTATGAACATTTCACTTAAAAATACTCTGAACTGCTTTAAAAAAATGTAACACAAATGATATAAAGTATCAAAAATAATTTTAAAAGCGATTTTTAACATAGCTAGTGTGTGAAAGGGAAATGTATATTTCTTCAGTGATCACACGAAATAATTTTCTTGTCCACTTTTAACACTGTTAAATATCTAAAAATAATTCTATCTTTAAAAACCTCTATAAACAAGTCCTTCAGTGTAGGAAAAGAATTCTAATATAATAGAGCTATTGAGTGAAAATGCAGCTTCAGATGACTTGAAAAATGAAACCCTTAATTCCTTAATGCGTTTAAGTTTTTATGCCATTTTTTAGGCATTATTTATACACTGAAAAATGTTATTTATAGTGTAGATTTTATCAGAATCCCATATTGAATTTCATTTCACAAATATCCCTCACATCTCATATCTAATAGCTATGTCAGATTTTTAATTTCAAAAGAATGTTAATCGATTTACTTTAAAGTATGAAATTTAATATAATCAAGACGTAAGCATTTCTTAGTTGTAATAAACATTTGTTGAAAATTTATAGAATGCTGTCATATTTAATACAATTTACGATAAACATAATTTAATGATAAAAACACATAACAAGTACATGGTTTTGAGCACTGTAGATTTCAATGGCTTTGATTTGAGGTTGAATGGATAAACAAACGCATAGTAAATGTCGTTTTATAAATGTTTTATTATTAATACCATTATCATTATTAAATTTGCTGGATTTTCTCTTTAAGAACAAATAATTTTCTTCAAGAAATTAAAAAAAAATCTTCAAATATATGTGTTCCGATAATTTATATTTTGCGCTAATTTTAGAAATCTCAATCCAAAAGAACAAAATTTTATAAATGAATAAGTAAATAAATAACATAAAATCTTAACTTAGGAAGAATGTTTTAATAAAAGTTAAACTTTTCACCTGTGTTTATGCATCTTCCCACTTACTTTAATATATTTGATATATGAAAGTAAAAATAATGCTGGTTATTTTTATTATATTTTTTAAAATTATTATTCAGATAGCTTGAGGCAAATGTCAGACTTTTTTATTTTTTCTTGAAACAAAGTCTGGTATATCAACAACAACCTACAGATAATGCATTGGACTGGAAAGGCTGAATTGTATGACATAGTTGTGAATCGGCTGACTTTTTAATGTGTACATACACTGCTAAAAATTTGCAGCAAACTGTCCAGTCATTTGACCGTTTTTATTGAACACGGTTACATAACCATAATTTAGCGCTATTCTGACCATATCATTGCCCATATTATGGTCAAAATAGAGTTAAATTACGGTTATGTAACCGTTTTTTACAAAAACAGTCAAATAACTGAACAGTTTGCTGCAAATTTTTAACAGTGTGCATTCGCGCTGCTATACATTAGCTTTATAAAAAAATTTGTGAGAAATTATATTTATATTGTGAGTTTTTAAAATATTGCACTAATGTGTTGTATTATTTTGTGAGAGCAAGTATAAAACAAACTCTAAAGTAGCAAGATTTGGCTTTGCTAAAGATGAAAAATTTTAACTGAAATGGATTGCTGCTAGTGATCGGAAGGATTACGTTCCCACCAAATAATATCTGGTTTATATTTATTGCTGATTTATGAGTTTCATATTTACATTTCTTTATTATTAACAGAAAGCGAAAATTAGAGAATCACAGCAACTGAATAAATTGAGCCTGCATTCTTAATCGTAAACGTTTTCGAAATTGTGTCTGAGGAACTGTGAAAAATTAAAAATATCTGTAACATATCTTAGTGATGTGCGATTCAAAGATTAAAGTTTAATTATTAAACATGAATTTTTATGTGGCAGTAGTAAAAGTTTAATTTTCTTAGGATTTTCGTAAGATAAATAAGAAATATCATAACTAGAAAATTTCAGTTTTTATGCTTCAAGTACTCAAAATTCCATTTTTCTTTCCATAACATTTAAAAATGAATATGATTTTCATTCCAAATATATATCATTATATTATTAAGCCAGATCGCTGAGATTATGTTTCATACCTTGAAATAGCAAACAATTTACTTCTTAAAATAGCAAACAACTTACTTCTTAAAATGGTAAAACAATAGTAAAATCAACAACGAAAAATGGAGGATGGTTGGATGTAATCTGATCAATACTGATACTAATCGGCCGATCTTCCGTGACGTCGGAACTCATCTCGTAGGCATTAAGGATGGTGCTGGATTATATACTTTTTTTAATAACCAATATTAAAATACGATGCCACTTTAGTTTGCCACTTGCGTTGCTACTTGCTCCAATTTGAATCCAGTTGAAAGTCCTTCGCCAGTACTAAACAGTAAAACTAATAGAAGTTTTTCTAAGTAAAAAAATAAATAAATATTGGTGTAGCAGTGTGAGTTTTTTTCATTTTAATTCTGATTAGAAAAATCAATGGAAATAAAAATCTAGTTGAAAAGTAATGAAACAGAAAATGTTCCCACCAATTTGTACTGCTTCTACAACGCTAGTTCCACTGGTTTTCCTTTTAAACACCGCTATTTCCAAACAATATTTTTTGGGGTACTTAGGATTAAGGTACAACAATTTCATTGCAAATGTTGTAGAAACCTACCACAAAGATTGGTGTTATGAAAAATTGTGTTCAGAAAACGTAACGGTAGGAGCCCTGCATATAGCTCATCAAAAATATAACATTAAGCTATGTATTTATTGTTCCTTTATTTGTAAATTGTACATTAAAAAATCAGAACATTTAACATTTCTTAAGATTTTTCATAGACACATTTTTTAATGTATAAATTCATTTGTTTCTGAACGACGATAAGAAACCACATAAAATTTAAAGTAAATAACGACTAATCCGAAATTGTTCTAGATTTTATTATAGATAAGATCGCAAACGAAGATGACACACTATGAAATAATAAAAATTGTGTCCAGAAAACGGACAAGTGGGGCTCTGAATATAACTCATCAAAAATATAACATTAAGCTATGTATTTAATGTTCCATTTCTTGTAAATCGTACATTAAAAAAAAAAAACAGAACATATTCCTTTCTTAAGACATTTAATAGACGCATTTTTTAATGTTTAAATTAATTCGTTATTGAACGACGATATAACGATTAATGCAAAATTGTTTGATATTTTATTATAGAACATATCGTAAACGAAGATAATGCAAATTTATAGACAATTGAAATATTGTGTCCAGAAAAGGAAACAGTGTAAGCCCTGCGTCTAATTCATCAAAAATATAACATTAAGTTATTTATTTCTTGTTCCTTTTCTTGCGAATTATACATTAAAAAAAAAAAAAAAAAAAAAACATATACCTTTCTTAAGATTTTTAATAGCCACATTTCTTAAAATATAAATTTATTCGTTACTGAAAGACGATAAGAAACCCCATAAATTTTAAAGCAAATAACGATTAATGCAAAAATGTACTAGATTTTATTATAAATAAGATCGCATACGAAGATAATGCATAAATTTAGTTTACTCGCCATAAACTATCTTTATGTTTCAACTAAATTGCTTTTAATATACCATGTGCAAAAAAAGAAGCAAAAGAAAATACTCCTTTTAGAAAAGACCTAATTAACTTGAATTATCGAAATGTAAATTTACTGTAATTTTTCAGACAAATAATAATAAAAAAAAGTCCCATGCAATGAATCTTTCCAATTAAAAGAATTAAGCAGATATGTTCAAGTTACAAATTAAAGCAACATTAATTCATTTTCTTTAGCGGTATAATTTAAACAGTCGTAATTATATGTGCTTTCTGAAGGGAAGGTAATTAATGTTTCCAACATCTGTCTCAGAAACATCTGTTTTCAGTTCACCTAATGAGGAATTTCTACTCCTAATTCATATGTATTTCGAATAATTCACATTCTGATTTAAAAATTAAACTCGAATAAGAGTTTAGTTTTAATGTTGCTAACCGAAAACTGAAAAGCTCGGTTTGTAAAAAAAAAAAAAAAAAAAAATAGCTATGGAACAAAATTTGAGAATTTTTGCTTGTAATTTGAATTAAGATTGTGGAAATAGAACATTCTCGTTTTTAATGAGTTAAATACAATCTGATATGCATAAACAAATGGGAATTAGTAATTATTTTGTAATTGATCTAGCTTGAATTTTGTTTAATAATATCTTTATATTTCAAGCTCTTCAAATTTTTCAACTGTGTAGAATTCTTGTTGAAAATACGAATTAATTCGAAGCAGTTCCAAAAGGAAATATCTCCCTTGTGCTGAAAAGATTATTTGCTGATAAATTATTTTAGAATTATTTTATTTATTTTGTTTTGAATATAAATTTATTCGAACCAATTCCAAAAGGAATACAGTAGTCTGTATTTCGAAAATATCGTATTAATACATTTTTCCTAAATAAATATCTGGATTTTCTATGAGTTTTCTATACAAAGCGCATATTAAAAATTGAGTCTATTTCTTTTTTACCTTTGTTCCTGCCATTTGATATATGTAAATAATAAAGTGATATTCAGATATGTAAAAAGTTGTGTAAGTCCCTGAAGAATTTTGCTAGATGTTTCGTTCGAGACAATATTAATCTCTGATAAATGTGCAAGGGTAAACATCTATTGTTCAATAATATGATTTATGGAGAATATTAAAAAAATGTAGAAGTATTCATACAAATGAAAGAAATATGTAAGAGTCTTCGATAAGAATAGGAACTCTTAGATAATAGATTTAAATTGCATTACTGTATGCAATAATATTGTTAAAAGAGAATCCGGGATTCTCAAGATTTTGAAACAAATAAGATTATTTTCTTGAACCGAGTTAAAATAATTAAATGTATTATAATATTTATAATTATAAATGATTGTGTTACCTTTGTTATCAGGATTATGAAACGCGTACATACCTCCAAAATAGTGCATATCTACAATAATGAACCTGATGATTATTACCGCCCGTTATCTGTGATGATATGCTTTCTATAATAAGGCCAATGGCACACGAGGAGATAGAAAATAGTATTTAAACACTAACATGTTTGAAATGGCAAAAACAGGTGATTTAAGTAATTGTGAGAAATAAAATATCATAATGAAGGGATATCGGGGTAATCCAAACCGGCACTGCCACACAGGGTTTGCGAGTTCAATTTGTTAACATGTTTCAAAGGTTGGAGATTGAATTAGATATATTCCGATCACGATAAGTGGTCCAATCCCTTGCGATTGTACCTACAGAAAAAGAAAGTTGCTAAGAGAGTAAAATTGTGAAGGAAATGCATTTTTTAATGAAAAACTACATTTTGTTAGTTGCTAATAATGGTTGTAATTTTAATTAACGAACAGAATCGTTTAATTTGCGCTATTCATAGGCCAATTTATCTTGGATGGATAAAAAAAGAAAACTGGTTAGACGTTGGTCGATCGCTCCAGATGAATAATTTCAGTTCAGACATTGAAATCTCTATAAAATGGATAAAGCAAGAACGAAGATAAAATACTGGTGACTCACTATACAGCCGAATACAGTACAGTTCTAAGTACATGTTCATCCTAGTACATGCTACATCTGATAAATATTAGACTCCATAGCACATGCTCCTCTCATATACCAGCACTAACCCGACATCGTCAACGTTTTAAAGTCAAGTAAGCAGGTGAACATCGCGACTTAGCATTGTAATAATAAAAAAAAAACGTGCATGGTCTGATAAATTACAATTTTTCTTTTTTGTTTTGCATCACGACAATGGCAGTATCACAGTACGTTATCATTCAGGTGACATCTGTCATATACCACTGGTCGTACATGAACTGGTGGTGACTATTTTATGCTTTACTAGAAGATCGTACAGATATACAGATCACTAATATTGAAGATAGATGTAGAACAGAATTTCCAACAATTTTTATGCTGAGATTATCCACAGAAAAATATGTAAAAATGTATTAAATGAAAGATTATCGTATATTCGTGTGATAAAGAAAATATCACGTAATATAACCATTGTTTATTTTAATATTTTTAAAAATTAACACTAAAAAATATACCTAATGTTACATCACAGACATAAATGTTTAGTTGTAAAATAAATTTAGCTTATCACCTAAATATTATAGCTATGTTTTTTTTTTTTTTTTTTTTTTTGTCATTTAAGCAAATTTTTAAAGTATTCAGACATCTAAATATATATGGAAATTATGACGCATACCTGGACGAACTTTCACCGAAAAACTAATTCAAATAAAATCAGGGGCAGTTGAACTATAATACTGCGTTGTACGATTATTTCAACCAATAAAATAATATCTTGATAAAAATATTTTAGTAAGAAATTATTATTTTTTCTACATTTTAATTGAAGGATATGTGTATTACAATAATGCACTTTTCAGGTCTGTGGGTTTAGATATTTTACATATAGTTTAAATATAGTAAGATTTCGCCAATTTAACAACTATTCAGGAAATAAACACACTTGCGCTATTGTTCAAAAATACATAAATTAGCATAAATTTAACGTAATGATATCACGATTCATATATTGATTGAACTATGAAAGATCAGTATAAGATCATGAGGTTAATGCAAATGATCTTTAAATGCTTGTTTCATAGTTGAAACTTTTTTTAAATTATATTATTGATTTCCCATAAGAATATCATAAATTTGATTTATGTCTTTATTATTCCGTAAAATTGCCTCAAAAGTACTTTTGTGTTTTCAAAATTGTAAATGTCGCAGTTTAAACAAATAAATAAATGTCACATTTTATCAAAGTTCGACTTTTTTTTTTTGTAGCGTTTATTTTTAGGATGCTTAAATATGTTAAATGTAACTTTGCTTTGATAAAACAGGGAAGGGATGTTATTTAGCTTTATACATATTAAGAACACTGTTTGTAGAAATATCTGCTGTGGTATATAGGAAAGTTAACTTTTGAATAAAGCTTCATTCTACGTTATGGATGTCTACATTCAAAGCTAAAATAATGAATTAAGATTGTAGCTACACATAAAGCAATCAGGCAGAAATCCAGCTGCTAAACTAGGTGGGGCAGGCAGGTGGGGCAACTGCCACCGACATCTGATTTGGGGTAATGTATAAAGATTAGAAATCTTGGAGCACCATTTTGTATAACAGTTTATCTGCGAATAGTGCGTTTGAAGTTAATTACCTTAAGCAATTATTTACCCTGGCTTTCACCAAAAAATATTTGGTGGAGGTCAGCGCCAATGTACTATGCCTTGCTCCGGGAAAAATATACTTCAGTTCTGCCACTGGAAATATTTAAGGATTAAACTATTAGGAGGTCGGCTTAAAATGCTTATGTTGGAATACTGTTTGTCAGCTTTACGCATCCCCATTATGTAGCGGTCGTAGCGCTATTTACCTCTTGTCGTATAGGTATTGTTCTAGAGATACGTCAAAACAGCTGGCACATAGTACAAACAAAGATATTAACAGAAGAAGCAGTAGGTTAATCTATTACATTAAATAGCAATCGTCGGAGACAGTAAAGTAGCAATCACTTCAGGTAGGAGAATATCTACTTCCGTCCCTGAAAGAAGAAGATGCACTTTCTTTAGATCTTGAAAGAAAAATAAAGCAAGCAGAATCAGTTTTTTCGATTTATCTCAAAACATTTTCTAAATAAGTCAATAAGTTGTCTCCTTGCCAGAAGTATCTGGCTTGAATTGCTTAGGCTTTACCAATTGAGCTACTTAGACGAACCCGGACAAAACATACAACATTTTGGTTATAACATCTGGTCTTTCATATCAGAGAGCTTAGCAGAATAAACCTCAGGTAAAGGAAATCCAACAAATGATGGATACGCAGATACACATTTTTTTTTAACTGAATCATATTCGATAATAAAGAAAACTCTAACTAGAATGATATCTTTACCAATGACTATGATTCGGTTAAAAATATTAATAAAAGTGAATAAGTCCTTTGCTTTGTATAAACACACTAAAATAGATAAGTTTTGGCACGAATTCTCTCACAAAGCTTCTTCACATTCTTGAAGAATCGATGTTTCCGAAATTTAAGCAATGAAATGTGACTTCAGACAAATAAACACAAAAATGCTGACAAACCAAAACAGCATACAGCATTATATAAAAAGGATAATTTGTGACATGAATTTATGAGAATATTCTGAAATCTTAAGGCAATAAATTTGTTTAAATTTCGAACAAAACCTTCATTATGCACGTTAGATATGATTTTAGTCACTCATTTAGACAATACCATCGACCACTTGTTCAGAATCTTTGAACAAGTATATTGAAATCGTCGATCCATTCCAAAGCATACACAAAAAGCGTTTTCATCTTTAAGATGCTGGACGGAATTTTTAACTCCGGGTTCTCTAGCGGTTAGAGAAAAAACTTAAGAGTTACATTAATATTAATTTAAAATCAGAAAAAAATGAAAAAATGTTTAATAAATACAAGTCAATCTTTCCTTCATCTATACTAATATTATAAAGGAGTAAAGATTGTTTGTTTGTTTGTTTGTAGGGGGTAATCTCTGGAACTACCGAACCGATTTCAAAAGTGATGGTGGCAAATTGATGGTGACAACCCCTGCTCCAACATAGGCTATATTTTATGTCGATGCCACTACACCAGGGGGGTGCAGGAGTGAAAAACGTTCTAAAATTGCGATCTTTTCTATACTGAAGCAGCTAGAAATTTGAAATTTGGCATTGTAGTTACTTATAAGATGTAAATGCTCTCTAAGAGCAAAATAAAAAAAAATCGAAATTTAAAAGGGTGAAATGAGCGAAAAGCGTTCTAAAAGCATTCTAAATTACAATTTCTATGGAATCTCTAGAACTACCGAACCGATTTGAAATTTGGCGTTGTAGTCACTTATAAGATGTAAATGCTCTCTAAGAACAAAAAAAAAAAGAAATTCGAAATTTAAAAGGGTGAAAAGAGTGAAAAGCGTTCTAAAAACATTCTAAATTACAATTTCTATGGAATCTCTAGAACTACCGAACCGATTTGAAATTTGGCGTTGTAGTCACTTATAAGATGTAAATGCTCTCTAAGAACAAAAAAAAAAAGAAATTCGAAATTTAAAAGGGTGAAAAGAGTGAAAAGCGTTCTAAAAACATTCTAAATTACAATTTCTATGGAATCTCTAGAACTACCGAACCGATTTGAAATTTGGCATTGTAGTTACTTATAAGATGTAAATGCTCTCTAAGAAAAAAAAAATCGAAATTTAAAAGGGTGAAATGAGCGAAAAGCGTTCTAAAAACATTCTAAATTACAATTTCTACGGAAACTCTAGAACTACCGAACCGTTTTGAAATTTGGCGTTGTAGTTACTGTTACTTATAAGATGTAAATGCTCTCTAAGAACGAAAAAAAAAAAAAAAAAAACGAAATTTAAAAGGGTGAAATGAGCGAAAAGCGTTCTAAAAACATTTTAAATTACAATTTCTATGGAATCTCTGGAACTACCGAACCGATTTCAAAAGTGATGGTGGCAAATGGATGGTGACAACCCCTGCTCCAACATAGGATATATTTTATGTCGGTGTCACTATTCCCAAGGGGGTGCAGGAGCGAAAAACGTTCTAAAATTGCGATTTTGTTTATACTGAAGGAGCTAGAAATTTGAAATTTGGCATTGTAGTTACTTATAAGATGTAAATGCTCTCTAAAAACATAATAAAAAAAATCGAAATTTAAAAGGGTGAAATGAGCGAAAAGCGTTCTAAAAACATTTTAAATTACAATTTCTATGGAATCTCTAGAACTACCGAACCGATTTCAAAAGTGATGGTGGCAAATTGGTGGTGACAATCCCTGCTCCAACAGCCTCTTTAATAAAAAATTATTCGTTTCTGACGACTTGGTTTTTCGCTAATTGTTGCCACAGATTAATCTCGGAAAATGAAACATTTGAAGTTACTGAAAAAAAATAGTAGCTCGAAAAGTATTTGTCTGAAAATTGTTAGGCAAACTGCGTTTGAAAGGTAAAAAATTGTATTTTTCTTGATATAAATTTCAAATCTAATGATTATGCCATTTTTCAAATATTGAATTTGAAAAATTACCAAATTTTACAACGGAGTACCATAGCGAAACCTTCATGCGTAAAAAGATAATGATAAG
The DNA here is from genome assembly GCA_963931845.1 of Maratus michaelseni. Lineage (NCBI taxonomy): Eukaryota > Metazoa > Arthropoda > Arachnida > Araneae > Salticidae > Maratus > Maratus michaelseni. Next base: position 325,205,973 of record OZ007589.1, read on the forward strand.
GGCGACGTGTCCTGGCGTGTATATTGGCTATAGCACGAGTCACAAATTATAGTAGCCTTATTATTCTGTTAAAATATAAAAGTGAATTATGAAATGTCAATATTTTGTTGGATTAAATGTTCGTTATAAGAAATTGACCAGCGTAGCGGGCGTAGCTTGCTAGTATTCGATATAAGAGCCCTTTCATGCACCTCTGATATTAGTCAATACTTTTGAAAAATTGGGTGAGTTGCATGGAGGATACACAGGGTATGCCAAAAAGATTAAAACACGCTACCTGTTGGATACACATAGGCAATGCAGGTTGCAAAAATATTCAAAATCAGGTAGGAATTACGATTATATTGATAAAATATTTCTGACATTGATTTTCAAAAAGTTACATTTTAAAATTTTTATACGGTCCTTGACCCTATAAGTTATATTTAGAAAAAAAACATTTCCCTGTTTTAACAAATACAATTATATGAATTCCATTACTCTATAATGACAATTCACAGAGTTATGATACTTTGAATTTTGTGAAATTTTAGAGCTTTCTTATGCTAAAAAAAGTCTGTCTGTTTTTAGACTCGGATAGCTCCGAAATTTCCAAAAATTCAAAATATCATAACTCTGTGCGGTTTGGTTGTAGAAGAAAGAAATTTTCATTGTTGTTCTTGTCAGATCATGGCAAACATTTTTCTAAATATAACGAATTAAAATGTAAAATGTGCAACTTATTGAAAATCAATAGCAGGACTATTTCATAAACATAATCTATATTCCTACACTGTAAAAAAATTTCCGGAACTTTCCCGAAAAAGGTGGTGGCATTAAGATGCCACGTCTTTTTGCTGTTACGTTTCACAACAAAGTAGCGAAACATTCAGTATCTTATTTAAGCAATTAAATTTTAAAGTTTCGTATTACAGATAAAATGAAAATTCAAATAATGAAGCATAAAAAGATTTAAATTAGCTACTTACTTTATCTGTTGATAGCTAAACAAAAAATTGTATTTGATCAGAATGCATTTGTATCCAAATACCTAGGCAGCTGTTTTTTATTCCTCTTTAGTTATCAAAATGGCTAATGGAACATAAAACATGAAGCACGCATGCGTTTACGGAAAAGTTGAAACCTCTCAAAAATATTACATGAATTGTTGCTGTAATTGACGTGGGATATAAAGAAATTCGAAATTTCGGTAATATATGCGAAACGTTTCAGGATAATTTCCTGAAACGATCCGAAATTTTTTTACAGTGTAGCTTTATTTTGAACACTTTTGAAATTTACATTGCCAACATTTATATCCAATACAATATATACAATTATAAAAATTAAAGGCTTTTCAATCTTTTTGGGACATCCTGTATACACATATCACTCAATACATAGGAATATCGATATAAGTAATAGTTCCATGAAATTTTGATGTAAATAGCACCCTAATCTTTGTTTTCCTATTGAAATTCATTGTAGCACGTTGAACTAATTTCTGTTTTTCAGCATTTACAGATAAAAGATAATGATTAAAAGATATGACATTATGAGGATTAAAGATATGGCATTAAAATATATGACTTACACTATTCTTTCATTAAACGGCTCATACTTTGTGTGAACGTATGAAACTGGTGCTAAAATGATACAACTGTCTACACTGTAGAGTCTTCGATCGGAATATGAAGGTGTCATTAAATATATGGTAATCACCACACTTTGCAACGCATAAACGTCGTCTGCTTACTTTCCAACCGCTTCAGACTGTGCTGCTGTTAACTCGGCACCAATTTTTAAATTGTATGACACCTTTTAGTGTTATATCCGCTTTTATCTTTGCATCGTTTTAAAGTTCAATGGAAATTGACGCTGAAATCGAGAAAGTAAATGTTATTCATAGATATAGATAGCGTCCTCTATTATTTGAATACAGTTTTACCTGATACACATTATTTAACAAAATAAGAAACAAATATTGTCGCTTTTATTTGCCTTTAAAATTTTGGAAAAATAATTAAACTGTGTTTCAACTTGTTATGTCTACCTATAAATTCTATTTCCCTGACTAATTACAAATGTATCTACCTATCTAACTACCTATCTATCTACATACTATTAAACTAATCTAAAATAAATGTTAAAAACTACATTTTATCGCTATTATTATTATCTTAATCTTCGAATTTCTTACACATTAATAAATTTTTCATCACAGCTAGGAGCCATTCTTTAGTAATCATAAATCACATTGAAGTTATTAAATTATTCATCAGAGCGATAGGGGAAAATTAAGTGCTCTGATATTTATGATAATGACTTTACGATGATTCAATTACTATAACAATAGAGTGACGGGGAATATTTTAAAATAAAAGATAGTGTTTTGTTAGGCTACTGTTTAATTCATGATGTTAAAACTTTAAGACTGAATAAAATTTTTCTTTCAACATAATTATTAACAAATATGCTGATTAATATTTAGGAATAACAGAAAAATGTATCTGCATTTTTAAATATATACTTTAGAAAAATCCGTTACTTTGCTGTGCAACTTTTTTAAATTTCAAAATAAATTAGACGTATTTAATGCATATAACATATTATTAAACTGTCAGACTGTTGAAAATGGTCTTTAATTTTAATGAGCTATTTTTTAAAATAATCAATTTTTAACGGCGAACGAAAATAATTGGTTGTCATTAGAGATTCTAACCGTGAAGTTTCTAGTATTGACTTTTATTGTATTATAATGTTTCTCTTTATATCAACATTTTTTTAAAATATTAGACCCCATAATTGCATGCGAAACTGAAAATTGTATATATATCTTACCCGAATTTAAATAAGTTGATTGAAAATTATGCCATATTGAGAATTTATTTTATGTCTCATTCACTCTATCAGTCAGTTCTAATTAAGCTTTTCTTAACTTTAAAGAAAAAAAAATGTAGTTCTTAAAGAATTTCCATTAGAATTTTAAAGAAAAAAGTACTATAAGACTTAAACCAGGTTTAAATATAATAATTTTGTAAGGTTGAATTAGAGACAATTTTTTCTACCTATTGTTAGAGACCATTACGTATTCAGAATTTAAAAAATACATTTTATGTTCATTTTTTTTAATAAAATTATTTTCGTACTTCTCTATGTTATTAGAAATGATGCTACGTGATATATTTAGTTTAAAACGAACCTTAAAATCCAATCAAGAAATCGGTTTAAAAGACCCAATGTGTATTGCCTACATAAATACAAAGCTGGAGTAATAACTTCTATGCCAAACTTTTGAAGTTAATCAACATAGCTATGGGAGCTATCTTGCAGTTAAGAACATATTTACTTATACTGTTTTGGTGAACACAGTGGTGAGTGATTTGGCACAGTGGTCAAAATACCGGTCTTTTAATGACAATGTCAAAGGATGTGAATTAATTTTCATTTTGCTAAACAACACATAACCAACAGAGTGAAAATGTGTCCAGACCGGGGATCGAACCCAGATACCCTGGTATAGCGCAGAAAGTGCTTTACCATTTAAGCCATCTGGACGACATCCAGTCGGTCATTTTTCACTTATACGTTGGCAAGGCTGCAACTTCGCAGCGCATGATGAAATTCATACATGAGTACGCTACTCAGTGGCGTACAAGAGACGAATAAATTCCGAGCATCGGATAATATCTAAATTTCCAATTAAATTTTCAGCAGGACTGAAACTGCGAATAAATTTAATAACACTGACAAAAGATGTGAATTAATTTTCACTTCTCTAAAGAACGCATAACCAACAAAGTGAAAAATGACTTTTTCAGTCGTTTAATTCAAAAATTGTTGGTAATGTGTCCATTGTTCTTGATTCTTTTCTTTGAGAATTTTGTTTCAATCTTTATTTATTAATTAATTGTCAGTTGCTTTGCATTTTTAAATTTTTTTATTGAATAATGTCAATCAAATTAAATTTTAATACTTAATATCCCTAAAACGATGCATTTTACAATTAAAATCAAACGCAAATTTAAATGTAACACTAATATCACATAAATTACATTAAAATTTTGAAGCTATATTTTAGTATCATATAAATATCCAAATAGCAAAATTAACATATAAAATAATTCGTTTTTAAAAATTATATATGCCAAAATTAAATATATATATGAATTACGTTAGTCAATATAATTAATTATTTCTTGGTCATTTCGTTATATTTATTAATTTATTATAAGTTGCTCGGTAGTATTATACCGTAAAAGCAATGTTTTTTTTTTTTTTTTCGAGTGAATATTGTTAATTCGAAGTCCAAGCTCCCAACATACGATCCAATGAAAATGGTCAGGTATGTGGAACAAGATGGCCTCAAAAATGTAGTGAATTGTTTTAACTAGATGGTATTCCTGAGACCGCCTCATATAAACAATGTCCTTGTCTAGATATATTTTAAAATTCTAAACTATTCTAAGGATGTATGGAGAGTATGTCCCGTTATTGTCAAGAGAACATACATTATATTTGAGCAAATATACATATTTATTAACTATTGAAACACATTACACTAATTTTGTACATAGTCACCCATCATATTAAGGTATTTATCGTAATGAGATGCAAGTGTGTAGACAAGCATAAAATATAGTCGCCGCCTCTGATGTTAGCAATAATATTTCAGCATATTTCACTTCGTCATCAATGAAAACTCTGTCAACCAAAGAACTTAACAGACCCAAGCGATGCAGTAAATATATTATTTAATTACAAACTAGATTCTGCTAGTTGCTAGTAGTAATTGTTACGTTAGTTAATGAATAGTTTAACTTAATTAAATTTTCAGCAGAGCTGAAATTACGCTGGAAATTAATGAATACAATGTATGGGAATTATCACTTGACTACACACAGCATATAAACAACACAGTAAAAAAATGTCCAGACCGGGGATCGAAACCGGATACCCGGATGCTAGATTGGATGTCGTCTTGGTGGCTTAAATGTTAAAAAATTTGAGGTGCTATACCAAGGTATCCGGGTTTGATCCCCGGTCTGGACATTTTTCACCCTGTTGTTTGTACGCTGTGTGTAGTAAAGTGATAATTCACATACTTGGTATTCATAGTTTAACCTAATTTACGTTACATCATCGGCCAAGTCTGCGAGCTACAGCTAATCAGCATGACGACTTTTGGCTTTTCTTGTACTTTAACAACTTTATTTTATTCTAGAAACACGAGAAGTCATTGGCTAAGTTTTCGGAATAGACGAACCAGTTCATCATTTACCACAGATGACCGGTCATTTCTTTTTATCGTTCGTGTTGCACGTTCGTTATGCCTGCTTTGAACAATTAATCATCTTCTAATCATTACATTCCTCATAATCATATGACCGCATACATTGCAAATCTGTCTATGGTTTACTCTTCGTTTAATATTTCTTGCATTCAAAAAACAAATTAACAGAACTATTTTCAGAATCGGGGGGACCGTCTATCATCTTAACCATCATTAGATCACGATTACACGTATAAGATTCGTATAGATCAAATTCTGAGTCTCATACAGTATTTCCTTGGGATTTTTATCCCAAAAGCTCTGTGATCAGTTGTGATCTTTTTTATTACTCTGCAAAAATATAGAAACAAAGCGCACAAAATCCACAAAAGAAATTATTCCCAAAGGAGGCGAAAAACACGCCAGGGATCCTCCTCCATTATCGTCGCAATCTCTCTACATCAAAGAAGTCGAAAATAACACCGTCTTCTGTCAAGTACAGAGGGTGTTCGCACATTTTTTAGACGATTTCGGCGTTGTTTTTTTAACGTTTAAAATATGAATATTGCTTTCTGAAATAATCTATATGATAATCTTGTTTCTTGATTCTAATTCTGCGTAATCCTTTCGTTGGTAGAAGGGTTTTTGTAAAATTTACAGGGTTATTGCTTCCCATGCCTCTTTAAAAACTTTCCAGATTCGATCAATCGTGGTGGTTTTGCGCTTAGAAAGAGCTGTTCTCAGCAGACCAAATGCACAATAAACTATAAGAGAAACGTCAGGTGACTTCTTAGGAATGTGTTGAAAGGTATAAATGCAATACCTGTGTGAGTTTTTAATGTTTTCAACGAATACAGCGGTAGTTTTTGAAGTATGAGCGGTAGCTTTGCTTTGATACAGTTTCACCTTTTAAAAGTCGTTGAAATAAAAATAATAGCATTTTTTCTGTAAATATCGGATGTAACACATTCTCTTAATAATATAATGAATTGATTGTAACATTTTTGTCCAATATTCTTATTTTTATTTTCCCATTGTAAGATAAATTTGCGACAGCCATAAATCCTTACCTGAAACTTCGTTTTCAGCCTTGAAATGGGCTCTTTTTTTAATGTATTTTTTTTATTTTGAGTCTTTTTACTAAGAATAAGCACTGATTTTCGGGATAGTTCTTTCCAATTAATACTGATGTTTATTTTGCACTTAGAAATTTTTATAATATGCGCTTTACAATCATTGTAAACTTCCGAATAAGAATATTTATTTTCTGAAAACAAAAAAAAAGTATCATCTGATTCAAAGCTTGTTTGAATGCGCCATCTTGATAGAAGAATAAATTTGAAAGCATCAGACAATAATATGAATTACAAATAATAAGTTGTTGAAAGAAAGTTTTGCTCTAAAATAATTCCATTTTTTAAAATCATTTATCAAATTTGTCTAAAAAATGTGCGAACAGCCTCTGTAGATGAAGGTCGAACATTAGCTTTCCAAAATATTGAAATGCGAACAAGATATCTTAAAATATTTTCTCCATAGGATTAACATTAGCGAGCGGGTGTTTTCGTCTGAGTGAAGTAGCCTCTTAATGAAAAGCTCTAAGATCTGCCGCAGGTTTGGGCGCCATTATATAATGCAATCCTTTTACGGCAATCCTTTATTTGGGCAACAGGTATATTAGGTAGCAGCAAAGTTTGCCTGTACTCTCTAAAATGGGATGCCGAAACGAGATCTCGAGTTTTCGTTTTGCTGCTGAAAATATCTGAAAATCGCACATTTATATGCCGATTAGATATTTCAGTTAAGCTAATGTCGCCGTCAATCAATTTCTAATTACACAGTGTTGTAGTTATTTTACAAAATGATTTCTTAAACCCGTAATTATTAAAAAGAAAAATTTAACAAACTCCACTACCATTCTATTTATATAAAAAAAAATCCGGTTTAATTCACGAATGTCATTTTAAGATCATTTCATTATTTTTTCATATTTTAAATAAGTAAATAAATTCCGAAACATCATTCTTAGAAAGAATAAAATAACAACAAAAAAGATAACCACTTTCAAAACTTATTTTCCAGAAATAGTTATTAAAAGATGAAGTTATGATTACAAAACTCTTTTTAATCAGCATTTTAAGTTTCCAAATTTTAAGACTTAAATTTTGTAGTTTATTGAAAGATTCACCCAACTAAATCAAAAATGTATTTTCTTAACAGCCTTATCTGCAATATTTGTCTAATAAATATTATACTTTCTTCATATCTTTCTTTTTTTGCGATTACTTCGCTACAATTTATTAAACAACTATTGCCATTAAGGCTTTTTATAAAACTTATAATTTAATGGCATGTATCCCTAGGGAAAATTCAGAAAAACGCAATTAACGCTTAACTTAGAGTATTATTATTGAGAGAAAAAAAAGAGAGTTTTAAAATTATACAATGAATTAAAAAAACTTCTTACATAAGGAAATATTTGGATAGATTAATAAAACTTTTAAAGAAAAATGCTACGTCTAATGAACGAGTAACGTATGAAAATGTTGGAAGTTTCTAATTTGTCATGACATGTAATTAAGTATTAATGACAGTTGTTATTCACCTCTGGGATGAAAGTAATTTTAAAGTGCTCCTTTGCATTATTTGTAATACAAAGTGTTTTTTAACACACAAGAAAAAAAAATTACAAATTGTTTATAGATTAAATATACATTTTTATTAAAGATTATAGTCTTCTAGACAAAATTGTTCGGACATTATTCGGAATTTTTCATAATAAATTTGAGTACTCATACACTCATGTGAAAAGTATTATAATTTGCAAAATGCTAGCCCTATTTATGTACTTCATAAAATATAAGAAATGTCAAAACACATAGGGCGAAATGCAAATTTTTACCTTACTATTTTCATAAAATATCAATATGAGATTCGATAGATCCCACTGTTACTTAAAAGGTGACATTTAAAAGACACAAATAGATGTTAAATTTTTTTTTAAGGTTTAAAAACCATCCAAGCACTTTCGACCGGTAACCGTGACCATCCTTAGGAAGCGAAAATCCTTTCTGACTGCCGTCTTACGCAACTGAACTCTTGCTTCATCTTGAGGTGGAAAAGTCCATTATTTCTTGGGTGTTGCTTGAGTTGGTTACTCTGAATGATAATGTAAACAACTTTGTAAACTATGCTAAAAAGAGGGGGGCTCGTCCGATTTTTCTTCTAATATTCAGAACATTAAGCCATATATTGAGTACATTGTATGATACCGTATCGTTCCAAACTTGATCTCGTTTACACAAAATATCTATAGATTCGTTGCAAACCTGATCTCTTTTACACAAAATATTTATAGATACATTGCAGGGAAAAAAGCTTTTCTTTATCCATTGTTAACAAAATAATATCTGAATTTGGTCATCGGGAAAATTTTATTAGTACAGATCGTAAAGAAATGAGATATAAAAAAATTAACTATATTCCTACTTTGTTCGAGAAATTGAGATATGCCTGATTAAAGAATGGTATAAGTTTGATAGCCCACCCCCCACGAAAATTGAAAGATTTAATTTGCACTAAAGCAGATCCAATACCAAAGAATGAAATCGCTGATATATACACTATCCCTTTTACAGCCGACGACAATAATACGATAGAATAGGAAATTTAGAGAACGAGTTAAAAAGCAAAAGGCAGATATTAGATTTGGCCGCTCCTCTACTGGTTTATCCCGGTTAAATTGAAAACAAAATATTGTAATAAATTTCAATCAAGCAAAAATCATTTATCCATCATCAAACTAATATACATCCGTTATATCAGATAATCTATAGATATTTTGTGTACAGGAGACCAGTTTGGCAACAATACTGTATCATACAATATATCCAATATATGGTTTAATGTTCTGAATATTAGAAGATAAAGTGCATGACCTCCCCCTCCCCCTCTTTTTAGCATGATTTACAAAGTTGTTTGCATTATCATTCAGAGTAGCGATAGAAACCAACTCAAGCAACACCTAAGAAATAATGGACTTTTCCACCTCAAGACGAAGCTAGAGTACAGATACGTAAGAGCGCAGTCAAAAAGGATTTTCGCTCCCTGAAGATGGTCACGGTTGCCGGCCGAAAGTACTTGGACGGTTGTTAAACATTTTAAACATCTGCGGCAGAGTTTTAACACACTGCAATATTACAATTACCGATACAGTTAACTTCTTGCAAAATTTAACTTTTGTTAATATTTTAAAAGAATGTGTTTATAGGCAGAATTACACCCTGTCATTTGTTCCGCTACTTACACAATCTAAGTTATGAGTTTCATGAAAGGTTATACTTGTGTTTCTGCACTAAATTAAATATTTTAAACATTAATTTGACAATTATTTTAATTTAGTTTCGTCACTTTGGATGTATGCAATGCAATTGTTCATTAAAAAATATAACACTTGTGAACAAGGAAAAATTTATAATCTGTTTTCCATAAAATTGTAAGGAATTGTTGAATAATTCGAAAGATCTATTTTTTACAGTGTAAAAAAATATCTCCAAATATACGAAATTATTCTGGCAACCGTGTCGCCCAGAGATTGAGCCTATTTCACTAGATTTTTTTTTTTAATGAAAGAGATTTTATAAATATGTCTATGGAATTCAGTATATCCTTGATAGATAACTTTTTTAAAAGTCTAGTTAAACTGCCATATTCATTAAACAAATATATTAAGTATAAATATGGGAATTGTTCTGATAGCCCGATTGTCAGAACAAGTTTCGTTTTTTACAGATTTTTTCGCAGTGTAGGCTTACATCATTGGGAAGAATGGCTGCAAAGTACTCTTATAATAAAGCATTGTGACGTGAAGATGTGATTAAGAGATAAATGCAAGTTTCTTTCTTTCTTTTAAGATAAAAAAAAAAAAGAAAAGAAAAGAAACTATGTCACAGAAGAAAAAATTATTTTCGTGGTAACCAAGATTTTTCAATTCATATATGAATAAAATTTTATTTTTTCTGTAAATAAAATAAAATAAATAAGTAAAATCTTAAAATAAAATAAAATAAAATAAAAGAATAAAATTTTCTCAGCAGTGAAAAAAAAAATATCATTTTATTTATTTTACATGCTTTATTTCGTATGTTTCTTTTTTATAAAATTGATATTTCTTGCGACACTTTTCAATTTTATTAATTAGTTTAATTATCAACTTTATAATTGAAGCCTTTCCAAAAACAGAGAAAAATCATTTTTCCATTAAAGAACAAAATTTTTCTAAAAAAATCAGTTTATTTTACTTTAAAAATACATTTAAATTCAAGTCAATAGAAATTTATTTTTCAAAATTAAAGCAAAACCTTTATATATATATATATATAATTCCTTATTTTCTATTTATTTAATTTTTTTTTTCTTCTTCTTAATTTGAATTAATAATGTTACTTTTATTAGGACTACAATTTTAATTTGTAAATTGACAGGGCTCTTTGGTATCGGGATTTCAGTGTATGTGGTCAGTTTCTTATGTTTCAATGGTTAAATTTTACTTAAAGTTTTATATATATATATATATATATAATCAAGAAAAAACGGAGCAAATAATTTACTTAAATATAGAAATCAGTTTTTAATTTAGAATAAAAAAATACACATACATTAAATAAATTAAATTTCAATTAAATTGAAAAATGAAATGTTTCGAAAGAATATATATTTTTTAAATGTTATTTATATTTAGAATTCTTTTTATACCCTGCAGATGTAAATGTATTTTAATTTTAATAATGGCGATTCATTAACAGGCAATTCTCTTTTATTTGTTTTAATGTAGGTTTTTGGATTTCTTTTACAATTTTGTTTAATTTTGTAGATGTAATGGTAAAATGGAACGAAATTAATCCATTTTTGTTTTAAAATAGTTACTCTTAAATAAAGATGTATTTTATTAACGCGTGGATATGTTTATCAAAAAATCAAGGATATATCTGCAAAAAAACTTTCAATGCAAAAGTTAATAAAGATTTGATTGTATAATTATATTTTGTATAATATTTTGCATATTTTGTATAATATATATTTATTTCTTTATTTTTAGGTAAGAATACCAAAGGAATGTTCTTTTCCCGAACAGTAAATCATCAAGAATGATAACTGAATATATCTTAAAAAAGAGTATGTTTTTACATTTTTAATAATTTTTCAAATCATATTTTACGAATTTTAGCTGTTTCATGACTTAAATAAATTGCATTTCATATATACATGGTTAGCGAAAAATGTCTATATCATTTCAGAGGGCTTTGGAGTTTGTTCCACAGTTGTGGTTGAGAGAAAATTCAAACTAAAGATAATTGAAATGATGCGCTAATTATATATTGAATAACGTCTTTGTAGTACTAAAATTCCCCGAGAAATATATATCTGCCTGCTGTGAAAGATATCATTCGTGGCCTCATTCGTGGCCTTAATGTATACGTTAAGGCCAATGTTATAAATTTAATATTATTATACCTTTATCATTTGATATTTCGCCAAACCCACTAAAGTTAGCGGTAAAATATTTAGTTTTGCGAAAGCAACACGTTCTTTTGCATGAAGACAGGTAGACTGAGTTCTTAATTAATTTTAGTGAAACCATATTGATATTAATCTGTATAAACCAATGAACATTTATTTGAATACTGAAACTCCACCTTTCGATGAATTTTCGGAAGATTTTTTTATTATTATTTAACAGAGGACAAGCGCATCATGTCTCTTATATATAGTTTAAATTTAGTCTCATTCGGAGCAGTAGAACATATCTGAAAGCCCTCTGAAGTGGACAATTTATTTACCGCTGACCCCGTATTTCTCAATTTCTTGATGCAATCATAAATTTTGTTTTGCAATTAAAACACATTTTTCGCAACTCCCATATGTTATTAAAAAAGTTTATTTGACATTACGAAAATCTTTAAAAAGAAAAAGAGAATATGTACAATTATACGCATATATCAAAGCAAGTGGACATGGCGGTATGACGTTTCTTATTTAAAGTTTTCCATTTTGCAAATTTTAACAGATTTAAATTCAGAAAATTTAAGAAATGGCTTAAGCTATTTTAAAAATGTATTTTAATTAAAAAAAAAATAACCACAAAGTCACTATTGTCATATGCAGGAAAATTTAAGGAATTACTTAAGTTATTTTAAAAATGTATTTTAATTAAAAATTTTCAACCAGAAAGTCACTATTGTCATTTGCAGGAGGGCTAGTTATTAAAATAATATATATCTAATGATTTACACAGAAAACTGTCTACAACATTTTTATAGATTCTTTATTTAGTGATACTGGAATTTTTTTCAATCTTTGTTTAAAAGACCACCATTGACATCACCACTCGGGATAAGAAAACTGTTAGGTATAGGAAATAAGTTTATGAGAGGAAAAGCTTCAACCGTCTGACGGGTTTTAAAAGTCAATAACTAGTTAACGGTGACTGCTAGTGATGTTATTCTTGCTGGAGGTTAATGTGTGAAGACGGGAATTTCTTTAGTACATTTTCTCGCCTGAGTTCCAAAAATCATTGATAGATGACGCTTCACTGTCTTAAATTGTAATAATGTTAAATATAACCTTGGAATTTCAAAATGAAAAGCAATTTTTATAGTTTTAACCGCTAAACATAATGAATGTTAAAAACTGAGTAAACATTGATCAATTTTTATACGTTAGTTTCAGCGTTCTATGAATTTGAAACAGCGCAGTGCAATGCATAGATGATAATTTGGACTGAAACAAGGTAGCAGAGTAAAGATGTTCCAATTTCACACGTATATCTTTCGCGAGAATAACTTCGATATCTCTGCTTATTTCCTGGATTTTCAATTTTAAAACCGTGAGTCCATTTTAGAACATAGTGTATGTTCTAAAATGGGTATGTTCTACATACTAATGCTCTAAAATGTGTATGCTCATAGTGTATGTTCTACACGACAAAGAAACTTAAAAGCCACAAAATGTTCAAATTTTAAAATTAAATAATATATTTAAAACATCTCACATATTTTCTATATTAAAGGGTCGGTTCCAAAAAAATTTATGCTCATCTATTAAATACAGGGTGTCCATAATTAAACGAGCCTACTTTAAAGTTGTCTACAAACGAAACTATTTGTCAGAAAGTTGTGAAATTTTGTGAAGGACATAATGAAGGAATATAAATTTGTTTAAGTGAAAAAAAATAATTCAAAATTTCGTCGCCAGAGGGCGTTTAATAATGAATTACACTTTTAGCATACATTTACGATAGGTTACAAATTTTATTACAACGAAACATGTTAAACAAAACTTTTTTCGCGACATGTTTTTAGCATTTTTCCATAACACACTGCGGTCAACTGTGGAACATGCCATCTTATGATTCCAGATGGTAGCTGAAAATGAAAGGCCATCCCGTGGAACATGTTTTGTTGCAATAAAATATGTAAACTATTGTAAATGTATGCTAAATGTGTAATTCATTAAAAACTGTATCTGGTGGCGAAGTTTTGAACTATTTTTGTACTTTTTCCCGCTTAAACAAATTCCCATTCCTTCATGAAGCCCTTCACAAAATTTCACAACTTTCTGACCAATAGTTTCGCCTGTAGACAACTTTAAATGAGGTCGTTTAATTATGGACACCCTGTATATACATTAATTCCTCGTTTTTAAAGTGTAAAAATAAATATCCCTACACATAAGAAAAAAACTTTTCAGAGCTTAAAGATTAAGAAAGTTTCTGAAATTATGACATTTTTTTTATATATAATCTCGGTTTCATACCGTTGTATTATTAATTCTTTTAACTAAAGCATGATAAATACTATTTTGTGGAAGTATTTATATTTATTATATCATACCTTAGCAACAAATGTCACTTTAAAAGCCTGTTCACTGTAGGGATTGTTTTATTACCTTTGGACAGGAAATGCATTAAGCTACCAGCTCAAAGTTATCCATTTTACTTGCACGTTATCTCATAACTTTTCCCGTATTTTTAATTAATATTCTTAAAAGAAAAGCAAGCATTAATCATGAGTGGGTATTTAAAATTTTCCTTTCATGCACGGTATTTTCTTCCACCATAAATAAGAATGTTACCCCCATTGTTTTAAAACTGTGAAGATTCTTTAAGGAGATGGTGGACTTTAAAGGTTATTTTTCATTATTAATATTATTCCAAAAAGAAAGAAATTATTTTAAGAAGTGTTCTATACCAGGAAATTAATAAATATTTGAAAACAAAAATCAATTTACTGAAAATTTAAAAGTTTAAAAATTGTTAACTAGTTGTATTATTTTTTTTTATGTATCAATCATTCTAATTTCCAAAATATTTTCTACATTTTTCCTATTTATTACGTTATTAAAAATTTGCTCATCCTTTTTTTTTAAAACCGATAGATAGTTAATTATATATATATATATATATATATATATATATATTCTGACAAACCAAATAAATCAACATTCCAAAGCGCACAGGCATATATTTGTTACAGTGTATCTATCAAGATTGCACCTTAAAGATATTAAGATTTGTTACAGTACGTAGATTGTATCTTACAGTATGTACAAATTGTACCTTAGAGATATTAAGATTTGATACATTATATATGACAATATGAAATTGTATCTTAGAGATATTAAGATATTTGACAGTATGTACAAATTGTACTTTAGTCTATGCACAGGTTATACGATACATTATGTACAGTTTGTATCTTAGAGATTACATAAGATTAAGATTTTTTACAGTATGTATCAAGATTATACCTTAGAGATAATAAGATTTGTTACATTATATATAACATTGTGTCTTACCGATATTAAGCTTTGTTACGGTATTTACAAATTGTACTTCAGAGTATGCACAGATTATACGTTACATTATGTACAGTTTGTATCTTAGAGATTACGTAATATTACGATTTGTTACACTATGTATAAAGATTATACGTTAGAGTTATTAAGAATCGTAGTATATGCAAACTGTATCTTATAGTATGTACAGTTATACCTTAGCGATATTAAGTGTTGTTACAGTATAAACCAAGATTGTACCTTAGAATTATTAAAAAAATTAGCAAAAATTAAAACAATTGGAGCATTTTAAAGAGGTACTGCGAAAAAATTGTTTTGAAAAAGATGCATTTGGAATAAATATGTTACATGATATGTTATTTTCCTTACTTACATTTAAGAAGCATGTAAACACATTTTCTACCTGCGATATATTCATTGTTTTTAAAATTTTAACAAAAAAATTAAAAAAAAATTAAAAATTCGTAATTTTAGTCGATTTTTGCTTATTTTAAAATCCACCGTCCTGTTAAGGAAACTCGGTACCCTTCACTTTGCGAAAAACTATAAAAGTGTTAATTTTCCAATTTTTTCCTCAAAATATATTTAGATATCCGTAGAATATTCTGGCGAAGTTACACAAGAATACGCTATAACTATAAATATGTGAAAAAGGCTTCTTACTACATTCATTTCCCTTTAAATGTATCAAAGTTTCAATATTAAAATTAATTTTTCCAGTTTGAGTTTTTCGGACATTTTGATATCTTTAAAATGCTTAAACTTCAACAGATATGTAAGAAACGACATATAATTTTCTTACATAATCGAAAAGATATATTCAATAGAATTAGGGATGGATTTTGCAAGAGAATGAATACGTACGTTTTGTAAAAAAGAAAATAAGGAAAATCTCGGGTTTTCAACTCAATTTTGAACATAGATAATGACGATTTATTTTCCCCCTCATAAATTAGTGGGTTTATAGAATAATCAATGCTTGGAGTTCTGATGTTATAAAAAATATTTTGTTAAAAATAGTAAAAATTGAAAAAAGTTTAATTGTTTTTAATTTTTTTAAATTAATTATTTCTAAAATTTAGATACGATATTATATTTTTTGCCATGAAAATCGTTTGTTTAACAATTTTATTTTATAATATGTAAAGTAAGTATAAAAAAAAAAACTAAAAAAGTAGAAAAAAATATGTTAAAGGGTCTCTTTAATATTCAGTGTCTGAGAAGGAAATAGTAGTTTGCCGGCGTAGAATGTGCCTTACCGTCGCAAAATGTGTGACTTCTTACATTCATATCATATACGTGACTAATAAAAACAATCAATTCTACTCATTTTCTAAAAGTAATCTCAATTTTTTAATACTCGAAAATAAATGAATGCGAATCGTACTCACAGCGGCTACAAACAACCATTGATATTTTTTTTGTACCTCCGCATTATAATGACCCCCACAATTACGATTATGCCAAGATTGCAGTTACGATTTCCCCAAGATCATAGCAAAGATTATATATGCCCTTACATGCGCATATATATACTTCTAGTGATCATATATGTCCCACATATGTCATTATATACAAATTATTTAAGTCTTATATGGCATATATACATCATGTACTTCTTATACACATGCCAACGTCATATATTATTATAATGTCATATACGCTTTATAATTTGGCAAAAAATCTTGGTCGCTTGGTGACTCATTCTAGGGTGCTGCTATAACACGAAAGTACTTTTTTTTTTTTTTCAAAACTGCAGTAAAGGTGATTTCTTTTCTTTCGAAACTAGATTCTAGTATACAGCGTCATCCGTCTATATGAGATACAGGAGGATAGAACCAATTTAAGCTAACAGCTGCCAATAAAATTTCAACCCGAGAAAAAATATCGCCTTGTTCCGATTCATTTTCATACTACTGTAAGTTATTAATATGCATGAATAAGAATAAGATGAACGTAAGTCTGCAAGATGGATGCAATAGGTGTATGCATGCAAGAAATAAAAATATGTATACAAGTAGAGAGTTAATATATTATATGTCGAACAATTTTCTCGTGTGTTCCCTGCGGTTGTTTCTTCCGTCAAAATGAATTTAAAAATGACGTAATACATGATTATTTCGGATTTGGATGGCCTCTGTACATACACTGTAAAATAACACAAAGGTCTCTTAATCTAGAAAAATATAATATAACCAAGAACGATAATATATACAGTAATGTCTTCAGAGTTACTCACGTTTCCGAAAAGCGTTCTTTATGTTTAGAAACCCCAGAACCTAATATATTTTCTAGAATTAAAGAAAAATTTATAAAAGCAAGTATTCCCAATTTCGGAAACATTTCCGAATAGTTTTTATAGTGTTAATTCAGCTTTCTCAACCCGCAATATAAGGTTTCTCGGTTGTTATAAATTTTCAAATAAAACTTTTAATGTTACAGACGAACATGGTTAATTAACAGCGTTAACATTAATATCAAAATTAATATTATTTTCTTACTCTTGCATGTATAAATTCTATTATGCAACTCAAACTATTTAATTGAGAATTGATACCATCCTAAAAACCTATATTACGGTTTGAGAAAACTGATTACATTAAAAAACTACTCGGAAACGTTTTCGAAAATCGGTGGCGACAAAAGAAACTTTGTTTTTATAAATGTTTCGCTCAATTTTCAAAATTTTATAAATGCTGAGTTTTCTAACGATAAAGAACACTTTTCGAATTCATGAGTAACTCAACAGAGGTTACTGTATTTTTTTGTTCGTAGTTATATTATATTTTCGGTGATCAGGAAACACCTGTCTTTTTTTAGAGCGTATGATTTCATAACAAAAATGTTGTTCGCTAATTTTATATTTAAATTTACGAAATCATGAAGTATTATATTGTGAATACTGTTAAATTTTAGGACTACGAATTAAAGTTTAATTGAATAAAATCTGCTTGAAATATTATTATCCTACATTTCGTCAGATTTTTTTTCCTCAAATGAAGTGTTTAAAATCACTATGCATATGTTACACAAGGATTGATATACACAAAAATACATAATTTAACGCTGATAAATATTAACAACTTATTAATATTAACTATTCTGGTGCTTAAATAAAATCTACAAATAAAGCAGTTTTTTCTTAGAATTAAAAATAAACTTAGTGTAAATTTTTTATTAATATATAAAATGATAAAATGGTTACATTAATGTTACTTATATATTAAATGCCGTAAGATAAAATAAACTTATTTAATTGGTTTTCTAATTAATTATCAATACATATATATACACTTTTAAACATTTCGCATGATTGGCAAATGAATTGTGTGAATTTGAAAGAAAGAATTATTATTGAAGATATAATCCTTGAAAATACAAGAGCTCTCGATAAAAGAACTGGATTTGATGATGATTTCAATTTTGCCACAAGAACGTGACTAATCCCTTTTAACGCTTTTTTATTGAATGAAATCTTTTCGTCGATTGTGGGAAGAAAATAAATATGTTATTTTCTTAAAGGGATGGGCTTCGAATATTTCACAAGCTTTTTTTCTTAAAGTTAGCACCATCAAATATTTTATTTTTTAAAAAACTAATAACACTATAATTAATAGTATAATGTGGAAAATTTAAAAAAAAAATATTGAATGAGATGATTTGTTGAGTTTTTTTTAAAGGATTTCCTTTGATTCCAATTAGTAATGAGTTCACTAGGCAAGTTATTCAATGACGATTAATTACAAATTTAGAAAAAGGAGTTCGATGTGTCTTATTTATCAAGTAGTTTTGAATTTCGGTACTTTATTCTAAACTTAATTTTTTAATTGGATGTTTTAGCGATTATTCGCCAGTACCCTTTGGTTTCTTAAGTATTTATGAGTTAGTATTTGAACAACAATTGAATGGGTTTCTGAAAGAAGGGTCTATGTTACATATTTTGGAAAGTTTTTTTTGTTTAAAATGGGTGAAATGATTGATCATTAACCAGTGTTAAAAATTGCAACTTCATAATATATAAGTTTGTTTATTTTAAATAAAAAATTAAGACAATAAATTAAAAATAGTGTTATCACTTTCCTTACCGAACTAACTAGTTTTTTATTACTCGTCAATGCTCTGCTGGAAGATAAAAGTGAAGGGTAATTAAGATCAGAAGAAAGGACTATACGTTAAATACTTTGGAAAGTTTTTTTTTTTTTTGGTTGAAAAAGGATGAAAAGATTGATGATTAACCAGTGGGAAAAATTGCAATTTCATAATATATACGTTTGTGTATTTTAAATAAAAAATTAAAACAGTACATTAAAAATAGTATTATTGTTTTCCTTACCGACCGAACTAGTTTTTTATTACTCGTCAATGCTCAGCATGAAGACAAAAGTGGAGGATAATTAAGATGATTGATGGTTAACCAATGATAAATATTGCAATTTCACAATATATAAGTTTGTTTATTTTAAATTAAAAATTAAAATAATAAATTAAAAATTAAAAATAGTATTAATACTTTCCTTACCGACCTAACTAGTTTTTTATTACTCGTCAATGCTCAGCATGAAGACAAAAGTGGAGGGTAATTAAGATCGGAAGAAATGCCTACATGTAACAAATTTTGTAAAGCTGTTTTTTTTTTTTTTTTTTTTTTTTTTTTTGTAAAAAATGTGAATTGATTGGTGATTAACCAATGTTAAATATTGCAATTTCATAATATAAAAGTTTGTTTATTTTAAATAAAAAATTAAAACAATAAATTAAAAATAGTATTAATACTTTCCTTACCGACCTAACTAGTTTTTTATTACTCGTCAATGCTCAGCATGAAGACAAAAGTGGAGGGTAATTAAGATGATTGATGGTTAACCAATGATAAATATTGCAAAAAAAAATTTTGATAGTGAAAGAAGCTGATTTAAATAATATTCTCACGATTTCTAACTCTATTGGTGACCCTATTAAGTTTACTGTTGAAATAGAAAATAATGCTGAATTACCATTTCTCGACATTCTAGTCCGCAGACACATTGCTGATACCTCTCAATCTATCACCACTACTGTTTACAGAAAACCTACATCTACTGGTCAATATACTAATTTCAATTCAATTTGTCCTTTCAGCCATAAAATAGCCGTTATTAAGACTTTAGCCTTCAGGGCCATTAGATATTGCAATTCCAGTAATGATTTTGAAATTGAGAAGTGTAAAATTTATCCCGATTTGGTTAATAATAGCTATCCTATAGGTCTTGTTAAAAAAATCTTAAAAAATACTTTAAATTTTGTGAATTCTACTCCCCCCCCCCTTTTCAACGTAGTAAACCAAACTCTTTTATCTGTATCCCTTATTATAAGAAAATTTCTGAAAAAATTTCTGGCATTCTAAAATCATTCAATATTGGAGTTTCTTTTAAACCAATTAATAAAGTGAGTTCCTTTTTCACTAAGCATAAATTTCAATATGATAAGTCTAAATTACCCGGTGTTGTTTATATTATTCCCTGTAAAGATTGCAATAGTGTCTACATTGGTGAAACAGGTAGATCATTGGAAATTCGCCTAAAAGAACATACTAGTGCTTTAAAAAACAGTAATTTGAATTCAAAAATTGTCCAGCATTCACTTCAAACGAATCACATCCCGCTAATTGCGAACGCCAGTATTTTGAAATCAGGTTGTAACAGCTACCATGGTCGATTACTCCTTGAGGGTTGGTTTACTCAATTGCGATCGCAGACGTTGAATGAAGCTCGTTCTGTCCCTAATGAATATTATCTGTTTTTAAATTAACTTCAACTGTCCTTGATTTGTTCAGTGGTTTGTTATGCAATAGATTGTTTTTGTACTGATGATGCCTTGCGTGTCGCTTGGCGAAACGTCTACTATTTTGTATTTTTAACAGTTTTTAAGTATATTTTTTTGTAATTTTTTTTTAAAGTGTACTCATGTCTATCTTAAATTATTTTATTTGATGTTTTTATACGTTACAAATTTTGGAAAGTTAGTTTTTGTGTGAAAAAGTGTAAAATGATTGATGATTAACCAATGTAAATATTGCAATTTCATAATATATAAGTTTGTGTATTTTAAATAAAAAATTAAAACAGCACATTAAAAATAGTGTTATTACTTTCCTTACCGATCTAACTAGTTTTTTTATTACTCGCCAATGCTCAGCATGAAGACAAACGTGAGGGATAATTAAGATCGGAAAAAAGGTATATACGTTAGAAATTTTGAAAGCTTTTTTTTTCTGGAAAAGGGTGAAATGATTGATGATTAACCAGTGTTAAAAATTGCAATTTCATAATATATAAGTTTATTTATTTTAAATAAAAAATTAATACATTAAATTAAAAATAGTATTATCACTTTCCTTACCGACCTAACTTGTATTTTATTTCTCGTCAATGCTCAAATGAACAAAGGCCTATGTTACACTAGGTGCTCAGAACATCACTAATCAATGACATTAATAGTTTTCCTCATTTCTGTAAAATTTTAAATTTGTAACAAAGGCCTTTTTCCCAAAACACGCTCAATTGTTACTAGAGCTACGAACAAGTGCACTCTAGACTGTTCTCTGTTTTCTAATCCTTTATAATGAGAATACGAACATCAAACAGAAAAATAGACAGAAATTTTGAACATTTTTTCTTCAGCATGTAAGCTAAGGTTAATAAATTAATACAAGAATTATTTTTATATTTAGAAAAACATTATTAACTTATAAACTTTTCTTATCTCCAAATTAAACATATGTCCAATTGAAGCAACATTTATTGTTGTTTTCAGTTTAAATCACTGGACGTAAAATAAATAAATTTCAGACACAAAACATAATGAAATAAACTTTTCGAAAGCACTTCAAAAATGAAGAAAATAAGAAGATTAATGACTAAATTTATGAGTATCCTTGAAACTCATTTCTGCCATTGGGCCAAAACATTCTTTCAAGTTTAAAGAACTTAAGAAATGAACCTTAAATGGGATTAGTCACGTTCTACGGTAAAAATACATCAATGTGTCCAGTTCTTTTACTTTGTTTACATATTTGTATGTAGTAAATCTAAACATAATATCTTATATTTTCCACACTCATGATTGTAAATCATCATACGTAGTAGAATCCTTTCCTTACAGTAAATATTTAGGAATTAAAACAATAATAAATTCCATTTATACATTAGAAATAATTTCTATTTAAATGAATTTATTTAAAAATAGATAACCAACAGACAAAGAACATTATGAAATAAAATAAAGAAATAAGAAAATAAGATGATTAATGATTAAATTTAAGGGTATCCTTGAAACTCATTTCTGTTATTGAACAGAAAACGTTTTTTCCAGTTTAAAGAACTTAAGAAAAAGGATATTAAATAAGTTTAGTCACGTTCTATGGTTGAAATATATCAAAGTGTATACTTCTAAGACTTTTTGCGTATTTCTATCTAGTAAATCGAAGCATGATATATTATCCACACTTATAAATGCATGACATCATATACAGTAGAAATATTTTTTTTATCGTAAATATTTAGGAATTAAAACAATTATAAATGTCATTTATACATTATAAATAATTTTAATTTAAATAAATTAATTTAAAAATAGATAATTACCAGACAAAGAACATTATGAAAAAAACTTTCAGAAAATCTTCTGAAAGAAGGAAAATAAGAAGATTAATGATTAAATTTATGAGCATCTTTGAAACTTATTTATGTTAGTGAAAAAAATGTATTATTTTTTCTGGCTTAAAGAACTTAAGAAAAGGACCTTAAATAAGATTAGTCACGTTATATGGTTAAAATAGTATATCAGTGTGTTCAATTCTTCTATATTTGTTTTATACTTTTTAGAATCTAGTACATCAAAACATAATAATATCTTATATTTTCCATGCTCATAAATGTAAGACACCATATCAAGCAGAAATCTTTCACTTCAGTAACTGTTTCATCCAGAAATCTTGTTTAATCTCACGGAAGAAAACGATTCATTTAATGTATTTTATTTACTTTTGGTGTTTGGCAATGATAATGAGACAAATGTCCATTTCTGAACCATCCAGTATACTTATTACATCAGACAATTTGATGCTTTTCTGGACTTTATAATATGTTCTTTATTATTATTATTATACGGAAAGATTATTAAATTAGGGGTCATTTTTTAAAATTAAATAATAATGTTTTTACATGATCGTTATCTACATTTTTGTGAGATCTATATAGTTTTGACGAACATGTGGATTTTTAAAATTATACGAGACAAGTTGTTCAATTTTCCGTAATTTTAAATTAATCCTTCAGTGCCTTAGTAATATTTTTGTATTGTTAGTTCACAATTCCTGGTATAATGTTTATGCAGAATTTCTTCTTACAGATTGATTTTCCAATCTTAGTCTTACGTGTGGTTTGAATACGAACATTAGATTCTAAATCACATGGAAAATCCAACTTGATTAAAATACTTTTTTGTAAGAGTAACCTTTATAAACAACAAAATGAAGATAAAATAGACGGATTGGCTTACAGAGTTCCCGAATCACGTTTTCTTATCTTATGTGTACAGCGTTTTCTCCTCATCTTTTAAAAGCTGATGCATTTTGACATCTAATAGTTTTAATGTTTTAAAACTGTGATTTAAATTATTGCACCTATTTAGTAACACAAATTATCAATGTGTTTAACTTTGTTTTATAAATTTGATAAGGTGAATTTGACGCTCATATTATATGGAATTTTCTCTATATTTTTATATGATATATCCGTTAACTAAGCGGTAAGATTGACTGCAATAGGAGCATCACTTAAATTAATATAATTCTATTAATATAATGCAGTTTTAAAACATTTAGTAATGATTAATACTCTAAAGGATTATATTTGTATACTTAATTGTGTTTTTTATACCATGATGAAAAAAATAATCTTTTTTAAGCATTCAAAAAATCAAAGGAGTAAACAACTTTACAATTTTGCCCTTTCTCTCGGCGAAATGTCTGATTATCAAATATATATTAATATTTCTGATTGTAAATTATAACTCTGACATATTTACTTGTACCAAACATTTCAAGTAAGAAATGAAGTGAAAAATTGTTAACCTCATCCAATATGGTTTAAATATGATTGTCCAAACCAATTTGTCATTATAATTTCATACGTTCATGATTAGAAATAAAAATGAAAGTTTATATTATTAAGTTTAGTATTTGAATTGAAAAATACTAATGAAATGAAAAACATTTACCAAATATATTTGCATATAAGAAATCCAAAATTAAAGTTTAGGAAACTAATACGGTAAAAATAATATATTTTTTAAATGACGACAAAAATAAAATATTTCTATGAATTACATGTACGATTATTTTATGTCTACAAATTTACTATAGTTGTATTTGACAATAGCAGTAAAAACAGCATAAAATTATTTTAAATGCAGACTTTTTGAAATCATAATTTTCTGAATTTACATTTTTGTAGCTATAGAATTACTTAAAAAATAAACAATAAAAGATTATACAGATACAGAAAGGTTGTTAATATAATAATTTATTTCAAGTTCTAAACTATTATGAATATTATTTTTTATTCTTAAAACGGGATTTTAATCATTATTATATTTTGTTACAAAGACAAAACTTTATTCAGAATATTTATTTATTTAGTTGTATTTTAAAATACTAGCGGTACAGCTCTTTGAGCTTGAAAAACTTTAATAAAACACAGACAATCAGACCAGTTGTCTGTTTGCAGTTTGGATGCCAGCATTTTTTGTTTGTAAATATTTGTAGAATTACAGCTATATTCTTTTAAACATATACAGAGAAAGATGTCTATGGTGAAAAAATGTATATTGTAAAATTTGACAGATATTTCTTAATCTAGGAAAATATTATACATGGTGTGCGAGACGACATTTCCTAATTTGAACAGTCTGTAATACAACATGTAATAATTGTACGTGGGTAAGTCATTAAGTAAGTCATAAAAGATAATTAAATAATAACTTAAAATTACATTCACTTCAAAACTATTTTTATTTCTCAACATATTCTCCACCAATATTTGTGGACTTATATCACCGTTTTATCAGTGCCTCAACTTCAGCTGCATACAATTCTTTGGGTTGCTGTCTCAGCCTCATTAGGACTTCAATTTGAACCTTTTCATCATCTGTGAACATCATCTTGCTTCCAAGATGGTTTTTTAGTGGGCTAAACAGATGAAAATTGCTTGGGGCTAAGTCGAAGCTGTATGGGGGATGTTGAAGAAGTTGCCAACCAAATTTTTGATTGTCTCCTGTGTTAGTCCTAAAGTGTCTGAGACAGCAACCCAAAGAATGTTATGCAGCTGTATGGTGTTGAGGCACTGATAAAATGGTGATATAAGTGCATAAATATTGGTAGAGAATATGGTGGGAAATAAAAATAGTTTTGAAGTGAATATCACTGTAAGTTATTAGTTAATTATCTTTTGTGACTTACTTAAAAAACTTCCCCTCGTATTAATAAGATTGAAACAACAATCGATACACATTGTTATGAAATTTTTATTTCTGCAATCACATCATTTCTACATTTGCCTCACGAGTGGCACGGAGGACGTCTGAGGAGGATGGCCAGAGAATCGGATCACCTCTCCGAATCCATCTTTGTGGGAATTAAGCAGTCAATGTTTTCCGGACTGCTGACTCGTAATAATAAGATTGAAACAACAATCGATACACATTGTTATGAAATTTTTATTTCTACGATCACATCATTTCTACATTTGCCTCACGAGTGGCACGGAGGACGTCTGAGGAGGATGCCCAGAGAATTGGATCACCTCTCCCAATCCATCTTTGTGGGAATTCAGCAGTCAATGTTCTCTGGACTCCCAAATGCCAGTGTGGAAGTACTCCACTCTCGCATTGAACCCGAATTCTGCATACCACTACACGATTTGTGCTTTTCCACAATGCTATGTCATTTTACAATTTTCATTTCTTTCTGATTTTCAGCACATGGAATGAAAATTATTGATATTACTAGCTAACCCGCCGGCGTTGCCCGGGCCCGAGATAATTACAATCTCAGAAAAAGGCGTTAACCCCCTCCCTACCCATACCCGTAAATATAACGAATAATTTGTTCAAGAAAACCACCGTCACCTATATTAACGCGATCATTAAAAAAATAATAAATTTTTTCTGATAATTAGAACATAACGAATATGTTACGCTAAAATAGCTAGCAGATGACACCCCTTCCAGACCTCAATTTTAAACCTATATCTTAATTAGTTACCTAATGTTTTGTTCATTAGTAAAAATTGGCAATTATTTCCTTTCATTTTCGCAAAGTAAATCGGCCAGAGAAACAGATTTCTTTGTAGTTCAGTTTTTAATGAAAGCAGATCCCTGTGTGAAACTTTCTCGGATTGTTTTCACTGGCGCCGGCAGATTTTTGTTTAAATTAAGAAAAATTACCGACCGAATTTTTCAAAAATCACATAGTCGGATGCAGAATTTTTTTTTTACATATGCTCAGAAATTTTCAAATTGATATTTCAATTAGTTTTCTTAAGATTCGCTAAATTAGTAAAATCAATTCGAATTCGTTCATTTCCGCTTGCAAATCCAATGCGCCTGTTCTTTTCTTTAGCCCTTTTGATTTAAAAGATATCATTTAAAAAACGATGGTTAATGAGAATCTAATTAATATCTTTGGTAATTTTCAAAATATTAAAATTCTGTGACTCAGGTGCACATGGCCAGACACTGGACTATACACACCTAAATTTTCAGACATCTAGGTAGGCTAAATTTTTCTAGCCATCGCAGACAAACACACACACACAGAGCGAAACTTCCTTTTATTAATATAGATATAATGCAAAGTTCCATATCTAAGAAACCATGTACCACCTAAGAAAATTGTTTCGTTGTTTAATATCTTCAGTATAAGTGTTTGAAATAAGGGATTTCGTATCGGACATCGGTTGTCCTTACAACGAAGGAAAATATACAATCCGAGTTACTGACGATTCTGGAAAACATTCTTTATCTTTATAAAGCTCAGAAACTAATATTTTTTCGAGATTTAAATACAAATTTATAGAAAAAAAAAGTTCTTTTTGCAGTAACGGATTTTCGGAAACAATTGCGAGTAGTTTTTGTAGTGTATTAATCAATTTTCGTAAGCCGGAATATCGGTTTACAAGATGCTATTAATTATCAATTAAACATTTTATTGTTCAACAAACATCTTTACAGATAAACATAATAAATTAACATAATCAACATTAAAATTAATATTATTTTGTTACTTGCATGTATAAACTCAATTAAGCAGCTGAAAATGTTTAATTGAGAATAAATAGCATGTCTCATATTTGATGCTTCAAGTATCAAGCATTAAAGACCATTATCCGGTTTTATCCCTCGTAGATTATCCACCCGTAATTTATGAAAATGAGGATCGGCAACCCAGCTTTAAAATATTACTTATAATTGCTAGCAACAGTTTCATTATGGGAAGTAAATCCTTATTAAATATGCTACACACATTAATAATAATAAAAAAAAACAGTAACTTTAAATAATGAAATAAAGGTTTTTGAAAACTGAAAAACATAAAATCAAAACAAAGGATAAAGTAAATTTTCCAACACAGAAACTACACAAATGCCATTATGGAGATGTCGGCATGGCCGTCATTTCTTCTTGTCTTGTCTTTTGTTCAACCATTACCCACTAGAGGACTGTTAAAATTTAATCAAAACTGAGATATCCGGTTTCACCTAACTGTAAGGTTTGACCCTACTTTCCGCTATTTTTTGTTCTTGTTTCCCAATATTTTCTTTGAAGGACTTTCTTAGAAATATTATTTCATGGTATGTTGTATCTGAAGATTCCCTTTTTGCAACCCTGTTAGAGAATAATGAGTGCTTTTGCAGTATCTGAAGATTCTCTTTTTGAAACCCTGTTAGAGAATAATGAGTGCTTTTGAAGTATCTGAAGATTCTCTTTTTGAAACCCTGTTAGAGAATAATGAGTGCTTTTGCAGCATCTGAAGATTCTCTTTTTGCAACCCTGTTAGAGAATAATGAATGATTTTGGAAGATTCTCTTTTTGCAACCCTGTTAGAGAATAATGAGTGACTTCGGAAGATTCTCTTTTTGCAACCCTGTTAGAGAATAATGAGCGTTTTTGCAGTATCTGAAGATTCTCTTTTTGCAACCCTGTTAGAGAATAATGAGTGCTTTTGCAGTATCTGAAGATTATCTTTTTGCAACCGTGTTAGAGAATAAGGAGTTCTTTTGCATTCTTATTAACCTCTTCGAGACAAGCGTCACGTATACATGCCATATAATGTGCGTATGGAATTTATTTTTGTGTACTAATCTTATAGCCGTATTTAATCTCAGAAATTCTACGGTTAAATAAGACAAATATTACTATCCTGAAATAGTGACACTCAAATATTAAAAATTGTATACGGGAACTCTTCCAGAAGGTGTTAGAGGAAATGCTACTGTCCACCCAGATTAAAATTTTGTGCTTACTTGAGTATATTACTTTTAAATACTAAAGGTGTAAAATTAACAACTATAATATAAATTAAAATAACTTTACTATATTCTTACTTGAGTAGTTTTTTTCGAGACAGTTAAACAGACAAACCAAATTCATACTTTATTTTACCTACCCTGACAATCGTCAGTGAACACAAATTAAAAACCGTTACCGAAGGGTACTTGTTAAAAAGATAATTTAAAAGTTTTTTTTAAATAACCGCTTATAAATACGCAACAGGGCTGTAAATACCATTCGCCATTTTTGGAAATTTGCTATACTTCATATTAAAATCATAATTGAATTCCGTGCTTACTTCAGTATTTTTTTTAGACCGGAGCAATACAGACAGACAGATAGATAAATCAAAGTAAAGTAATAAATTATTTTATCTACAAATTATTTTACCGTTACTGAATGTAGTTGGTAAAATGATAATTTAAAAGCGTCAAACAAAAGATCGCACAATGTTTGGGTATACTTGAGTTTTTTTTTTCTAATAGACTGGAGATATAGACAAACAGACAGACAAATCAAAGTCACAAATTCTTTTAACCTATGTTGGTAAGCGTTAATAGAAATTGATCTTGTTTTAAATATTGACGTTTTATAGCATTATAATGCAAAAAAACACATATACTGCTTCATGCTCTTAGATATTTATCTATCAGCTTTAACAAAGAAAAATTTTAAGCTGTTTAGCCGAGAAAAAATACAGAAAATAGCTCAAATATAAAATTCTTTTCATGACAAATACAAAGTAAATACAATATCAGACTGGGAATATTTACCTCATATGTTTAGACAAGTTTCAAAAGAAAAATATTTTCTAGACTATAATTCTTCTGATTTATAAGAGATATTATGTTAAAGAATATAAAAAAGCGGGAAGATATATTTGTGTACAGCTTACTTGAAGAATAAAAGTATTGCACTAAAAGAATTGCACACAGTGATACATGTTACGCCGCAGAACGTGACTAATCCCATTTAAGGACGTTTTCTTGAGTTAAATCTTCTTTTCGAATGCAACGAAGAATAAAATTTACTCTTTTACTAAAGGGACTTGCACTGAAGTTTATAAATATTTCCCTATTGTATTAGAAATATTTTTCGTCTTTTCTTTTTTTCCGGTGTTTTGAGTTTATTTTCTATGTTTGAGAAATATGTTTTCTTTGATTACTAGTTAGATATTGCAGTATAGTTTATAATTATTTTAGTGATAATCCGGTTAGACGTGAATAAAAATGAATGTAGAATGCTTTAAGGAATAATTACATGTTTTCTAATTTAAATATTTTTATATTACATGCTTTTTAAAAAATATATTAACCCTTTCGTGTTCGATATTTTACTTTTTTCTATCTATAATAGAAGAAAGTATTGTAATCGAAATTTTCGACGAATTTATACGTTTTAGGTGACAGAGATCGCCTAAAACGTCTTTACAAAATGTCTGTCTGTCCATGTATATGTGTGTGCTCTTTGTATAATCGGAAAGTGTATGAAGTTATGCATAGAATTAAACCAAACTTTATATGTATGCTTTTCGACATAGCCAGCAGGTCTCAGATGATATTGGGAAAGGGGGTGCCGTGTATGATGTCGAATCATATATATTTTAAATTAAATTTATATTCTAAATTACATTTTATTTTTCATCCCTTCTTTCCAAAATTTAAATCCTATTATTCTTAAAAGAACAAGGTCATTTTATTTAAACTCATTTTATTCTGCTAGGCAATCTCTCATATCTGTTCTTCTATCAAGGCGACCACATATAATAATAAAAATAATAATAAAATGGAAAGAAAAGTGCAATGGTCATAAAGAATTAATATCAGCATACACCAGATGTCTTCTCCGCGTTCAAATTGAAATAATTTATAAAAACAAAGGACGTTGTGGCACTTCACTTATATGTAATACCCTAAACATTAAAGATCCCAGACGCCTTCTTTTGATAAACATTCATGTAATTGCAGATGTTCTTTTCGTCCTTTCCCATAAGGGTTAATGTTATAAAATTTATGGTTTTCAGCGCTCCTGGTAGCTCAACGTCGCGCCAAGCAAATTCAAACCACCCCCATTTGATTAACATTAACGAATCTTTTTCTGTTATTCTTTGGCATATTTTCGCAATCGCCATGACCCTATATTTTCAATATTGGCTGTTGAAAATGTAACCGCGATTCTTAATCACTTCACCGCCTCTGCTCATTGAGTGAAGTTCTAATCAAAAATCGACTGAGAGGCCATCCCATGTTTTTGAGTTGTTCTATCCCATATTATTTTGAAGTGTTCTTTCTTGTCTTGGATAAATAAAGACTACAGTATGCAAAGAATAAAAATGACTGGACTTTATTCTGGATTAATCTTCTTCCATTACAGGAATACGTACCTGCTGGATTTTGCGGAACAACTTACCGTGCAAATGTACTCCTGCCACGATTCTTTACGATCACTTTGAATCTTAATAGATCCAAACAATCCTTCAAATAAAAACTATATATCAATACCCAAATCAGCTCTACACCATACCGTGATAGTAATTTTTGCGCCGTTTTCCTTATTTTATCATCGGAAAAGTACAAAGTTATGCATATAATTTAAGTAAACTTGATATACATATATATATATATATATATCACTGTAATGGACACTGTAGGAATTATACTTAATAGGATGCAAAAGCAAAAATTGGAAAACTATGAAAATCTTATAGAATCTTCAGAAGGACTTTATAAGAATATTCATAGTAAATATATGTTATTTCATCAAGTATAGTCAGCATTGTACCTAAAATCGACAATATTAAGCCCCTAATAACACATATATATTAAACAAGTAAATTATAGATATACTTGACTATGGCCGTCACTTCCTAGTTGAAATTCGAGATATTTCCCTAGAAGGGAGCGCTGTGATAGATTTATTTTATTTTATTTATTTATTTATTTATTTATTTGTATCATCGGAAAGTGTATGAAGTTATGGATAATCAAATTACATATATAAAGTTTTTGACTTTGGACGTCAGGTCTCAGCTGAAAATGTCCCCAGAAGGGAAGTGGGACTTTAATAACAATTCCTGTGATACCTGTCATAGCGAATTTTGTATGTTTTTCTCGTTTTTTTTGCAGTTTAAGTAAATTTATACATATTTTTCGATTAAATTTCATATTTAGATGCAATGTCATAGGCCGAGGTTTGTATAAAAAGTTTAGAAAATCGGCCTAAAGTTGAATTGTAGTAGCGAATTCAGGTGCGATTTTTTTTTTTGTATAATCGGAAAGTGTATAAAGGATATAATTGGAACCAAATTTCATTTATATGTTTTTGGCTATGGCTAGCAAGTTCTAGTTGAAAATGGGTGATATTCTCTTGGAAAGGGGCGCTGTAATATCGATTTTTGCGCCGTTTTATCGATTTTTTGCACCTTAAATGAAGAATTTATTAGTAATATTTTTTGACGAAATTCTATATTTAAATGTAATTATGTTTGTATATATATTTTTTAAAAAATCGGCCCGAAGGTGGCTTAGTGATAGCGAATTTTCTTCGAATTTTGCGATTGTCGTCGTAATACTGTTGTAAAAAAATCATACTCAATCACCCAATTCTCCAATCTAGGTTTAATTGGCATGTAAATGAACAAAGATTTTCACGTTTTTTGATATGTTACCCATTGATTAGATTTCATTGCGAATACTTTTGCCTTCCCATCTCCTCCATGTTTTAGAAACATTTATTGAAAAAAACTTGAAGTGTAATGTAAAAAAAAAAAAAAAAAGAAATGTATGAGATAGCAGAACGTTTTGGTATTGACTCATCCGACTAGTTTAATTTAAAGAAAAAAATACCTTTATGTTTAAAAAAATGAAAGTAGCTTTCCAAATGATAAAATTTAGGATTTACTAAATAAGATTTACGACATATCATCGACTAAAATCTGACAAATATTGTTATTTTACGAAATATTAAGATGGTATTAGTCTATGGTATTTTTTTAAAGACGTTCGGAAAAGGGCGTATTATAATAGGATTAAAAAGAAAGACATAATACAGTATTTTTCTTCTTTTTTATCATAAAGTATTAGTTCTTCTTTAGTAAAATAGTTTCTTAGTAAAATCTTTTATTTTTAAAATTAAAAATTAAACATTTTCCTGAAATAAAAATTTTAGCAATGGTGTATAGAGCTGTAACCTTTTGCTTACGTTCCCGGGCTGGTGATTATTTTTTATTCAATCGTACAACAATCTACAAAAATGTTTCTTTCTGGTAGATTTCTCTTGAAAGCATACTATTTCAAGTGTATGGGAGAGATTATTTATCAAAGAGTATCTACGAACGGAATAAAAGGAGGTCTATTGGGACGTATATGTCCGAATCTGTAATCAAAGGGTTAAGAATATATTTTTAAATCTCATTACTAAATGTTGAAACATAGATGAGGTGGTAATGGTAATAGCAGATGTTAATTCATATACTATCACTATTGCATGCAGGTAATAAACTAAAATAATATTAAAGACAAAAAATATATATATTATGTAAATGTGAAGACACATCCTATTAGTAGGACGCTAGACACAAAATGGTTAGGATTTAAAGATTGTAATAATATATTTCGCTTGAATCCCAAATTTTACGTAATATGTATTTACATGTTATCATTGCATTCACAAAAATAACATGATTCAAATAATGTGCGATTTAGGATAAGTCATTACATCAAATGCGTGGAACCACAGATGTATTTTCTTATATAACAATCACGCTTTTGACATGGATAGTAACGCTTTCAAATAGTTAATGATTTTTTAAAAATAAAATACAACATAATGTAAAGAATAAAAATGATTTTTTAAGCTAAAATACTATCCCGTAAATATATATAAATACCTTTAATTTTTACGTAAGAAAAAATATAAAATATATATATTTTATCATAACAATCAGCAATTTCGCGTGATTAGACCAGATAACTGTGTGAGATTTGCCTAAAAATGGTATAATAAATTAATGGTTGTTAATAAAATGAGTTTTTAAATTAACGATGCAGTTACCTGCTATATCTGTCATGTATAACATACTATATGTATACGAATATTTATATAAAATTTACAATACTTCTTCATCTTTGTCTGCCTGAGGTTAGTTATGTTCCTCAGATCACCATATCCCTGAATGCACTAACACAAACAATTTTGCTAACCATCCTCACCAATGAATCCAATTAATTGTTCAAAATTTCTCTACTTCTTCATCTTTGTCTGTCTGAGGTTCATTATGTTCCCCAGATCACCATATCCCTGAATGCCCACTAACACAAACAATTTTGCTAACCATCCTCACCAATGGATCCAATTAATTCTTCCAAATTTCTCTATTTAAGAAAAAATATGCAATGTGTAGCTTTACTAAAGGTTAATCAACACATTTTTCAAAACACTACACCCCGTCCCAGCACCCTTTTCCCATTCTAATTGATTCTAATTTTCCTACTGACGACTAAGAATACACAAATTAAATTAGAGTTACCGAAGGGTACTTGTTAAAAGGATAATTTAAATGTGTTAAAGAAAAGGTGGCACAATAAGAGTATAAATGCCATTCGCCATTTTTGGAAATATGATATACTTCATATTAAATTCATAATTGAACTCCGCGCTTACTTCAGTATTTTTTTTAGACGGGAGCTATACAGACAGACAGATAAATCAAAGTAATAAATTATTTTATCTACACTGACAAGTATTAATAAATGTCAATAAGGCATAAAAGCAATTTTCGTTACTGAATGTAGTTGTTAATAAAACGATAATTTTGAAGCGTTAAACAAGAGGTGACAGAATGAATCTTTAAACACGCTTGCCATTTTTTGAAACATGCTACAGCAATAAAAAAATTATAAGAACAAGCAAAAAGTCGCCAAATGACAAAGCCACTTGGCTAGAAAATTATGCAAATGTTTGTATGATAAAACTGCTTGAAACGAAACATTTCCAAACAAACTTTAAGTTGAAAATTTGGAAAATCATTAAAAGGCATGAATTGAATTTATACTTGACAGAGTAATCAAATAATATTCATTTTAATATTAATATTAATGCTAGTACTTTTTCCTGTTTGTCCTGTTGTTTGCTGAACATGAAAATCTTTACTTGAGAATTGATACCATCCGAAAAACCTATTTTCTGCTTTGAGAAAACTTATTAATACACTATAAAAACTACTCAGAAACGTTCCCGAAAGTCAGTGACAGAAAAAGAAACTTTATTTTATAAATTATATCTCGCAAATATATTGGTTTCCAATATTTCTAAAGATAAAGAAAACTTTTCTGAATCGTGAGTTACTCGAAAGAGGTTATTGTATATTTTTGTTCGTGCGTGTATGCCGGCATTCCTATTTTAAGAAACATATATCTTGTTTTATAGTGTATTTGAAGACACAATGTGTTTGTCGTAGGAAGTTTTACATAATATTTACAGGTTTTCCTTTCTTAAGTTTCTTTCTTTTTTAGCATTTATGGAAAACAAATTAACCAAATGATTGTTGAAAGTCTCAAACATAATCCTTCTATATTAAAAAAAAGTAATCTGGAACTGAGCCAAAAACGAAATGGACCAATCGAATTCTGCGTAGATATTCCGGGTTATTCTCATCGCTTTTTTACTAGGGACTTTTTTGAGGAGCTATTACTTTTTTCTAGCCATCCTACGAATTCGAAAATCATACCATCAGACGCGAAATATAACAAGCTTTCAGAAATTAAAAACATTATCACGGTCGGACAATAAAAACTCAAAAAATCCTTAAAAATCGAGTAAAAAATCTTTTATTGGAAAAGTCATTTTTTATATTGTTGCCAATTTCTAAATAACCGCAAAGGATTATGTTTTATCTCAAATAAAAAATGTATTTGCGCGAGACTATTAAAAACAATAATGCAAGTTTAAATTAATAATTAAATGATCACATGTTGAAAGCAGGTTCATTTCTTTAAAATAAGGTATTGAATAAGATTATGTTAATGAAATGGTTCTCCCATTAATTTTCAAAGAATCACAGTTTTAAAATTTTTATATCCCCTCCACCCACTTCTAGACGAAATTGGTCAGTTAGAATTTTTTTTTTTCTTTTTGCTGCAACAAGAGCAAGAGCATTATCAAAAATCTGCATACTTATATCTTTAAAATAAAATGAGGAAATAAAGAAAATTACTTCATAAAAATTGTGTTTACACATGAATATTAAAAATAAAAAAGATGAATTAAATGAAAAAGCATTATAACCAGTTAAATGAAAAAGCATTATAACCTGATTACAGAAGAAAGTCGCCGTTCGTGATATCATCATCATCATCTTTTTAAAACAGAATACATTACCAGGTTTTAAGAGTCTGTGAAATCAGAACGGGGGTTGGTGAGCGTAGCGAGCAGGGGGCAGAGCCCCCTTGTTGTAATTAAACAAACATTCATTTTAATCAATTTACATTATTAATATAAATATTTTTCTAAAGGAAGAGCTAAGCTACATTCTGACATACTACACGATGCACTTAAATCTCACTTGGCCCATAAATTTTATTTTATTTCTTACTTTCAAACCTCGCTATTTCCCGAGAAATGATTTAAGATTGTGATTTCAATTTAATCGTTAGACTTCTTCACATAAAGTCTCAACTAATCTCAACTATCACTTAAAATTTTCCATCATTATAAACTTAACTTTATTCATTATATATCGCCCATTAAGATCACGTTAATATTTCATACATCAAAAAATAAAACCGTGAATGAGAGCAGCAGACTAACTTACTGCAGCGTCAGCTAAAATCTCCTTAAAATTAACGAAAGCTACTAAAACTTTTCTTCTGTAGAAACTTGTGAAACTTTAAAACTTTGATGGAAATCACCGAGATAAGGATTCTTGATGACTTTTCCCGCTAATGTGTGGAAATTTAGCATGCTAGATCAATAACAGCAGTCTCTGTAATGAAGCTTATCCACTAAGCTTTACTTTGATTGCCGAACAGTAATTGTGGAAGTGGGAAGATGTAACATAAAATAGCTTTGGTCTTTTTTAAAGTTATGTGTTAATTATGAATTTTTCCCATAAAAGAATATTTCGGCATCGAGTTCTTTAATTTAACGTTATGTGTTTCTTTCGTAATATAAATAGAGCTGGTTAATGTTATTTTATTGTGATTTATAAATGTTTCTGGTAAAGAAAAATCGCTATGAAACGGATGTAGATTATAGTTTTTTTGCATGTCTGTTCTCTAGATTCGTGGCAAGAATGTGTTGTTACAGATAACTAGTAAATCTGCAGATCAGGAGCCTCAACGTCAGCTCTGAAAGTCATTGTTTTTTAATCTCAATTTCCATATTATTTAGCATCTTACAATCCGCAATTTAATTTTTTTATATTGCATACATATTTATAGGCATATAAAATACTTCGTTGGTTTCAGAAATTAGAAGCGTTAAATTAAACACGGTTTATGCAATGATATCCTGAAATTCTTATGAACTTCTTATTCTTGTAATTTTTTAGATAAAAAAATTCATTTCATTGAAAATCGTCTGCATTTCCATAGGAAAACATTATGACCTAGAAAGAAATGTTCTATATTTTTCGTACGAATGAGCCAAATGTAACTAAAAACTATACAGCTCATTCCGGGTGTCTTACCAACATACCTACAAAAAATCAACCTAATCGGATCATTTTTGCGGCAGTTATCGGGAAACAGACAGGCAGACAAACAGACAAACAGACGGGAAACAAACACTTTTCGCGTCTCCACAGTGAGCCTTCACTGACGTTTCGGGAAATATATACAGCATGATTCAGAATTCCTGGTAAAAACTTTAAAAATAAATTAAAATTGGTAATCACTACAGCAAAAAAGTTGCATGAAAAACGGGTTCATTAACCATTTATTCAGTCAAAAATACATGGTATCTCACTCCAATTTAAACACAGATTTTTATTCATAACTTTAATATTGATGATATGTTAACGACACTTTCAACAGACTTAACTTGCTTGTGCTAAATGCAGTGACATCACAAAAAGTGCTGAAAATGTACATTACTTCGACGAGTGAGACTGTATATATTGTTAATTACATTCGAAAACATGGAGCGCCTATTTTAATGCTATTTATATCTGAAGAGTGCCATTCTACTATTTGTCATGATCACATTTTCCCAAAAGAAAGTCCGGGAGACATTGTCAAAATTTTGCAACCAATTTTAACGTTTATGATTTTGGTATATGTGGTAGATTAGACGGTGCAGATAACAAAACTGCCAGTCAGCTAACACAGCAACGTCTCACAGCTCGCAGTAATATGTAAAGAATGGAAACCGGATTACCGATATTTCCTTAACTTGTGCATCATCAGCAATCGTATTGTCATTCATTTTAAAATGCAGCGAGGTGTGCGATGTTTTTATTGCAGTAACACTGGAGCGCCAGCTTACTGGCGCTCTACCGACTTCGTTATCTGCACCATCTAATTCATTATATATACCAAAATCATTGGCGCTGAAATTGGTTCCAAAAATGTGACACTGCCTCCAAGACTATAAATCAGTTGAAATTTTTTTCCTGCATTTTCTTTATTGCATAAAGTATGAACGCAAATTCAAGGTTTGGACTGGAATGAGACACCCTGTAAATTTGACGGAATAAATGTAATTTAATGGAATAAATAAATTGTAATATGTACTGTAATTGTAAATATTTGTTGTAATTCTAAATGTATGCTGTAAATGTAAATATGTATTACGACCCTAGTTTCCTATACAAAAATTGATGGTTGGGGTGTGCTTTAACGGCCATATAGTTTATACACGAGTTCTGAAAAACTCTGTATATATTTCGCAATTTCAACTAAACATTTTCAAACAATGATAGTTCACCGGTTATGAAATCAATCTTCTATTTCTTCATATAATGCTAACTGACTACGACAAAACTTTCGAGAGATAATCAGGTGCGATTTGCAAAGAGTAGTTATTCGGGCTAAAGTAAAAACAGTTCTGCAGAATTTGTTTTATTCTAGCCCAGATAAAAGTGTTTTTATCATAGACTTTTACTCTTTGCTAATCTCCCTGACGATGAGAGCAGATGATTGCTCTGGAAACAATAGTCATGGTCTGTTAGCATTATATGAAGAGAAAAGTAGATGGATTTCTTCACAATTTTTTCTAATCAAAAGTACAAACTTCAATTTATTAAATATTATTAATATTTTTAGGTAATTAGGTGAATAAAATTTGGCAGTTTTCTATCCATTTCGAGCTGTAATACTTAAGTGAGGAAGCATTACTATAAGCTTTTGAATATTTTATGGATGATATAAAAATTCATAAACAAGCTCTTTCAAATATTTTTAATAGTTGTTTATGTAGTATTAATAATTCTTTTTCGATACGCCAAATGAACCCTCTGTTATGAAACATACATACAGATATTAAACACAAATTTATAAGTCAGTTTTAAGTGCAAGTATTTGTAAATTGCGTGATATGTTCATGGTTCACTTTGTTGAACATGTAATAATTATATATTTATTTACTTAAAAGATGATAAAATATTAATAATAAACACATGTAACTATGTTAGGTTTACATACATGCCCCGAAAAACCTAATATCTTTACATTTGTTTTTTAATCTTTTACAACCTTTTAAGTAAATAAATATTTAATTATTAAATTAATCAAGGTGAAAATTCTTTCACAGCACTGTTTTATTGTAGTGTTTAGATTTTGTTGAACATATTTTTTTTATCATTTCGCCATATTACAAAAATAATCACCTGCATCTAAAACGTTTCTTAATAATTGTGTGGAATTTGGATTATCTTATTTTAGATTACGTTAAATGCGTAAAGAGACTACATCAAAGACTGAGAGAAACCCATCTCTTGACATGAATATAGAACATGAGCTTTAAAAGAATTTTTTTTGCCATTCTATTAACCCTGCATTGTCACAAACATGGCGAATTACATACATTAATAAATACGTTGTGGCGGACTTTTCAGGCCTGTCAACTAAGAAAGTAGGCATGACACTGTAAAAAAAAAAAAAAAAAAAAAAAAAAAAAAAAAAAAAAAAAAGATTTATTTAAAGTAATAATGAGAATGTATAATTGTTGAGCGGGTACGTTTAAACTAACGATGATTGAAATTAAGCTCGAGACGCTAGAAGAATGTGAGGGCGGATGCTAATCCCAAGAAATTAACTAAATTCTAACACTAACTCAAAATAAAGTGGCTACACTAGTTCGTTCGTAGGAACCTAAGTAAAGATCACTGTAGCTTACAATAAAAATAACACTAGGAAAACTGTAGTTGGAAAAATCAAATGTCACTGAAAATACTATGAATATCACTTTAAATACTACAGTAGCAGTATGAAAGAAGCCCGTGGATTTCAAATTTATTAATTAGAAATACCTCACCACGTTGTTTTAAACACATTACCACGTTGTTTTAAACACATTACCACATTGACGAAGATTTCAGTCGAGGATGCAACTGCAAAAAAGCATCTCAAAATGGGTACTAGCTATTCAGAATGTAGCAAAAACTAACTTCAAAATCTGGAAGTGGTGAAACTCCAATCTGATTTTCCACAAATGGCTGGATGCGTCGAAATCCGACTGATCTAACCTCTATCACCGTATTGATAGCAGCTAAATGACCACTGATACTTAATTATCATACCATTGCTCGAAGTAACTGTGAAAGCTAGATTCCCGAAGGTTCAAACACACTTTGCGAAAGTTAAAGGGACGAGGGAGTTAAAGTGGGAGGTTCGTTCACGGAATCAGGACAACATGATTACACACAAAACTCAAAATCCATTTGACCCTAAGTTACAACGTTAATAAAATGTATTAAAAATTTCATAAAACAATTATATACTTATGTAAATTTTTATGTAATGACTCTCACTTAAAATTCCGTAATCAAACTGTACACTTTATTTATAATGTCATCCAATCTCGAATTGCATTATAATTAATCTAACAACAATAGCGTGCCAGAATTCATTGTGTTGGTATTTCAACTTTAAAAAAAACATTATTTAAAATAATGCGCATTGTAAACATATATAAATACAGTATCGAAAGTTTTATAATACACTCAGAATTTAGTAATAAAATATTCTAATTAATTTAAGTTATTATTGATCCTAAAGAAAAATGCATCTATAAATAATTCAAATAAAACCTCTTAATTCAAATGGTTTCCAACTTAAATCAAACGAAAAGTATAAAATAAACATATTCCAATCGAAGCAACGCATATCGAACATATATGGCGTAGTTATGGTTTATCTAGTGATGCATGTATTTCTAGGCAGACGAGAACCTATTTCCTTGTATTATTTTAATTATTATTCATAACAGATATTCTAATCTGGAGCTATTCCAGGCGATTTGCTTTCTCTGCTGAATTTCAATATGCATTTTCTGGAAATGAGGCAACGTAAGTTTTAAACTTACTAATATGTAAATACTTATTTTATGCTAGTTGGTACGGAATGACACCATATCTCCTTTAATAAAATTCGTTTCCGCGTTAAATTTATGTTTCATTTGTTTTTCTACGCAACATTAAGCATTTCGCCTGCAACTAATTGAATATTGGGTAGATTTTAATGTTAAATGCCAAATATTTTCAGATTAGAGGAATCAATCAGAGAA
The DNA here is from genome assembly GCA_963931845.1 of Maratus michaelseni. Lineage (NCBI taxonomy): Eukaryota > Metazoa > Arthropoda > Arachnida > Araneae > Salticidae > Maratus > Maratus michaelseni. The sequence continues at coordinate 325,247,392 of OZ007589.1, forward strand.
ACTTTGGTTATTATAGAGTACCATTTTTTGGATTTCATCGCATGTACCCGATAGTTTATAATTTAAATTTTATTAATTCTTATTAATTTCATAATACAAACTACTAGCTAACATATACGAAATAAATATGATTCGTAATTATTTATATGATCACATTTGACTCGTAATAATTTGTATGTTATTATTTAATTAAAATACTAATTGGAAATTTGATGGATACTGTCCAAAGTAATATTTCTGAAACAAAATCTGCTTTGGAATTCAAAATAAATTTACTCCAGTCAGATAGTTTTAAAGTTTTATGTTAAAGAAAAAATATGTACATCATAAATGAATGCAAACTTACATGCGAATATGTGATATTTGCTGAAAACGATGAGCCTATTTTTGATGTTTAAACTTCTAGATATTTTAACTTTCATAAAAAATATAAGTTTCGCAATAAAAGTATGAAATATACCGGGTGATTATAATTAAAGTTACGATTTCAAAAATCGATAATTTTAAAACTACTGGTCAGAATGACTTGATATTTTAGCAGAACAATCGTGAGGCAATGGAATTTTGTTTGGCGAAGGAAAAAAAATTGTTCCAAATTGTGCCGATAGATGGCGTTGTCAGGGTAATGTCAGGGGAAAGACCAAAAATGTATTCTTGAACCCTTTCCGGCGCGGTGTAAATTTGTTTGCAAAATGATGAAATAATAGACTGACACCGGAATTTACAAACGAATCCATTAGTAAAAAGAAACTTGCTTATTTTCTGGTTCTTAATGAAAGGAAAATTTTAATTAAATACCGGGTGATTATAATTAAAGTTACGATTTCAAAAATCGATAATTTTAATTAAAACTACTGGTCAGATTGGCTTGATATTTTAGCAGAACAATCGTAAGGCAATGGAATTTTGTTTGGCGAAGGAAAAAAAAAAGTTTCAAAATGTGCCCATAGATGGCGCTGTCTGGGTTCACATTGTCTGAAGATATGCCAATTACTAATACGTGACATGCGCACCGCAGACATAGCAACCATAAAAATGCAGAGCAGCAGCTCTTTGCCTGAATGCTTCATCATGACTCTGACTATGAAGGATCGCGCTCTGCTCTTGAAGCTTTTTTATAAGAACGATGACTGTGCACTTACAGCTATTAGGAAGTTTCGGACATTAAAATCCATAAAAAAAGGTCCAATAACAACAAATGGTCTGCAAAAAATGATTGCTAAATTCGAAGAGACCGGTTCATTTGACGTTAAACGGCGTAGAGGAAGGAAACCAGTTTCAGCTGCGGCAGTGGAAGATGTGGCTACAGCATTACAGGAACATACTGACAGTGATGCTGGAATCAGCAGTGCAAGGGGGATTGGCCGAATGCTGGATATGCCGAATGTTATCCGTATAAGATAACTCATGTGCAGGAGTTGCTACCTGCTGACCTGGAATCACGTCAATCTTTTGCACTACAATTTCTTGCCCGGATGGAAGTGGACAACGGATGGCCATGGAACATTCTGTGGTCTGACGAAGCACACTTTCATTTGCAAGGTTCTGTAAATACGCAAAATTGCAGGATATAGGCGACCGAGAATCCGTCCCAGCTACAGCCATTACCTCTTCAGTCTGAAAAGGTCACTGTGTGATGCGGAATAACGGCAGCGTTTATCGTCGGTCCATTTTTCTTCGAGGAGATCACACCTGCGGGTCCCGTTACCTGCACAGTTACTGGCAAGCGGTATGAAGCACTTTTGCGTAACCATGTTCTTCCGACACTTCAACAGCGTCAGTCTGTGGATCGCATAATATTCATGCAAGATGGCGCTCCTCCGCACATTGCTACTATTGTGAAGCAGCTACTGAGTGATAATTTCGGAGATGATAGGATCATAAGCCGCCATTTTCCAACAACGTGGCCGCCACGTTCCCCCGACTTAAACCCGTGTGATTTCTGGCTTTGGGGGTACCTGAAGAATGTTGTTTATAGCGGGCGGATTCAGAATCTAGCCGACTTGAAGGCAAGCATCACACAACACACCCATTGCATTAGTACAGATGCCCTCCGATCTGTTGTGGAGCATGCCGTTTTGCGCTTCCAATTAGTAGCGGAACAAGGCGGAGGGCATATTGAGCAACTTATGCCTTAATAAACAGTAAGGTGTTTGTTCCATGAAGCTCTTTTTTTTTTTTCATTTTTTGTCATTATCGCTGTCGTCGCTCTAAACACGTAGTCTTGTCTTTTCGCTAATAAATTTTTAGTAAATCTCTGAACTCTATTTTTTTCCTTTTGGCAACATCATTCCTATGTTTAACCCTTTAACGGGCGGTGGTCACAAAAAAGGAACCCAATTTTAATTCTAAAACTGACAAACGGCACCAAGAATGTTTAATTAAAATTTTCCTTTCATTAAGAACCAGAAAATAAGCAAGTTTCTTTTTACTAATGGATTCGTTTGTAAATTCCGGTGTCAGTCTATTATTTCATCATTTTGCAAACAAATTTACACCGCGCCGGAAAGGGTTCAAGAATACATTTTTGGTCTTTCCCCTGACATTACCCTGACAACGCCATCTATCGGCACAATTTGGAACTATTTTTTTTTCCTTCGCCAAACAAAATTCCATTGCCTCACGATTGTTCTGCTAAAATATCAAGTCATTCTGACCAGTAGTTTTAAAATTGTCGATTTTTGAAATCGTAACTTTAATTATAATCACCCGGTATTTTCGGGGAAACACAGAATTATTTTTTTTTGTTGGTGTTGCAGGAAATTATGCTTTATGTTTTATAAAAATGCAATCAATAAAATTAGTTAGTTGTAATACTAGAATTTTTGAAATATATTATTGTGGAAACATAACATTTGAATGTTTCTACTTTAGTTCGTAATATTACGTATGCCAGCTTGACTTACCAACGAATAACGTACATATAATATGTAAAAATACAGACAAATAGCAAGAAATATTTATAGAAACGGGGAACACAAATAAATGAAATATACAGCCAAATTAAATAATTTTGGTGTCATGAAGTGCCTTTCAAACTCTTCAAAAATCAAAGATTTGTTTTAATAGCTTATATTAAAATTTGATTCTTAAGGAATATTTTAAAAGAAACAACATGGAGAAATAAGCTTTAGAAGGGATGCTATGTTCAAGACAGTTTGAGCTCTTTTTATATGATCAAGGGGTAATTTTATGTTTATTTAGACTATTTATGCCCTATTTAGACTATTTATAAGCTATTAAGACTATTTATGGACTGATTATGAAGGTATTTAGGCTACATACATAGGCTATTTCTGCACTATTTAGACTATTTATGCCCTATTTAGGCTACATAGGCTATTTCTACACTATTTAGACTATTTATGCCCTTTTTAGTAAATTTTCTCAAAACGGTGAATTTAGTCATTGCGCGTATGATTTACTATTTTTATTAAACAAACATTTATATTTTTGAGTTATTTTTTATATATTTATTTTTTCTTGAGAACTAATTATAATTTTACAGTGTAGGTCAGTTTAACCCTCTCTGTACCAAATTATAAATTCACGAAAATTTCGCCTTCCAAAGCATTTTTTCTGAGTATTTGAAACTATGTTAGTAGATTTCTGGAAACATTAAATACATTTCAGAATGTTTTCATTTATAAGAATTTATTCAACTAAATCAGTATTTACATGGATTTTGTAGACTATTTACAATTTTACCGAAATCATTTCTTCAGGATATTGTTTTTACTATTTTATAGAATTAGGAAATGTACAAATGTACATTTCATTACAAATGTACAATTTTCCTTACATATAAAAGTAGAAATTGTTCAGAACTGTAACTTTCCACTGAATATCTTTCAGAATCAAAAAAGCTGAGCAGTTACAATTGGAAAAAGAAAATACTCATTTAGAAATATATTTCTTTTTGTACAGCAAATGATTCTTTTAGAACATGATAAAGTAAAATATCTAGAACTCATGCTAATTTACATTACCGCCAATAGATAAGTTAAATTAATTTTATAACGAGCCTCTTTTAATGGTACGTTAAAGTACCGTTTGTGCATAAAGGTTGAAAGACACATTATAACTCTACTGAATGAAAAACAAATTGGCCCACCGTGCCAATTCAACTATAAAAAATTCTGCGTAAGGCGTATAATATGGATTCATTTGTTAAAAAATCATTAAATTTCAAATTAAATTGATAAAACTTTATTTTTCATCTAGATTCTTTTTCATTTTCAAAAGTTAATTAGATGCGCAATAGATATTGCAATCTAGTACAATCCATATTAGAAGCCTTTTTACATGTAATGTATCAGTTTAGAAGGTACCGGACCCTTTAAGAATAAATGTGATGATTTATACCTTTCATATTTTTCACATTATCCACTTAAGCTTTTAGAGAGACGAAAGTAATTATAGTGCATTGGATTCATAATTTTTAATATAAAAGAGTTTATATTTTTATAAAAACTTATAATTTTATCATGCAATTCTTTGCACAAACTTCTACAGTGACATAATTTTCGTATATATTTCCTGTCATGTGAATGATAGCACATGATGATCGTTCATGAATAACTGTTTTAAAAATGCACATGTTCGACTCTGATTTTTTTTTTTTTTTTTAGAATAGTGTGAAGAAAACAGGTTGCGCATGCGCACTTCCAATTTAACGAGCTGTATCTTAAAGCAGATTTGTTGTATACTTGTGTGACTATAAATGTCTTAGTTTAATATACATTTCATGAGGAGCCATGGTATATCGCGTACGCAGTCGAACTAGCGAATTTATATAAAAGCAAATTTAAACATTAAAAAAAAAAACGAGCGTGTGTGGTTTTCAAAATTAATTCGCAAATAATGTGGGCACTAATAAAAACAATAAAATACTGAAAAATGAGTATAATTTGCTAATTTCTAATTACATTTTCTTTTAACAGTATAAGCATCAATATAGTATTTATTTTTATTTAGATATGTTTTATAGAACGTGACATAAGGATCTTTCAGCATCTAAATTGAAATATTACTCTGTAACATTGTACAACCTTTTTTCTCATTTCTTTCTATTTTTATCCCAGTACATCAAATATTACTCATAACACCAATAAAAATATAATTCATATAAGTATTGATCTAAGGAACATCCTTAACTAGATTTTGTTAAAGGAAGTAAAAAGAAAAGCAAACCTTAACTCCCGTAATTATTCACGATTGATTGCTTTATTTCCTCTCTTCTTTTCTTCCAAGATTCAAGAACAAGATTCATCCAGTACAAATTACATACACATTCAGCCATGATGAAAATAAATTGATTCCATCATCAGAGGGGAGTTGTGTTCTCGATGAAGAAGGATTCTTTCCAATTAGACAAAATTGAATGCACCAGCTTTCTGTTCCACGCAAATAAATAAGTGTTTGGGGACCATTCTTAATAAATCCACAATCTATCCTATCAAGGAAAAGAGAATTTTATTGGAGTTGATTACACAGAATGTGCGTAATGGAAATTTGGAAAGAAGTTTTGTATTAAACTGGTTCTTATATTTATAAAGATTGTTGAAACATTGTCCTTTGTAAAAATTATACAATATACTGATAAGGGTGGTGGTAGGAGTTGTGTGTATGTGGTGTATGTGTGTAGGGTGAGGGGTGAGGGGCTGCTGCATGTTGTTTGTTATATATATATATATATATATATATATATATATATATATATATAACTAGCATTTGAGGATAAACTATTCGTTATTTTGACATGGATTTTTGGTTATTACACAAAATGAGCTTTTAATAAACGATAACTCCACTTTTTGAAAAATAAAGAAAACATTAACAATAATACCTTACTTAAAAATATATATATTTACAGTTTTTAAGTGTCAATAGGGGATTTAAACCGGGCTACCCATGTTACAGAACGTAGGCCATTTTTTTATTTATTTATTGAAAACTAATTTAATATATTTTTTTAGACTGCTAAATTTTCACTATGAACACCAAAAAAGATTTTTATATGAAAAATATCAATGATGTATTGAAATAAAGTTTTGAAATTATTTAAGAGCGAATCTTTCGTATTAGCCACCTGCCAGGAGTTAATGGCCGAAGAAATCGGCAAAATCGCTACTTACAGCAATCTTTTTTTATTCTGATAATGTCAGTCGATGTAAGCGCGTATTTCGATTATATGTCTTTACTTTATTGCACGACAGCGACTGCTCAGACTAGGAATCAAGTTTTTCGAGCATAGATGTTCTCTTGGTCCCCTTTATTAAAGTTTAAAATAAATACAAAATCCTGCCGGAAACTACAGCTTTAGCCTGACTACATAGGATAGAGACTTTAAAAATTTATTTTTAGAATAGTAAAATAATTTATCCACCAATAGTTTTGTTCCTATCCATTGTTTGTGAATCAATAAAAATCTATGTGCGTACCGAGAACATATGCAATGAATCAGCCTCTTTGAATTACCTAAAATTTGGCACGAAAGGCTGTACAAATTTAAAAAAAAAAAGAAATTATTTATTTTCACGTTTACAGATGACCATTTTTAAGCACCTGCTTTTATTATACATCAAGTTTATTTTCAATTTTTTTTTTTTTTTTTTTTTTTTTTTTTTTTTTTGCGAGAATGGTTTGTTTAACATTTTGATTTTGAAAATGCTTCCGTTTGTGCGTTCGAAACATGTTTATTTTCTAATTAAAAGGTCTTTATAGGCCTTTCTGTGTTCTGTTTTATCACTTTAAGCATATACATATTTAATTTAATGATAATGAGTGGTTTTCTTATATAATGATGTTTATATATTAGTTGTTCAATATTAGCGTTTATTAAAACAAAAACAAATTTTATCTTTAAAAATATCGTACAGTAAAAATCTTATTTTGTCTCACTAAATCTAATTATTCGCGTTTAACGTATGCCTTTACTTCTTTTGTAAGTAATTTTAATCTCAATTTTCTTCTGAGAAATCACTTTTTTGAGAAAAACTTGAGAAAAGTATCTTTTTAAATAATTTCTTAGCGTTGATGTCTTTTTCCAGATAGTTAAGGGCTTTATATTTCCTTACAAACTAAATTTTTAAAAATATCTTACTTTAGATTTTTATAATTCTTATAAAATTTCATGTAATGAAAATAAGAATGCGTCGAATGTTTGCGAATGTATTTTTATATATCGGCTTATACCTTAAATAAGAATTAACATTTTATGAATAGATAATTTTAAGTATAACAAAATTTTATCGTTTCTGAAATCTGCGATTTTAATTTTTAACAAAGTTGTTTTATGTATTCAATAAATTCAACATTAACATATATTAAAAATATCGTATAATTAATCTTATTTTATATTACTAAATCTAATTGTTCATGTTAAACATATTTGTTGTTTTATTCCTTTAATGTGTAAAATTAACCCTAATTTTCTATAGAAAAAATACTTCATTCAAACAATTCTTATCGTTCGTCCTTTTTAAATATTTTCTATGAGTTGATGTCTATTTCGTTCTGGTTAAACTTCTGTACTGTTTGATGAACTTAGTTTTTAAAAATAGCTTTAGCAGATTTCTGTAAATTGCATTAAATTACATGTATTGAAAAAATGATTGCATAAAATATTTGTAAATGAACTTTTAAATATCCTGTATCATCAAATGCTTAATATAAAGTTTCATGTTAAATTATTATATTTTGGAAGACATTTTAAATACTTTAACATTGTATAATCATGTGCTAAATATTTTATTATTACAAACAATCTCATCCGTAGACATTTTTTTTTTTTAACATTTTGTGAATACTTAATTTTGTCTTTTCATTTTAGTCGAAATGTTTTATGGTTACTGCATTTTGCGATTTTCAGTTTTAATGAACATGTTTTATATATTTAGCAATTCAACATTAGCATTTATTAAGAAAAAAAATTCAAATTGAAATCTATCGTAATATTAATCTTTTTTATTGCCACTAAATCTAGTTATTCAAGTTAAACGCCTTGTTTTATTTATTTTATGTGTAAATTTAATTTTTAATTTCTTTAGAAAAATAATTAAATTTTTTTCTTGTTGTTCAGTTCATCCTTTAAAAATATTTTCTAAGCGTTGATGGTTTTCTGTTTTAGTTAAGGTTTTATATTTCTTGAGATTTTTTTAAAAAATATCTTAAAAATTGTGAGACTTGAAAATAAAAAAATGTACAATATTTGTAAATGTACAGGGTGGTTATAATATAATTATCTCTATTTGGAGCTGTCTGTAGCTCGAAGCAATAACCAGAATGAAACCAAAAATCGGCACACTTACTATTCGAGAAAGAGGAAGAAGAATGGAACAATTAATAAAAATAATTACATTAATTACCGACAGACGGTGCTACTGAGTTTGAAATGCAATGTGTAATACAAGAATAAAGAATTAAGGCGTCAAACCGGACGGCTCACCTTATTTTTTCGAAAATGTCACAGTGAATGTTGTTACGTTTTCGCATGGAGGTGCCGATCATGTTCAGGTTCCACATGGCGATTGTGCTGGAGAACATAATCCAGGCAGTGTTCGACATGCTCAACTGTGGAATGTCATCAGGAGTGATGTTTCCCACATTTTGTGATATACGGTAAAGTCATTGAGGTTCGCGAAATCTCCACGGTACACAGTATTACACATTACATTTCACACTCAAAAGCGCCATCTGTCAATGATTATTGCAATTATTTTTTTAATTGTTCCATTCTTCTTCCCCCTTCTCGAATAGTGAGTGTGCCGATTTTGTTTTCATTCCGGTTATTCCTTCAAGATACAGACAGCTCCAAACAGAGATACTTATATTACAACCATCCAGTACTTTTACATAATAAGAAGATGATTTCTAAATTTAAAAAAGTTTCATTTATTTACGATTAACGTACTTATAATTATATATATATTTACGTATTTAGGAATAGATTTAAGTAGATGCAAGAAGTATACAATAGCTGACTACTGGTTTGCAGAAAAAAAAAATGATACTGAACATTTACATATTTTTTAGATAATATATATTAAGTAAAATAAGAAACGTTCGCCAATAATAAGAAAATCACATCAAAGTAAAATATTTATTGAATGAAAGTAAAAAAATCTAAGTATATTAAGCAATATTTTTTCATTGTGCCTTTTATATTATTTGTAATATTGGTTTTGGTTTTTGCATATTTTCACATTTTATCAAGTACATAGGTTATAATATAACTATCTCTATTTGGCACTGTCTGTAGCATGAAAGAACAACCCGAATGAAACAAAAATCGGTACACTTACTATTCAAGAAGGTTAAAGAAGAATGGAATAATAATAATAAAATAATTGCAATAATTGCCGATAGATGGCGCTTTTTAGTATGAAATGTAATGTAACACGAACAAAGAACTAAGGCGTAAAACCGGATGGCATACCTAATTTATTGGAGAATGTCACAGTGAATGTGTTTCCACTTTCACATGGCTGTGCTGATCAAGTTCAGGTTCCATATGGTTATTGCGCTCTAGGACAAAATCCAGGCGGTGCACGACTTGCTCAACTGCGGAATGTAACGCATCAGGAGTGATGTTTCGCACATGTTGTGAAATGCTATCTTTTAAGTCATTGAGTTTTGCGACATCTCCACGGTACACAACGACGTTCGCACTGACATGCCTCGTAGCGCCATCTATTGGCAATTATTGCAATTATTTTTTTTGTTTCATTCTTCTTCCCTTTTCTCGAATAGTAAGTGGGCCAATTTCGGTTTCATTTGGATTATTACATCAAGCTACAGATACCTCCGAATAGAGATACTTATACTATAACCACCTGGCATATGAAATATTTTACAGATATGTCATTTTTATTTTGTCGAATTTATATTTCAAAATTGATATAATCAGTATGTCTATTTTCTTTTTAAGACAATCTTGTAATAGGATATATGGGATTGAAATCACATATAATTTTAGATTATTTCCTTTTCCTTTATTAAAATATTTCTTTTTTAATTCATTGATTAATTTACGTTAGAGTTTATTTAAACCACAAATGTTTCCATTCTAAATAAATGAAATTAATAATTAAGCTTTTTCTATCGTTAAATGCTCCCACGGAAGTTTTAATCTTTAATCATAAAGTGAGATGAACCTCATTTTCATCTAAAAATAATAAAAGAAATATCCCGGCTACAGAAGTACATTCGCCCATCATTTAGAGTTTGTTATAATTTGTTATTTATGCGTATGTTTTTTTTTCTGAATGATATAAAGACTAAGCTTTTATTTTGTCTTTATATGAGGTTGTCATCGGGTTTCCAAAATTGTTTTGCAATGTACTGTTGGCATGTTTTCAGTCTTGCTAACTTATCAAGTTTATCCTTATAAATAAAAAGCCTTCTCATATTAATAATTAACTGATATCTTACGATTAATAAACTCTCGCCAAATTAAATATCGCAATAATAACAATAATAATAATAAACAATTTGTGGTATATGATTTTTATCATTCTGCCTTTAACTGCTCTACTGTTAACATGTAGTATTCAACATAATTTAACTATCACGGGTGCCAGTGCAATCGTCCACACTTAGCCATGGAACTTAGAATATTTTATGTATTGCTGCAGTATAATGTGAACCTTGACAGTTAAAATATTTTTCATTTATTCCTAATCTAATATTTTAGCCAAGTGTGTTATTTTTGATTACCCGAATTTTTTGATTCCGAAATATAAATTATAACGAAAAAACTAAAGCGTGTAAATCTTGGCTTAAATTCGCGCTTTCACAAAATTTAAAATTAATTATGAGAGAAATGTTCACTTAAACTGTTAAAATAAACTTTCACTTATTTGCAACTTTTAATTTGAATAAGATAGGTCTAAAATGTAATTTCGTTCATTGAAGGTAAACGGATATAAATTCTGACTAACGATTTTTTTGTTTGAATTTTAAAAAGTATTACATATATTTTAACTGCCTCATTTTAAAATTCCAGGGAGTGAACCCTGAAATTTATTTTTAATTTTTCATGTTCAACGTAATCTAGCTTTTCTTATTTGTAACAGTATATTGATTATCATTTTTCTTTTTTAGTGTATATCTATCTATATTATGTTGAAAATTAAGAAAAATACTTTTTACACTATGTTATAATATGATATTATATTGAACTGCAGCAAAAATTTTAAATTAACGCTATATGTTAAACGATATGACTCGGTTATGACTTTATTTTATAACCATTATATAAAGTTATAAAATTTATTTTTTATCGGCATTAAATCACTAAGTATAGAAAATATATTCACAAATAAATTGCTTACGTTAAGCACTTTCTTAAATTCGCACCCATGCGAAAAAAACTTTAAATTAAAGGAACGTAATCAATTTGTATGTTGAAAATTAAGAAAAATAATTTTTTCTCTATGTTATAACACGATATTATATTGAACTGCCGGTGAAAAGTTTAAATTGATGCTATACATTAAACGATATGACTCGTTTATGACTTTATTTTATAACCATTATATAAAGTTATAAAATTTATTTTTCATCGGCATTAAATCACTAAGTATAGAAAATATATTCACAAATAAATTGCTTACGTTAAGCACTTTCTTAAATTAGTACCCATGCCAAATTTTTTTTTAATTAAAGCAACGTAATTAATTTGTATCTCATTTGTTAAAACTGTCAACGAAAACTTTTTTTTTTTTTTAATGATTTTAACGCTTAACCAAGTGAAAATAATTCTCATTGGAATGAGTTCTCCGCCGCAAAGCGTTAAATTAGTACAAATACTAAAACTTTCGTTATATGTGAAAGCGACTTACTTTATTCCCAAACTTAATCTATTGAAGTTCTTATCGGATGGGATCTTAGCTAAGGTAGCAGAATTTTTCCCAATTAGCTTAAATTGGGCGGAGCGAAGTTGAGCCTGTAAACAAACGAATCCCAAGCGCCAAGATTAATTCCAGAACAACAACTTCTAAACCCCTTTCGTTCAAAAGAACAGAGGAACAGTAAATGTATTATCGACAGTGTATGTGTAAATTAATTCGAAAAAGGTTTACGTTCCCTGCTTCAGTGAGTCGAAAACAGATATTGCGAGAGATACGATCTGGCGCCGATGTTATCACAAAGCGAAGAAAAAAAAAGATTTAAACAAATTTTAAGATTTTCTTGTTCATTTTCTTAAGTAATAGGGATACCGTAAAGTGGAGTTAAATTTCCAAGACTTCGTTTTTATTGGATTTTTTTATGATTCGAGAAAAGTAAAACTAAAATTTCAATTAAATTAAATCTGGAGATTTTGTGATTATTTTCTGGTGTTAGTCAATTTCTTTAAGATGGTGTTCATTTCATTATACGGTAAAAGAATAGAACAGCTCTACTAAACCTGTGGCCCGACGATCTTTTATGTTGCGGTCCAAGATATACAATAATTAACACACATTTATTTAAAAAATGAGAAGCGTATAAATAGGCATTGGATACTTTTATTATTGTTTTATATATTTTTATTGGAAGACAAAATCTATTCTGCCATTTGTAATTAGTTTAAAATTTTGTTAAAGTTGCACTATTAAATACAAGCATTATTTGCATTACAATAGTGCACTTACTGTTTAATCTTCAACAGTAATAAAATATTATTTAAAATTAATTCAGTTTTTGCACTATATAAATTTACCTTCTGAAAAGATAAAAAGTTTTTTCATTGAGCAAATTTAACTACCCTACACTGCGCAGTGATGCATATATGATTCAATTAAAATTTAACCTTTAATAAAGAAATTAAGTTCTCAGTTACCACTATCTTTATATAAAAATAATCACCTTACGTAATCACAAAAGTCTGCTGTTAAATACGACGAATAATGCAGAATTGCTTTTTAAAACTTAAGATATCTAACCCTAAATATGAGTATTAAAATACATACTTCCAAAAGAAAAAAAATGTGCAGTGTGGGGTTGAAATTAAATATTCTGTTTTTTTTTTTTGTTGTTTTTTAATTTAGAACATGGAAATTCGTAATTCTTTTATTGCCTTTTTATATTTATTATATACTTTGTACGGATTAAATAAATTTTACTATATTGCTCTTTTTCTCAAACAGGGTGTTTCACGAAGGACCCCTAATTTTGAAAATAAATAACTCGGAAACGGTGATAAAAAGAAACATGATGCCAGTGATATGTTTATTAAAAGCACCGTAAGAATCTGATTAAGAAACATTAAAATTAGTTTAATATATAACCGATAGATGGCGCTGCAAGCAGCATTGCGTATCCCTATAAAGAGAGCTGTTATGCCAAGAACGTTCAGTCGTCCAAGATTTCACCGTTGAAACGTGATCGCTATTAGCGCATAGTGAAATAAATCCTGGAAGTGACACTGAAGGACACTGTTTACTGCAACAATCCGTTAACACTCGACGAGCTGTAGGGGCCTATTTGTCAAGCTCGTGTGTTGATTTCCGGTGGCATATTTCAGGGAGTCACACACAATTTCATTCTTCGTGTGCGACATGTGTGTTGTGTGAAAGGGGCACATTTTGAAACGCTTTTGTGCGCCTACTTATGGTTATGCCATCTGCAGCGCCACCTATCAGCGCAATTTGTTACTAAAATTTTGAGGTTTCTGTATGAGATTTTTACTGGTTTTTTAATAAACATACCGCTGGTTTCATGCTTCTATCTATAATCGTTTTCGAGTTCGTTATCATCAAATTTAGGAGTCTTTCTTGAAAAACCCTGTATATTTTCCCCATGAACTAGGAAATTCTGCATTATTTTATAGCCCTTTATATTTATTACAGACCTCGCATTGATTATATTATTCTTATTGTATTATTGTTTATTACCAAACGTTTATATTTTTCTTTCCATGACCTTGGAACTTCGACATTATTTTATAGCACATTTAAAAATGTGCAGCAATCTGTCTAGTCATTCTACCGTTTCTATTAATAACTGATGCTAAACCGCAATTTTAATTGATGCTGACCAAAGTAGGGTCAATAATAAAACCTTCATAATATAGTCAAGTAACCGTTATTTGCAAAAACGGTCGAATGACCGGACGAACAGTTTACTGCAGATTTATAACAGTGTGCGTTTTATACTTATTAATCTCTATGTAGTTTATACAGATTATATTATTTTTGTTACACTACTTTTGTAAGACTACCATTTTACTTACCCTGTTTCTGCATCATTCTATAAGTACAGTGTACTGTGTCCCACCTAATGTGGAAAATATATGTTTAGCGGTCCCTGAGAAAAAAAAGTTTAGTATGGCTGGAATAGAACTTGGTTCTGAATATGTCAAAGTCGCGACCCCTAACGAATCGCAAAGCAGTTTTTAGAGTAATTCAGAAAACTTAGCATGTGATACGTTTCTTCAACCATTTTATAAATTTGCTAAGTATTAACGTTTGATTTCATGTAGATGAGCAGCATTAAAAGTGAGTACAAAATGTGAAAATAGATATTACATTTAATTCTTTATAAATTTATCATGGATATTTCTCTAAATCAAATCCGAACTGATCATTAAAGAAAGCTTCTGTTTCTACACTCTAAATAAGAAAGAGTGACTATTCACTCTATCGCAGAGTCAAAATTTGCCCAACCTCTTTAGAGTGACTATTCACTCTAGGAAAAAGTGAAATTCTTGACTCCCTGAAAGAGTGAATACTCACTCTTTCAGGAGTGAGTTTTTTCACCCCTGATAGGAGTAAATAGTCACTCTTTCAGGAGTGACTAAAATTCTTGAATAAAAAAGAGAAACTCATTTTTACACACGCTTGTTCGTAGGCGGTCACCCTCCCAAATAGTAACCGAGCTCGTTGCTGCTTGACTTCTGCGCTCGGACGAGAACTGGTACCTACAGCTTGCTACAGCCGCTTACAATTAAAAAAGCTCTTATTACATTATTTTAGCTTTGTTTTTTTTGTGATATTCGAACACACTTATTAAATTTGTGTAGAAATCATAAATATTTACGGTGTTTCTCAACTGTGTAAATAAGAAACTAAAGCCTTCTTTTTGTATCATATAATACAGAGACTGTTCGCACATTTTTTAGACAAATTTGATAAATTATTTAAAAAAATGGAATTCTTTTAGAGGAAAAAATTCTGACAACAACTTATTATGTGTAATTTATATTATCGTCTGATACTTTCAAATTTATTCTTATTTCAAGATTGCGCATGCTAAAAAAGCTGTGAATGGGAAGATGCGTTTGCGTTTTTTTTTCTTCTTCCGAACAGAAGTATGCTAATTCCACAGTCTAAAATGATTGCAAAGCGCATAATATAAAAACTTTTTAGTGCGAAATAAACATAACAATTGATTGGAAAGTGCTATTCCAAAAATCAGTACATATACATAGTAAAAAGATACCAGATGGAAAAAAACAAGGAAAAAAAAGAGCCCATTTCAAGGCGGAAAACGAAGTTTCAAGTAAGGATTTATGACTATCGCAAATTTATCTTACATCGAAAACATCCATCGATATCCATCGAAAGCATTATGCAGAATTAGAATCAAGAAACAAGATTATCATACCGATTATTTCAGAAAGCAATATTCATATTTTAAACGTTAAAAACAACAACGCCGAAATCGTCTAAAAAATGTGCGAACACCCGTCTGTACATTTTCGCTATGACAAAAATTCCGTTACAACAAAGCAGTTATTTATTTATTCATTCTTTTTTTCTTGCTAATAATGTTTCCATAATTAGAGCCCGATTAAGATTGTCCGAGGCCCAGGGCCTGTTTATCAAATAGGCCCGTGAAGCCGAAGTTTACTCACTGAAATACAAAGGGGCCCTCAAATTTACTTTTCAAAACTAAATTTTAGGGGGGAAATTTCAGTCAGTGTAAAAAACGTTTTTTTTTTCTTAAATTATAGCTGTTAAATTTTTCCTAAGATTATTTCCGACACATTTATACTCTTTTTTTTTTCTATAATAAATGTTATAAAATCAGTGATTAAATGCAACGTTTTTCATTTCTCTTATGTTAATTTCAAACGTGCTAAAAATAACAGAAAATTTAATCTGTATAGTTATATTTTGTTTATATTCATAAAGAGGTTAGAAATTATATAAAATATGTAGAATAGGTTATTTAAATAAAGAGGAAAATAATTAGCATTCAGAGATATTAAATTTCTGTTTATAAAATAGAAGCAAAATTGTGTTGCAGCTAAGCATAAATTTACTTCAAATATTTGTTTTCCCTGCACTTTTCTTAGCATTGGCAAATCCTGCAATTTGTAAAGCATAAAATATATTTCCTATCCATAATTCTATCGATTCATTTATTATTTCAATGCCTTTTTCAGTTTTTTTTTAAATCGTGCAACTATATATAAAGGATTTCATTTTAGGCGTTTCGTTTCGATAACGGAGATTACTCGGATTCTCATCCGTGAGCTGGCGCCATCTTGTGATTTTATTGGAAAAAACTGTTTTTCCTCACTCTTCAACGAAGTGAAATATCTCAATCTTGTCAACGGAGTGAACAGTCACTCTCGACAATGGAGTGAGATATTTCACTCTTTTCTAGAGAGTGGAAAGTTCCACTCTTTAAAGAGTGCATATTTATAAAATTCACTCCTAAAAGAGTGAAAATGCCTCTCACTCTTCCAAAGAGTCAACTTCTCACTCCTTCCAATTTTAGAGTGTAACCAATCACCATTGGCACAGTAAGCGATTATGATCATCAGGCTCCTATAACTGCTAACTTCGAGTAACTATATTAATTTTTAATTATTTTTTACATCTTAATTAAAGTAAATAAATTATAACTCTTTCTGAATTTAAGTCTGCTTCCCTTCTCCATGTATTTTCTAACATATATTTGTGGTTTTGGCGATCCTTTGTAATTTTCATGCGTGAAAAAAACTTGCAAGACAAAAAAAGAAAAAAAAAACAGGAAAAATTTTAGTATCTATAACGACATATGGACAAGTAAAATGAATTAATATTTCCTATAATCCTTTGAGAAATGCTTTGAAATTTTTTTATTATTTTAATGAACGAGTTCATCTCGATTGTTTGCTTTGTGAAAAAAATCCTATTCACGTCCGTTCCATCTAAGACCTTACGAAACAAGCCGTTATGCGAGAGGATGTCGTTTGTGCACAACTCAATGTATAACGAGAATGACGAACTAAATTCGTGTTCATAAATGACAAAGAGTTAATTGATTTATGGTCCCTGATTTAGAGAATGTAGCTCCTGATGAGCAAAACTTATAAAAGGAACCACTTTATAACTTTTGAAAAAAAAAGTATCTCTCTCTCTCTCTCTCTCTCTCTCTCTCTCTATATATATATATATATATATATATATAGCTCAGAAACATCAACAATAAATGGTAGACAAATAGGTAGGTTTATATATATATATATATATATAGAAATAGATATATATATACAGTGTGTCCAAAATGTCAGGAAACGGTCGAATATATATCGGATTGAAAAACTGAAAATATGTGTGCAATATGTTTCAAAAATCTATTTAGGGATATCAAAGTTGCCCCCTCCAACTCTGCCTTTTAGGGAAAAGGGGAGGGGGTGGAACTTTGAAATCTTATATGATAACCCCCTTTTTTATTAAAGATTCGAATTCTATGGTCAAAAATACGTAACTTTTGTATTTAACATTTTCTTCAGAAAATAGTAGATGGTGCGGTAATCGAGTAAAATGCAGTGAGAATCGTTTTCACTCAGAAGTCTGGAAACTGTCGAATAACTTGAGAAATATACATCGAATTGAAAATCGGAAAAATATGTGTTCAATATTTTAGAAAAATGGCAACTGTGATATCCCTAAATACATTTTTCTAAAATATTGAGAAACATTGTATTCTTTAAAAAAAACCCACACGCATAGTGAGTTAAAATATAAATATCATTATACATATAAGTTAACAAATCGCATAATTATGCTTTTGAAGCTGTTTTAACAGGAATTTCAAAATTTTAAACGAGCGATCAAAACTTTATGATTTCAAGCTAAACGTATTGGTATTGGTAGATCCAAAAGTATCTCTAAATCTATATTTGCAGAAGTCACATGAAGTTAATAAACCTACACTATAAAACATTTGCAGCAAAGTATCCGGTCATTCGACCGTTTTTATAGCAAACAGTTATATAACCGTAATTTAACACTATTCTGACCATAATATTGCCCATATTATGGTCAGAATACTGTTAAATTACGGTTATGTAACCGTTTTCTATAAAAACGGTCTTACTCGTTCAATAGTAATAAAGAACATTTTATTTTATCACCAAGATACACCTACAAAAACATTATCTTATGTTAACAGGTACGTCTACCTGAAAAATTCTTGAAGTTGATATACAAATATGAAATATTAATCTATAAGAAGTATCGATATATTGGATGTTAGTATAAAAACACATATCGATATATATCGAGTTTAACATCATTATCACGAATCGATATTTTTCGTCCAATATATCGATTTATTATCTTTTTCTCTAGTAGGGCTGCCATCCCTATCAAGCGGTGTGTTTTATCTTATTTGCATGAGTATTTGTCGATTTCGAAAGACCATAATTGCATTAAAATTTGTTTAAAATAATTGACGACAGTATACGATAATGTATCAGAGTTTTTGTTACCACTCTGTAAGAATACATTACAAACCATATTCAACAGTAAATGTTCGATTAGGTGCCCTTAACATCATATTTAAATGACATTGACTTCTTTATATTAAATTTACCTATTCAATTTTTAACAAAATATATTTTAAAAACCGTTGCAACAATTATTTCTAATAAACTGTAATGTACCCGAATTGTTTTTGTGACACTGAAAAATCGCTTACAATGATACATTCACTTTCATTAAAATAAAGCATGCTGTTGATAACCATAAAAACATATTTTAATGTCAAAGCCGTCCGCATTCTAAAAAGCACATTTTAAAGCGCTACTTGAAACGCCTAAATATCATTGCGTATTTTAGCTTGTAATTTTATATACCTATAGTAGATATATAAAATTTTATAATCATATTTATTTTTAAATTTTACAATTCTTAAAATTTAAAGTAAAGGTAAAATATCATAAAAAGGAAATAAATTGATATATGAATATACCGAAATGATTTATTGTGTCAATATTCTAGAAAATTCCTTATACAAAATATGAAAAGCATACTCGGCTTTCCCTATTTAAAATTTAAATAATGAAGCTAAAATGCAATAAAACTGAAATAAACTCATATATGCATCTAGTGAATTGCGTGTCGTTATTCTAGATAATTCACTTTGCAAAATATTAAATGCATACGCAGCTTTCTCTTATTTATAATTTAAATAGCTGTAATGTGCTTGCAAAATTTCTCCTTTTACAATTTTTTCCTTATCTTCTCATAATTCTTTTCACAAATTCTAAATATACCAGCGCTCATATTCGTTTTACATGTAATCACATATCCTTTGTCAAAATGGCAAATTTGAATTTTGTATAATTTAATTAAAGTCAATATTCTGCGTCGTAATTTGTTTATAAAAGCTTTGGAAAATTCATTAAAAATATATATTTGTTAAATAAAACCCTATTTCCTTGAAAAGCAAGAAAAAAAGATTCTTCAAGGTATTTGTTATGCTTTATTGTTTTCGATGATTTAGAAACTACGAAGAGTTTTCGAAATAATAGTTCTACAATTAGAAGGCGAAGCTAAGTTAAATTTTCTTAACAAAGTATTAAAATACTTTAATTAGAAGAATGTTTGTATTTAATTCAAAGCTTTAATAAAAGCTAAAGTCAATTGTATATGTAGCTTAAAGTGAAAAGACTACTTTAAAGACAATAGAAAGATAATAAAGTAGGACGATAAATAAATGTTGAATAATTTGTTTTAATTGTAAATATAATTAAAAAAAATATAGCAAAGCATATGTGTAATTAAATACGTATATTGATTTTTTATAAATTTAAAATAAATTTCATTTAGAAATGTTTTTATTAAATAATTGGTTATTAGCCGACACATACACGAACGAAAGTTTAGATTATAGCTCATAACGTATATGACCTAAATTGGGAAAAATATTTTACTAAACTTACCATAAGCTACTAACATATATACGAGGGAAAGTCATTAAGTAAGTCACAAAACCTAATAAAATAATAACTTACAATGATATTAACTTCAAAACTATTATTTCTCAACATATTCTCTACCAATATTTAAGCACTTATATCACTGTTTTATCAGTGCCCCAACACTAGCTGCATAATATTCTTTGGGTTGCTGTCTCAGTCACATTAGGACTTCAAGTTGAACCTTTTCATCATCTGTGAACATCATCTTGCTTCCAAGATGGTTTTTTAGTGGACTAAACAGATGAAAATCACTTTGGGCTAAGTCGAAGCTGTATGGTCAGGGCTCCCAAATGGTCCGATTTTTGGATACCGGTATTTTCTTAGAAATATTTTATTTTTAGTTTTGTCTTGCGAATTTTGGAGAAACTACCTTCTGAGGTAAATTTTTGCGGAAATGTTGTAGAAGCGTACCAGGAAATTTTCTGTTAAACATTATTGGTATTCAGTTGGCGGACCATTTGGGAGCCCTGTGTATGGTGGATGTTGAAGAAGTTGCAAGATGATATTTATTTAAAAACAGGACAATTGCACCATAATTTCTATAATTCAAATACAACATTTGCTAAATGGTACATACATTAAAATCGTGAATTTACAACACAATTAAACATCATGAAATCATATCATCATATCATATCATCATATGTAGCAAAATTGACTTTGAAGAGGCTAGAATCATAATCCCATGCAATAATTCTTATGTTAATAAAATTTTAGAGTCCCTTACGATTATTAAGCTTGGGCAGTATACATGTAACGATAATTTATCCTATAACATTCATAAAATCTGGCATAATATGTTATAATCCATTAATACAATCTGCTCATTTTGTCTTCCAACCCCTCTTTTCACTACGGTGGTATGATCCACTTGGTTACCATGGGAACTTGATGACGTTTATGCTGATGATGTTTGCGCACTCTCAGATCATGTTTTCTCCAGAACTCTGACGTGTAAGCTCATTTTGACATTTTCGACTTGTTTGTAAACATCCTGATGACGTTCGCAGATGCGGAATGAAACATTGATGTTTAATTGTGTTGTAAATTCACGATTTTAATGTATGTACCATTTAGCAAATGTTGTATTTGAATTATAGTTGCAAGATGATGTTCACAAATGATGAAAAGGTTCAATTTGAAGTCTTAATGTGGCTAAGACAGCAACCCAAAGAATGTTATGCAGTTTGTGTTGGGGTACTGATAAAACGGTGATATAAGTGCATAAATATTGGTGGAGAATATGTTGAGAAATAAAAATAGTTTTGAAGTGAATATCATTGAAAGTTATTATTTAATTATCTTTTGTGACTTACTTAATGATTTTCCGTCCTATTTAAGTTAATGATTTATGCCTTTTATGTTTTTGCTCTTTTATGTACTAAAAAAGCATATACGGCATTACTAAATATGTGTCGAAATCAATAGTTTAATCCATGTTCAGTGCGTGTAAGCATGTTTGGCAGAAGCAAAATAACAGAAACAATAATTAAATTAATAATTAAACGTAGAAAAATGGACATAAAAATTTCAGAAATTTATCATTTAAACTAATCTTAGATTTAGCTATATTTAGACAACATGCTATATTAAGCCATGCATGCAGCTTAAAACATCAATAAGTCTTATAGTAAAACAAACTATAAAAACAAAAGTAAAAAATCTACCTTATAAATGTCTGTGGAAGTTTATTTAAAGTATTTTTTGTTGATATGAAAGCATATTTATTTTCTACATCTCAAAAAATTAAACTGAGTAAAAAAATACACATTATTTTTTTTAATAATGACACACAATCCAAAATAGTATATTTCCGTTAGACGAACGCTAGTCACAGTTTTAAGCCAAACTGGCAAATGTGCTAAACTGCTAACTTCTGCTAATCTGTAAATAATCCAATTATAATTCATCATCGTCACTTATAAAATGTTTTTTCTTTCCAAATTTCCTGTTTTTGGTGATTAGGTGACTTTTTAGGAAATATTTTAATATCTACAAAGGCAAATGTTTCAAGATTCTAAGAATATCTTTATCAACAACTAATTGATTTATGTACGTCTGGTGCATATCCATCTGTGAATATTCTGTAAATCATATTTAATTTAATTTGGTACGTAATTCGGACACAGGAGATAAATCGTCAAATATTGTACCCATTGCCATCTTTCGTATTGCAATCATTTAATTTAAAGTATAAACACTTGATTTATTCCTTTTATTATACATATATTACATGTATTAAATATACATGCCTTTCACTCATTTCATTTAAAATACCAAACAAAAAAGAATAATAATAAGAAGAAATAATATCATAAACCAAAACATTTTATTTCAAGATCAAAGCATTGTTTCTAAAATTACACACATGAAAAATAAAAGCTGTTGTTAGCGTGATTTGCGCAATGTCTAACATTAAAGTACCCTTAATTGATATAGCGCAATTGGCATGAAAAGTAATTCAAATAATAAAGCAAAACTAAATGATATCCTCTATTTTATTCCTGTTGTGTAAATAAATATTTATTACTTTTATTATTTCTGAATTTCTTGTCTACGTCGTATTTAATAAAACAGTTATATTTTCATCAGACTATGCGTTATTCATTAGTAATATATTTTACTTTCTTCTATCTAACTTAGCTTCCGCGAATACGATTTGTAATATTTGTGAATGGCATCTTTATTAGATTTCGCGGCAACGTTTGCAGTGGGCGCAAAGTTGTGTTTTTTTAACGAAAAAGCGTCTCCAAAATTTAATACAATTTAATTTCTTCGCATATTATCACTTTCTTGTATGAAATTAATTTAATTAAAAACTTAAAATATATAAGATATGACTATATACAGCCCAATAATTTAAAAAAAAAAATTCTAAATATGGAAAAAAATGCATGAGAGTATTTGTTTTTATTGTAAAAAGACAAGACAGAATGGATAAGAATATGAATGATAAGAATGGAAACTTTTCAATATTTCCAATAACAATAATAAGAAAGTTCAATAAAAACAGAAAACAATTACCTTTTCAAGTTTACATAAAATAGTGCAATTAAATATTAATAATATTTGCTATTCTATGATGCATCGAAATAGTGTTATGCAGAGAAATCATACATTATGCTGTTTTGCAGTTGCTGAGGCGAATTTCGTTGCTGTTATGCAAATTATGAATAATCGTGAAACTGAAATCTGGGCATGCCTTTTACATGTTTCATAGTTTAGTACTCAAATCAATGTTTCAAGTAGTTTTGAGGTGCTGATTATCAATAATAATTTCTGTTTTGAAATACAATAAAGCTTTAGATATTATGTAACATATATTTGTTATAATGTGAAACTCTAATAGAAAAATATGAAAATTGGATTTTATAGTATGTTTAACTCTAGGTAAGCTTTTAATAAATGATTTAATTTTTGTATTTCGTTAGTTTACTTAAATTGTTTTATTAGTTTTTTTAATGTGTGTAGCGTAAAAAAAAAAGTGTATGTCACATTCACTTTGAGTTAATACGTAAAAATAAGTATTAATTTACTAAAAATGTGCATAAAATGCGCCATTTAAAACTATTCCATTACTTATAAGTAGGTTTCTAAACATATGTAAAAATATGTTATATACATATTACAATATTAACTCCGAGATCTTTCAATCAATACTCAAAATCAAGGTATTCATATTCAAGGGGACTCCTTAAACTCAATGGTAGTTTATGATGATCAAGTTCGTGATTGAACGATTTCAGGGTTAATATTGGAATATGTATGTAACATCTTTTTACATAGGTTTTTAAAACCTCCTTTTATGTCATGAAATGGTTTAAATAAATTTTATGCAAATTTTTAATAAATTAAAAATTATTTTATCTCTAGAAACCAACATTTGCAACAAAAAATAAATATTGTTTAAAATATTAATTAATTTATCGTTCCAGTTAAATAAATAATTTCGGTTCAGAAAGAAGTAAATCCAAATATTATTAACAAAAGTATGTTTATAAAGCAGTCAATTACAATAGTTACAATGCCATTTTTATTTTATAAATGAAACTGATTTTCAGTTTCCTTCTTTATTACGCTGTGACGAATAGGGTATGCAAAATCCTTGAATTTGGATACAAATATTTTTGCACGTAAAACTTTGTCTTATCTAATCACAGAATTTTGAACATTAACTAATAGAATTTTTTTTTTAAGTGGTGCCAAAAAATAAAAAAAGTGTCTTTGGCATAGATCACGAAGAGATTGGATCAGTGGTTCTCAACCTGAGGTGTATAAGCACCAATTTTTCTGTTATCGGGACCAATTCCTTATTTGTTATTAATCTATCTGGGCAGGGCTAGTTGAGGTTAAGCCGAAAGTTAGGTCTCCCCGCCCGGTTTGACCTTTGACTTTTGTTATTAATATATTCCTTTTTGGTTTATTTTTATCTTAATTAAAAAAAAGTAATATTTTGTGCCAAAAATTATACCAATGCCTGCAAATTTTAAAATAAAATAAAATAGTAAGTTTTTTATTCAATTTTTAAAAAGTTTCCATACAAAAGTTCGAAATATAAAAATAACTGTAATAAATGAATAAAAAATACTTTTAAAATATTCGGATAGTGCATTTATTTTTAAAACATCTATATATATATTTCTCTTACGTGGCGCGGAAATAGGGCTAAATGTCTAGCTTATCGTTGGCAAAAACCGTAGCTTCCAGAGCTCAGACCAATGAACAGACTAGATTGTGTTAGATAGATCAGCTCCGCCTCCAATATGGCGGTCAGTGTCTGAGCAGAGAAAATGGAACTAGCAAATATTAAAAATAATATAACATGTATGTAATCCAAAGCGTCTTAGATGATTCCTCATTTTAATTATGAGTAATATTGTTAATTTCAAATGAATTTTCAACTCTTATTTAGAATTTATTGACGAATTTTACTCACATGAAAAATCGGAGTTAATAAAAATATCAACTGTCTAGATGACACCTGCTGCCATCTGTTGCTGTTTTAATGAAGTAAAAATAATTTCTTTTGAAGAAATCTATAATCAGTTAGAACAGTTAATTGTCAAACGAAATTTAAACAATCATTGATGATAAACTATCTTCCTATTACGTAGTGTTTTTTTTTAATAAATTTAAGTTGTGCTGTACAATATTACAGGTGCAATAAGTTTTAAACAAATTATGTTTCCAAGATCTTTTTTCATAGTATTTAAATGATTTATATGCCCATTAGTAGCTCCAACTAAATGCATTTTTAGTTGTGTTTTCAACGGAATTTTCAATTACTTTTTTACATTAAAAAATTTGTCAATTTCATATGTCCAAATGATTTATGGTAGTACTTATTCCGGCTAGAATTACTTCAAAAATAAAAAGGGGCAAGCGAGCGAAGCGAGCTGGAACCGCGTAGCGGTCTCAATGTGAATTGCTTAGCAATTCACGGAGGGTTAGCGAGTAGGGGGCTGAGCCCCCTAGTTTTATAATATTTCTGGTTAGATTTGTATTTTCATATTTTTTTGGAATTGTTTTGACTAATGTTTATTGAATGAGACCTAGATTATCTATTTGCCCTGCAGTATGTCACATGAATAAACTTGCATATATGAAATTATTTAAGAATATATCTGATACTTACTATCTTGAGCACGTTTAACGCAAAAAATATTCGAAATATCTAAACGACATACTACCAACATTAAAAATTAATAAATTCCTTAACGGAGATTACAAAAGGAAATGAGTGAATAGTAAATTTATTGCCTCAGGTGCAGGCCTTATACAAAGTACATAAATATGGTATCACATACATTATTACTAATATATTTTAAAATTTTAAATGAAATAAAATAATATCAGATTGTACACGACGATCAACTAGCAATAATGGAGAAGGGAAAGCACGCTAACAATGAAGAGTGTTATAGTGAGGAAAAATTGTTACTTAAAACTGATAAAGATTATAATCCAGAAATGCTTCTTGTGTATTGTGTAGATAGTAAGATAGCTTAGTGTTAAAAAAATCCACTTATTCTTAATCAAATACTAAAATTATTTGCAAAATGTACCAATGCTTTTTAAAACTTAGCATTAAATGTTAGAGTTCCTTCAACATATATGAGAAGATAAATATTGAGACCATTTAACCCTTTTGTTTTATACTGAGGTATATTGACACGGGAAAACAAAGCACTTATTTATATAAAGGCAAAGATGTATGACTTCGTTGTTTTTATTGAGTTATGGTAAAAATATATCTACGGCAAAATTTTATCTATTTGATTAGCTTAAAAATTTCGAAATGCTTGTCGTAGTTAATGATATTTTAATCTTTCTCCATGTATATAAAAATTTACTTTTTAAATAACAAGAATTATCTGTTACTGATGAAGGTTTAGAGAGGGAAGCACATCCTGGTTTCAGATACTGTTAGGTGGGGCGTAGTCCGAAAAACATTGGAAAAACTTCGTTAGATGATGTTCATGACTCAGACCCTATTCATGCGTAAATATATATTGTAAAGCTATTTGTACTTTCACACACACCTAACTTTAAAAAAAAAAATTAAAAAGTTTATATTTTCTAGATGATTGTGGGTAAGTTTGTAAAAATATGCATACGGTCATGTATGTATGTTTTCCGTTCAAGCGTCGATATATTTTTTCAGATTATATAAAAAATCTGGACATACCAGGTAGTCATTGGATCTTTGAGGAAGCAATTGCTTTTTATAATACTAATATCATATAAATATTTTTCTAATGCTACGTATCTACAACATTTTACAGATTTCTTTTGTCCATTGAGTGGTGTTGAACAAGATCTCAATTTGCCACGCACTACTATTAGTCCACTTTTGGAATTTTCTGGCATACTGCGATCTGTACCAATGGAAATGAAACACATAGAAGTTACTATATATTTTAGAGTTTAAAGTATTTATTTTAACATTGATATTGCTAACTCCGATATATTTATTGTAATGCAACAGATGTGTATTTTAATCGGATGTTATGCATCCAGAGAGAAAAGCCATGCTGTTAATCAATCCATGAACTGGAGTTGGGACTTTTAGAATTTTCATGCTTACTCACATCTGTACCAAAGAAAATGAAACAGATATATACTGTTTTGAAATATCTTTCTAAAAATCAAATTTTATGAAATTTTATTCGAAAAAATAATTTTGTATAAAAATGGCCGCCTGGTATATGAAAAAAGAAATGATCAGCCCGTATTTGTTTTCCTCAGTCACATGTCCTGCGTTTTTATTATATAGATTATGTATGATAAGAGATTAAAAAAATGACGAAACATTTTAAAAATATCTTTTTTAAGATCTGATTCGATTTTCATAAAGTTTGAAATAACTCGACAAAATTCTGAAATTATTGTATATATTGATTTCGAACCATTCGGTTAGGTAGTTTTTGTGCTGTTATATGCAGACAGATGGACGGACGGAGCAAACGATGACTATAGGCAATACGTATTTATATAATTACGAACGCACCTAAAAATGGTACTCATAAAAATGAGGTTCGGCAGGTACACTGCTGTTAACTGAAACTTTTATAATGAATATTATGCATTCAACTAAAATTATTAGCTAAAACAATATCTGCTATGCAAAATTTCGATTTAGGATAACGATTAATACCGACAATGCATAAATATAATTTCTTTTACTATAAAAATGCCCTTTGACCTTAAAAATATGCCAAACAACACAACAAAAAATAGAAATAATATATTTAAATGCAATTATATAAGACTGAAAAATAATAAATATTAAGTGTTTTCCAATGAATAATTCAGGCATTTGACTTTCAAATTTTAAAATCTCTCAATTTCTAATATTAAAAATTTCACATTATGATACCGAGTAATACAGATAATGTATAAATAGGTTGATTTTAATGAAAAAATGTTCTTTGACCATAAATTGCATCAAACAAAAAAAAATTGGAATAAATAATCATAAATAAGTTCATCGATAAACGTAATTATGTAAGTTTAAATAATAATAGAAAGTAAGTTTTTCCAATGCACAGTTCAGAAATTTAATTTTAGTATTCTAAAATATTTGAATAACTAGCGTGCCAGTCAAAAATTCCAAGCATTTCCGATAAAATATATTGAAATATACACTAACATATTATATTAGCTTTATTTTAAAAATACTCAGTTAGTAAATAAAAAAGATTAAACAATAAAAATTATCGTTGCATGTAATGCTTTACAAATGAAAGAACAAAAAAATATATATATTACATGGTTTCAGTAAAAATTATTTTTAAAGAGATTATTTTTTTTCCTTACATTAGCATTATACTATTTTTGTTTCTGAAAATTCATTTTTATTTTAATATATTAGAATTTCACCATAAAAATAAATAATCCATGATTAATTTTTTGATAAATAATGACTTTAAATTTAAATGTATTTTGATACAAATATCAAAAAATCAATTTTCTTTTAACTACGTTTTTCCTCGTTCCCTAGGAGATTCTATTTCAAATATCATCAGAAACATATTAAAATATAATTCTAAAAGATAATTATAATTTAAATTGAACGTTTTTCATAAAGATAATTTAAATAACACAGAACGGAAAGTAAATGGGTTTTACAATGAATAAGATAAATTAAATTTTACTTCGGGAAAATTATTATTTTCTTTTTTCTCTTTTCTTAGCTTTTTAAGTGGAATTCAATAAATGGAATAGTATTTTTTTTCATGAAATATTATTTAAAATATTAGTTTTGCTGTTCTAATGATTTCTTCGCTAATTAGGAATATTTAATGCATTTTGCAAGCATTCCTTTATAAAATAGCATTTATTTAGAAAATGTATAAGTGAACTTTAGCATTAATAAAATATTTCATGCTGATACATAGGAATGCCCAGTCAAAACTTAAAATATTTAAAACGATTTTTTTTGTTTTGTAAAACTTAAAAGTGAATTATAAAAAATAACTACAGAATAACCGCAAATAACATTAGTCTACAAATTGAGAAACAATTTCTGCAACTGAAACGCATTAATTTAATTTTATGCTTTTATCGACGCTGAATGTGAAAATAAAGTCAGTTTTCCTTCATCACGTATTACATTTTTGTTGTCTCCTTAACGAAAGTTTGGCAAATTTTAAAATCTTTAGTGCGAAAACCAATTTTGACATCATTTTTTAATTCCTTTGTGAATTTTACCTTCGGATATTTACGGAAAGTAGGTTAGTTTAGGTAGTATGCACGCGTAAAGTTTGGAACTCCTAATTAAATTCCTTTTCAATAACTATAAAACAAAGTGTAATGACAGTACACTAAAAAAAAATGATTCCAGTATTATACCGTAAAATTAACATTTTTTTTTGCAGTGTAGCTTTTAACCCCTAAAGCACCATATTAAATTTAGTGATAGTATGCTGAATACCAGATACATTACATTTCGTCAAAAGTAGTTTATATCATTATTTTTAATAACATGTGAATAATTCAATTACATGTAATGTACGGAGATAAAATAAATGCTTATTTATATGATACAAACAGAAATAAGGTTCGAAGCTATCATCACTATCGTCTATGTGATCATCAAAATTAGGAACATAATCACTGTGCGTGTCTGACATAATTTTATAAAATCACCATCTGTCAGAGTTACAAACAAAATCGAAAGCGAAACACTACAATTTACGAAAGACAACTTAACAAAATAACCAGCGCATAAACAAATGAGCGACGAAGAAAGAAACAAAGCAGCGGGAATACTAACGATTTTTTTGACACGTAACGCCATCTATTGGCTGCGAAAACAATCATTGCTATAAATCACGTACAAAACCAATCAAAACAAAAGCAATTAGCGACGCAAAAACACAGATGCTTAGAACATTGCAGTCTGTACTTAAAATGAGGACGTGCGCACATACGCCCTGGTATTTCAGATAGAAGAGTTCATGACGTACGCAGGTACGTCGTGATTCTTAAGGGGTTAAACCTAACTAAAAAACAAACTTGGCGAAATAAGCTTTAATTTTATATCTCCGAATTTAAATCTTCTGGGAATCGATTTATGTTAATTTTTTATAGGTTGGAATACGCATTTTGTTTTGAAGAAATCAGAAAACATTCTCAGAATGGAGTATTTAGTTTTAACACCTATTTTTCAACTGCGTACTTTCGGTATCGGTTCTGTTTATACACAATTTTTCGGGTTCGGACTCAAAAAAAAAAGAGACAGATCAAAATTATCTCTAATGTGTGGATATTGAATAAGACGCTTCATAATGTGCTTAGTTTTCATTTTATAATGAACCTCTCATATTATTAGGCGCACAACTATGACTGAGCACATTTTCGAATAAAGAAGTGGCATCTATTTTTTGTGAAAACGAACGAAATTTAAATATATTTACCATTATAAGCTTTAATATTCGGCCATCTGCCAGGCAACAAGCAAATTCTGGTACGGAAGTAGCCTGGTTGTTTTGCAGGAATCCGTTCATCAAGCCATGTTTTGATATTTAATTTAAGGACTGAATCGCTTCTCAGAAAGGGCGCTCTGCATGGACCGAAACATATGACGATCTAAATTATCAACACCTGGTGAATACAATGGGAAGGGTAACACTTTCCCGTGAAGTATTTCTAGAGTTTAATTGACTGATCTTGAAACTTGTGGGTGACCTTTGCCACGTTGGAAAACAAATTTGTCCTGTGTTTCGGCTTTATCCTAGATGTTTGTACTTCAATTATTCTTGCAAACTGATTACTTGTTGCTTGTAACATTCACCATTGATTATAGGACGTAGTTCAAACTGTTTATAATAGAATACGTCTATTTGGTTTCATCAGATACGCAACATAAAATTACTACCTTAACACTGACAGACCTGGTTTTATGCATGTCTGGCGCATGCCTAGCGCATATCTGGCGTATACATGGCGCATGCCTTGAGCATGGCTGGCGTAATGCATGTCTTCATTCATTTTGGGTTGTCGTAACGAATCTACAATTTACCTTCTCTAGGAATTCGATGCAGAATTTTTTTTTCTTTTTTTTTTTTTCCTAAAACCAGCAGTATACACATGTTTTTTTTTATGTTCCACATGCATTATGTGACCGATTTCCTTGCTTTTGAAACATTTCCGCTGCATGTAGAAATTGCGAAGTGCATAGTAGGATTATAAACAAGCATTTCGCACCATTTTTAATACAGCAGCCAATTTAGAATATGTTTGACATTAATCGTCATCGCGGGTGAAGTCATAATTATACTCATTATAATATTTAATATTTGAAAAGCGGTTCAAGATTCTTAAAAGAAAATGTTTAGCTTTCTATATTAGTTATTTTTATAAATAAAACTATCGTTAAATAATCTAAGAACAATAATTTCCATCATTAAAAGAGTCCTTAAATTAAAAAAACTGTTTCATGTTTTTTTTTCATTCTCTTTACTTTAATTTGTACAATGTTCATGTTTCCGATATTATACATTTCACGAATTTGACCATGAATATTTTTTTCTGATTCCGTATAGAAATATAATCTTCTATTTAATTTATTTTATTTATTTCATTAGGATAACCCTATTTTTGCGTGCCACATCTTTCTGTTTTTTAGAATTATCAGTATTGATTTTCTCAAAATAATCCTCCCCCCACAAAAAATTCTATTTATTATATCCGTCCGCGAAAGATACAATCACTAGATTTTTTTCCATGTTCTATAATTTGGGGAGATTCAGGATTTTGATACTGGGATACAAATTTCGAATTCGATCATGGACAATTTTATTTATTTATTTATTTTATTTTATTTTATTTTATTTTATTTTATTTTTTTGTTTACAGATAGGAGAAGATTTCTTTTTTTCAAAATTCGTATTTTGAATATAGTTTTTTTTAGTACTATAACCTTAAAATATATTCTATTTTAATACATTATTTTCCTATCACATATTTGTTTTCCAGTTTGTAGATTAATTTCTATCAATTTCCCCATAACTATCGCCTTCCGAAAAAAAATATTTATTTTACCTTGTCGGGAAAGATACAATCTGTATATTACTTAATTTCTTTAAGTGACTTCTTTTTCTTTAGTTTTTGAATATAATTTATTTCCAAGTGTAGATCACTATTCTTTTAACTACTCTGGTATAATAACTTTTTTCTTGTTTTTCACATAATGTTTTATTTTTCACAATCCATAGTTCATATTTACACTTAATATCAATGTTCCATTATATTAGAATTGATAAATGGTAGTGTATGAATGTAAAAAAATATATTGAACATAGTAAATTTATATATTTCGTTCTCTCGAAACTACTGGTGTAGTATTAGTTAAGAGATATTCTATCCACTTTCGTGCATTTAATCATATTAATAAATTTGTTTGAGTGCACTAATATTTGGTAAAAGAATCTTTTTCAAAGTTTTTTTTCTTCTTCTTTTGTTATAAATATATATAAACTTTTTGTTATAAATATTTATAAACTTAAAATTTTATGACTCAAAGTAAGTTTAATATATCTATATTGTGAGCATAGACAAAAAGTACAGGTCAAAATATAAAGATTTGTACTTTAGGATAAAGAATATTCCAAACATAAAAAGGCATAGGTTAAAGTTAAATTTAAATGGTAATATTATTAAATTAATTAAAAAAATTCTTATTTAAAAAAATAGTTTTATATAAAATTATAATTATTTTAAACGGTGCCTTTGTGAAAGACAGTCAATGAAATGTCAATATTAAGGCATTTCTTCTAGCATTTAAATCCTTAAGAGAAGAATAAGAATTCATTTTTAATGTTATTAAACTTTTGACATGTTGTTTTTAATATTGTTTAAACAATTAGATTGACCCATCGAAAAATATTCCTAAAACTCACAAATTCTTATATGAGCTGACATTAGAATCTCGCAAGACACACAACAATAATGGGTTAATTAATAGAATAAACATGGTATAAATTGCGAAAGATGAATAAACACGAGGAAAGTAAACATATTGTGAATCTTTCCTTGTGTTTACTTTAATTATCGAATTTTAAAATGATAGTATCGTATTTTGTTTCTTTTCTTTTATATCTTCCGTAAATTAAAAGTAAAAACGGTGAGAATTTATCTTTCTCAACAAAATAAATAAAAGCATACTCTAAACTTTTGAATGCTTTATTTTTTCACAGGGGAAATATTATTTAATACTTATGCTATTTAAAATGTTAAAGTATGGAGATAAATAAGCAATATTTTTCATGAAAATTTATGTCTAATTTGAAAATCTGAATTGAAATTTCCAGTATTTAGAAAATAGTAAAATGCACCCTCATCATAAAATGTAAAAGTATAAAAGAGAAAGTATTTCTTAAAATCTGGAAAAATGCTCTTTTTGTAAAAGTATTTTGTCTAAAATACGATTTATTTAAAAAAAAATAAAATACTAAAGACAGTAGAAGTTTTGTGTTTCCTTTAATATACGATACTTTTAGTCTTGTACATAAAATTATTATTTTATACTGTATACTACTTGTATTTTTTTCCGACCGTTATTTATTTATTTTTATGCACAGTTAAAATACTTTTTTATATTTAAAAGTGATAGTCTAGTGTATCAACTTTAATCAAATGAATCAGTAACATACACTAATATATATATATATGTGTGTGTGTGTGTGTGTGTGTGTGTGTGTGTGTGTGTGTATGTATATATATATGTATATATGTATGTGTGTGTGTGTGTGTGTGATATTAGCCTTTACGTGATGATAAATTCGGTATCAGTTAATTATTTCGTGACAAAAGAAAAAAATGTATCCAAAAGCATTCGTCTAAGAATTTTTTTATAGAATAAATAACTTTAAACAATAATTCTATTCATAAGTTTCAATTAATCCAGTTTTATCAACCACTTAATCCAGTTTTATCAACCACTCATTTCAACTGTGTCATAAGAATAGAGATTTTCTTTAAATGTAATTATTCTTAAGATTTTTATTTGACAGCTATTGCATATAGAAATGAATGATATTGTTATGAATTTTGTACATTTGTAAATATTCCATTTTTATAATGAAATTGCAGCATTATTTAATGTATTTCCTATCGAAAATTATGTAACTCAATGCAAAAGGCCTCGGGTGTTTTGCAAGAAAAGCAACCTTACAGCATCGTCTTTACAATGGAGGTCTATGGAAAAATCGCCAAGGAATGGGTTTATCACCAAGTTGGCGATGGTTTTGGTGACATTTTGTGCAACCCCCCCTTATACCTGTGCATTGAGGTCCTCTCCCGAAAGTTGAAGTACTTTCTGGTAAGTTCTGGACATCCGAAAGCTCTCAAAAATTCTAGAATGATCTCTAAAACCTATATAAGGGCCAGCTGGGACCTCCACGGAGTTCAGTTGACTATCAGCTGCGATTGAATCCACACGAGCGGCTTTTGTATTGAGACTGTGTTTCTCTGAGCGATTTTATATCTGATACGCTATATTGAACATCTTGTTCTGGGTGAAAATTTGCTTTGTTTTGATTTTATTTCAAGATTGCCGAATATTTGTGTCATTGTGAAGATTCTTGTGTTCTCATCGAGCTGTTTAGAGTGAATAAAGCCTGTTGATTGGTTTTATATATTGGCATCAATCCTTTCGAACCCCGAGCACACAACATATTTTATATATATATATATAACTAATGTTAAACAATTTTTTGAACGTGTATTATTTCAGAAATATGTTTAATGTTTTTCTACTATGACAATATCTAATAAGTATTATTTTCATTTCAGGTTCCTACTGAATGTTGCGGTTGAGCAATGATTGCAGGATGTTTGGGGAGGAGGGGATCCGTATTCAGGAGAGGAATACTTCTCTTCCTCCTCTTCTTCGCTTGGTATCAACAGGTGGAGGGATTCTGCCCTTTCCGATGCCAGTGTAATGAGGCTACCCTCACTGTATGGTGTGATGGTGCAGCTTTAGACGTCGTACCAATTACTTTGAATCCAGTTCTACAAGAACTGCATTTAAACGGCAACAAAATCAAGAGTATTGCTGCATCTTTTACAGTGTATCAAAACCTGAGGTACCTTGATATGTCACAAAACTTGCTATCATCCCTTGGAAGTGAAAATTTCTCAGAGCAAAAAGAGCTTCTAGTGTTACATCTCAATAGCAACAGAATCACCGAGTTGAAAAGTAAAGCTTTTCACGGTCTTTCAGAATTGAAAGTCCTTCGGTTAGATGGTAACCTCATTGAAGAAATAGCCGATGATGTGTTTGAACCATTGTACAGTTTAGAAAACTTAGATCTGTCCAGAAATCGCATATCCGTTTTGTCTTCTTCTGCCTTTTCTGGGCTGGGAAATTTGAAGGAACTCCTCCTGAGAGATAACAGACTTACTCGAATTCCTTCAGATTCTTTCCAGAATGTACCAAAACTTAGAAGTCTCGACCTGGGTATGAACTTTATGTATGTAGTGCCCAAAAACTCATTTCAGCACTTGCGCCATCTTCAAGTACTTAGTTTAGACGGCTGTGGTATTCATATCATCGAAATCGGTGCCTTCCTTGGACTAGACAATATCGTTTCCTTGTTCCTTCAGGACAACGAACTACAAAATGTGCCTACAGATGTCCTTATGGATATCCCTTACCTACAGGAGTTACATGTAGGTAAAAATAAACTTCAGAGTCTCGGCCCCAATGACTTCAAAGGACTCCGTTCACTTCGGACTATTACGGTAAACGGTGAAGATGACCTTCAGGTTATTGAAAACGGGACGTTCGCAGATAATCATCAGCTCGAACGCCTTATCATAAGCCACAACAAAATATTAAATCGTGTGGAAAAGGGTACTTTTCGCGGGTTGGAGAATCTTCGATTTTTAAGTCTCAGAGGCAACCAGTTTACTACATTCCAAGAAGATATGTTGCCATGGGACAAATTAGATGTTTTTGATGTGCGTGATAACCCTCTTACATGTAACTGTAGCGTTTTGTGGCTATGGCACCTTCTCAAAAGTGAAAACTTTACAACATATGGTGAGGATGTGACCCAAGTAATGTGCAATGGTCCAGCATCACTAAAAGATCGTCTACTTGTCGAA
This sequence comes from Maratus michaelseni, assembly GCA_963931845.1. Classification (NCBI taxonomy): domain Eukaryota; kingdom Metazoa; phylum Arthropoda; class Arachnida; order Araneae; family Salticidae; genus Maratus; species Maratus michaelseni. The sequence goes on from OZ007589.1 coordinate 325,283,696, forward strand.
GTGTCGCCAGACGATATGGATTGTGATGCTAGATCATTGAAGCAAATTTTGGCTATTGCCTTCACTGGCGCCGGCCTAGCCATTGCTGTGATTGTGATTTTCAGTTTTTGGCACCGGTACAAATATGCTGCGAATAAGAAAAACAAATTGGGTCAGAGCAAAAGGACACTTTATCAATACGGACAGAATTCAGAAAATTTTTCTCCCATCCTCGCTCAGCAGCCTTTTAAGAATCCAGCCATAGCCGAATTATGATAATGACATAGAATGAACGATAGAAACATACATCTCTTGTCATGTTCCCTATTTCCAGTAAAAGGTATATACCGCCTCATTTTTCTTCTTCTATAGAATCTGATCATTTTTGTGGTGAATATGAATCGGAATAAAAAATCTAATGGTTCTTTTTTTCCAACTTTATCTTCCCTGTTATTCGAATTCACTGATCTCAAATAAAAAGTTTTCTATAGAGATTGTTTTAGATATTCATGAATTCAACAGACATAAATAAAATTCTTTTGGATAAAATTTTGTGTATAGATACAAAAAGTGTTGAAATATCATCCCCATGTACACTGTAAATAAATACTTAATAAACTATTTAAAATTATTCAGTTTTTATTTTAGTTTTTAATATTATTTTAATTTGTGTACCATTTTAAAAGACTGTGATTTTTATTATATTTTTATAGATTTGTAAATTTAAATCTTTAATAAATTAGCACGTTGTTTTAAATATTAAAATTTGATACATGTATATCAATAATGCATGCTGTAAGTTTTAGTTTTCTACATTGACATGGCTATAAAATGCCTTTCATTAACAATAAAAGTGCATTTTTGTGTTTATATAGCAGTTGTATTGCATGTAATCGACACATTATACTATCCACCAACTAATGACAAATATAAGGCTTTTCAAAATAATGGACTTAATTTCATACTGCTGTATTTCTGGAATTAAACACTGTAAGTGAATGATTCAAGTTACATTTCATTATACTCACATTAAGGTTTATAGAATGTTTTTTTTACTTATTTAAAACCCGAGAGGAAACGTTCTAGTAAAATGAATGTAAAAATAACAAAATCTATTTTTAAAAGTGCATTATCATTGGTATGTATATATCTGCATTATTGTGCGTATCATGCATTCAATATCAGGCTTAGTTCGGTATTTACGTTTAAGTACCACTATTTTCGGATGGTGATTTTCGCCTTATTTAATCGTCGCATTGTAACAAGTTTTTACGATTAAATAAAGCGAATATTACTAGTCAGAAGATTAGTAAGAATAGCAGTTACTCACAATTAAGGACCACGTGAGCTACGAATATTCTAAAAATATGAGGAATATCTGACTTGAATCCTGATAGTCGAAGAAAAGGATTGGGAATGAATTTTATGAACAATTAATTTTCTACGAATCTGGAGTGAAACTCATGCACAACATGTAAATACGAGGGGTTTTAGAAAAGTAAAGATACAATACCGCATACTCATTCAAAAAATTTTAATTGATAAAATGTCCATTAGAAATTACTTACTGGTATATGCCTTATTTTTCAACCTAGTTGCCGCCATTGTCCAAGCACCTGTTAACCCTTTAAGACCTGAAGAGTTTTGGTAGAAATTAAAAGCATATAAAAATTATATTTGATTGAAAAGAAATATTTTTTTAAAATTATGTTGTCAGGTTATGTCAAGGAGGATCTACACAATTGTGTGATGCAGGCTGAGCTTTAAATCGCAGGGATAGAAGATTTTTTTTCTTAGGATCACCAACACAATTGTGTAGGTTAGGTTTTAAAGGGTTAAGTCCAGGTACAAGCTTTTGTATCCCACAGTCATAGAAGTTTATCGCATGTTGTTGAAACCACACTTCAACGTCGATTTTGATCTCATCATCGTGGTGGAAGTTTTGCCCTGTAAGATATTTCTTCAGATAAAAGGATAAATTGTAGTCGCTAGGGACATCGGAGATCACAGATGGCCTATCAGTTATAGGTTCTTCATGAACATTGCTCCTACTTCCAGAGAAAGCATAACACCATTTTGTAATAGTTTGTCGATCCAAGATGTTCCCATAGACGGAAACAATTTTCTTTGTAAATATCCAGTGGATGCTCATCTTTCGCATGCAGAAAACGTATGATGGAAAGTATTTCACATTTGGCGGCAATCTAAATTGACCTAGACGTTATAAACACGTGCTACACGAAACAGTTTCACTGTACAAATAGCAAGTGACTGCGGGGGAGAGGTTAAATGTTCAATGTTAAAATATGTGTTGCCAACGCGCTCATAAAACTGTATATTTCTTGCTGTCTGAGGTGTATCTTTACTTTTCTAAAACACCAGGTAGATATTTTAATTTATACAGTTAGAAAATTAAAAGCAGAATGAATATGGCAGTCAGTGGATCATACGTGGAGAAGGGAATGATCGGCGATGCAGAATAGTCGGTATACGGTGTTAAAGGTTTCGATAATATTTATTTAAAATCCCGATCATCTAAGACATTCATTTTATACTGATAAACGTAGATAAAAAACTAATAAAACAAAACAGAATAACACGTCTCGTTTGTTAAAAACTCCAAAGTGACTGATGCTGCTGTTCTCATCATTGCTAATGAACTTTAAGTTTGTTTCACATAGATAAAAGCTCCCTTTTTAACACTTTCCAACCTAGTTGAAAAGTATTTATGACTTCGGTTTGTCTGGCCGTCTGCCGTTTGCTGTCTGTCCATGCTCTAACTCCCGTAAATAGGCTCGGATTGCCTTGCAATTTTTATATGTTATTGTCGTTATCTGTAGCACGTTCCCTATTTCAACTGAAGTGTGTAGCACGTATAGTTTTTTTACAGGGACACTCAAAATAATTCCGTTACATTACGGTCTATGGGGAAAAATCTTTTGCGGTTTATTTTAATGATGTTACATAATTGAAAACACATTGTAATTGATATATATATCACTAATGTGTATTACAAGAAGCTTAATATGGAATAGGGTGTGCATAGCACTTATAGTTAATTTACAGGGACAGTCAAAAGAATTCCGTTACATTACGTCTGTGGAAAAAATCGTCTGCGGTTTATTTAAATAATGTTTCACTATTTTAAACGCATTAAAATTTATATATATCACTAAGGTGCATTACAAGAGGCTTACTACAGAATATTGTGTGTATAGTAGTCATCGTTCATTTACAGGGACACACAAAAGAATTCTTTACTGTCTGTTAACAATAATTCCTGGAAGTGCGTTTTGAGTTACTGAACGCGATTTAAAAATTAACTGGTTTTTTGTTTATTACGTGGTGTGTATAAATTCTGTAGATCATATACAGGGAAGCACAAAAGTTCGCGAACACATTTCCGTTTATTGACAGAAACTCCAGAAGGAGAATTTTAAACTGTGCTACGCGTTTCTTAACTGAACTAAAATTTAGCATCCTATATAGTATATATACAAATCTATAGATCATATACAGGGCTGAATAAAAGTATTCGGATATTTTCCGAATATTGTGTTTGTTGGAAATTCCTGAAATTATATTTTAAAATATGTTATGCGTTTTCCAAATTGTTTACTTAGATGTTATCTTTCAGCTTATTAAACGGTATGATTTGTAAAATTATTTTGGAAGCGTTGGAAAGTGTTACGTAATCTATGCTTGACTTATGATTTTTCGTTCTTGTTAAATTATAAAAAATATATATATATATGTCACAGGGAGACGTTGTGATATTAGAGATGCATAGGTGAGACATGGACAATAAAAGTTTCAAGCTACCGATCTAGACAATATCTGAATACAATCCACACTCGAGGAAGAATGTTTTGTATAGCTCGTTTCATCACAGATGTGGTACTGTTTTCTAGGTCATTGAAAGCTGTTTATAAAAATGATACATATTCAAAACGAAACTTTTAAAAAACTTAGTTTTGCACTGTAGCAATCTTGCTCAAAATGAACCTACGGTAAATGAGGCGATACTTAGGAGAAACCTTTAAGATATTCTCATTTAAAGGATTTGTAAGCCATTCACATATAGTCGTTGGTTGTGGAAATGTAGTTATTTGAAATATAAGAACAAAGAAAATCAACCTGCTTGTCCATTACAAAGTAAAATATTGGAATAAATTGTTCTCATTTCTAACATGCCCTTAGTTAGATTTTAGTTTTAAAGGTAAGTTCATTTCATTGAGTTTTATACTAACAGATAATTTAATGTATGCATGTCTACAATTTTGATATATAAAACTAAAATAAGTCTAATTTAAAATGGTACATTTCACTCAGAACTTTATGTTTTTATGCAATATTTTCACTTTGTCTATAATTTTTTTTTTTAAATATTTTATTCGGTGAAAGTAAAATAAAATAATAATTTTCGACTTTTTCACTTGTATGAACACATTTTATGAACATGTATAAAACAAACTTAGAAATAGGATGTACAGCAAACTTTTAAATATGACAATAAAGAACATTTTTAATCGCATACATATTCGGTTACTCAGAAAAAATTCTAATCATGAGAACACAATTTTCTTATTTCTATAAAAATATTTAGTTTGACAGGCGGAGTAACAGTTCGGAAATTTTACATTAAGAAAAAGACTTTTTAATCTATCAGAGTTTCATTAAAATTGCATAGGACGTCCTTCCGGACTTCACTGTCGTATTGTTAACGCCTATGTAGCAATTATGACTGAATGTAAAAAAGTTTAGAAGTTTCCAACATAACTTTTTTAGCATCAAAATAATTCACGGAATTTCATACTACTGTCAGTAACATAAATAGCTATTTTCGTCATAGCAAATTGCAATGGTATTCAAATTTCCTTTATATAAACATATAAACAGAAAAAGTGACGGCAATATAGATGGATATATATATATATATATATATATAAATCGGATATACCTATTGCAGATTGATCGATACTGACGCAAATTTATCTGTTTCTATGTTAATAAATAGGAGCTTAAACACCAGTGCCATTTGCGCGGACTACAGTAGCTATTTATGCTGTTCAAACAAGTCTAAATATAAATGATTTTTTTTGTGCTAAAAATGTGGTTGTGATAATAATAAGGATAACAAACTAATTGAATTCATTAAAACCATTTTGTAAGAAGTATTTGAAACATTTGAAGTAATGCCACTATTACAGAAACACTTGCTTTACATTGGAAATATTGGAAATGAAATGGTAAAATATCTTTTATCAATACTGATTCAAATTATTAGAATGTAAACAAACCAATGTTGGGAAGTAATTCCAATGTATCATGTCAATATTATCAATATTGGCCAAGATGTAGGGAATAGAAACAATATTGATCGAAATAAATGATTGGCAAATAAAAATTACATCATTTTTCTCCTAGGACCTTTTACTTGAGAGAAATAACCAAAAATCTTTTTATATACAAATTAATTTTTCAGCAGAGCGGAAATTACGCTTTAAATTAATGAAATACAAAGGATTAAAGGATGTGAAAAAGGATGTGAATTATCACTTTACTACACAGTGTACCACCAATAGAGTGAAAAAATGTGCTTAAATGGTAAAGTACGTGGTGAGCTATACCAAGGGTCGTTCTCCGGTCGGGACATTTTTGTTTCACTTCGCTGCGTAGTAAAGTGATAATTCACATCCTTTGTATTTCAAAAATCATTCATTATAATTAATTAATACTAATTAAGAGATAAAACTGACAGGATTTTTTTTAATAGAAGATGTAAGAGCTTGTCCAAATGCGCAAAACTAATGTCAGTCGAAACCGATTAATGTTAAGCAGACCTACCAAGTCTCCGCATTTTTGGTTACCAGTAATTTAGTACAGATAAAGCTGTTTTCTTTAATCGGAGCATTTTGCGATTTAAAAGAACAACATATTTTCTAAAAAATTACTGGTGTTCAAAAATCCAGAGACTTGGCAACTCTGGTTAAGGCAAATGGAAATTTTTAAACCATTTGCTACTCTAAGTAAATATTACATTTTCAAATTTTTTTTTTTTGATTTCTACAGAATTCGCAATGCGTCCCTTTGACTGTTCGATTCTTCTCAATAATATGATAAGTGTGATTCTTTCTGGATCATTCAAATATTAGGTTTGTATGAAAGGTGGTTTTCCAACCCGATGAGGCAATGTACATGAAGATTTTTAGGTTTTCAGGATATTCGTCCTGGTGTTCAGCGAAGCCAAGGCAGTTCAACGAAGTCAAGGTATTTCAGCAAAGCTAACAGTATTTGTAATGTTTCCGTTTGATTGTTTGATATTTTTCATAATATGATAAAGCACCACCCTCTTCTAAATCTTCCGCAAATCTTCCTAAAACAATGTGACTGATACCAAATTTATTAGTAATAACACTGACTAAGTAATGTTATACACAAAGCTTCGCTTAGGTGGTCGTTTACATATTTAAATTGTACAAAACCTGAAAATATGCGATACTAAAACCTATTTTGACATCACATATGGATTCTTCGGAAAATTCCACCTTCGGATACCAAACGTGAAAACATTCGGTAGAGTAGGTTTGGAATTATGCATGTTTAAAATTTGGAATTCTTAATGTTACATTATTTTTTAGTCTTTGCGAAATAGATTGCAATGTTGTTAGATTTTGAAGCAAAACTCAAAAACTAATCTTCGAACAGATGTAATTATAGGTTTCTATGTTTTAAACTTTAAAAAATGATTTCTGTTAAAACTATTATAATTTACAATTCATATTTTCTTAAAAATTGCTTTCGAAAATATATACTTTTAAAAAATATTTTTTTACAGTACATGAAGTATAATATATGAATCTTTCAACAGAAATAAATTTCTATATGCTTGAAATAAGCGAATCTAAAATTATATTTAATTCCGTCAGGTAACTTATGCTTCAAAATCTACCCGCATTGGAATTTGTTTTCCAACGATTGAAAATTATTGAAATGGTTGAAAATGATTGGTTGAAAATTCGCATTTTGAGTTCCAAACATTAAACCTGCATAATTCCTAAACTACTAGATCGATTGATTTCATGTTTGATATCCGAAGGAAACATTTAGTGAAGAATCCCATATTTGATATCAAAATTAGGTGCTTACATTAAAAATGTTCATGTTTGTATAATTTCTATAATTAGATGACCATAAAGCAAAATTTATGTATGACGTTAGATAGTAGACGTTATTACTAATCGACTAGCACAAATTACCATTTTATATGATTATTTTCGGCATAGTTATTAAGGAGTAGTGTATTTTTAGGTGCCTTTGTAACTATATAAATATGTAGCACTTATAGACGCCGTCTGGTCCGTCCGTCTGTCCGCATATAACAGAGCAAAAACTACCCAAGCGAATGGTTTGAAATTTAATACATGTAATCGCTGCAGAATTTTGTCGAGTCATTTTAAATTTTATGAAAATCGAATTAAAACTTAGAAAGACATTTATAAAAATATTTATTAAGTAATTTGAATTTTTTAAAAGTCGGTACTTCCTGGTTATAGCAGCTTCCGAGGATTAATCGTCAAGCAACCGAGATGTATCGCCAAGTTACCTGACATGTATGACGTTATAGTCATATAAGACGTATATGACATTTTATAACCTCTATGACCAAGTTATAGTCACATTCTTCATTCTAATAAATCCTATTATACGTAATAATTCAATGCTTTCTCCATAATAGGTAATGATTCTAGGTTTCCATGGTGATTACGTCATATTTAAGACGGAGTCATATTATTGCAGTATTACTGAATTTAAAAACCTAATTTGTATACTAAAATTGTTCATTTATAGCAATCATATAATCTACTGACAGTTTTTTCGATATATGTTTCCAGAGGAACAGATATTAAATGGGAAAAGAGTCTAAATACGGATTTCATGTTCTGAAATTTAAGTAATAAAAGCTTAAGTAATGAGTGAGTACAATAAAAAATTAACAAACCTGTATCAAAAGTGTTAATAAAAGAGTTTGCAAAGAGTTGGGCGAATTAAATTTGTAGCATGACATACTTCAATATCGGCACTTTAATCATAGAATTTTACTGCAACCTTAATGCGGAAATGGAATTTTAATCCAATTGTTTCTTAACATTAAAAAGGATCCTCTACATAACCTCCAGAAATCTAAGCCAACGCGTTCTTACGAAAAATGTCGGCTGTTGTAAATGCAAATTTTCAGTTTTAGAATGTTTTTTTTTAATTTCGCTATTAGTTTTTCTGTATAGTAATCTCTGCCTTATTTAATCGGAGAAAAATAAGGCGTAAATCACTATTTGGAAATAGTAAAGTCAGTAAATGGTTTTGTCTCCTTTTACCTGTTTCAGGATTTACAAAAAATACTTTCTCGTTGGCATAAAATACACTGATTGAATCTACTAATTTCGAGTGAAGAATATTTTATGACTATCAGTTATGGACTTCCTCGAACCATTTCAAGAGCTTTTCTAAGTTGATGTTAAATACTGAGCAACTTGAACAATTTGAATTCCTAAGAGGGACTGCATAGACTGGGAACCAGATCTGTAGAGCATAGTTGTCGCTCCCGGTCCCTTTATTAATGTCTTAAAAATACTAAATATTACAGCCGGAGCTGAACAAGCTAGAAAACGTGATAGGGGGCGGGTTGGAAAGAGACATGCTAAGGTGAAACTACCTTAAATTACGTAACAGGTAGTTAGTTCACTGCCGGAGACATACTTCCCACACGACTCCGAGCACTGAAGATGATACTTCATGAATGAATGATGCTTGATACCTGGAATGAAATCCATAGCTCAGGAGCGGGTCAGGTTAGATAGATCCATTAAGAACTTAAAGATAGTTTTCAGTTTGTTTAAATATGCTGGGCGGGAGAGGATATTAGTCAGCCAATCACTAGGGGGAGAAGAGGGGCAACGGATGTGCCAGCGAGCTTGTAAGAGGACAATTAAAATAGAGGTGTGGGGCTGATGCCTCTGCACCACACTCACAGGTGGGATTGTGGGCCCTTTTAAACTTGTTTAGATATGTCCCCTAAAGGAACGTGTCCCGTTAGGAAGGCAGTGGTTGAGAGAGTTAAAGTAATAAGATTGCAAGATACCACCGGGACTATGTAATAGGTATATCTACTCTTCTCTGAGTAGTGCCAGAGGTCTTGCAACGTCTACAACATACGTGTTTTAAGGGATCTTTTGATGTAGGAGTAGGGCACAGGAAGCGAGATATCTATGGATGTTTTGTTGTTGCTTCCGTTGCTAGCAAGCCTGCAGATTCAGTGCCGAAGACCCGCTTGTGTGCTGTCACATGTCCTAGGGTAGTTTTATGTAGCAGGTTTCTATGTTGGGATTTAATTTCATGGACTTGTGAATTGGAGGTTCTAAAAGCGTAGATAGCCTGCAGACTGGTTTATCTACGGCTATCATTATAGATGGAGATTGCAATGGTTGTTTGTTGTTCCGAAATCCATTCTAGAGCTTTATGGATGGCGAAGCGTTCAGCTTCATATATATTGAGTTGAAGTCGTCCAGTCTGCAGGCCCACCGGTGGGTCAGCATTCCGCCTTCCGTAGCGCAGGAAACAGCGGCAACGCCGGTTTCCGTGTAGTAAGACTGGTAGGCGGTGGGAACAGGAGTAGGAGTTGCAGTTAGGGTTAACTTGCAAGTGGGAAGTTTCGTCAGCTGAATGAATTTGCCAGCCCGAAATGTGTTGACAAGTGGATTTGTGTTATGGCATTGTTATGTAGGTGTAAGATGTTATTCATTTAAAATTCGTAGAGGATGGTGAACGTGATAGGAGGAATGCCTGTGATGACTGCTAGTGCATCGCTAGAGACTGTTTTACATCCTCTAGAAATCTGTAGTAGGAACATGCGTTGGATGGATAATAATTTTATTTGTACTGCCTTGGTAAGAGAACTTCCACAAATTCCTGCCCAATATGTCATAATTTTTTCTGTTTTTGTCGTGTACCAGATTTTGAACATTGTATTTTAAGTGCCCCATGATTTACATCCTCATTTAGTGGTGTTATGGTAGTTATTGATGAGTTTAAGGTTTAAGTAATTGATATGTGCAAATTAATTTTGGTGTTTATGGTCTATGGTTAAGCCAAAAATTTTTAAGTTGGGGACGAGGTGTACACTGTCCCATTAATTCTGATAGTCGGTTTCCTTTATAGTTTGTGTCGTTTCGCGAATATGAGGGCTTGTGAGCAGATGATAGTTGAAGGTGTAGAGACTACAGGAGCTGGCTAAAAAAAGGAAGGTCTGAAGCTACCTCCAGTTCTAAATTCATACGCCTTTCGCTAGAGGCGTCTGAAAGTCTGAAAGCTGAAGTCATCCGCAAAAAAACAAAGGAAAAAAATCTAATCTATCTAATTCTTTAAGAATCAGGTTTTCTATGAGGAGCAAGAGGATTCGCCCAAAGCATAAGCCTTGTGGCCATCCTTTATGTTGGTTGTGACTGTATGCCCCCCCAGTTGACTAAGATGCTTCTATTTGATAGATAGGTGCGGATGATTGCCAGTGATGTTGCCTGACAATTTAGGAGACAGAGTTTTAGTAGAGTGTCTCTCTATTCGATATTATTGCTCCTTTGATATCGAGTGAGATTGTCGAATTCCTTTGGAAGAACCCACTAAACTACTTGCACCCTGCTCAGTTATCCACAAATATGACCTCTTAATTTAGCTCCATCTTTAGTTGTCGCACACTGTTCGTGACTTTCGTCCCTTGTGACCAGTATTCCAGCTTCTATCAGGTCTGTGCACTGCTGGTTTTGATGATCACCCATGCCTGTGTCAGTAGTACGTGCCCATAAGCAGTGCATGATCATGATGCAAACACAAAAACTAAATTCATAATAAAGAAAAACATAAAAAACAAAAGCTTAAACGTAGGTACAAACAAAAACAATGCTATACCAAATTCAAAACTACAAGAAATCACGATAAGATGATTGCACGATTGCGTTGTTTCAGTTAAAATCACCTCCCTCTGGAACTGACGGCTTAAAATATCTGTAGGTAGAGGAGTTAAGGCTAGAGGGCTTCATCAACAATTCCACGACAAACGCGAACCTCTAAGCGACTTTCAAGCTTATTTTTTAGTTCAAATTTTACAGTGTACATTACTGGTATAGTGTCCACCACTGGTATCGTTACCCAATTTACATATAATTTACATTAAAAAATCTATGTATAATCGGCCAAAGCGTGTAAAATTTAGCAATATTCGCACATTAATGTAAGACTGTAACTTAAATTCATTTAAATATCTTAATTTAAATTATTGTACTATTTTGAAACCTAAATTATATTCGTTCTCTTCAATGAGAAAACTGAAAATGGTTTATTTAAAACATAATTATTTTTTGTTTCAATGGAAAAAGATAATTGTTTATTGAAGGAATATTTTAAAGCGAAAATATGAGTACTTGCTTAAAATGTTGATTAAAGTCAAAGATTTTATCTTCCTGGGGTTAGCGATATAGCCAAATTTCGAAAAATTCCTTTTTATTTCGACCTACCACTACACGAACTTCCATCGTATAATGTATTTTCATTCGATTCCTATACAGCAGGGGTTACTCACCTTTTTGCTGCCATAGGCGCATTTAGACTTAATAACAATCTCCACGGGTGCACCTCCCACACGTCGACGCGTATTTATGTGTGCATGTATAGGGCATATTACATGAGCATATTCCGATCTCACACATGTAGACGTTGTATGGTTATTAGAATAATATTTATGAAAGTTTGCATATACAAAGTGTATGTAACCAAAATTCTTTACACCAATTAGAGATACAAATAAATTGATCAAGTGCGAGTATAACTCTTTGCTCAAAGGGTTCCGTACATTGAATTTATTAATTACTGTTTATTAAATAATAAGCTCCTACTACCCCTAATTTTTTCATAATTTAGTTTCATTAGATTCTTGAGTTTGAAGTTACTAGATCTTTCGAACGATACGCAACACGATATATAAAATGGAAATTTATTTTTCAAGTAACTTAATTAATATCTCGGCTAATTACCGACAATTTTTTTTTCGAAAATCATTATCAAATATCCTTGGATGGTTTTGCGTCGATAGATATCTGAGCGCTCGACATTTCCACCACTGACCGACCAAAAAATAAAGTTTGTGTGTAAAGGAAAGATGCAGTTTTCTCAAAAAATATGTTAGCTAGGAAAATCTCTATAGTTTTCCTGCAAGGTTTAAATACAATTTTACTACCCCTAATTTTTTTTCACATTTTTAGTTTCAATAGATTCGGAAATAGAGGGGGGAGGGCATATTTTTGCAGTGCATTCTTGAAAATATCTCTGAAAATGCAATACCTAAAATTAAAACAAATATATTTTTGAGTTCGGTATTACGAGACCTTTCACACAATACCCCACACGATATACATAAAAAAAACTTTTTTTTTTCAAGTAACTTAATTAGCTCCCTATGTTTTTTCATAAACTTAATTGTAAATTGCCAATAATCTGAAAATATGTCGCTAAAAAGGCTTTATAACATTCCCAAGTGTGAACTTTTCACGTCCCATAGTTTACAAGATAAATGGACTTAACAGACGGGCAGACAGACAGAGGAGTGATCTTATAATGGTTCCGTTTTTACTTTTTAAGTATATAAAACTAATGGCCATAGAATGCTCTCATTTTCAGTACAAGTGAAGATTTTAATATTGGTTGGCGGCCCCTATTATACAGGATCGTCATTAATTATCTGTTACATATTTAAACTCAATAGTAATTGACGTAGTACTGATGTATGGAAATCCTATAGAAAACAGATGATATCCTAGTACCTTTGTCTCGGAAATTACTGAGATGATTTCAATATTTTTTAAGAATAGTTTTGTAGTAGCTAGACTGCAAATTGATCTAAAGAGGAAAAATATCAAGAAATAAAAATTAAAAAAGGCAATAATTACGCGAGTTCTCAAACATTTTTTTTTTTTTTTTTTTTACATCACTATAATAGGTACTGATTTTCCTGAAAACAAACGATTGAAATTTAACGAATTATAATACCAAATAAAAAAAAATCTGAAATCGCTTCAGTACTTCTGGTGAAAGATGCAGAGCAATATCAGCTGCTTTCTATAGGATTTCACAACTGCTGTTAGCCCCTTAAAGTAGAAGACGTAACAGCAAATAAATTTAACTGTAAGTAAAATTTACAACTTGCTTAATTCCCATGAAGAATGAATACTTTATGACATTGGTGTTGTACGATATTTTCAAACAATTAAACAGAAGAATAAGATATTTATGGAAACATTGATGAATAAACAGTGCGAATCATCTGCAACAAGAAGCTATACGCGTCAGCTTGAAAAGAAATTGGCAAGCAGTAAATACAATCATTAATGTAAATCTGAAGACTACATTAGAGGTAAAAAGTAGAAAATATGTATTAATAACTTTTTAGTTATCCCTCGTAGTAATGAATAAATCACTATTGATGTATTCATATAAAGCATATTACAGAGTTTTGTATTTATTACTACTTTTTATAAAAGTCGAATATACACAACCGAATTTATTGATTTATAATAAACAATAGGAAGAACATGCAGGATGATTCCTCAATTCTCTTTCACCTCAAATAATGTATGAACCAAATTAGCTACAGCCATGAACATGGTGTCTCGGTTCAGTAATACAGGTATGTAGTACAATGAGGTACCTGGTAGGGGAGTCCTAGCGGCAAACTGCAAAGTTAGTGTTCCTATCTCGAAAACGATACGTGATACGGAGAAAATGTCAATTGCAAAGTTATAGAGCAAAATCTATTTAGCAAGATATGATGTCTTAAATGTAAAAATAACTTTATATTAGAAGCCCTGAAATATAAATTTTATATCCAATCACAAGCTAGAATACGCCAGCAATTGCATGCAGAAGTGTGACATAAAAATGCAAATGTACATTTACTGATACAACTAACATATGTAAGCAAAGTACAGTTTATTTGAAAGAGAAAATCAAGTTAAGGAAGTTCATTGTGTCCAACATCGACAACAATGCCTGATGCATTTTGCATGTTTTCCAATGGTGGACACATTGAGAATATTTAACTTCATTTTCTTACTAAAATAAATTATACTTTGCTTATATGTGGATATCAGTAAATGTGTATCTGCCTTATAATGCAACACTTCTGCATGCAATTAATGGCGTATTTAAGCTAGTGATTCGATATAAGTTATTTACAATTCAGGGCTTCTAATAAATTAATTTTTACATGTAAGACATCATTTCATATTATATCTAGGACGTTCTACAACTTTGTAATTGATATTTGTCCCGTATCTTGTATCATTTTCGAGATAGGAATGTTAAACCGGCAGTTTCCCACTAGGGGATGCTGCACTACTATACCTAGACTCTCCGTTTATGACCATAGCTAATTCGGTTCCTCAGTTATTGGGGCGAAACAGAATTAAGAAATCTCCCTTTATAATTAAAAGAACCTCTATAATGTGAATAACTTATCTTAAATTTTAAATATTTCAACATACTAACGTTACGTGTTACTAACGTTATAAGGCAACATATTGCTAATGATAGCTGTTTGCAGAAGACATTCAAATAAGGACATAGGTATAATATCAAAGAAAATGATAAGAGATATGTCTTGTAATAATTACCTGGAGTAGTATCAAGGAGTACCTTTTAATACGAAAAAAATTGCACCAAAATTCGATTTTTCATTGATCTTACTGTTAAGATTATTTTTTATTTCTTTTATTTAAATAAATAGCGAGCTATTTCAACTTTGTAAATATTATTATCGTTTAAAATAACAGCTACATATTTTCTTCAAATGAACTGTACAGAAGACATCGAAAGTTAAATAAATTCCTAATTTTTGGAGCACGGAATATTTCTAGAGTTAAAACTGATGTCACGATTAAAAAAGAGGAGTAAAATGTTTAAAAAAATAAAATGTGAAAACCAATATTGAAAAATTTCAACAAACACTAAACAACATCATTTTCAGTGATTTTCTATTGCACCGTGATTTTATTTAATAAAAATTTCACAATCAAAATCGGTGATAATATTTCCATATTGTGTACCAAATCTTCTACAAAAGGCTATCATATGGTGAATCTCAAGGATTTTGTAACATATATTGATCAATTGCAGGTTTAAAAACTAAATTGTTATATATTTTTTTCAACTTTTAATATTTATAAATAGCAATTTACTTTCTCTACAATTATCTCTTTCATAAAAGTGATGATACGTTTCGTATAAAGTATTTCTTTGAAAACAAAATACTTAGTAAAACCGAATAATAAAAAAAAGATGCATTTTCAAATTGAATATCAAAGTACTCAAAACTTTAAAGTTTTTTTTAAACAGTTTGGTACAGAAATTTGAATCAGTAAATTCATTACGTTGTTAATTATCTTAAATCTTAAATTATCTATGAGTGTTAAATCATTCAAACATTAGATAAATATTCTTCAATCGTATGTTTTTTTTTTATTATTATTATTTTTTTTAACAGTTTAATGCAGTTTAGTAACTTCTCCAACCTCATTCGTAAAAACTACTCACTGTTTCTTATTAACTTATAATTTATATTAATATAAAATCGTGTCACTAGACTGGAAAGTACATTTTCCTTTTTATATATTTATTTTATTTGTGGAAAGGTTTTGATATCAGCATTAAAATTTCTATTAGCAAAACCACGATGTTTCATAATGCAAAATTCCAGTCACATATAATCATTAATAGAATAATTAGAAAAGAAGGGCATTCGGAGCCTGTTCATAAAACACTTATGCATGGAACACCATACATAGAACTATGAACGTTTTATTTTTATTCCTTTCTCACATGTAATCATAAATAGAATAATTAGAAAAGGACATTCGGAGCCTGTTCATAAAACACTCATGCATGGACCAACATACATACAACTGTGTATGTTTTATTTTTATTCCCTTGCCACATATAAACTTCAGATGAAGTTCAGTAATGAGTGAGTAATACAGCCATAGATGATAGATTCATTTCCTTTTCAAATATTCATTTGCAACTTTCGCTTTTCATAAATATGTTTTTAAACTGTGCGAGAGCAGATTTTCACAAAGAATTTCTTGTCTTGGATCTAAACAAGAACATACCTAATATTATTTTCCTTTTATATTTTATGTTAAAGTATTCAAATTTTAACTTATTGTATCCTAATAACTATTAATTACTAACTATTAATAACGATTAAAAATATATTTTTATTGTTTGTAAACCTGATACCAGGTTCGTTTTGTAATATTCTAATAAATGTAATATTTTTAAAAATCCAACATCATGTTTTCCTAATAATATTTTTAATGTACTTTCCTTTGTCCCATTGTACGAGCATGTTTTTAATCCATTTAAAAAGAATTCGGTAATTACGTATTACACGTGCCAGGAAGATAGTTCGCTTAAGTCGTTGTCGCTAAATCATTTTTTCTGTTTCTGATTCAATATCACTTTAACACTGCTCGTGAATTATTAAGTCCGTTAACAGATGTAACTAACTTTATATGAAAGATTATTGCATTACATATATTTCGTCAAAACATATATTTCGTACAAACATCCTTGAATATATTTTCTTATTATAAATTTTAGTAAGTATTTAAATTGATGTCGACGTCTTATTTATTAATCAAATTCTAAACAAGAAGGGTTATTAAATATGGGAAGACTAAAATGTAATTAAAGAAAAAACATCATAAGAGCTAAAAAACAATTGTCTCCTTTGTAAATTTAATAAGTTTGCTAAGATCTATGGCAAAGTATACAAAACTTGCACTTGCTGCTATCTTGGATTTGCCATGGTGGAAATAACAATTTATTGGAATTCAGTTCTTTAATTCAGAAATTTAGAACTTACATGCATTTCTAAATGAGATTCTACTTACCACATACGTATTGGTCTATCGTATTCGAGTACGCTGTCTGCATCAATCTACATTTCATCTCCATATGATATAATAATTAATGAAAATTTTCATTTCGTGGGAATTGAAAAAATCGCTTTTTTTTTGGCATAATACTGAGGGATAAAAAAAATTGAATAATGCTCATCTATGAATGAATAGCCATAATAATACAAACTCAATGATTTAATTAATAGACACGTGAAATTGCAAGATTATTACAAGACTCGTCATAGAGAAAAAGAGAAGTTTTTGTATAGTTTGGTATCCAAGTATGAAGATGAATGATTCGATATATGTAAAATGAAGTATTTATAGTAATTTTCTAGGTAAATTGAAGTTTCTGTGTAGAAATGCATTATAGTATTGAATAATCTCATCGTTGTCTTTGTATAGATGAGTAAGTAATAAAGATAGTTTAAACTTAGATTGAAGAACTATATTCATTTCATACTTATAAGTCACGTAAATGTTAAGGAACTGTAGGATTATACATAAGAATTACTACAATAGTATAACATTCTGGAAAATAAAGAATAGCTTCTGATTCAGTTATTTAGAAATCCTTTAAAAGTATTATTGAAATTGTGGAATATAAAAAAATAAAAATAAAATACAAGTTACAATTAAAAATACAGTACGTAAAATGAAGTCACAATGTAAGAAAGAAGCAAAAAAAGGATTACAGAAATTAGCATAATCGACACTATTGTTGGCGCAGTATATCTGACATGGCGCGTATAATACGCAGTACCAATAATTCAAGCATGAGACGAGTGACCTACAGTGGGTTTCAATACGGAAATCGAAAGGCAATTCAAAATATTGAGCCCCTTTCTTAATAGTTGCTACAATTTGTATTCTGCAGTGCCTCATGCAACAGTTTACTGGCGCCATTAAATATTTAGTATGCGGGGCATTTTCTTCCCTATCCACCCATACGCTGCTGCCTGAGAGAGTTAAGTTTGCAGACAAAGAAAAAAACCTTGCTTTCCTCAGTCCACCGCTTTTTTTAACACTGTACAGTTATTCATTAGTACCTTACCACACGTGTAACAAACTTAAATTTTAAACACATTAATTCCAACTGATACTTAACAGATTTTTCTAAAACCCACATTTCTGATATTGATGACAAATGAAAACGTAGTGATTGCGTAAGTTCTAAATTTAAAAGTACTTCCAGTAATTTTAAATGCATCACTGAAACTTTTTTGGGGTACTTATTTACTTTTCATCTTAAAACCTGGACCCCTAAAAGATATTTTGTCGTCAAACTTTGTTACTGATCTCTAAATATGGATAAACCTGACATCAAAATACACTCATATGAAATATTATTAGTTTTAGGTCTGATTTAGTTCAATTAATAACGGAAGTTTGAAGAATTATATACTATTCTTTATTTTTTAAGAAAATGAGTAAGTACAAGGAACTGCTTTAACAAAAATGTGTACTTCCTATTTAATCGGTGTTAATTCTTTGACTAGCTGTCAATGAACCTTAGTGCTGTTACAAATTCAGTTTTGGAGCTGTCGTACCTCAATGTATTTCTTTAAGTGTTTGGCCTTGATACAAACATTCCGGTTTCTTTTTTCATTCTGCCCTATCTTTAAAAATGATTAAGATACAGAATTCTATGTAGAATTCTAACATATATGAATTTCTAGTGTGGTTGACATTTTGAAACAAGATCTTGGGAACACATGCTCAGTCACATGATTCATAAGTACGAGTGCTATTTCAAGGCAAAAATTAGATAGGTACATAAATATATAAATCAATATTTGAACAGAGATTGGTTTGGATGTAGAGTTGCAAAGCCTAGAATAAACCCGGTTTAAACCTGGGGATAAACCGGGTTTTTTGGGAATAAACTAGGTCTTTTGGGAATAAACCTAGGAATAAACCGGGTCTATTGGAAATAAACCTAGGAATAAACCGGGTCTATTGGAAATAAACCCGGGAATAAATCCGTTCTTTGCAACTCTATTTGGATGTCATAATCGTTGAAAATATACCAAAATTTTCCGAAATTGTTAAATATTGTCAGATTTGTCGTCAAAAATAGCTCTCCGTAAATGAAGCCAGCTTCACGATAGCAGACTAATTTTTTTGAATATCCCATAAAAATTCAATATTGACAAAAACTGTGAATCTTCTATAACCGGATATCGCGCATTTTAGCTCGTACGTTAGCAAAATTAGCTGAATTGTTAAAAACTAGAAATGGGTATGCCACCTTTTGCTCTCGGTACAGGCCGGAAACACTTTTTTACTTTGTATTTTGTGTTAACCTATCCATAACCAGCTGTAAATAAACCTTAGTGCAGTTACAAGTTCAATTTTGGAGCCGTCGTACCTCGATTTTTTTATTAGATGAGTTTATTACAATTTTTCATGTTTCATTTCAATTTTTTATCCGTTTTTAGTTAAAGCATTTCTATAGAATAAAAAAGAAATGGACCTCATTTGCAAATGAAGCGCGGCAATTGACTGAAAGGAATTTCACGTCCCGCTTATGCAATAATGGCATTAAATTACATTGTTTGGCGACAGAATTTGTTTACCATAAATGGTTGACGTGAAAGCAAACTCTTTTCGCAACAACAAACAGAATTTAAGTGTGTGTAAGAAGCAGGAGCGTATCAAAGAGGGGAGCTCATGAGGCAACCCTCCCCTATTCAATATCATGAAAAATTTTTAAGCCAAAATTCATATGGGCTTGTTCAAAGACAATTATTTTCTGCTTACGTGATTGTTTTTAAGTTAATTAAAATTATTCAATATTGCTTTTATACTGAGGTTTCTAATAATTAATTTGAAAGATAAATTATTTTTATAAATATTTATTGATTTCTAATCCTCCTTATTATTCAATTATTTTGATTATATGAAAATGATTATTTGAGTCGGTCCCATTCTTATTTATTTGCTACGTTTCTGGTAATAAAGTCAATTATTTTTAAACTTAAATTTTAATTTTGCTTACATAAATGTTAATAATAAATTAATCAAAATTAAAACAGTAGCAGAACCTAAAGCATTAAATATTTTTGCATTGCTATATATAGTCTGAACACAAGAAATCAGGCAATAGGACCGCTTTTTTATTGTGGATAATGGTGTGCATTTTACAACAGTATACACTTTCATGCTCAAACTCCCCTTTTACAGAATATAATAAATAAAAGAATATCCAAATAAGAAATAGTCACATGAAGGAGTGTAGAAAATTACAAAATAAGCATTACTTAATATCAACAAAATATGGTACACAAAAGCGTTATTCAAAACTATCCCTAATGTTTAGTGATTATTAGGATTTATTCTTAAAATCGATTATTTTGCTTTTTTGTTATCACTTTCTTGTTCCTTTATATAGATATATTTATTTTTTCTGTGAGTTGTACTGCTTCCTAGAATGTTTTAGAGTTTCTTTGTAAATTTTTTATATATTAAGGCTTTTCGCTACTAAACCACCCAAGTCGCCCGTCCAAGGAAACTACTGGCAGACCGCCCGAATGCCTGTTCCATTTACTCCCACTCGTAAATATCCAGCTATTGTAGCAGAGCAGGGATTATTGAAATCAACGGGTGGGGAGCCATTTGCACTAGTTATCTTAGGCAGGTTTCACTTTTACCTATGATTGTCCAGCTGGCAATAGGCAGGTAGAAAAAAGGGGAGAAATAATTTCTCCGCCTGTTTCACGTTAGGGCGTTTGACGTATTTTGAATTCTATTGAGTTTAAAGACTTCAGTATTCAAAGGGTTAATATACAGAGTGTATCTTGTTATTGTTTACGAATAGTAAATTCCTATACCATTAGTTTTAGAGGTACAGTTTCAGTTAAAAATTTTCTTCAAATGTTATTCTTCATTATGAAAATCCATTTACATATAAATAGATATCATTCTAAAAAAGTTACAAAATTTAAATTTTATATGGTCCTATGGGTCCTACAAGTTATCTAAATATAGATAAAATGCTAAGGTACGTGGAGGCGAAAAGGCGTTATTTCTATTTTGCCAAAGGCAACGAGTGGTTTGTTTTCACTAATTTGGGAATATTAAGAAAAGTATTTGAGGTATCGATTTAAATCTCACCACAGATATGTAGAAAAAAATTCTGCATCCGCAAATCCTTTTTTTTTAATCGGCCGTTAATCTTTGCAAATAACTGACACAGACGTGCATAGAACAGAATGTGCCCCCTGGTGGTGAGAGGCGGAACTAAAAGATGCTTTAATCATTCGAGGTTCATTTGGAAAAATCGACCAGCGAAGCGTGCGTAGCCTGCTACTATTTAGAAAACTTTCTACCTTTCCTTACATCTAGGACAGTAAAAATTCCATTCTTTTACGATCAAAAATAACCGACTTATGATGTCTTGAATTTCATGATTTTAGATGTTTTCTGGCATTAAAAACAGAAAAATATGTTTTTATTTCGTAAATATTTAATGATTTCTTCATATTAATATTCAATTTTACTGTTTTCTTAAAAAAATTTTTTTTTGTGTATAGTAAAACTGTTTTTTTTTTTATCATTATTTATCTACCGCCCATGATGTTTCCTTTAAACTAATTAATAACATAATTTACAGTACACTCTATAAGTTAAGCTTTTTCCGTCATTTATTACTTTTTAAAAACATTTTGACTCATTTTTATGAAAGAAAGTGCTTTTAAATATAATGTATTTTGTTTGTTAGAAAATGTTATTAAACTGTCATAACCATTACACGTGGAACTTAATTGATAAATTAGTTACATTTTTTCATTTAACAAATAATACTTTTTTTTATTATTAAATTTCGATCTATAAAATACTTTTCCATTTTCAAGCAAAAATCAGTTTTAATTGCTTATACAAGATAATTTTTTATTTGAAAAAAAATAATAAAATAATATTTTAATTTTAACTGAATATGATTGCTTTCTATTTTATTTTTATGTATTACCTCCATTATTAAAATAGTTTTTATGGCAAATAAATTTCACATCTGCTTCTTACAGTTATTATTTTTGTTACATTGATACTTTCAGTTTAAAAATTGCATTTTAGCATGAATGAATTACAATGTCTTCTTTTTAAGTGTTTTTTTTTTTTTTTTTGTTCAGTTATTTCCCATTAACACGTTGAGTGCAATGTGTACCGTCGACAGTGCACCCTTTTTTTTATTAGAGTGCCGTGTGTACTGTCGGCGGTCGTATGTAAATCTAAATTCAAAGCATATTAATGTTGATGACACTCCAGTAACATACATTACCATTGTTCTATGGCACCTAGATAAAGCATTTTTTATATATTTTTTAAAATTAATTTCTATTTTTATCATGCGGATGAGTTATAGAAGGAATAAATTCGTAAATTTTACGTTTTCCGTAAAAAAATAAAATAACAAAACAAATGGAAAAAATTCTACCTTACGGCAGAATATCGATTGACCACCCACGGCTTTTATCGTTGAGATTTTTTCATCCAAATCTAAATCGTCAAAAAAAAACATGTTTGTTAGCATAAGCCAGCTTTTCCACTTTAGAATTTAGTTAGCGCTCTAAGATTTTTTGTGAGGCTGGCGAAATATATTAGAACAAACACACCAAGTTTTAAAAAGATTTGGTGACTGAAAGTATTTTTAATAAATATATAGTGAAAAGATGTGGCTCCGATGGGCTGAGATGTGGCGAGGTAGATGTTGTTTACAAATGTGCTGGCTTAATGACACCCTTTAAACTACTTTTAATGGTTCAAGGCACTATAATACTTAATAGATAACTTTAAAAAAGTAGTGAAAAGTTCTATAATAGCAGCTTTTATGATGGATACAGCTAAGAGAAGTTGTTTAACAAATGATGAGTTAGCATTAATTGACGGACACTTGGAGAGAAGTGGGGGAAAGGGGGGGGGGAGCTATACAAAACAAAAATGCTCTACGAGACCTTTAAAATGAATCCTCACTTGCAATTGAGAGAGTGGACTTTAAAAGGGATCACCCTTTTGCGCCCTTCTGACGGGGCCCCCTCGAGAGATACGTGAAAACCGAGGGCGCCAAAAGAAGCGGGGGAGGAAGAGGAAATATCTTTAGGTGGTTTGCAGCTGATATTGGTGAAATTTTGGAGCTGTCCGGACCCCATAGGAACAGAGAAAAATGGGAAAAACTAAAATAATTATAAGAAATTGAAAAAATTAAATAAGAAAAGTGCTCCTGACGGTATGGGGGGAGAATCGGACAACACAAAAATGCTTGACGAGATCCAACTTTTGATATGTTACATGATAGGGTTTGAACACTTTGAATGCCTCCCCCCGGGTGGGAGGCTCCCTTCGTATGGGAAATATGGCCTCGGAGGAACCTTCTTAGAAATTTCAGCCTCGACGAGTTTAACTTCGTTGGATCCTTTAGAACAGGCCTACGCTCTCTGTGGGGCTTAAAGGGGCTGAGAAAGATGGGAAAAACTAAAATTTAAAGATAGTTGAAACTGAGAAAAATGCTTCTTAAGGGGGGGGGGTGAGAGGGGGTTAGTAGGACCAGACAATAGTGCTTGACGAAATTTATCTATTGATATGTTACATGAAGGGGTTTGAGCACCAAAAAGTCTCCCCCCGGGGGGGTAACTTCGTTCCTATGGGAGATAGAGCCACGGGACCTCCTTAGAAATATCCGCCACAACGAGTTAAACTTCGTTGGATCCTTTAATTGGGGTCTGCGCCCGCTGTAGGGCAATTAGAGACTGAGAAAGGAAATACAAGCGGAAGTATCGACATAATAAAGAGAGACAAATTGATTTTTAATATCGTCAGTAACAACCTTTTGTATAGCTATGTTAAGGGTGTCCTCCTTTATCTATGGAGTGGCTGTGACATTTCATAAACATGAATTTTACTGTAGAGTGAAAGAATTAGCCCCGTTTGGAGCTAAAAAAAAAGAAAAAATTCTTGGATCCATTTTTATTGCTAATTCTGGTTATTACAAAAATAAAAACAATATTGGACCGTTATAAATCGAAGAAAGAGAAAAAGAATTACTTGCGTGACAGCCGGCGGTGCATAAAACACATTTTTTATAAATTATACGTACACTTGTAATAAATATCTCAGTTTACCACTAAATGCAGGTCTGCTACTTGCGACTATTTTTTTTTCATTCTATCTCGCACCACTTTCTCAAAACAAAATGTTTTCACATACAGTCTGACAACATGTGCAAACTACATTTTTTTTTTTAAATACTGGTGCGAATAGAATATAAAATAGTAGTCAGTGGCAGCCCTGTAAATGTAATAATGGCACCCTATGAAATCTTAATTCATATATATGGTGGCACTCAACGTGTTAAGAGCATCAGATTGGCTTAAAAATTTTTTTGATATGTAATTTCACAGATTTAATTTTATACTATTTTATTAAAAGTAATTCATAATGGAACTGCGCACTTTTAATTAAATTTAATTAATAATTTTTATTTTTATATTTTTGCATTCTTAATAAATGCTTAAATGCAGTTTTACAATTTTACTATTTTATTGAAAGGTAATAGTAAATTATATTTTTCGAATTATACCCAGCTAATTGGAATTATTTCTTTTCTCATTTACTTTTAAATATTTGCATTTTCAATAATTAATTAAATTTTTGGAGACATACATAATACAAGACGTGAATATACTTCCAAATTTGGTTCTTAGAACACATCATTTATTTGAAATTCTTACTTTTAAACAAAAAGTGGTATTTTAATTAGCATCTACAAAACGACGCCTACAGTTTTAAATCCCTGTTCTTTTCAAATGATTTTTTATTTATTCAGAGCAACAAACTAGCCACAATAGATGGTGCCTAACTGAATTTCAGAATTAAATAAATTCTAATATCGAAGGATGCTATTTACCATTCAAAGTTTCGGTTTTACGTGTAGCTTTATAATTTTAATGTTTTAAGGATTTTTTTTTCTGAAAACAATTACTAATTGAATTACATACTTTTAAATAATCGTAAATTCTTCTCTTTTAATCATAAAGTCCCTTTCTTTTCAAATGCATTTTTATTCAATCAGAACAACAAACTAGCCTCAAAAGACGGACGCCTATGCTTTTAAATCCCCCTTATTTTCAAATGAATTTTTATTTATTCAGAGCAACAAACTAGCCTCAAAAGATGGTACCTAACTGAATTTCTGAATTATGTAAACCCTAACATCGAAAGTTGTCATTTGCCATTCATGGTTTCGGTTTTACATGTAGCTTTACAATTTTAATGGTAGAAGATTTTTTTAAACAATTAATAATTGAATTATATACTTTTAAATAATCATAAAATCTTCTTTTTTTTACCGATATCGTAGCATTTTTAATAAATAGTCCATCTTTTGATATATTCATATCATATATTTGTTTGATTGTCATTTTAAAAGATGAGATTTGTGAGATTTTTCATTTTAAAAGACAAATTAATAAAATACATTTAATTAGTTGTATTTTACTATATCTGGATTTGTAACTTAAAATATATCATTTATTTGAAATCCATACTTTTTAACATAATATGTGTCTACATAGCGATACACTACATGCCTACACTTTTAAATCCTTTTTCTTTTCAACTGAATCTTTCCTAGGTTACCATTTTTCGTGGCGAAAACAGACTGGCACCAAAAGTATGTAAAGTATATATGGCTTTACGTACTGATTTATAATTTTACTGGTATGCAATTTTTTTGAAGATTGGTGTTTTATTTTAATTATATTTTTGCAATGTTGCGATAATTATAAATAATTTCTTCATTTTTTAAAGCATGCATTTTAAATAAGTTAATTTTTTGAGACATAAATAAATATCATTTTTGTTTTCAAAGACATTGCATTTATTTGAAATCCTTACTTATTAACATAAAGTAGAGTATTAATATGAATCTACATAACGACGCCTACACTTTTAAAGCCCTTATCTTTTCAAATGCATTTTTCATTGAGAACAACAAACTGGCCTCAAAAGACGGTGCCTAACTGAATTTCTCACTTAAGCTAAACTCTAAATTGCAAAGATGTTATTTATCATTCAGCGTTCTTTTGGCTTACGTCCAAGACTTTTCCATTTTTCAGCTTCTGTCTGCTAATGGTTAATGTTGAAATTATTTAGAACTGAAATGATTATTGATAGAACTCTTTTGAAATAAATTTGTAGCTTTCGATTTTTTTTTTTTTTTTTTTTTTTTTGAAACGTTCCTTTAAAATACGTTCCTTTTTTATTATTGTATATTTTCTATAAAAAAAAATATTTTAGAATAGTTCTGTTTTCAAGAAATGTTTTTTTCGGCGCTGATAACTATAATAATCGTTTTCATGAAAGTAACCTAATTTTGTTTAGCTTTTGTGAAAAATGTAAAATAATGAATCTGAGTTGCACACTTTTTTTTTTTTTTTTTTTTTTTTTTTTTTTTTTTGTAAATGACAAATTTTACTAATGATCTAAGAAGATCATTAGTAAAATATGTCATTTTTGGAAAAAAAAATGGTTTTTACTAATTGAAGAACATGTATATGAAATACATGTATTTGAAAGACTAACGGACAGATATTACATTTTATGGAATATGTCTTTTAATATGTGTGAGAATTATATATCAATATAACATTAAATGCATTTTATAAATTCCCGAGTCTCTTATAAAGGATTGTAAATGGTACAATTGAAAATGGTATGGATAAATTTAATGTATTGTTGAGTAAATATATTTATGAAGATAAAACATTTAAAAAAAAATTAGCCTTTATTATAAAAATATTATTTTTATTACTATAACTACAAACCCGTCGGCTGTTGCCCGAGCCATAATATAATTTTTTTTTCCAAAGGAAGGGACAGTTTAAAGCAAAAAAGAAACTTCTAAACGTGGGTAATAATTATTATCTGTACTACCTATTAAAACATACATTTATTTATTTTAAAAACATATCGTATTAATATGTTTATTAAGATTATTAATCAAAAAGCAGTGCCCATGTCTAAAAGTTAATTATTAGCTGTACGACCTACTAAAACATACATTTATTTATCTTAAAAACATATCAAAAAGCAGTGCCCATGTCTAAAAAGTTAATTATTATCTGTACTACCTATTAAAACATACATTTATTTATTTTAAAAACATATCAAAAAGCAGTGCCCATGTCTAAAATTTTCAAACAATAATAATAATAAAAGTGTGTTTTCAAAATAAATTAATGTCTGTTTTAATAGGTAGTACAGATAATTATTATGTTAATAAATGGTATTATGGACGATTAAAGTTCAATAAATAAATAAATATATATATATATACACGTGGCTATTGTTTTTTTTTCTTTTATCTCGTTTCTTCTTCTTCTTCTTCTTTTTTTTTTTTTTTTTTTTTTTTTTTTTTTTTAGTACTTCTAAATTTAGTATTTTTTAGTTTTTCTATTTACCAACGAGAATGGCAATTTAAAACTTAAGAAAATATGGAAAAAAACCTCAGGAAAAAAATATTTTGCTGAAATAGTACATATTTATAATTTTCAAACAAAAGACACTGCTACAACTGGAAAAATATCACCTAAAAGTACGTATTTTTTTTGTTTTTTATAACTCTATCCGGAGTTCGGGGAACTGCGAGTTGAAAATACATAAAAAAAGAAAATGTGAAAACAAACTTCTAAAAATACTCGTTTTGAAATAGTAATTTTTTATTTTCTAATTAAAAGTACCATCAGTACCAGAAAAGACTGAGACGTTTATTCTAATTTATTATTATTATTATTATTATTATCGTAACTTCATTGGTGCCCCAGCGAACGCAATATTAAAATTTCTAAAAAACACAGTACCATCGCTAGAGACTTCTGTGTAGGGGGGATTTAATCTTAATAGTCCGGTACATACAATTTAGTTCATAAACAATATGTTTGAGCTGACTGGGAGAACCCTCTCAATAGCTATGCGGCAATTTTTGTCTCAGCTGTTAAGAGTTAATCTTTGTTTGAAAATCTAAAGAACTATTTAAAAACTTTATGAACTCGTTGTTTAAAATAAAAGGCGTAACTTCGACTGCGCCTTCGAAACGTGTAACATTGTGGTCTGGACATAAAAAGTATGCAGATGATCTCTGCAGTAGCTTATCTGATTTATAATAAATCCCGAATACAACGAGAGATGAATTTGATTTAATAGTAAACCTGCAAAAGTTTATGGTCAGCTCGTTTTTCTGGTGGTTTTAATGAATTTTTATTTTTATTTGTTTTATAAAATATTTTAATTTATTTTATAAAGTATTATTTATTTTGTAAAATACCTTTTTTAAAAGAATATTTCTGAAGATCTAATAAAACATTTTAATTATAAAATTATCTAAGATTAGCATTATCTTTACCTTTGAAATTCATCTATTATACTTGTGTCTTTACTGAATAAATAAATATTTCATTCGTAATACATGGATTCATTTTTATTTATTACACTCTTTTAGTTAACTTAACTTGATTTTTGCACGTAAAGGTGAATGTTTCTAATTGATTTTTCCCTTACTTCCTAACAGGCTATAATTATAATATATATATATATATATATATATATGTGTGTGTGTGTGTGTGTGTACGCAGGTGTATTTCCGATGAATATATAGCATTTTAATATTTTAAGAACTTAATTATTAATTAATAAAACAATTTTAAGGCATTTTTTCGTTAGTCGGCCGCAAGCAATAAATCGCCAAATAATCTTTATAATACCAATTGTTGCGAGTTAGAAAGCTATGGACCAAACCAAGCTTGCCAAAATATCCCAGCTGACTGTGAAAGTGCAACAAATAAATATTTTAAACACTAAAACGTTGAAAATATGAGTATAAAAATAAAGAGTGTAATACTTAAAAAAGGACTCTTTTGTCATTATATCAATATCAAATAAATTATGATTATGACTATACGTTGAGAAACAGTTTCGAATTCCGGAATAGATAGTTTAAATAATGTTTTTTTTTTTTATATTGCATAGCTTAAAAAAAGAAACTAAACATTATAATTAAAAAATAATAATAATAAAGTCACCACTTTGCACTTTCTACCAAAAGTAGATTAACCACAAATGCAAATGTTCAATGATCCCATTTCAACGTAACGCATTGTAACGAAAGTTTTTTTAACCTACATGAATTGCAATCATGCAATAAAGTGTGATTTTAAAGATAAACATAGTGTGATTTATTTATTTATTTTTTACTGTTTTGCAATAGATGACTGATTACTCATGAAAACAACACTGTTTATCACTCAAATAAAGGAAGAAAAAAAATTACGCTTCAAATATAAAATGCAATATCCCTCTATAAGAGGACTAGGTACTCTTCTTTTCAAAAAAAAGACGAAAATATAAATTTTCCAATTTTTCGTTTAGAAATAGATTGAGACATCTCTACCCATGCATATTCTGGTGAATGATCCAACGATTATAAATATGTAAAGATCCGATGATTATAAATATGTGAGATAGGACTTTTTACTGCATCCATTTCCTTTTAAATGATTCAGAGTTGCAATTTTTAAATTTATTTTCCTAGTTTCAGTTTTTTTTTTACATTTTTCTACTTTTAAAATCATTTTTAAAAAATCTGAAAAAATGCACTGAATGCACTATTTTTAATACAATGCATAAAAATGTTTTCTAATACAAATACTTAAAAAAAATTTCCCTGTTCTTTTTTACACCTTCACTGTATTTAATTTTCTGCAATTTTGAATGTTCGTTTAATAGTTCAGATAGTTTGAATGTCTGTTTTGTTTGTTTGAGACTAAATGAGCATTTGAATGATCTTTGGGGTTTGCATGCCTTAATAATGCTCGCGAAAGATTTTTTAAATCACCTAATCCTTCTACAGATCACACACTATTACTTGCATTTAACAGTAAACAAGGTCAACAGAATAATTTTGATTATTATCCATTTCCATACAGCCATTTTAGTTTTACTAGGAAGACTGGAATGTCTTGCTTTGAATTTTATACGTCTTAAGAAAGAAACATTTGGGAGTACGTCACCGATATTTTATTATTTGGCTTTTCTCAATGCCAGTTCGACGAAAAAATATAATTTTCAATAAAGGAATAAAATCTTTACTTACAGTTCCTCCCGCTACATTCATTTTGCACTGGTTCATAGGAGCCTCTAATACACAAAATTATTCACATGGAATGCTAAGACGACAAAAATCAGTGGGAAAACCAATAGAGAAATAAGGAAATGCTCTTTTGATATCCTAAGTGTGACGCTAGTTGGACCCTTTATTTCACAAGCTGGAGGTAGGACAGTGAGAAGCTTCCACCTGCGATTCGCACTCATGGATCTCTCCATTCCCTACTTCTTCGCCAAATTTCTTTAAAGCATTGACATACACAGAAAAAAAAGATCAACAATTCTTATTTATTGTCAGTGTATGCAAGATGATTTCGGTTTAAAGAGTCACTCAGTTGGACGTCCCCCCTCCCCTCCCACTTAATCATTTTGCGCCTTTCAGATAAGTAATCATGTAAAATTCAAAGTGTGTTGTGCCATCCCTAGAAACCTGTCGTTATTCGGATATAATAAAATATTTAACAAAAAATTAAAAAAAAAATCCCCCCCCCCCACACACAAAAAAAGATATTTTTATTATTCTCAAAATGTGTAATATAATTTCGGCTAAAATCCTCTCTCAATTTGGCGCCCCTTGGTAATGGCGCTTGCCCCTTCCCTAACTACGCTACTGCTCGACGTGACTTCGTGTGGCATGATAATTTGAAAATATGACAAGTTTGTGATTTTAATTTTGCATAACTTTTTTAAAACTAACGGAAAAGCAAGATAAATAAAAAATGGTCTATTTCTAATTTGTATCAAATTATCCTTGAAACCTTTGTTTTAACTTTTGGAGATCGCAGATATTTTTTTCCAGACTCTGAAACGGGTCACATTTAAAAACAATGCTGCAGTTAAAATTATTTCTATTTTTCAAGAAATGAAGATTTTAGTATCTTTGTTAGAAAATTTAGTTCTGAACATTTGTGTTACAATACTTTAGTTCGGAAAATATTCCACATATAGATTTTTCAATAAAGTATAAATAATAAGATTCGCGTTTTCATGATAAAAATTGTAATTTTATGTAGCTATTAGCATAATTTTTATGGTAATATTTTAAGTACATTTTGCAATTTTTAAGCAAGTGTATAAATTAATTAATTTTATTTGTAAAATATGTTGTAGACATTGTTTTATAATATGCTCTTGTTGCAAATATGGAAATAAACAACCTAATAATGAAAAATAACGTGCATAATTTTAAAATGTACATGAAAATTAAATGATAGCATTTCAAATAATAACTTCAAAGACCGTGCATTTATAGAATATTCTCATTTGTTTTAGATAATGGCCCGGAGTTAGCCGAAATATCTCACCATCTAATAAAAGTTGTTTTACTGTATATTATGTTTTTAGAATTAGAATACCTTTTGACATTTAAAATAAATATATTATTACAAGGTGTTACATTTTAGTATATTTTATGTGATAATTTTGAATTTTTTATGCAACATCCATCAATATTTCGCAGTCATATTAACATTCATCAATATTTCAATCATAATGAGGTGAATCTTTTCATCTATCTGTTAAAATAAGTTCGAGACCGTACTCAGACTTAAAAACCACGTGGAACAAGTCGTAAAGCTAACGAAATATTTGTGTATAAAACGGATTTATTGTTTTAAAAATTATAATCACTCACAGACACACATAAGCAAAAACAAACATCAGTGTAGTTATGAGGCTCTCACCATATTACTGTGATAGTAAATCCGCATTCTTTCTTTTTATCTCTAGACCTAAATCTTATTTTCTGTACATAAACATAATTGTTTTATGCAATATCCAGTAATAATTTTCAATCATATTAACAATCATAATTATCTCAATCATAATGAGGTTAATCTGTAAACTTTTCTCTTGAACAATGGTCAGGATCGTAGTTAGATTTGTGAACCATGTAGAACAGGTCGCAAATCTAATGAAGAATTTAAGTACAAAACGGATTTCGTGTTTTTAAAATTATAATTACTAATATAACATGAGCAAAAATAACAAACATGAGTGCAGTTGTGAGGTTTTCTCCGTGTTATTGGGATAGCACATCTGCGTGTATTCTTTTTACTTCTGGACCTAATACTAATTCCCACTACAAAACATAAAATATTTTATGCAACATCCAGCAAGTAATGTTGTTAATTTGCTGATTATTCCATGATTAATTATGATTGTTATTAATGATTGATCATTAATCCATGATTGTTAATTTGCAATCAAATTAACAATCATGATTATTTCAGTTAAAATCAGGTAAAACTTTAAAAGTTTATGGTAAAAGAGGGACCGTGGTCCGATTTGAGAACTGTGTGAAGCGGGTCGTAAAACTAATGGAAAATTTGTGTGTAAAAAATGGATTTTTTGTTTTTAAAGTTTCAATAACTAATATTACATCTGTAATTAAACAAAATATCATACATCATTAACATCATATAACAAAACATGAGATTTGTTATCCATCAGTGGATAATAAACACCACTGTAGTTTAAAGGTTATCTACATATTACTGGGATACTAAATCTGCATGTTTCTACCTTTGGACTTAATTCTTTCTTTTACCTCCATTAGAAAATTCTTAAATCCTCTACCCAAACATAACAAATTTGAGTGTAGCACATGATATATCCTAATAAGTCCACATCAGAATTGGCGAAGTAAATTTCTCGAATGAAATATGTAACTTTCTTTTATGTTTTTAAATATGAAATTTATCACAAATGTAAGACAAGTTATCAGAAGAATTTACACATCTAGGACTTGTCATATTTTAACTCAATGACGATTAGGCAAAACAAATTCGTACATCTTTTCAATTCTGTAATTTACGTTTAATACACAAAAAAAATCTTAAGGAGAGAAGAAAAAAAAAATCAAATGCACATCAGAAAACTTTTACATTGTGAACAACACAAATTAAAATATGTTATAGAATGTAAAATGCGGCTTTGAATACTATGGCGAAATTTCAATTAATAAAATCATAATGCAAAACAGTAACATTACCGCCAAACATTAAAATGAAATCACTTAATATTGTAAACAAAGCATCTAAAATCTTTAAATTATCTTTCTATGTAATAAATATAAAATATTTCTAACAGAAATTAATTCACAAATTCAAATATACGTCATCTCTGTGCTGTGCGCTACTTTGTAATAGTAAACAGTGTTAAAAAATTCTGAATTCATTGCATATATATTCAATTTTGTTGAATAACAAGATTTGTTATTTAGAAAAATATTTTTAGAATTAATTGTAAATGGGCATTTAAATTGTGTTAATTAAATTATGTCTTAATTAATATGTAAAAAAAAGTTTAAATTTGTGCCAAAAAGTTTACGTTGTAAAACATTTTCATTGTGACTTTTAAATTCAGCTCAAAAAATTACATCTAGAACAGCTAATATTATCAAAGGTTTTTCCATGGTTGACCTGTGATTAATTAATTTCTGCATTGAAATATTATTAATTAACCAGTATTGTCACAGCTCTCAAAGATTTAAATAGTTATTTTAGGCTTTTTCAAAATCGAGAAGAAAGTATGTTCATTGCAAATGAGGTGAGAGAAATCGAATGAAAAATGAAACAAATTGTAGGATTTTATATTACAAAATAGTGTAAGTTAAAATAAAAACTCTGATGGTCCGCTAAAATAACAAACTTTGTTAAACAAATAGAGAATTATAAAATATTAAATTCAGTGCAAACAGGCTTCTTCTGTGACTTTTATAACTGTAGTTATGATTAGATTTCGGATTTTTTACTGTATATATCTATTTCTTTATACGATGAGAACTTATATAGTATCGCAAGAAGATGAACATATAATAACGTTTTTAGTACACAAATTAGATCTAAAATGTTAAAAACGTGTTTTTGAAATAAATAAATAAATATATAAATAAATAAATAAATAAAATATCGGATGAAGAAGAGGGAAAGGGGGCGATATCCCTTATGCGATGATAAAGCGTTTTTGAGGTAAAATATTTAAACCAGTTTTAATTCTTTTTATCCCCAAGTACTTGAAATGATTATATTCGTCTTTCTTATTATTCTTTACATACATATATCAGGATGTTTCCACCTCTCTTTATAATGAGAGTTGCCATAATTAATGGTCGATGTACCCAGCATCTACTGTATATGTAACTATAGAGTTACTATTTGTCCAGATGAATTATAAATCAATCTTTAAGTGTAACAGCCTCATTCTTCACCCCCCCCCCTCCTTTGAAAGCTCTCTAGATACGTCCTTGCTTCAAAATTATTCATCGTATATGAAATATAGCTACTCATCATAGTCATTTGTTGTACGAGTAAAGCAAACATCGCTTTTTTTGTAGAGCGTGCAACGGAACAATTTTTATTCATAAAAAATATAATTGTGTTTTTTTAGCGCTATATCGTTTCACTCTTCCAAAAATATAGAGAAAAAGATTTCGTTTTAGTAAGTTCTATTACATTTTAAAGAACTCTGCATTAATTTTGAACCACGTTATACAAAGAATACAACTTAATTGTAAATCAATTTTTAGTATATACAAAATAATTAAAACTTGACGAATCAATAAATCCATATTATTTTCAAGAAAAATGATTGATTAATTTATATATTTCAAATTTCATAACAAAACCTATTTTTTAAAGATAGTTTTATTGTTTAAAATTTCAAAATATCTTCCTATATAAATAGTTTACGTCACTATCTTATATTTCAACTTTTAATAAACTATCCGCATATAGAAAGTATTGAAAATATTCGATAGCCAAATATGTATTATTTAAAACACGAACTCAAAATTTCTCCCTCCGCTCTTGATCGATAAGTTACCCTCGAATACACGTCTCACGTTAAGTCATGCGTAAATTTTTGTCTGAGTCATTACCTAGAGCTAAGTTTTCGAGAACCTTGCATGTGTAAATTCCGGTTGCCTGTGCGCTTGAATTAACTTCATTCATAGATTGAATTACAATTCGAAACTTTCGTCTCTTTTCATTAGGAATATGCAGCAACAAATAGTTTGAACTTTCGTGAAATAAACCTATTTATGCGTATTATTTTTCAGCATATTTTAAATTAAATTTCATTATTATACTCTATAATATCTAAACGCGGAAAGTAAGTCTTCTTAAAACTGAGGATTTGAAGTTTATGAAGTTTTAATACGGAATTGGGGGAATTAATTTATTCAATTCATTTCTCTAAAATAATTGTGATTGTTACATCAAATACTTAAGAAAGTAAGGAAATCCGAGAAAAGAAATTTCAAATTATCTTTATGGAACTTCGGATTACTTTGTTGACAAAGAATCGTAAGTTTAATGAAAACTGTTGCTCTTGATAGAATATATTTCAGAAGTAGGAAACTGCACTGAATAAAAGAAAAGGTTAGATCTAAGCAAAAGAAAGCTTTTGATGTAGTTCAATTTTAATGCCAACAGATATTCATCTCAAATATACATTAAGAAGAGGAAATAAATATTTATTTGGAAATAAAGATCATTTCTTTCAAGTTACATTTTCCACATTCCATATATATATTTTAAAGATAAAAGTACATTTGATTCCGTTCATTAATTCTCCATGATATAAAATTAGTGTGTTTAAACATCATCTATTATAAAGAACAGCTAAGTTGTCGACAAAGAGTTGTGATTTTTAAGGAAAATTGTTGCTCTTGATAAAATATATAATCGAAGTGGGAAAATGTACTGAATAAAAGAAAACATTAGGTATAAGGAAAAGAAAACTATTGATGTAGTTGACATTTTACTTCGAATACATATTCATTTTAAATCGATATTGTCAAGAGGAAATAAATATTTAATTCGAAATAACAAATCACTTCTATTATATTTAAAGTTGTTGTTTTTATAATTATATATTTAATTTATAATATATATTTAATTTATAATTATAATTCTTATAGCAGACATTTCAAATCTTTCATTTATTCATTATATTTATCTATTTTTTTCTACCGTAGCAATAAACCTGTAAGCAGACGCGCCTATATTTGTAAATATAGCACATGCATGGAGTAAATCTCATCCCATTTTTTCCCATTATATTTTTGACTAAATACGTTTTAAAAACAAATGTACTGACTTATATTGTAAAAAGCGTCAGTTCTACTTCTTTTAATGGAAAAATTAATATATTTATCAATCAATGTGTTTGAATGAAATCAATCAATGTGTTTGAAACAGAGTCAAATCATTAAAATACTCCAAAAGCGATTTTTCACCATAGATTGGGGTTTAACAAAATTCTCTTGAGTGTCCCTGTATATGAACTATAAATTTTATGTAATCAATTTTCAATACCGAACATATCATATTAAACTTTAATAAAATATATCAATTCGATGGAATTCCGAATATATTTACGCAAATTAGAGCACGGAGAGACGGCTGAGAGACATACAGATGACAGACAGACGAACCGAATTCATAAACACTTCTCTTTGAAAATGTTAAAAAAAACAGACTAGATGGTGAAGATATTTACGACTCTACATCAGCAAACTAATTCCAGAAATTCAACATATATAAGAGGTTTAACAAGAAAACCCGTCACATAAAAAACTTGCTATTTGTAAAGTATACATTAATTAATAATAACAAGATCGAAAAATCATACGTCGAACATAGATTAAGAAACACTTTCCAATACATAAAAATACTGTAACAAAACTTCACAGTGTAATAAAGTTAAAGAAGCTGTCTAAATGAACAAGGTCACGGTCAAACCGGGTGGGGAGGCCTACCTTTCGGCTTAAGCTCAACTATCCCCGCACAGCAGATTTGTTTACTATACGGCAAGGCCTCAGCCCTGGGAGAGATGCCCGGAAGGACCACCCGGAAAGGGGACCCATATCTATTGAAAATTAACCGTCAATGATTACAATGTCAATCACAAAAGCTATCCAACTATACTGGACGAGACAAGCTAGATACAATAATAGGCTGAATGCAGAAATGGGATTTTAAATAAATATAAGGATATGTAGAGATTTTACAAGATAATAATGTCTAATTGATTATTGAAAAATCTGTACCACATTTGGAAACCGAAATTCAGCAATTAGCATCATTAGTCAGAAAAATATCCGAACTCTTTTGTGCAGCTCTGTATATGATTTATAGATTTGTATAGCATACTAAATTTAGTTCATTTGAGAAACGTATAGTACAGTTGAAAATTCCCTTCAGCAATTCCCGCTATTAAACGGAAGTATACTCAAAATCTTTTGTGTAACCCTGTGTATGATCTAGTATTGAATTTATAAGCACAGAGTAATATTGGGAAAACTGTTAAATTTAAAAACGCGTATGGCAACAGAAAACGCACTTCCAGTAATTATTATTTACAGACAATACTGTAACCGAATTGTTTTTTGCGTCCCTGTAAATGAACGATGAATGCTATGCAAATATATTCTATAGTAAGCATCTTGTAGTACACCTCGGTGATGTATATCAATTTCATTATCTATGAAATAGTGTAACATAATTAAAATACACCACAAACGATATTTACCCATAGACCATAATGTAACGGAATTGTTTTGAGTGTTTCTATTAACGAACTATACAAAATACACACTCCATTTTGAATAGAAAATATGTTTTAGTAAACATTAATAATATATATTAATTACATAGCAATCCGAATATATTTAAGTGAGTTAGAGTACGGAAAGACGGGAGATAGACAAACTGATAAACACTTTTCAACTATTTTGGAAAGTGGTAATAGAAAACAATTATGAAACAAAGAAAATAAAGAATAGATACATATAAATGTGTATCTATTCTTTATTTTCTTTGTTTTCCATTTCTTGATTCATGAATCGTACAAGTGAAGAAATATAGACCACCATTTTTAAAGGTTACGCATTGCATAAATGTTTGAAAACTGCTGATGAGGTAAAAATAAATCAATGCGTTTATTGCAGTTGAAATATAATGCCAATATACATTCTTTTCAAATCAATTATATTATAAAAGAGAAATAATTTATATATCTGAAAATAACAAATTATTTCTTTCAAATAAATGCTTTCGTAATCCAAAATTATTCGCGAAAAATGCATCTGAATTTTTTACGACCATTCATTAATTCACTATCATCAATTAATTTTATTTATAAGTTATCAATTGACGAACACCAGATTTTATGCATGGAATACTTAATTACATTAAACACTCTAATTAGAAGGGTTTATGGAATAACATACAGAGAAAAAAAATCTGTTGATTTGTTGCAAACAGTAAAAACTGTTTTACGAAAGAAATTTTTTTTAACGAACTCTCTACTTCTTGTAAAGTAAAATACTGTATTTAACTGCTAAAAGTGGATTTTTCCCGCAAAATAAACATTATTTAATTGTCAGCTGATGCTGATTTTGCATTAAATAAACATTTCTTTTAACCGCTCAGTTAAGTATGAGCTAGAAGAACTGATTTTTGTAAAATGTTCTAATTGATGAGAATCAGATTATCGATATTCTGGGATTTTTTTAAGTACTCTAAGTTTATTAATTTCAGCTAATTTAAAGATAAGAACACTTTATGATCGAAGAAATTAATCTATTGTGATTATTAGAGACAATAAAGTAAAATCGTTGTAAAAGCAATTGTATTTTCTGACGTTTTCAAAAATTTAAAGCCAACTCAGGGCTGCCACTAGGGACTATTTTTCTTTTTTATTCACATGACTATTGTTTGTTTTAATTTGTAGTATATTTCTCTTGCACATGTTGTCAAAGTGTATACGAAATATTTTTGTTTTAAGAAAGTGGTGCGAGATAGAATTAAAAAAAAAAGTCGCCAGTGGCAGCCCTGTAATTATATTTTGTAAATATGTACGTGGCAGTGATCAAAGATTTGCTGACATTTTCTTTCTAGATTAGCTTTGTAAGAACATATTTCTAAGTATGCACTGATATATGACAACAACAGAAACTGATAATACATATATGTATGTTTAAATTAAAAGGAAATTTTAAAGTTAGAAAATTCTAATTTTTATGGAAAGTGTGATCTCACCAATCGCATTTTTTTAAAGACCGTTGGTAACTTAACTTATTTAAGCTTGCACATTTAATTGAATTCAGTAATTACTTTTTGTGTGTGAATGTAATCCATAAGCTAACATTGCCTGGGCACAACCACCACCAACTATCAGGATAGGAGCAAACTAGTGATAAGAATAAGAGTATTGCTACATCAATTGTGCCGTAGAAATAATAAATATTTTCTTACATATAAAATAGATAGAAAAATCCACTAAAAAGAAAATTTCCTAAAATTCTTTACATAAAGTTAA
The DNA here is from genome assembly GCA_963931845.1 of Maratus michaelseni. NCBI lineage: Eukaryota > Metazoa > Arthropoda > Arachnida > Araneae > Salticidae > Maratus > Maratus michaelseni. Next base: position 325,323,160 of record OZ007589.1, read on the forward strand.
TAATTTCAGTTAGTACTTCCAAAAAGAATTGTTTTTTATGCATTTGAATTCAATAGATTGAACTACTGTATATACTCTGATATAAGTCAGAACTTTGGGATACATAACAAGGTGCAAAGTTATGGAGTAACTTATACTAGAGGCAAAAATAATGTCAATTTTTAAATGCTTATATTCCCCTACACAACTAATCGAAATAAAAATAAAAATGTTTGGGAACACTAATGTTAAGATACTGCGTAAACTATATCAAAGATATTGAGATAATATTTAATCGATTGTCTTTTAATGTCGCGATCTAGTATAGATTTCAACTTTCGTGTTTTCTGAAATCAATGTTCACCTTTAATAGCAATTTTTAGATGGAACAATTGTGAGGTCCCTTGAGGGACATTAGCATGATTATTTGCCATCACTTAAAGAACAAACTTTAAAGTACGTAAAAAGACAGATATATTCACTTAAATTAGGTTGGTCTTTGATTGGGGATTTATGACGGCCGATTATCTACACGAGCGGTATAGCCCATAGGGGGAAGTGATCTCCGTGGGGGGTCTTTCTAAGGGAACCTAACCCGTATTTACGCAAGGTTATCCAAGGTTGGAAGAAAACCATGGAAAACTCGAACCATTCGAACTCAGCCGACAGGCACGGTTGAGTTCGAACCGAACACCTCCTGTCTACCAGTTTTGAGAGAAGAATCACTCGGCCGCTGGTGGGGCCATTAAAGGTAGAAGGATATTGCTTGATTAGGGACATTAAAATACTTTAACCTAGGAACTCTGAAAAGTTTGAGTCACTTAAAATAAATTAGGATTTCTTAAAAATCAATTAACTATAAGTAAATTAAACTTTTCTACAATTTCACCTTTACGACAGCACTTTACTAAATAAAAAATAAACAGGCTTGATTCCTGAAAGCACTGTTACATCTAAAAATAACATAGTACAAAATATACTACGCAATAATACTACGGAATATGTCATTCAAAAAACAGACTTTATTAAGAATAAACCGATTTTTTTTTATCAAGGTCATCTCAAATCACACTGGACTGAAACACAAGGCAAAGTACACAATATGTTCAAATCCAAATTCACCCTGACTTCGGATCTTCGAAGAAAACTCGTTATAGTTCATAAATAATATAGACATCCATTTTCGAAAAAATCTTTTACTTGCCATTTCAAGGACAAAAACTCGTATACTGAGTACCTTGATCTATCAAAACTGTCCTCAAAAATTTAAAAAATCGATGTAGCTACAAATTTTTTATAAATCTACCAGCACACAGACCTTACAACTTCCAGCCGGCAGATATAAAGCCATGTTGAGGATTTGAACTAATATCTGAGACATTTCATAATTTTTAAAAGTAAAAATTTAGACAGCACGGAAACAAAATTTAGCGCTAAAATATTCAATATGTATCCAATTCCAAAAGAGAAATTTCCCAGCCGATTTCAAATCCTAAGTGAAAGTTTAACTTTACTTAACTTAAATTTTAACTTTTTAGTTAAATATCATATAGAACTAATAAATTGAAATTACCTAATTGGTACGAGCCTTATCCTAGTAGAATTTAAGTTGAAATTAACTTAAAAAGTACTAAACTTATGCAAAAAGAAAATTTAAGGGGAAAAATCTCTAAGTGAACTTACCGAACTCAATAAAAATACTAACTACCTATAAAATCTGAAACTATTAAAAAATATACAATATACCATTATGTAACTAGGAGCACGATCCAAACTGCGGACGGCGAAATAATAAAACATATCAAATGGCAGATTAATAAAATCATGATAAAAACATATCTTCTGTGTAATAAAGTGGTATTTATCAATAAGAAATATATAACGTACCTTCATCTGTATAAGTGATCTTAAAAGAAAAAAAAACTTTTGTAAAAAAAATGTTAGCATAAAGAAAGAAAAGTTTGCATAACCACATCAATTAAGGGCATAATTCAAACTACACATATTACAAACATAAATTTCAACTTCAAACTATATACAAGTAAAATTTATATAATGAAAAGCAGAAATATGCAGACTATATACATTTAAGATAACTCAATACCAGCAATAAATATTTAACTCTGTGCAACTGCGAACTTCCACGAAAAATTTTATAATTTTAGTAATGTGAAATTATGCCAGTTTTGTCAAATATCTAATATCCTAATTTCCAAGGAATGCACATAAATGAAAAATTTTGAAAGTATAAAACTTACAATAAAGAACATAAATTTGTCCGCTGGACCTGTAAAACAAAGATTATAAATGCCAACTTTACATAGAAAAATAAGATAAAAATATTATAGTCCTTACTAATGAAATCGCACCTGTACTGAAGGCAAAAGAAAGTTATACATACACCAAATGGTAAACAATTTTATTTAAGTTCTTTAAAAGGCACAGAATATAAAAAAGTCAAAATCCAGTGTGCCTAAAAGTTTCACACAGGCAGCACTCGCCGCGTCTAAAAACACTTTAAGAACGAATCCTCATAATTGTGCGGGTTCGAATTTATTAATTGTTTATACTTTCTGGCAAATCAATCAGTAATAAAATGTTATGGTATTTAGAAATACAAATTTCAAAATGCAATGGTAAAGAAGGATTGAAGAAAATATAAAAATTAATTTACATTATTTTCAAAAATATATTTCTTCAATTCCGGAAAATTTCTCCATCGTCTTAAAGGGATATAAGAACATATTACAACCAACTTAGAGTGATGGATCTCAGTCCATAAAACTGTGAGGCCATCAAACTGTCATATCGATGTATTTTGTTGTGATCCAGAAAGACTGGACAAGGTCTCATTCAGCTACATTTCCACGCATCGAACACCACGCAGTACCATTCGTAATCGGCGGATTTTTGTTGAAGATGGGATTTGCAGCCGGGTCCTATAAGAGTGCGGAAATTAACAGGCATAATTTGAGGAGCCTGGCAAAGCAATAAATTTGTCGATATGGACATGGTCGATAGTTTGAGGTAGTGCCAAAAGAAGCTGGTCGTTTCGAAGCAGAATAATGGTAGGTAGGCAATCTGTGACGACGATACTCAGGAGTAGTATCGAAGGAAGTCAGATGATAATTGGGTACAGGCAATCGGGATTGTTGTCTAGTAGGTTCCTGCGCAGAATCTTGCAAATAAAGCTGTTATTTTATTAGAACTGGACGAGATAGAACACGAGGTCTTTCTTTAGAGGCTGCATCTGATGGCACGGAAGACGATGCTGGATGTGTCTGGTCTTGTTTCCCCATTTTTACTGACGGTAGAGTCTGTTGCTTCAAATAACGTTCATGATTGTTGCCATAGTTGTTATTGGGAGGTGAACTAACAGAGTCATCATATTGTATATGCAAATTGTGATTATTTTCACGAACAGTATTGCGACTACATGACTGAGGAGGATACATTTTAGTCGAAAGGGCAGCTTAAGAATGAAGAGGCGATTATTTCTGGTAAGTATGTAAGCTGTCACTGTCTGAGTTTTTAAAGAGATAGGAGCATTCTGAGATGAAAATGCAGGCTCAGCATTAGGAGAATATTGCTGATAATTATCAGGGGAGACAGTTTTGACCCAAGATGCCCGAAAAGAGACATCGATGCAAGAAAAGATGAAACATGGGACCGCACCTTATATTTATAGACACTTAACTGGTCCATATTAACAGTAATATGCGTATCATCAGTATTTTCCAAGTACCTATTACCCAGACCTCACATAATATCCCACAATTTTTGTCAGCGTTTTACCACATGTTAATGTGCCTTAGAACTAGGGAAATGGGTTTCTACAAGACTCTCATCAACAGCTTTAATATCAACTATACGTCGACGTATATAGCAATAGCCAGAATGTGCTTTCTGAGCACGCCTATTTTATCTGGTGCTTCCTGAATAAGATTTTCCAATCAGCACAGGGAAATTGACTTCTAGTCTCCGGCACTAATAAAAGACGGTAAATGGGAGTTAAATTATTTCTACCTAAAATTAATTCAGCAGTTTTCCAAGTTGAATCATACATAGCCGTTTTCCAGGCAAAGTGCTTCAAGTAATGCTTTCAAATGTCATGATATTTATGAGCATAAGTAGCAATCATTTGAACTAATTTCTCATTTATTCTTTCCGCCACATCAATTTCGAGGGTAATAAGGAACAATGAGAACATATAAAATCTTCAACTTATGGCAAAGTGCCTGGATTATTTTAATGACTTGTTCTTTCCTACTGTTCCAAAACACATGAACTGGGGCCTGATTATTTGAAAATAGAGTGATAAAGCATTTGCAACTGCATGTGCCGAGGCTTTACGTAAATGCACAAATTAAATCATTCATATACGATATCAACGTCCATTATCGATGATATAATATCTTGCCTTTTCATGTGCAAGAACTCGTAGACTGTGTACCTTAATATGTTAGAGTAGTCCTTAGAAACTAACAATCGCTGTCGATATAAATTTTTGATAAATCTACCAATCTACCACACAAAACATATACTCCACACAATCTCTCAAAAAATCTTGATCTTCAATATTGTGGTTCGTGCTTACAAAAAAGTTTCGATGAACAACGCCGGTGCTAAGGATTGGCTGATTCATTTATTGCTCTCCACAATGACGCAGTAAAAAATCAATCTAAAAAATTGAACTAACACTTGTTGTTTTCTTCAGAAGTTTGTACTATATTACTTTAGCCCTTGAATTTCTTTAATATGTTGAAATGCAGTGTCCGAAAATACTGGGCTAATTGAATTATTTCATGTTTGCAATCTGAAACCAAAGATAAACATCTGAAGAAATCATGTATTATATTTGTTCGGCGATGGATGGAAAATGTACGTGATTGCTATAACAGTAAAAAACATCACCAGATTGCTCAAAAAAATATTTCATCAGAAATGAACTTCATGGCTAGGAGGCCAAGGCGTTACTTTTAAATAACAATGAAACTGTCTTACACAAAAAGTACAGAAATGTTAAAAGAAATTTGCACAAGAAAACTGCGTATGTGTTATATCGTTTGCAACGTCGAACTATATCTACATGTGTTTTTTATGAAAATAACTATTTTTTTAATGATAACTGTTATATTTTATTGTTGTAAATATTTTATTGACAATACCAAAAAAAAATATTTGAGAGAAATATAATGTTAATTAATGATAATAGGACTATAAAAAGACATATTTATGCTACTATTGCTCTCCTAAATAAATACTAACGCTTGAAAATTTGTATAAATAAAAATAAGATTTAAATATTATTTCAATCCTTTTCGAGAATTTACAAAGTTATACACCCTTCCCCGCTAATTATATCGTTATCTGTAACTAATTTTCTTCTCAGTTTTTTTTCGTTCGTTTGTAAGTATATACAAATATGGTTATACATGTTTTTTATCATACATTACTGATTAAAATGCTGAAAAGAACAATTAAATATCACTATTATATATAAAAAACTTTCTATCAAATGACACTTAAAAGAAATAGTTACTATTTAAAAGTATTTAAGAATAAGTTTTTGTTACATAATCAATTCCATAGTAATAATAGTTTTTACACTTGCCCCCTATACGGGGAGGGGGCAAGCAGATTTTCTTAAAAACAAAAACAAAGGCACAGCATTTTTTTTCGCTCTTCTTTATTAGTAAAAACAGCAAGTATTATTTCAAACATACTTTGCACCTGATTTCTTCAACAGCTGATTATATGCGCATAGACATTCGGCAGAAGAATAGGGATGCCAAAGTTGGGATATTCCATATTTTGGAATGGAAACATTTTATAATCATTTAATGATTTTAATAATAACTTTGTATTTTCATAAAAATAGTTAACTGGCAAAAAAAGCAGAATATTTTGATGTAAAGAAAATGTTTCGTTCGATAAAAAATGATAACGATATCAAAGACAACCCCCCCCCCCCCCACTCCACCAAGAGATAGCTTAGGATATAATGTGTGAGACCACTGTAAAGCTAGAGCTATAAACTAATAGAGCCATATATGTGCAGACCTAAGTATCCTAAAAAGTCTTAAGCATGCCGATGTCATAATGATGGCAGCGGCTACCCTCGTTGTCGTTTTCACTTTTCTCGCTCACACAATCACATATAAATTTCGTGTATTTTAATTTTTCAGAAATGAATAGGAAACAAAATATACTTTTATATGAAATCTGTTTGAAACAATAATGTAAAGTAACAAAAGATTAAGTCGCACAATTACCACTATTGCCATTTGAATGCCCATGTTTGATAAGAGCAAATTAAACGCAGATTTTACAATCGATTAATATTCTGTAATTGGGTCCACTCCCAAGCGTTGCCATCATCGCTACAATAGCCCTTAAAAAGTGAACATATGTGTCATTAAGTGTTATAAAAAGCACACTTGAGCCAAATCACATCTACTGAAATGCGGTATTTGGCTATGTCTCTTAATACCGAAGTAAAACTATACGATATGGTATTTTCACACTAAATTGAAATGATGGGGTCGGGGCAAGAAAGTGGCAAGTGAAATAAATCTAACACCGTAATCAGTTGCCTAATATTATCTTACTTATAATAAAATCCGAAGGCAAGAAAGTGTCTGTAACCAATCCGGGCTAGACCACTCTGGTCTGCGAGTCGACAGTAGTTAAACGCCATGTTAGGCTTACTGAAAAATTTATGCTACATCCGATTCTGCTGTTAAAATATTTGTAAAAGCGTATTAAAGCTTTTAAATATTTTAATTTTGTTTAAAACTTTCAAAAACTATTTCATATAAAACATGTGTATCAACTTTTCTGTAAAAAAAAAATTCTGTAAGCACTTTTTTTTCAGAAATAGGGGTGATTTATTTCGTAGGGAGGTTTTGAGGTTTATTCAGTATATTGGCGCCATCTGCTGGCGGATTTTGAAATTGGCTTCCATCGTAAATACAGTACAGGACTCATTATCCGGAATCCTCGGAACCAAAGGCTTTCCGAGTATTGGAATTTTCCGGATTTCGAGTCCTCCCGAAGTTCCCGATTATTTGACATAAATCATGTTTTTTTTCGTGATTCTTTGACAAAATTTGCAATTTTTCTGCTATTCTTTGACAAAATTTGCAATTTTTTCTGCTATTCTTTGACAAATTTTGCGTTTTTCTTCTACGATCCTTTGACGAAATTTCATGTTTTCGTAGTCCTTTGAAGAAATTTGCGTTTTCTTTTTGCGATCCTTTGAAGAAATTTGCATTTTTCCGCGATTCTTTGACGAAATTTGCGTTTTATTTACGATCCTTTGACAAAATTTGAATATTTTCTGAGATTCTTTGACGAAATAAGCGTTTTTTTTTTGTTGTTGTTTTTCCGATCCTTTGACGAAATTTCACTTTTTTCGCAGTACTTTGAAGAAATTTGTGTTTTTTTTTTCGCGATATCTTGAAGAAATCCATGTTTTTCAGCGATTATTTGATAAAATTCGTGACTTTTTTTTGCGATCCTTTAACCAAATTTGTGTTTTTTTTTTTTTTTGTGATCCCTTGATGAAATTTTAAATTTTTTCGGTATCCTTGGAAGAAATTTGCGTTTTATTCGAAATCCTTTGACGGAAATCGCGTTTTTCTGCGATTTGTTAACAAAATTCCTTTTTTTTTGCAATCCTGCGACGAAATTTGCGGGTTTTTTTCCGATCCTTTGAAGAAATTGTCTATTTTTTATGCGAACGATAGACATAACTGATTTTTTTCGGCGACGATCGTTCAAAATTCGAGATATTTTTTATGTTCGAATTTTTGGACTGAAGACTAAAATTTTCGAAACCGAATGCCTTAAATTTTTAGGAAAACTTGAACAGAATCACCCCTGATGAAATAAATAGATAACTATTTTTTGTTTCTAACGAATCGTAATATAAATTAATTTAAACTAAAATTTCAGAAAAAAAATGATTTGCTTTTAATTTCGGGAAGGGGGGGGGGGGCGTGTTCACCTTCCACCGAAGTAACAATATTTTAGTGATTAACCATTCAAACACAATGGACTCAAAACAAAAATTAGAAATCGGTAACATTTTCAAAAAAATTCAGAAAATCTAAAATTTTAGTAAAAATTTTCAAATATAGAAAATGTTCTAATTTTTTTTTCCGGACTTCGGGTCTTTCCGGATTTTGGATTTACGGATAATGGGTCATATACTGTAAAATGATTCTTTCTTATCAAGCGTAATTAAAATATAAGGAATGCATAGTACAGCGTAATTTTCATTTAATTTTGCTTATGTAATCAAACAATGAGTTATGTGGTGAGTCAAGCTGTTTAGAAACTCATTGATAACACTTTTTTACAAAAACTTTCGCACATGGATTATTTGTTAATATTTAATTTGAATGTTTTGTCCAATCGTTGAACTATTTCAGAAATTTAATACTGAGTAATATATATATATATATATATATATATATATCCTCATTATTTTTATTTGTAGAAATCATTTGTCATTTTTTAAATATATTTTTCTACAATACAAACCTTTCAATAATAAATTTTCATGCTGTTTGTTTGTATGAAGTCACATGAAAATGAAACGCACATCAGCAATCCGTCATTTTTGACGGGGTTATATACTAGTAAATTATAATTTCCACCATATAAGTTGTTTCTAATGTCACTTGGTGGCAGCATATGTGACAGGTTTCGTTTTATTCCCAGATGTGTATACCCCTAATGAAGATAGCTAATTTACAGAAAACGTAATAGTAATATCATTAAAGTAATGCCTTATTGTTACTCAGAATATCTCAAATGTTACTAAGACATGGGGGAAAAACTTTAGGTTATATATCTTGATTTGAGCATTTGATCAAATTTTCAAATTGAAATATCTCAGAAGTTCAAGAATGTGAGTTGGCAATCTCTTGCCCCGACCCCCTCAAAGCTGTGAACAAATAGAAAGATTTTTATTTTATGTTGAACATACAATCAATACAATGATAAGTTTTACTGGTTGAAAAGTACGTTGCAAGAGAGTATGATCAGAATTTTCTTTTTTTTTAAAAGAAATATTTATTTATTGTTTATTGTCTATGGGCGTAGAAGCGTTGAGGCAGTCTAACCGTTTAAACAAATAAGAAGAGCACATACTTTTAAAAGTTTATTTGCAAATATCAAAATTCATAAATGTGCAAAATATATTGAACTGAATATTTTTTTCTATAGTTTGTATGAAGTAATAATACCTTTTGAATTTGTGAAAAACTAGCATACTTTTATTTCTGTATGCTAAATATTTATATACACATACATATCAAATCTGAAAAATGCATGATATTTATTACTCATTTGCCTATGTTATTATTTTATGTTACATAATACAGTTTATCTCAATGATTTTAATTATTTAGGAATAATCAAACTACGATAAAATTACAAAGCTTAATTAGAAAGCTTAAACTGTACTTCTACCTTCAGATCATTAATGAAGAATTTCATGTTATTCTTTCTATATTTATAAATATAAATGATACATGTTGTATAGCAAGGGCGGAAATATACGTAAAAACAGATGCTAATTATTCAGCCTCTTTTGCACTTATATCTAATTAAAATGCTAATTATACTAGGAAACAAAATCAATGCATTTAATATGATAACGTTAAAGATCAGTTTGCGTTTACAAAATAATAGTTAATTGAAGAAAACTATCTAAGTTGTAAAAAAGACAAGTCGCTCCAGCTCAAACTAATTAAAACTCTCAAAAGCAGATGGAAGAAGTATCCAATATAATAATAGCAACAACAAAAAAAAAAGGATATTTAACTAATTTGTATTTCTACCTTGATTAATTTTAATTAGTGCATGTTCAGAGAAAATCAATACTCAGAGATAAGGTTAAATAACTGGACGTAAATACGTTATTTTTATGTTTTATTTATATTCTCTTTTTGCAGTGTTAGCTTTTCAGATATACGAAACATACACCGAAATACAAGTATTTTTGTTAATAGCTGATTTTTATTTATACATTTTTTCCCCTCATTTTTTGTCTATGTTATACTCTATATCTCGTGATAAAAGCTATACAGGGTGAACGCAAAAGTTTGAAACGCGATTTAATCTTTTACTTGTTGATTTTTACTTACGTAACAAAACGTATTCGTAAACAAAAATGTTCAAAATAAGATAGGAAATAGATCTAAGTTAATGAAACAGTTATCTTTTTTTTTTTTTTTTTTTGCAAAAACGGACATTTTTTAAAATTTATACATGAGGATATAGACAAAGTATTTCAACTAGAGAATTTTTCCATGTACAAGATCATTACAAAAAACTGCATATATGTATCTTAAATATTAGAGGAGTTATGCTTAGTTAAAAATTGACCATTAATTAAATGTGAAATGTTGACCTGTGAGATAACGCCGTAAAAATGAAACCCGGAATATAAACTATATTTAGTTGAAGCTAAATTAAAGGTAGTGATATGTGCAACAATATTAGTGGTGAAGTGAGACGAAATATTTACAGAAGCATTATTAAAAAATCTCAGCAATGTACTGGATATGAGATAAAACCCTTTTAAAATGCTTTATGATTTTTTTAAAATTTGATTACTAAGATTTAAAACTACATTTGTTTCTTTACATGATTTCTATCTGTATAATGATTTATTTAGCTGTATATCACTGTCGCTTTTAACATCTCACTTTTCAGTTTCTTAATGTTGTTCATCTTCGTACTTTCTTAGATTGGAAAGATCACTAGCATTTTCTTGTTTATTATCATTGAATGGTAAAAGAACGCAATCATCCCTTTTTGTCATTTTTCATGAAAATTTACATCTATAGATAAAAGTATTTTCTTTTCTTCTTTCAGTCAAATTTTGTAACGCGCATCAGAATCGTAATCTACAGGATTACTTTTGATAACTTTTATTTCCATTTTTCATTGCTTTTGTTTAGGGATATCAGCATAAGACGTAGAACCTATTACATGTAAAGTATTTAATCTAGCCTTATTTTTGATCCGCAATTCCTAAGAACTAAAATACCCTCAGTTGAAATACTTCCCATTCTGTTTAGGATATATATTGCAGAGAAGACTAATTCAGCCCTTATTTAATGAGAAAATATAATTTTAGGATTTTATCTTTGAATGTTCTAGCCATTTTTACAGTTGTTCGACTCCCTCTTTCACTTGGTTCATTATGCTATAGTGTGAAAGTTGCAGTAAGTGTTACTGTAGTCCATTCTTCATGTAGAATCGCTTTAATTTATCTATTGTCAAATTCTCTACCATTACCGCTCGAAAATTCAGGAATTTTGTGTCCCAGAGCTAAGCAAATATATGCTTTAACATTTTACTGAGTTCTGATTTATCTTTATGAAGTAACCTCAGCAAAACTCTGTAAAACTATCTTTAAATACAATGAAGTTTATATATATATATATTGAGGCAACGAGCCACACACGTAATCCGAAATAAATTCAGCTGGCTCAGTTGCTTTCCTTCTGCATCCAAAAGGTAAGTGACGTGCTTTTCTATAAATACGTGTTTCAAGGAACTCATTTCTTGTCGAACTTTAACTCCTGACTCTTTTTCAAGCGTTTCTTTGATGTGACATTTATCTTGATGACCCCATATTTCATTAAAAGTTGCAATAATGAATCATCTTGTTCAGTATTGTTTATTTCTAAAAAAATTTTAGGCATATATTGCTCAATAATTCATTTAAACAAATATCTAGAAGCACTACGTGTTCCATATTGTACCACTTGTCAATTTATCTTTAAGTAACGCTCAGTAGAAGTTGATAAAAATTCACTATCTTGATGTTTTTTCTTGATGTATTGAGCTGCTAAAACTTAAAATAGATTTCCGTTGAGTTGAGGTACATACTTTACAACTCTATACTGGATTTTTTGATATTTTCCACTATCAAATTATTTAAAACAAATAGTTCGTTTTCCAATTGTTGTACACCTTTCCTTTCCAGAAGCTTTAATACTACAAGGACAAAGAAATTGCGGGAAATCAGTAACGTACTCTGAACAATTGTGATATGTTACGTTGCTCTATTATCAATACAAACAGTTGATGATTTTGCTTCTGAAGTACACGTTTTGACAGAAATAGATATAATTGTTACATTGGCTAGGTTTATATTTTTCATGTCACTAATTCGCGACGTTCTGACTGGTTTTCTCTCAAAACTCCATTTTCTAAAATTTTTAACCCGTGAGCTTTAAGGTTACATAAGTTACAAATACCTCCTTTACAACATTTCTTGACAAATTTGAAATTTTTATCTTTAAAATATTTGAACTAGCGCTTCTTGAACATCCATGTAACTGTTTTCGGCTTTGATAAAATTTCTTTCCAACATACAAAGTTGCTGTTTTAATTCATCAAATGTTCTGTCTTCGTTTTTAGACAACGACAGACAGCTAGATATAAATGTTTCAAATATGCGTGGCAAAGTCTGCAAAACTTTACAGACTAACATTTAATCAGGTAACTTATTTTCACCAATATCTATAAGTCCATTACTTTATTCAACCCAAAGTATTTCTTACTTATCTATGTGAGTATAGACACCATTTCCTAACGTCCAATAAAATGGAAAAAAAAATCTATACATATCTCAAATAACTGATCTTTTGACGTTGTTTGAAAATTATGCTTTGATACTTCCCACACTTCATATGCTGTTCTTTATCCATTAGCTGCTGAAAAACTACACAGGCGCTACTTGCTATCGTTTGATTTCACGTAACTGTTAGCTTTACAATATAAATCAGAACCTATTTTATGTTACTTAATTTCTGCATCTTCAGCAGTGCTACTTAACGGCTCACATTCATTTTTTTCTACCATCAATATCACCAAGTTCTCCTTCATCTTGCTCAAGTAAATCTCTAATATTGAATTTCCATATCGGCTGGTCTACTTCACAACAGTCAATAATTTAACTTGTTAAATTGGACTTGTTAACTTGCTTAGTTAAATCTATTACTTTTTCTTAAACTTTATGGGACTTCAAATCTTTTAATGATAATCTTCTCTACTAAGCTAATGGTTTGCTTCAGTTACTATGAGTAAAACCTCATTTCTTTATATATGTGGTTCTAATCTTTTAAACTTCAGCTAAATAGAGCAGTTCTTAGGGAGATAAAAAGCCATAATCTTTTTTTAAATATTGCGTAGTCGATTGATAGCACTAACAAATATTTACTTAAATAATGTAAGAAATGCACTAGATGAAAAAAAATTACGAAATGAAACTCTTGAAAAATTTTTAAATACACTCCTAATTTAAATTAACAACAACCAATATACATATATTTATTAAAAATACAGAAAGCTTAGTTGTTTCTACTTCTATTAACAACGAATCAATGGACATGTGCTTTGTTCAAGCGCGCCATAGTATATCACTTTAACAGATACAAATCAAAACTTAATTTTACCACACTGTTAAAAATTTGCAGCAAACTGCCCAGTCATTTGACCATTTTAATAGAAAATGGTTACATACCCGTAATTTAACTATTCTGACCATAATATGAGTTTTAAAAATTATATTATAATGCAAAAACGTGTCCGTCGTCAGTAGTTTTGACGTCATTTCAAAGGTGGCAATTTCCTGAGTAATGAATTTCGCTTTTATTGCAATTTTTCAAACTTCTAAACATCACAACATTTAAATTTTTAAAGTGCCAAATAGAACAAAAAATTTACTGGTAAATGTAATTTGTTTGAAAACTGCATGCCAATTTTCTGATTTTTATTTTTTAAAACTTATTTTCAATCATGATGTTTTTAAAAAATCTGTATTGAGCGCAGTCTGATTAAATGTGACATAACAATTTGCACTTAAAAGAGTATAAATGTTTCATCATTTATTTCCAGGCAATATTCCATAACGAAAGTAAAGAGTCGTTTTTACAACACTAAATAAATAAGTAAATAAAACAAATTTAACAGCTATATAATCGAATTACGCGCTTAAAAATTGAAATAATCAGATGCAAAAATGGATGCTATAATTTTTTAAATAGCTGAATAAAATGAATATATTCGGCTATTATCCCCTGGCATACGTCTAGCACGAAAGTATAGCTTTTAATGCATTTCAAATCCTTATTTGAATACGCAATTGACATTTTTTTCACATAAACATACTTTTTGGTGTTATTAGCGGGCAATCTAAAAAAAGTATTAACTGTAAAAAATCTATTAAAGTTATATTAAATAGAATTTTTAACGTACAATAATTATTACAAAAGTTACTTTAATAATATTTAGTAGCATAAATTTGCAATAAGTTAATACCCGACGCACGCACCAAGAGTATCAATATAATTTAGAATATAGTTATTGGCTACGGATAATGCAGGCAATGATAACATATCAACCAATTAAAAGTCTTCACAATGGTATAATATCATGACATATCACTTTTTAAAAAAATTAAATAAAAAATGTAAAGCACCACTTTACAAATTCAGTTTTAGAGGTTTTTTAACAGTCCTGCCATTACGAGTTTTCGTACCCGCATCTCTTTTATATACAGGGCTTTTGACCTTCGCAAACGGAGTAGCTAGTACCAGTTTCGCTAATGTATTAGTCTTTACCAAACCAGATTCATCGGGTGTTTTCGAGATAGGCACTTGTTTAAAATAAAGAAGTAAAATCAATAAATAATTTATATATTTCTCACCAATTTAACGATAATTCCACAATAATTCAGAGCCTAAGAAAACTTCAGTCAAAGAAAGGTACAGGTCTTCGTCCTCCACCGATCTCGGCTGATTTTCAAACTACGTTCATTATATGCCAGTTCGACAATTGTTTGAAACCAGCCTATGTTAATCACATAAGAGCCAGTAGGAGTGAAAAAGTGGCCCAGACAGCAAAATATGTCGAAATCACTTCGGTCGTTTATTCGAATTGCCTGCAGAATTTTGGTATTGCACGGTAACAGTATATGATATCAATAGATCATATTAATATTTTAAGTAGTTCAGTGCTGACATTGGCAGTTAATCACATTAACAGAAGGATTTGACTAGATGATATTTATTCCCAAAATAATATCGGTCGACGTCATAGTGCGACGAATACCCAACAATTTCTTAACCCACTAGTATAACCCCTGCACTTTCAATCTATTCTTAAATCAGGTGACTACCCCCTCCCTTTCAGATCTTTTGTCTAAACCCGACACAACCCCTCAAAGTTGTTAAAAGGTCACTTTTAACCAGATACTGATAGTGCTTCCCGACACAACCCCTCAAAGTTGTTAAAAGGTCACTTTTAACCAGATACTGATAGTCGTTGAAGCAAAAGGGACGTGTGAAGAATTATGTTTGTGAGTATAATTCAATAGCCATTTTTCTCAGAAATTATTAATTTTTCATCTCTTAAAAATAAATGATCACTTGTTTAATTATTGTAAAAAAAATCTAGAAATTAGAAGGAAATTCTGAGCACTTTTTTTAGAAATGAGAGTATTTATTTATACTTAAAAACATGTTTGATTAAATGGAATAAAAGAAATAAAAATGTTATATATGACATATTTGGGATTAAATACTTAATTCTTTTGGTGAGTTAACTGAATAAATTGAAAATGAAAAAGATTAGATAATAAATTTTGTATAGTAAAATAACTGTTTCCATTTTTTCAAAAGTAAGAATTAAGGAATTAGCTCAAAGCGTGGATATATTGCTACAAAGAATAACCTTTCTGATAAGGCGCGAATGCGTATGCAAAAGTTGACCTCCATAAGATAAACAGTTTTTGGATCGTGCTTCAAAAACCACCAGCAAATTAGTTTGAAGGTAATATATTCACTGTAAAAATGATAGTCTCATAAAAAATTAATAAATATAGCTATTAAAAAATGTTATATATGACATATTTGGGATTAAATACTTAATTATTTTGGTGAGTTAAATGAATAAATTGAAAATGAAAAAGATTAGATAATAAATTTAGTATAGTAAAATAACTGTTTCCATTTTTTCAAAAGTAAGAATTAAGGAATTAAATCAATGCGTGGATATATTGCTACAAAGAATAACCTTTCTGATAAGGCGCGAATGCGTATGCAAAAGTTGACCTCCATAAGATAAACAGTTTTTGGATCATGCTTCAAAAACCACCAGCAAATTAATTTGAAGGTAATATATTCACTGTAAAAATGATAGTCTCATAAAAAATTAATAAATATAGTTGTGATGTTATTTAATTTTCAGAATATTTCAATAGTTTTTTTAACATTTTACTAATTGAAATAATTACCTTATTAAAATGTATTTATATAATTTGTATTAACTCTGAACCTTAAAGTCACTTTTTTCACTTATGAGACGACCCCTTAGATTAGTTTAATTTTATTAGTGAATATATCTTGGACTAATTATAGAATCATATAAACTTAATTTGAATGTCAGAAATCGTATTATTATGTCAAAGATAAATGTTCACTTTGAAATTTTCGAACTTGGTCACAATTTCAATTTGGAGACGGCCCTCTAAACTTACTTTTTAAACATGAAATCAAAGAAAACACAGTTTCCTATTGACAAACTATTTTATATTTCCTCTGTGTCTACTTGCAATAAAAAAGCTAGGGGGGTGCATTTTATTTTTTTATTAATCGATTGTACATGACATTTAGCATATAATCTACATTTTTTACGAATTTTCCGTTTTCAGAAATGGAGTAATGTGCTAAATTTAATTAAAAAATTGAGCATTATATTTTTACAAATAATATTAAATTAAAATAAAGTTTTCCCATTACCATCTCATATAAAAATGGTATTAAATTTTCGGTAATTATTTTTACAATGGAATTTATAAGGAATTCGGTATGAATGAAGAAAAATATTTCTAATACGTTTTATTTTTCAATTCTCATCAGAAAACTTTCTTTCAGATTCTCTAAGACTTTCGAAGATATCTGAACATAAGAGATTTATCCAAAAAAGTTGAAACATCTTATCAACGGAAATTTTTCCCAGAACTTCTCGTTAAGTACTTTCTAGATATAAAAGACAGATGAAATAAATGTTTGGAATCTTCTATATACGCAGTTTCGGAGTTAAAAACATTAATAACGTACTACTCGGTTTTCATCAATCATGACAACCCGTATTAAGGTAGCATGGCCAAATGTCACCCAATAAATATTACTTATGTAGAGAATATTTTTGAATGTTTCTTAAAAAATAATATTTAATTTGATGGCTAAAAATGTAACATT
Source organism: Maratus michaelseni (assembly GCA_963931845.1). Taxonomy (NCBI): domain Eukaryota; kingdom Metazoa; phylum Arthropoda; class Arachnida; order Araneae; family Salticidae; genus Maratus; species Maratus michaelseni. The sequence goes on from OZ007589.1 coordinate 325,340,433, forward strand.
TCTCCTTGCGAATTGCAGATAAAAGTTTCTGTAAATAAATGAAAGAAAAAAAAACAACAGTAATTGATTCTTTCTAATATTTAGTCCTTAAGTGTTTTGAACACGATTTCATAATATAGTTTATTGAGTAGTATTTCAAAAGTTAACATGAGCTTAATATCGTTGGTATGTCAATGGAACAAGCAGCATCTTCACTTTGGAGGTGTTTTAGATTCATTATTACTTATGAAGAAACAATCTCCTTGTTTTTTAAGTTGTTTTCAGTAAATATGCATGAAGTAATGATTTAGTATATACATGTCGTAATAAACATACAAAAAATTACCATTCAGCTATAGTTATTTGATAGAAAGAGCTGCTTAATCAATCATCAAATCAAAATAAAAGAAAGATAGGGGAGATTTAGCAATGGCAGTAACTTATATAGATCATAATGCATGAGTAATATGTAGGTCATAATGTATCGCAAGTAATCAATTCTTTCTAATATTTAGTCCTTAAATGATGTGAACACGATTTCATAAAACAGTTTATTGAGTAGTAATTCAAAAGTTAACATGCTTTTAATATCGTTGGTATGTCAGTGGAACAAGCAGTATCTGCACTTTGGAGGGGTTTTAGATTTATTATTACTTATCAAGAAACAATTTCCTTGTTTATTAAAGTTGTTTTTAGTAAATATATGACATGTAATTGCATGAAGTAATGATTTAGTATATACATGTCGTAATAAATATAACAGAATTCACCATTCAGATACAGCTCTTTCATAGAATGAACCACTTCTACAATCATCACATCAAGATAAGAGAAAGATAGGGGAGACATAGCAGTGGCAGTAACATATGTAGATCATAATGTATAAGTAATATGTAGGTCATAATGCATTGTAAGTAATTGATTCCTTCTAATATTTAGTCCTTAAATGTTGTGAACACCATTTTATTAAACAGATTATTGAGTAGTAATTCAAAAGTTAACATGCTTTTAATATCGTTGGTATGTCAGTGGAACAAGCAGTATCTGCACTTTGGAGGGGTTTTAGATACATTATTACTTATCAAGAAACGATTTCCTTGTTTATTAAAGTTGCTTTTAGTAAATATATGACATGTAATTGCATGAAGTAATGATTTAGTATATACATGTCGTAATAAATATAACAAAATTCACCATTCATCTGTAGTTCTTTCATAGAATGAACCACTTCTACAATCATCACATCAAGATAAGAGAAAGATAGAGGAGAGATAGCAGTGGCAGTAACATATGTAGATCATAATGTATAAGTAATATGTAGGTCTTAATATATAAGTAATAAAACAAATATTCAAAAAAATTGCATTGTAATCTGTGACAATTTTAACTCTGTGACAATTTCTAAAAGCTTCAAATATACGAATCCAAATTACAGCTTATTCCATAAAATTTAATGTTTGAGATATGGCTTTAAAATATACTCGAATTAAAGCTTTTTTTGCAACTATTAAAAATGAATTTGACATTGGTACTTCAGTACTTTACAACTGCATATTTCCTAAACTTCTTGGCCCTATGACCTCTCGTTATGTGTACGCAGTAACATTTAGCGGAATAGCTAAACATTGTCAAAGTAGGTGTTGGTATTGAAAATTTCAAATTTTGCCACAAATTCATTAGGAAGGTGGTCCCAATGCTTATTCTTTTAAATATACATTTAAAGAAGAAGTAATTCCCAATCAACTAGCTATTTTCGTTTTTCTCTGCGACTTTCTGACGTAAACTTATTCCTACTGTACTTTGATGCTATTTTCATTGATGTTGTAAACAAAGTTTTAAACAAATGTTTTAAAGGTAACATTGCGTAATATTAACAAAAATTATTTTGTATACATATTGTTAGTTTTTAAATGTGCTGGAAGGGTTTTAAACAAACAAACCTCAAACTGCACCCTCCCTCTTCCTTGAGCATGTGCATATTTTATAAAACAATCCGAGTCGTAGAAACTAGTAAGCATCTAAATAAAATAGTGCACTTTTATATCTTTCTTTATACTATTCTTATATAATTATATGGCATTAAATTTCAACCAGTAGGATCACTTTTAAACATATTCCCAATATCTTCATCTATATATCACATATTCAGGGTACCCAAAACTGTATACACAATCTGTTCTGTAATAACTGGCATGTTAAGTTTCTTTTCAGGTTTATCTAACATAAAGTAATGCCTGAAACTAGACTAAGGTTTGAGCAAAGGAAATTCAAAACAGTACTTGAAATTATGAGACAGTTGGGATAACGTTTCAAATACATCTCTCCCCTCCTTTCCTAAATGACTTTCAATCGCTTGAATTTTAGTGTGAGGCAGAAAAAGCTGCTTAAATCTTAACAAACAACGTTCAAGAAGACAGTGGTAAACAAAAAACCCACAGAAACCCTGGTAGTAACCTATCGCGAAAATTTAAGGAAACCTATTTGGCAGGTGGCTCTCGAGGTGAGACTTAAAATCAAACGTTCATCGCATTTTAAACCGTTTATACTAGAAAACGTAGATACCATAATTAGTCCACTTCCTCTCGATGAAGATGATTAGGACCGAACAAGGTAATTGTGTATACATTTATAGAACACACTGTACAGTTACACATATGTAGCTACACTAACCATCAACGTCTACATACTTACATCTCCATCTAGATATCTACATGTGCGGATCTACACCTATTCATATATGTATCTACAATAACTGCCACCATTGAAATGCAAAATAAGCGAGATTCCTCTAACCATATTTTTTGGGTTAGCACTAAATAAAAAAAAATACATTAGCATAAAATTTACATAAAAACAAAGAAGAACAACATAGATAATATTCTCAAAATGAGTATGTATTAACGTTTTAATAAATACAAAAGCTATTTCATGGGGAGGAGGGAACAAATTTACTTGACTATTTTTTATTATACTGTCATCCACAATCTCCAAACAAAATACTTCATAGTTTATTTCTATTGAATTTCTTCTATAGATATACTGCAAATTTTATGGTTTGAAAATAGTGGTACAAATGAAATATAAAATTAATTTTTCACCAGCTGCAACCCTGCAGTGTGACAACAGATGGTGAATTTCAAATGTTTCCTACGATTTGCTGTCACCACTCCTTTTGAATAATTTATTTTTTACCTTACTTTAGCGTATAGTTCTGCAATTGAATAACAAAATAATATTACCATTTGGAAAGGAAAGTGGATATGGAGTTTCAAAACTGCTTCTGATCCAATGGTGTTTGTATAATGTTACCTTGTACACATATGTACACTGATAGTCAATGGGTTAAGACACAACCGACTTTGTATATATTATATACATCTTTATTCACATAAGATTATGTAAAATGCATTTCAAACAAAGAATCTTCGCTGCGTTGTCCGTTCGATGGAATTGGCGTGCCCTATAAATGTTTAGTATTAAAGCTTTTGCAACTAATGAACACAAATAAGAGTAATAGCTATAAGAATAAATATATATGGCCAAAAGTTACCTGACAATTTCGAATTTCGACATTTTGTCGAACATTTGGAGAAATACTTTACAAATTCTTATGGAAAATCAGGAATAAAAAGAACATATTAAACCTTACTATTTTTCAGAATTTCAGGCAATTAAGCAATTAGGAGACCAACAAGAAATGCTAAAGAAAAATATTTCCGATCAATCTGTAAAACAAAATGCTCGAAATAATTTGTACCTACAGCACATAACTACAGGGTGATTATAATCACCCTGTATGTATATGGAACTTGTGCAACATTTGTGTTAATTTGTGTAAGAACAGAATGTATATTCATGGAGATAGAAAGGTATATTTAAATAAATCGAGAAATTTTGGCAAGCTTTTTGTTTACTGCATGCAGGGTTATCAACTAAATTTAATGCCAATTATAAGGATAGTGATACAGTACCGTATAAACAGCATTCTACAATTTGAATACACATATTAAAAATTTAGTGAAATATGAACATTGGTATGAAATAATTTTCGATTGTGCATGCGCTAAAGATAACTTTTTTTTTGCCTAATTTAGTAGCCGGGTTACTTAAAAAAATGCATAGTAATACAGATTAATTTTAAAAAATGTCCGATCGAATATAGTGAAAAATCTGAAAGATATAGTGAGCTGAATTTCAGCTGCCTTGGAAAAGTATCCGCGTGATAAAGGATTCTCCCCAAATTGTTTTTATATACAGGGTGGTCCTAAAATATACGTCAAAAATGTAAAGGTAGGTTAAGGGGACCTAAATAAGCAGATTTCGTATAGAAATGTGGGTGTGGAAATGCAGCGTTGAGACAGTAGAGGGCGCTATTGTGTTCGGCGGATAAAAGTGTTTCGCTGGCTGGAATCGTCATTCCCCGTACGAATTTCGAGCTACATGCATTGTAGCTCGAAATGCGGAACTTATCGACATACATTTCATGTAATAGGCTGCGCAAGGAAATTAAACGGTTGCTCAAAGGAACGACTCCCGGGTAAGAATTTATTGGATCGCCAAACAATTTAGTGTATTCATCGGGATATGTGCGCGAGTAGATCGTTTTATGCTTCCAGGCGTGATACGGGCACTGGAAGATATCGCAGAATTCCAGAAGTAGAAGAAGAAGTATTACTTACAGTAGAAAAAGTCCTTCGACAATCTCGAGAGCCGTTGCAGGTGCGCATCCTTTGAGCTACAGCTCCATTTCCTTGCGCAGCCCCATACATAAAATGCATGTCGGCAAGCTCCGCATTGGTGTAACGATGCATGTTGCTCGAAATCCGTGCGGGAAATGACGATCAAGTCATCGAAATGCTTTCATCTTCCGAACTCATCAGCGCCCTCTACTGCCTCAACGCTGGATTTTTGCACCCACATTCCTATACGAAATCTGCTTATTTAGGTCCCCTCTACTTACCTTTACATTTTTGACATATATTTTGGGACCACCCTGTATTAATCACGTTCCAAAAAAAAGTTAGTGTTTAACGATTTCAAAATGTAACTTTGAAACTGTTGCTTTGATTGATTTTGATAATTCTTTTTTTATTGGATTGGCTCATTCTGTCGGTTTTCCGAGAACAACTAAAGTATCACTAAAAACAATAAAAAATTAATGAAAAATGACAAGTTATGGGGAATTCCTTATCCCTAACTACTTTCTGAAATCAATTGAAATTCAGCTCACTATATCACCGATAATTTTCTGATATTTCTCAATATTTGAGTGGCTTTTTGTATATGAGTTGAGTCATATAGTTGACTTTTAAATTATTTAAAAATGTTTTATTATGTTTAGTGTTTGCGCAGTTAAACTTTATTTTATACAAATACTCATATTTCATTTAATATTTATTATTCTAAATATTTACTATTTTAAATGTAGTATATTGTTTCAATTGTACTTTGTCAAGTGTTCTAAAAGTAGCGTTAAATGTGGTTGAAAACCCTGCGCCTGCATGCTATAAAAAACAAACAGAAATTTCTTGAAGGTTAAAGAAACAGTAATATTTCCATGAATATGCGTGCTCTTCTTACACAAATGTTGCACAACATCCATATAGTATAGTGTTATATGTACATATCATGATGCGCGTTTTATATCACAGAGTGCTGAAAATATTTTTTCTTGCGTTGAATTTGTTGTTGGTCCCCTAACTGCTCCAGTGATCAAACTTTCGCTTAAAAGTATGACGTCAAACATCTTATTTATATTCCTGAAATTCTAGAAGAATGCGTCAAGTATGTATTTATCTAGATATTCGACAAAAGTCTAAAATCAAATGGTACCCTTTTGACCATATAGTGTATTCAGTAGAGTAATAATTGCCTTTATTACCGGACGATAAAATTTTTATCCTTTTTGTTTTCTTTTGCTTAAAAAAATAACTGAAATTTAACGGTTGAACTTGTTTAACAAAAATTATGATTAATTTATAAATTATATTTGACTAATACGATGAACAGAAATGAAAGTAGTTATGAAATTTGTATAAACATTTTCTATATTTAAAAACAGGACAATTGCACCATAATTTCTATAATTCAAATACAACATTTGCTAAATGGTACATACATTAAAATCGTGAATTTACAACACAATTAAACATCAAAATGGCTTATGCAGGAGTTGGTTCGTGGTGGTAAATGGCCTGACAATATTAAGTCTTTAATAAAAGTTAATCACACTGGTATTACACCGATGCTCACAGGCAGGCTAAAAGATCATAAATTAAATCTGCCTCTTAGACCCATTGTCTCTCGTTGTGTTGCTCCTACCTATTTTTTAGAGAAGGCATTTGTGATTTTCTTAAAATCAATCCTTCCCGTTTCAGAATATGTTATTGAGTCTACAAATGACTTCATGGATAAATTAAAACAGTACCCTCTTGATGCTAATGCAGTTATGGCAAACTTGGATGTTATTTCCTTGTTTCCTTCAATAAATATGGATGAAGTTATCAGTTATATTTTTTCACTGATAGATTGCAATCTTTATTTAACCAATGACACTAAAACTTCATTGAAAGCAGGTCTGAATCTTATAGTTTTCAGCAATATTTTCATATGTAATGGCATTATTTACAGACAACTTCATGGAACACCAATGGGCTCACCAGTTTCAGGTTTATTCGCAAAATTTGCACTTAGACCTTTGGAAAAGAAAATTTTCAGTTCATTTAAACTGAAACCAGTGTGTTGGTTAAGGTATGTGGATGACGTGTTCATCTTGTGGACCTACACTTTACCAGATTTACAGTTTTTTCTTCAAGAAGTCAATAGATTAAGTGATAGCATTAAATTTACCCTCGAAATAGAACAGGATGCAAATTTGCCTTTTCTCGATGTTCAGATTAACCGGAACAGTTCTCATTTTACATTCTCTGTATACAGAAAACCATTAAAAGAGAATACAGTAATACCTTTTTGTGCAAATATGCCCTTTAAATATAAAATTGCTGCATTTCAGTCATTTATTAGACGAGCTTATAGAATTTGTTCAGGTGACCAGCTTAACGCTGAAATAGATTTTATTAAAGGTACTGCCTTAGATCATGGTTTTAAAGTTTTGCAGATTGACAAGATTATTCGACAGTATAATATCCCTCCCCCCCCTCCTTCAGGTCAAAGGTTTGTTTATAGTTTAAAGATCAATTACAGAAGTATGCATTATGTTCCGGTAATATATGAAAAATTAAAACAACTGCTTCAGATATTCAATATAAAATTAGTAGCTATCCCCCCTCCATATCTTATACAAATTATTAATAGCAATATTGATAAAATCCAGAATCATCAAAAAGCCGGAGTTTATGAAATACCGATTACCCTCCCAAATAACGAACGGTTAGTTTATATTGGTGAGACAAAACGAAAATTTTCAGAAAGATTAAAAGAGCACAAGAGAGATATTTCACAATCAAAACAGAGTACAGCTCTCGCAAGGTTTTATTTTTCGAATGATGGTATCAAAATTGACTTTGAAGAGGCTAGAATCATAATCCCATGCAAGAATTCTTATGTTAATAAAATTTTAGAGTCCCTTACGATTATTAAGCTTGGGCAGTATACATGTAACGATAATTTATCCTATAACATTCATAAAATCTGGCATAATATGTTATAATCCATTAGTACAATCTGCTCATTTTGTTTTCCAACACCTCTTTTCACTACGGTGGTATGATCCACTTGGTTACCATGGGAACTTGATGACGTTTGTGATGATGATGTTTGCGCACTCTCCGATCATGTTTTCTCCAGAATTCTGACGTGTAAGCTCATTTTGACATTTTCGACTTGTTTTGTAACATCCTGATGACGTTCGCAGAAGCGAAATGAAACGTTGATGTTTAATTGTGTTGTAAATTCACGATTTTAATGTATGTACCATTTAGCAAATGTTGTATTTGAATTATAAACATTTTCTATTGCAACAGACACTTTTCAGGAATGTAAAATAAAAATTTAAAATAATAAATATACAGAGTGATTATAATTAAAGTTCCACTTTCAAAATGCTGTAAAAAAAGAACCACTGCTCAGAATGACTTCAAATTTTAACTAAATATACTGGAAGAAGGGGGAAACGGTATGGAAAAAGAAAATAAAGTTCCAAAGTGTATCAATAGATGGTACTGTAAACGGCATAACGAAAATGGATTCGGCTACAAGTGACATTTTTAATCGAAATACGACGGTTTGGCATGAGTTGCACAGTAAACCAAACGTACTGTTGAATGTGCATGAGTATTTCGGTTGTTTGACGAAAAAAATGGCTTCCAAATCGTTTAACAGTTATAGTAACTGTTAGTGGAAAGCTCATTCACCATGGCAAGGTCGTATCACATTGGATGGGAAAAATCGGTTTTTATTTGTGCTTGGGCCAAAAACCGCATAGAAAGCTCATAATGATTCGGTTTTTAGTTGCGCATGAGTGACTTTTAATTTGCATAGTATGCCGCTTACTGCGCCATCTATTGATACACTTTGGAACTTTTAGCAAAATTCTCAAACAAGGGCGACCCCCGATTTGGCGATTTTTTTGACGCGCGCCAACCTAAAAAACGGCAACCTCCAAATTCCACCCAATCAGAACACGTACTTTTCGGCAGACAAGTCACTACTTACACAGTTCCTAGGCCAATTTCTTTCACAAAGTAAATACTGATTTTATTTCGTTTTACTGCTATATACAAAGTTTTTAAAGGTTTTTTTACGAGATTTCTCCATTTTTACATACTTTTAGCAATAATTTCATTCAGATTTTTTAATTTTTACAACTTTTAGCTACTTTTTCTTCCGGATTTTCTCATTTTTTACAAATTTTTAGCTATTTTTCCTCCGGATTTTTCTATTTTTACAAATTTTTAGCTATTTTTCCTCCGGATTTTTCAATTTTTACAAATTTTTAGCTATTTTTTCCTCCGGATTTTTCCATTTTTACAAATTTTTAGCTATTTTTTCCTCCAGATTTTTCCATTTTTACAAATTTTTAGCTATTTTTTCCTCCAGATTTTTCTATTTTTACAAATTTTTAGCTATTTTTTCCTCCAGATTTTTCCATTTTTACAAATTTTTAGCTATTTTTTCCTCCAGATTTTTCCATTTTTACAAATTTTTAGCTATTTTTTCCTCCAGATTTTTCCATTTTTACAAATTTTTAGCTATTTTTTCCTCCAGATTTTTCCATTTTTACAAATTTTTAGCTATTTTTTCCCCCAGATTTTTCCATTTTTACAAATTTTTAGCTAATTTTCCCCCAGATTTTTCCATTTTTACAAATTTTTAGCTATTTTTTCCTCCAGATTTTTCCATTTTTACAAATTTTTAGCTATTTTTTCCTCCAGATTTTTCCATTTTTACAAATTTTTAGCTATTTTTTCCTCCATATTTTTCCATTTTTACAAATATTTAGCTATTTTTTCCTCCAGATTTTTCCATTTTTACAAATTTTTAACTATTCTTTCCTCCCGATTTTTACAAAGAATTCGCAAATTTAACAATCAATTTTTTCCTAACAAATAAAAAATCTCTAAGAAAATACCCCTTAAACTTTGTAAATTGCAACAAAACGAAATAAAAGCAACGTTTACGTCGTGAAAGAAACTCTCATAGAAATTGTGTAAATAATCACTTCTTTGCCACAAAGTACAGATATTATAATTGGAGAAAATCTCTAAATTCCTAATTTTTTAAATACATAAAATTCATTCAGCAACTTATGTATGTACGCTTCGCGTACATTAACCGAAAAAAAAATCACTGGATGCATGAAACTCGCTGTACAGCAATCTCTAGAATGCATGAAACTCATTCAAGCAGCGATCAATAACTTATGTATGTACGCTTCGCGTACATTAACCGAAAAAAAAACATCACTGGATGCATGAAACTCGCTGTACAGCAATCTCTAGAATGCATGAAACTCATTCACGCAGCGATCAATAACTTATGTATGTACGCTTCGCGTACATTAACCGAAAAAAAACATCACTGGATGCATGAAACTCGCTGTACAGCAATCTCTAGAATGCATGAAACTCATTCACGCAGCGATCAATAACTTATGTATGTACGCTTCGCGTACATTAACCGAAAAAAAACATCACTGGATGCATGAAACTCGCTGTAGAGCAATCTCTAGAATGCATGAAACTCATTCACGCAGCGATCAATAACTTATGTATGTACGCTTCGCGTACATTAACCGAAAAAAAACATCACTGGATGCATGAAACTCGCTGTACCGCAATCTCTAGAATGCATGAAACTCATTCACGCAGCGATCAATAACTTATGTATGTACGCTTCGCGTACATTAACCGAAAAAAAACATCACTGGATGCATGAAACTCGCTGTACAGCAATCTCTAGAATGCATGAAACTCATTCACGCAGCGATCAATAACTTATGTATGTACGCTTCGCGTACATTAACCGAAAAAAAACATCACTGGATGCATGAAACTCGCTGTACAGCAATCTCTAGAATGTACGAAATTCGTTCCCACAGCAATCAATAACTTATGTATGTATCCTGTACACATTATCAAAAACAAAGAAACAACACTCGATGCACGAAACTACCTCTACAGTAATATCTAAAATGCAAGACACACACTTATCAAATAAAATCAATAAAAATTCACTTACTTTTATTTTTCAAATTTACCCTTTTTTTTAAGGCTTCGGTTTGTCATAATCGCTATCGCCGATCACTTCTGATGAGGCAGCAGTATTTATACAAAAATAACCCTTAAACTGATGTATATTGACGATATAAGCAGGCACTTGATATCAAGCACACAAGTCTGATGTATCTTCTCAATAAACAAACAAACAAACCCTTAAACTGCTCACTCAAGAGGAGAAAATTCAAATTTACATCTAAATAATATATCAAAAACACCTAAAATTTCCTACATTCTCATTAACAACACACTACACACACTATTTCAAATTCATACTTGCCGCTTTGCCGAATTCTTCATGTTGTTGTTGATTCGACCCGAGGGCCCGGTGAGCAGCTTTTTATTTCTATATAGCTGTCTTATTCCAAACCGAATTCTTCATAAAAAAAACAACACATCAAAAGATTAAATTCACTTCACTTCGCAAATCCCAGAGTTCAAACAAAAATAAACATGCGATGTGCCGTGATGCAACACTAAAGTCGGCCCAAACAACTTGGGACTTGATTTGAAAACCTCTCACTGTCCAATAAATTCAGCCCTTCTTCCATACACTGTTAAAAATATCGTGAAAAATTACCTCTATTTATAAAGGCTCTCTATTTTTTGACCAATGAGAATGCTACATGAACGCCCTTGGCGTTCTCATTGGTCAGAAAATAGAGAGCCTTTAAAAACAGAGGTAATTTTTCACGATATTTTTAACAGTGTATGCTTCCTTTTTTGGGCCTAGTAAATTCCGAAATGATCGGTTTCATTCTCAAAGACATTTTTACGGTATAGTGCACCTCTATCTAACTCATCACTCTCTGAATCCAACAATACGGCACACAATAAACCAACCGAGGCTAACGAAAGAGAAAGGCTACCGCGGTGCTTTACGCGTATCTTTTTTTACAGACCGCCGGAGTCACGTGATGCTCGAATGCACCAATGCAGGTGTACGAAAAGAGCATCACGTCACTCTAGCGGTCTGTAAAAAAAGATAACTGGAATGCACCGCGGTAGCCTGTCTTTTTCGTTAGCCTCGTAAACCAACCAACCCAACCAAACGAACGTAATTCACTCATAAATCAATCAAATTTCTAGATCAAACCGTAGTAGGCGGGGAAGAAATGCAAGGAACAAACCGGTAGCAAGAAAAACTCATTTATCGCTTTGCCAAATTCGACGCAGCCAAGCATCGCCCTTGTTTGAGGATTCAACCGAACTTTTTTTACTTATGCCATAACAGTTCAACCTTCATCCAGTATAGTTCAAATTTCAAGTCATCGTGACCTGTGGCTCCCTTTTTACAGTATTTTGAAATTGGGACTTTAATTATAATCACCTTGTATATTTTAAAATTTTTGTGGAAGAGATGTGTTACACTCACGCTAAAATGTAAACAAAAGATTGGCGACTGTTTGGTTGGCGCGATTTCCAAGACTGCGCCAAACGAATAACTTAATACAATCGCTAGGTTGCCATTAAAGGAAAAAATCCCCTAAATTTGGCGACTTTTTTCTTTTTTTTAACCGATTAATTTTTTTTTTTTTTAGCGTGAGTGTAAAGCATCTAAGCCATTTTTGTAGCTGAAGATGCATTAAAAATATTTTGATTATTTTTTTTAAATTAATGCCAACCCACCTATAACAACTATGCCAACCACGCTTTGACTGAGCGAGTCAAAGCCATTAGGAAGTTGTAGAGGAGAATTTAGTTGAAACTATAGTGGAATTTAACTTTTTAGGATAGAAATTAACAGACATTTTAATAATTAATGAATGAGAAGAAATTGCGTTGTGATTCACATATTATTAATTTAATTGATCATAGTTCCAAAACAGTAATTAGTAAAACCAATATTAATCAATTTAAGCACATATATAAAAAAAAATTACTAAAGAAACATATATGAAATATGAATAATAAACAGATACTGAATTTACTGTATTAGCTATATTTATATAAAGCACATAAATGGAAAATGTAACAGTGAAAAAATATAATTCAAAATGTAATATATAATTAATGAAATTGTATGTCTAGACTGTACAATGTTAAATACAAAATAATCATTGATGGATGCTCCCTTATTAAACGCACATTTGAAAATATAGCCATGTTAGGCATGTATTCTACACGTGTAAGAATTTCATATCTTACAGACCTTATACTTAATCTGAATTCATCGGGAATCCTGATTTACTTATCATGATGCTTTTAGCATCCTTTCATATAGATATGATCATAATTTACTTTAATTTGATTAGATTATTTTAGCAGCAATTTTTTAATCACTTGATTCTATTTATTTTTAGACACCACTATCTCATAGGTCGCGCACATGAACACCACACATTTATTTCATACAAAATTATTCCATACTAAACTTTGTCTTCTACCACAGAGATCTTTTCCACACTAAGCTTTGTCTTTTACCACAGAGATATTTTCAACAGTAAACTTGGTCTTCAATTTGATTAATAGATGAACACATATTCGTAAGATAATTGAACTTACTCTTCGAATGTAAAAAAAAAAAAAAAAAAAATGGACCAACGCAACAGAAAAGGTCTTTCAACCTTTCTGCGCGCGGTCACATAACTTCCTTTCAGCTTCCGCTCCAGAGACGCAACCAACGTGTTGCCAAACCGGTGCGAGGAAAAAGAAGGTTTTTCATCTGTCGTTTGCTGGCGCTATGGTGCAGCCGAAGAAAAGGGGGATTCAGATGCAGTTCGCTTCTTCGATATTAGAAAACCCTCGTAAGTCAGAGTAACTGCCGAATTCGTGCGCTTATTTTTTTTCATCTGAAATAAATACATTTCAGGAACCCTGGTTGTGCAGAGATGTACAACTTTATTTATTTATCTTAATGTAGAGTAACTTCTCTCTACAGAAGTGTTTAAAGTATTTTCTACTGAAATATTTTTTTACGGTTTATGGAGATTCCGTTACATTTAAAATAATGAAATATTGATTTACAAATTCATTCTTTCACGTTATTTAGAATTTTTTTCTTATTTTTCACTTATCAAAATTATTATGAATCATAAATAAGAATAACCTGATGAAATCTGAAAGTGCTAGATGCAAAAATAGTTAAGCCATTCCGTTAACTACCTGTAAAATAAGTAAAAGTTGTCCTGCTGCCCATATTATTATGATGAAATAAATATTAAAAGTTTATGGTTTAATATACTGGAAATTTCATACTAAAGCATACAAAAAAAAAAAAACTTAACCATTGTCATCATAATTTAAGGTTCTATCACTTTAAAATATAGTCGTAATCGCAAGTGTATCTCCGATACATACGTTCTTCATAATTCATCTATGAAGTGAAATGGTAGTGTTAGATAAATATTTTTTATATGTTCCGAATTTTACAAAAGTGTTTTTAAATCTGGATATATAAACTATTATTAAATCTTATTTTTAGCGTTTCGTCCATCTCAAGAAACCCTATTTGTCACGCTTCTCTGTCTGTCCGTCACAGAGTTGGTTCTCAGAAACTGTATAACTTACACACTTGGAAATTTGTGTACTTACAGCTGAATACCTACTAACACGCAGAAAATTATAAAATTTAAAAAAATCGTATTACTTTAATATAGCTAGATAAAAAACCAAAAAATCTAACAGCCTTTTCCTATTAAATTTAAACATATTTCTTTATAGTAGTTCCCAACAATTAAAAATCCACAATAAAATTCTTTCTACAATAATTAATTTTCTATTGAAAGATTTCCACGTGAAAAATGAAAATGAAATAAAAAGTTTCACCAACTGAAAAAAAGTTTAATATGACGTCATATTTGTAATAAAACATAATTTTTTTAAACATTTATCAATAACACAAGGAGTATCAGTTTGTGTATAAAAAGCAGGTTAATAGGACGCCATTAGAGAATTAACCCCTTCGCGACGAGCGTCCTTTACAGAATTTTTAATCTTTTACCACCAGTTTTTCAAAACAGAAATTTTCGCCTAATTGAATCGCAGAAATGTTAGGATAACATAGGGCAAAGCTTACAATAAAAAATAACTGGTGGGAATAATCGAGGATTCTGAGCATCTTATGCGTCATGTATACGTGTCGCTCGTCCCCAAGGGGTTAAAAAGAAAATTAATCTGACGTCATATTGTAAGTTTAACGAACTTTTTCAAATGTTTGAGAATAATACAATGAGACTATCAATATGAGTAATACAGAAAACAAGTAGATATGACTTCAGCAAGTGATTATAACATCATATCAGTTCGAGGATCGTATTGAATCGTAATAAAAACCCGATTATGGAAATATTGGCATATTTTAACATTTTGAAGGTTGACAACATGTTTAACTTTGAAATTGATTTTTTTTTTAATATCGCATTTCGTCCACATGACAGATATTATTATGACGGAGTATATTGCTTGGTATCGGGCCGGTATAGATATTCGATATCGGGCTGGTTCAGATATTTTAACTTTTTTTTTTAAAACGAAATTTATTTGTATTTATTAAAGAAAGGATAAACTGTTTTGAAAGGAATATTAAACGAAACCCTTTCTGCGATCTTCGATCACACTTACCCACTTGTTTTAATTTCGGACAATCTGTGCATGTGTTTACATTTTAATAAATTTTGCCCATCATGCGGAGAAAAAACTAATAAAGAGGTTTTTCACGTTAAGTTTAATTTATTATCTTACAAATCTTTGATTTATTTGAGAGCTGGAAAAAATATATGAAATATGCAAGCACATTTGTACTCTACAGATATACTCTTATAAAGATCAGTAAAGGAAATCGAATTAGCAATCCATCATTTTATATTTCGATATATTTCAGTCATTTGCGCCATATTGGACTCTGGTTGAGATATGTCAGAAATATTTTCCAAACCATCAACCTCAAGATCGATGGAAGTCCATTATTTATAGAATACTTTATTTCAAAACCATCTGTCAGGATATTTTTTAAATTAATGTTTATAAATTTTCCTTTAAAAACAATCGTGGCTTTTCTTTAAATAAGATTCATGTAGCCCAAAATATCTTATTAAATAAGGCTAAAGTAATGATTGATTTAAATAAAATTACACTGTTAAAAACCTTTATGAACTCAGAAAAAATTATTCTAGTGTGGGTTTTGTTAATTTTAAGATTCATAAAAAAATATATCTAGAATTAGGAATTTCTAATATTATTATTAAGTAATTATTATTAAATGATAAACTATGAAATAAAAAAAAATGCACGAATTGAGGTATTTTATATATTAAAGTACTGTTTGTAAATTACTGCATAATTAATTGGGGGATTTTGTTTATATAAATGATCAAGACTTTAAAAAAATGTTTGACTGATTTATAAAAATTTCAGAAAAAGGCATTGTTATTATTACCTTTTTAGCACTTTACAATATAGTTGAAAAATGTTTATGAATTCTCTTGTTTACCATAAAACGCTCGCTATTGAAACTAAAATGGGCAGTTCATTTACAGAGAACACAAAAGAATTCCGTGACATTAAGGTCTATAGGGAAAAGTTGTTTCCGATGTATTTTAAAGGTGTTACAAGACTTCAAATATATCGAAATTGATATATATCACTGAGGATTCATCACAACATGCTTTCTCATGAGTATATAATAAATATGATTTATAGTTCATTTACAGGAACGCAAAAAAATTTCGCTACGCTATGATCCATAGGGAAAAATCATATACGATGCATTTGTATGATGTTATGATACTTCAAACATAATACAATTAAAAAGGATCACTGAGGTATACTACAACAAATTTTCTATGGATTATGAAGGACATAACATTTATTGTTAATTTGCAGAGACGCTCAAAACAATCCGGTTACAGGACGGACTTTGCTCAATTTCATTGCATAATAAAAAACAAATTTTTTATTATTATTCTGTAAATTTAGAAAAATATTTTTTAATCTATGCCTGAAGCATGATTTTTCATAATTCTTTTCTTTTTTGCAAAATAGGTTAATTTTTGCATTGTTAAAAACTTTAAATTTATATTCAATAAATTAATTAAAGGAACTCGGTATCTTTCATTTACCGAATAATGACGAAAATATTACTTTTCCAACTTTGTACTTAAAATGAGTTTAGAATCCGTAGTATATTCTCACGACGCATCCCATAAAGATCCGATAATTAAAAATATGCGAACACAGTTTCTTATTACACCCATTTTTCTTAAAATTATTGCAATAAAAGTTGCAATTTTTAAATGAATTTTTCTCTATTGTATCAACTTGCGAATAGTGTCATTCGATTCAGAATTTAAAAAATACATGGTAAGCAATAACCCACTCAATCTATTTTAAAAAGTTGTGCTCTTCCACCCCTGAGATCAAATGTCCCCATTTGCCCCCTCCCAAACCATAGTACATCAACTTTTTTATTTGGGGACTCATAGGAGCTACATTTCTAGTGCCAAAACGAAGTTCTTCCCAAATTTTCATGAATGGCCAGCAGTTGTTTCTGTAAAACCCTATTTAGCCTGTACTAAAATATAACTTTTGACTTTTTATTTATAAAACCGGTCGTAACTTTGTAACAAAATATCGTATCGACTTGTGGATAGAATTATTCGATTTAGAATTAAAAAATACATGGTAAGCAATACCCCACTCAATCTATTTTAAAAAGTTATGTTCCTTCACACCGGATATCAAATGCCCCTATTTGCCCCTCCCCCTCCCAAACCATAGTACATCAAATTTATTATTTGGGGACTCATAGGGGGCTTCATTTCTAGTGCCAGAACGAAGTTCTTCCCAAATTTTCGTGAATAGCTGTAAAACCCCATTTAGCCTTTACTAAAATATGACTTTCGACTTTTATTCATAAAACATGCCGCAACTTTGTAACAAATCGTCGTATCAACTTTAGGATAGTATTCTTCAATTCAGAATTACGAAATACATACAAAACGGTACCCAACTTGAACTACTTAAAAAAAATGAGTTTTCGCACCTCCCTAAGTTAAAATTCCCACGCTCTGTTTGCCCCCTTGCTCCTAAAAAAAAACAACTTTCTTTTTTTTGGAGGGGGGAGGGATCGTCGGATCTTTATTTCTGTTGCCAAAACGAAGTTTTTCCCAAATTTTCGTAATCGGCCACCAGTTGTCGTCTATTACGCAGTATTTTTTCTACGTTGTCTGTACTATTGTGCCGTAATGCTTCACAAGCCATTCTTGTGTTTAGACTGTATTTGTTGTCGCGAAAAAGCAATGTTTAATCAAAACATGAGATTTTCTTTTGTCTATTATTTTCACAAAAGTTAAAGTAGTTTAACTATATTTCGTAACGACATGGCCAAAATGTCATTTAAACTTGATACGAAATTCTTTTTGTTCCAAAAGTCAGCTGGATGGAGAGGCCCGCCAAATGGCTTAAGCACTCACAAGCATCGTCCAGAAAAGTTGTTCTCTTAATTTTGAACCAATTCCAGATGGGAGACCTGCACCTGGATTGGCACCTCCAGAAAACGCTTATTCTAAACTTGAAGGACATTAGAGCCCCGAACAGATTTTACGTGCCCCAGCTCCCATGAACGTACACGGTCCCACAGTAGCCGAAGTCGAGATAGGTTGTCACCCTCCCAAATCTTGACCACGGTCGATGCTGCTTCACTTTCGCTGATATTACGGGAACCGAGCTTATTGGTCCGCACCACAGCGGTACAAAATTTCTTGATGCTCCAAGCTAAAATTGCTACTTCCTGCTAAAAGTGAGTACCGGGAGTTTCATTCCATGCGGTAATTTGATAGCTGGTGTCGAAAGGCGTCGCCACAGTTGCTTTACGCACAGAACAGGTTATATTCTTCATTAATATGCAGTTACCTAATTATTTTACATTAAAAAAAATTAATCTCCATCCGCAATCATGAATATTTTAAATAGTTTCCAATTATTTCATATATTGCAGTCTCATTATACTGTGGCTGATAGGTTTAAAAACTAGTCAGTAAATCAAAAAATTAGAATTGAATATTAAAAGGCTTTATCAGGATTTATTTTTACATGTAAAATCGGATAAGACAATTGTGATAATAAGAATGATCATATTACATATTCACACATATTATAGAATTGGGTAATGCTTTATAAATGTGCAGTTTGAAAATAGTTATGTTAGGTTGCATGTAGTGTGCAGCGTCAAATTTATTTAAGCAAATTATTACATTCAGTTATTTAACACTAGAACGCCAGAAGCGGTCAATTTGACCGATAGTTGAGGATTTATTCATATTGTTATGAATTTTGTACATATTCCAATTTCTTTATAGTGAAATTGCAGCATTATTTAATGTATTTCCTAACGAAATTTATGTAACTCAATGCAAAAGGCCTCGGGTGCTTTGCAAAAAAAAACAACCTTACACCCTCAGCTTTATAATGGAGGTCTATAGGAAAATCGCCAAGGAATGGGTTTATCGCCAAGTTGGCGATGGTTTTGGCGACTTATTTTTGTCGCCAAATGTCGCCAAGTTGGCGACGGATTTGGCGACTTTTTGTGCACCCCCCCCCCCTTATACCTGTACATTGGGGTCCTTTCTCGATGTCTCGAAAGTTGAAGTACATTCTGGTAAGTTCTGAACATCCCAAAGCTCTCAAAATTTCTAGAATTATCTCTAAAACCTATATAAGGGCCAGCTGGGACCTCCACAGTTCAGTTGATTATCAGCTGTGATTGAATTCACACGAGAGGCTTTTGCTTTGAGACTGTGTTGTCTATGAGCGATTTCGGATACAATACGCTACATTGTTCTGTGTGAAATTTTGCTGTACTGTTATTAGATTTGAAGATTACTGAATATCTTCTGTTTTGAGAAGCTATTTGTGTTCTTATTGAACTGTTTAGAGCAAATAAAGCTTGCTGATTGTTTTTATATATTGGCATCAATCCTTTCGAACCCCGAGCGCATAACAATATATTTAATTTATTTCTTATAGTCTGACAATTTCCTTCCGTTACATTTTCCAATATTTTTCTCTGCACATATCCTTTTACTTAAAAAAATGTAATTTTTTTTTTCATTAGTTTTCACGTAATATACGTATAGAAAGCACAGAGTGCTCATTTTGACCGATGCTTTGGATCTCTTGAAAAAATAAAAAAATCATTCGTTATTGTTTTTTCTTCAACGCTTCCACGTATAATATCAATCAAGAATGCACCTGCAGTTAGGTCAAGATAAAAAAAGGTGGATTCTTATTGGTCAGAGCTTTTATCTAAACTGCAGTTAAATTGATCATTACGGGATTTGTAGGAAGTTCGATTTTACCGTCTTTCGGAATCATTCGTTATTTTTTTTTCAACGCTTCCATATATAAGATGAATTAAACATGCACTTGCAGTCAGTTCAAGTTCAATGAGGGTGGATTCCTATTGGCCAGAGCTTTTGTCTAAACAGCGGTCAAATTGACAGTTACGGGCGTAGTAAGAAGTTCGATTTTGTCGTCTTTCTTGTGTTAAGATACAATAAAGAAATAAAACTTTCTAAAACTTTTTTAGTATTTTATACAGTATTTAAACATATATCTAATAATTAATTTAAGAAAGATTTTAGCTCAAAGCAAAATTTGAGAATATTTTATTCGGTTAATTATTGAGTACACTTATGTAAAAGTTTATTCTTGATAATTTATTTTGCTATATGAAACATAAATTGAATATTTCATAATCCATGTCGTCAAACCTCATAAAATCTTAAATTTAAATTGCTATCAAATACCATTTCTCCGGCATTGGCTTAACGTAGGAGTACATAAAAAGAAAAAGTTCTCCGTCCTGTACTGGGAGCAAAAGGTAGCTTTCATAGTCTATGTTTTAGGTAGCTTTCAATACAAAAAAAATATAAAGCTACCTATTGCAGCCGTTCGGAGGAAAGCAGTTCCGGAAAATTTCGATATATTTTCACTGATCATGACCCCCAGACCCCAAAACCACCCTCCGTTCAAATGTTGATTTATATATATATATATATATAAATCTCCATATATATATATATATATCTGACCTATGTCATACGATAACGCTCGTATTTATAAATCAATTTTGATGAAACTAATTGTGCGTTAAGCTCACCAATGTCTCGACCGAGTTCGTTGGCCAGCTTGGTCCGACATTTTGTTTCAAGATGGCGGCCATTTAAAAATTTAAAACTAAAATAAATGTACAGAAAAGTTAAAAATTCAAATTTATTTTTTAATTATGTGTTAGGCCTTGATATAAGGATTCCAGAGCATTTTTTGTTTTACCTCTATCTTAAAAAATGGCTGAGATAGAGCAGTTTGAAATTCTAGGGTGGCTGACATTTTGAAACAAGACAGCACATTACAAAAAAAATTTTTGTTGTAATAATTTTCTCAATCATACGCATAAAACTATATATTCATATCCGTTAGCGCCAAATTCTCGCCAAACTTGGCGACATTTGGCGAAATATCGCCAAATTTGGCGACCAAAATAAGTCTTCATAAATGAAGCCAATTTGGCTATTGCTCAATAATTTGGCGAATTTCTTATTCAAATTCAGTATTAACAAATCTTTTGTAAACGTTTTCTTTGCATTTTAACTTGCTGTTTTCGTGTAACATTAGCTAAAATTTTAAAACGAAGATATGGGAAAGCTACCTTTTCCTCCCGATACAGGCCGGAAGGACTTTTTTTTCATTCAACTCACCCTTGAATTTAAAACTGCCATATCTCAGTCATTTTTTTAAGATTAAGCCAAATGAAAAAATGTTCCGGAATCCTTGTATCACGATCTAAAACTTAACGGAAACAATTTTTTCGATTTATAATTTTTTATACATTTTTTTGGATTTTTTTAAAAAAAAAATTTTAATTTAACTGGCCGCCATTTTGAAACAAGTTGACTCATGAAGCTGGCCAACGAACTCGATCGAGACAATGATATGTTCTGTACAGATGATCAGTCACATTTATATCGGTTCATAAATACGAAAGTTACAACATAACAAATATCAGTTTGTTTCAAAATCTTAGCTACCCTAGAATTTCAAACTGCCATATCTCAGGCATTTTTTAAGATATAGCCACAGCAAAAAAATGTTCCGGAATTCTTGTATCACCTTCTAACACTTAACGGAAACAATTTTTTCAATTTATAATTTTTTGTACATCTTTTTGAATTTTTAAAAAATTAAAACCTTTTAACTGACCACCATTTTGAAACAAGATCGCAGATGAAGCTGGCTAACGAACTCGTTCGAGACCTTGGTATGTCCTATACACATACTCAGTTACATCCAAATCGGTTCATAAATAAGAGAGTTACAGCGTGACAAATGTCAGACATATATATATATATATATATATATGGATATATATTTTCATATATATGGATATATATATATATATATATATATATATATATAAATCAACATTTGAACGGAGTGTAGTTTGGGGATCTGGGCGTCATAATCGGTGAAAATATACCAAAATTTTTTGGAATTGCTTTCCTCCGAAAGGCTGCAATAGGTAGATTTTTGTAATGAAAAGTACTTAAAAGTAATAAGATATAAGTTAAAATTTAAGAAAATCTAACAACTAGGTATAATCGCTTGTCTCTAACTGCATTAGTACTGTGGCGAATAAATTAGAAAATTTCATTCGTTTAATCAAGAAACAAGAGCTGAATTTGTGTTTCAAACATAAAGAAATTAATTTCATACTTATAAGTGCATATAAATTGCACATACAGATTACAGAGCCAGCTATGTATAAAATACATTTAAGCAAAACTTTATTCTCAAATACATATAGAAAAACAAAACATAGACAGTATTTAATCACATGTCAGAAAATACTTTAAGACAGTTTTCAGCTAAAAGTAAAACCTGAATATATATATTATTCGGTCAACTACATATTAAGTACAATTAAGCAAAATATTATCTCCTAACTTAAATAGAATGTTCCTTAAGTAGCTCATTTCATAAAGCCACAAAAAAGTTCTTACGTTTAGATCACTATCAAGTACAATTTCTGTGGTGGCATTATACTGCAGTGAATAAATTGGAAATTTCCAATCAATTAATCAAGAAACAAGAGCTGAATATGTGTTTATTTTGTTGCGTTTCAAACGTAAAGAAATTAATTTCAAACATATAGGTAAATATAAGTTGCACATATAGATTACAGAGTCAACTATGTATAAAATACATTTAAGCAAAACTTTATTCTCAAATATGTATAAAACAAGAAATATAAAATTTTTTTAAAGTCAATTCCTACATTTTAATCATAAATATATAAAATAAACCCGTGCAGCATTAATGTCCCAAGTTATCGTTATTGAACATTATTTTTATAATCATCGTTGCGGTATTTTATTTTTGTGGCATCACTAATTTGAGGAAAATCTTTCATTTCATTTATGAAAACAATGGGAGGAATTCTTTTCTCCCATATAAAACTAAAATTAATTAATTTAATTTAATTAATGAATTAATATTTGAAGGAAAAAAACTGTATTAACATGAAGTGTCATCCACTACAAGTTTAAAAAAATGTATTTGAACTTCAGTGGATGTATAGAAAATATTTTATTAACGATTGAAAATTTGAACAAGATATATAAATATATAGAGAGTGTGAGCTAATAGTAAGAATTAAAAAAAAAAAAACATTGACAGTGTTTAATCACACTTCAGAAAGTACTTTAAGACGGTCGTATTACGTACACTTAAGCAAAATATTATGCCCTAACTTAAACAGAATGTTCCATAAGTAGTTCATTTCATATAGCCACAAAAAAGTTCTTATGTTTAGATTACTATCAAGTACAATTTCTGCGGTGGCATTATACTGCAGTGAATAAATTAGAAAACTCCAATCAATTAATCAAGAAACAAGTACTGAATTTGTGTTTATTTTGTTGCGTTTCAAACGTAAAGAAATTAATTTCAAACATATAGGTAAATATAAATTGCACATACAGATTACAGAATCAACTATGTATAAAATACATTTAAGCAAAACTTTATTCTCAAATATGTATAAAAAAAAAAAAAAACATTGAAAGTATTTAATCACATTTCAGAAAATACTTTAAGACGGTCGTATTAAGTACACTTAAGCAAAATAGTATCCCCTAACTTAAATAGAATGTTCCATAAGTAGTTCATTTCATATAACCACAAAAAAGTTCTTATGTTTAGATCAATATCAAGTACAATTTCTGTGGTGGTATTATAGTGCAGTGAATAAATTAGAAATCTCCAATCAATTAATCAAGAAACAAGAGCTGAATTTGTGTTTATTTTGTTGTGTTTCAAACGTAAAGAAATTAATTTCAAATATATAGATAAATATAAATTGCACATACAGATTACAGCGTACACTATGTATAAAATACATTTAAGCAAAACTTTACTCTCAAATATATATAGAAAAACATTTAATCATATGTCAGAAAATACTTTAAGACGGTTTTCAGCTTAAAGTAAAACCTGAATATATATGTTATTGGGTCAACTAAATGTTAAGCACACTTAAGCAAAATATTATCCGCTAACTTAAATAGAATGTTCCATAAGTAGTTCATTTCACAAAGCCACAAAAAAGTTCTTATGTTTAGATCACTATCAAGTACAATTTCTGTGGTGGCATTATACTGCAGAGAATAAATTAGAAATCTCCAAACAATTAATCAAGGAACCAGAACTGAATATGAAAGGTTTTATTTTCTACAATTTTGGCATTATTCCAAGTTGCTCTTTTTCTTTAGAGTATTTCGTCGCGACTGTAAAGAAATTATTACTTTCTTTTCAGTATTTAATATGAAAAAAAAAATCACATCATCAACTTCAATAGCACATACTCATAATCGTTTTTTAGTATTCTTCTATACAAAATAATTTATTTTTGATGGATATTACATTTTTACAGAATAAAATATCTATTAGAAAAGCGTTTGACTTCGGCTTGTCTATCTGCCGTCTCTGTGTGCAGTTTCTCTGCCGTCTACACTGTGCCGTTTACCTTGCCGTTTTTCATTTGTCTGCCGTTTGCCGTCTATATGCCGTCTTTCTATACTCTAAATCTCGTAAATACACTCGGATTGCCACGAAATTGATTTACATTTTTCCGATTTACTATGGCACGTTCTCAAATTGAAAATGGGATGTGTAGCACTGTTAGGCGCGTTCGTAATTATATAAATACGTAGAACTTATAGTCATTGTTTGGTCCGTCCGTCTGTCTGTCTGTCTGCCTGTGCGTCCATCCCCATATAACAGCGCAAAAATAACTACCCAACGCAATGTTTTGAAGTTTAATATATATAATTGTTGCAGAATTTTTTCGAGTCATTTCAAATTTTATGAAAATTGAATCAAAAGTTATAAAGATATTAATAAAAATTTTCTCCATTCTATTAAATCCTATCACACGTAATCTATATAACAAAAGCGCAAGTCGTGTGACTGAGGAAATTATATACGGGCTAACCATTTCCTTTTTCATATGCCAAGTGACCATTTTTATTAAAAAAATATTTTTTTTCAAATAATATTGCATAAAAGTTACATTTTTAGAAAGATCGTTCAAAAAAATTGTTTGCTTGAGAGATGAGTTACATTAAAAAATTGATAGATTCTGAGATAACTTCAGCGGAAATTAGGTTAGCAGCTGAATATCTTAATCCACTAAAGTACATAAACACAAGAGATTTGTTCATCGTGAGTCATAGAAATATTAAACCATGGAGGTAATCATTCGCAAAGCAAAATCTTCATAGGGAATTTTGCAGCTCTGTCTGGTGTCGAACAAAGAATCGCTTCTGTAAACGTGGTATACGTAATAAGAAAAAAGGCATTCTCATTTCGCTCAGAATAGACGATATAATTCATTTCACTGAAATAATAACGATGATTTTTTTACATTGTAAAACTAGTTATAGCACGAAACAAAGGCACCTCATTTGTCACGTTTAACGTGCAATTTCCAACTTATTATAGTTCACTTACAGAAACGCACAAAATAATGCCATTGCATTATGGGCTGTGGGGTGAAGTCGTCTGCGATGTATCTTAATGACATTGCATGATTTCAAACATAATGAAATTGATATGAATTTGTCAGATGCACTGTAACAGGATATCTGCAAAAAATGGAGTACAAAGTCTTTTTCATTCATTTAAATGGTCACACAAAATAATTCAATAATATAATATGGTCTACATCTAAAAATAGTTTGCAGCGTATTTTAATGATGTTATACTATTTCAAACATAATGAAATCACAATACAGTACTGAGGTGCATTACAAGATTCTTAATTCTTACTATAGAAAATAGGGGCCTTAGCATTTATCGGTTATCTACAGGGACGCACAAAGCGATTCGGTATGGTCTATGAGCGATAATTGTTGGAAGTGCGTTTTTAACATTGGTTTGCGTTTTTAAGCTTAACTAAATTTTGCATATTGCATGGTGTGTGATCTATGCATCACATACAGGGTTACATAAAATAATTTGAAAGCATTGCTTTTTATGGGAGTGAATTGCCCAATGAGGATTTTAATCAAATTATACACACTGTTAAAAAATAAAATAAAAAATAAAAATGTAGATTTAACAGTACAATGTGCTGGCAATTCGAACGCCAGTGGTTTGTGGTGTTCATTTTACGCAACTGCTGCCATTTTTCAGCAGCACATTGTGTTCTTAATTTGACAGTAGTTTGTGCTGTTACTTTTAAGTAACAGCTGTTATAGCACATTGTGTGGTTAAATTTACAGTAGTTTGTACTGTTAAGTTTACGCAACTGCTGTTATGTTTAAAATAGGCTTACTGTATCCAATCTACTGATCTATAAAATACGGTTTCCTAGTTCAAGGCCAGAAAAACTAAAACTTGTTATTAAAAAAAGAGAACAAACTTTTCAAGTACATGCTGCATTTTACGTGTTGTTTAAAGTTTTACTTACTTTGATAAAGACAGAAACATAATTAGTTGCACCGCTTATCGCTTCAAATAAGCCACAGAGTTCACAGGTAGAAACAAGCGGGAAGAAATGGCGGTTACTTGTTACAGTTAACTTCCTTTCTGCTAACTAAAGAAAGCTACATCCAACTGTAATCGAGTGTGAGTGCGAAATGAACAGCAGTTTGTGTCGTAGAAATGTCATTTTTTTTTTTTTTTTTTTTTACAACGCATCTGCCAGCTTAACTATATTTTGTATACTAAAATATGTTTGTAGGATATAAATAAATTCATATACAGGACTGCGAAAAGAACTGGATATATTCCCATATATGGATGGTAATTTCTGAAAGTACGTTTTTAGTTGTGTCGTGTATTTTGTTTTTCTGAATTAAATTTTAGCTTAATATGAGGTTTGTTTAAAATCTGTAGATAATATACAGGGCTGTACAAAATTATTCGAGAAAATTACCATCTACTGTCGAAATTTACTAAACGTGAATTTTAGACTGTGATGTTCTTTTGTACATAAATTAAATTCTAACTCAGTATGTAGTATATATACAGATATATAGATTATGTTTAGGGATGGACAAAATAATTCGAGCATTTTTCCGTCCAAAGAGAGTAAATGCCGATATCTGGTTTTCACATGTGTCACACGTTTTCTAAATTGTTCACTTAGATTGAATAATTTACTTTTTTTTTAAATCTTTTTAAATGATGAAGTTCCGTTTCAGTATTCAGGAAGTATAGGAAAGATGCAGTGTTATTAATTAGCATTAAACATTAAAAGATGAGAAAAATTTTCCATTATACAAATAAATCATTATCACCATACATGTATTACCAGTCTATTTTCTACTTGATAAATTAATACTTAAATGATGTGAACTTCCGCATAGTTACAGAGAATATAGTTTTGAAACATTCTTTAAATTAAATTAAATTAATATTATCCATAAAAGTATGTCAGATATAAATAGCTTCAATTATTAATTTAATGTTCTGGAAATGTATCGTTACGTATTGGATTAAATATTATACTATTAATAAAAATAATATGTTCATACATTTAATAGTATAAATGATCTGAATAAACATGTTTACGCAGACAGTTTATGTGCCTTGGGAATTGTTTTGTCCCATTCAAGCATATTTTATACCCTTAAAACTTAAAAAAAGGACGACATATTGTGTACCCGAATCAATAAAAAAAACAGCCATGAATTCCAGAATAATCACTTGATTAGCACCCGTGTCTTTTTTACCCTTTATCCCAGAGTTCAGTAAATGTCGTGCCTGCATTTAAAAGTGAGAGCGGTAATTTGTTTGTGCTTTTTTTTATTGTTTTTACTGAAATTTATCATTGGCGTGCGGAATACACCACCCAAATTTCAAATTTTACATCGGAAATCATGTAAAATTAACCAAGCATATCTGTTTAAATTGCTATAATTGTTCCAAAAATACCAATAATTTGTCCGAGTGACTGCAATTTTTTTTAACTTCTTATTTTTTTCTAAAAATTAATTGTCAATCACATTTCTTAAATAGTATTTCCTTATATTATTTGAAACAAAATTACTGATTTTCTCAATTTGATGATTAGTACTTTTATACAATCACAAGATATTGCAATAAACATGATTAGTTTTAACAAGTTGGAAATTGCACGTTAAACGTGACAAATGAGGTGCCTTTGTTTCGTGCTATAACTAGTTTTACAATGTAAAAAATCATCGTTATTATTTCAGTGAAATTAATTATATTGTCGCTATGAACAAAATGAGGATGTCTTTTTTTTCTTATTACGTATGCCATGTTTACAGACACGAATTTTTTTTTCGACACCAGACAGAGCTGTAAATTCACCATGGAGATCTTGCTTTGCGAATGATTACCTCCATGGTTAATATTTCTATGAGTCACGATGAATGAATATTCTGTTTATTTACTGTAATGGATTGAGATATTTGGCTGCTAACGTAATCTCCACTGAAGTTATCCCAGAATCTATACATTTTTGAATGTATCTCATCTCTCAAGCAAACAATTTTTTTGAACGATATTTCTAAAAATGCAACTTTTACACAATTTTATTAAAAAAATTAATTTTGAATAAAAATATCCGCTGGGCATATGGAAAAAGATGTGGTTAGCACGTATTTGGCTTCCTCTGTCACATGACTTGAGCTTTTATCATATAGATTACTTATAAGATTTAATAGACTGAAGAAAACTTTTATTAATATCTTTTTAAATTTTGATTCGATTTTCATAAAATTTGAAATGACTCGACAAAATTCTGTCACGATTTTACATATATGAAATTTCAAACCATTCGGTTGGGTAGTTTTTGCGCTGTTATATGCGGACAGACGGACAGACAGACAGACGGACCAACTATTACGACGACTATAGGTGCTACGTATTTATATAATTACGAACGCACCTAAAATTTTATAAGTAGGATTACAGACGACGTGTTTATAAAGATTAAGGAATGCTTTCGCATAAACAATTGTTGATGACTATAATATACATGAAATAGGTTTTAGCACTGCTAATATTTTGTTAAATAAAAATAGATTTTAAATATTTATACAGCCCAATTGCATATTGAAATATTTATACATCCCAATTGCGTATTGTTTGATTTGCCGACAGCATAATAAATACATTTAAACAAGACTTTGTCATCAATTATTTATAAAATAAAAAACAACAAAGGTTAGCGAAATTAAAAAAAAAAAATTAAAAAACCTTCAGCTTAAATGAATTCTTCAATACATGTTATTGGATCAGTTACGTATTACGTACACATAAGCAAAGATCCATTGTGATTTGTTTTGTTTGCTAAAATCAAAGATAAATCGAATATTTAGTTAGTAATTCATTTTAAAAAAGCTACAAGAGCATCTTAAACTGAGATCAGAATCAATATACAGTGGTGAATAAATTAGAAACCTTTAATAAATTAATCAAGGAGCTAGAGCTAAATATGAAAAGGCTTTATTTTCTGCGATATTGGCATTTTTCCAAGTCGCTCTTTTCCTATATTTTTTCTTCAGGCCTACAAAGAACTTATTTCTTTTTTTTTTGTCTGTTTAATATGAAAATAAAAATTACATTGCCAATTTTAATAGAACATATATCATCGTCATCAACAACAACAACAACAACCGTTTTCAATCCACTGTTGGTTGTAGGTCTCCCCCAGATTTTCCCCATTGTTTTCTGTCTAGTGCTTTAGTCATACAATTAACACAGGCCACTTTTCTGATTTCGTCACTCCATATATATATATATATATATATATATATATATATATATATATATATATATATATATATCTTTTTTTATGTAGATTTATACAAAGTAGGGGTTAAAGAAGGGGAGGGGGTACATATTAACAACTTTTTCATCTAATTACCTACCAATAAAAATCTTTTATAGATTGAGAATAGTTAGTAGGATTAATGTCAACTATGGACAATTTTTAAAAGATTTTTTTATGTTAATTTGATGAAGTAGTCGTTGTTGACATGTGCCCTGTTGCTAATTTGTTTCCCTATTTTTTTTTTTTTTTTTTTTATGACAAATGTTACATTTTTAATGTTCACAAGAAATATTTAACAAGATATAAGAAAAGATAAAAATATTATAATTAGAAAAATACAAATAATTTTTTATTACTATATATATTACTATATATGTTGTAAATTCATTTTTGCCTTTATAAACTAATATTTCAATATTGTTAAACTCCCTATAGTTACAGAAAAAATGAAATTATCATTGAACTTAAATGAAATTTATATTTAATTATAAAGCGGCATCACAGACAATTTCTTAAAGTACTACAACAATTAAAGAACTTGTTATGCGTAGGTCATACAGAAAATAAGAACTTTTTCGAATTGCGCCGCACTTACAAGGAAGGTCTCCTTAAGCATATACTCAGAAAATTCTGAAAAACAGAATATTCTTCTCATGAGGATATATACGTTTATAAAAAAATTTGCTGCGGAATCTCGATATAACGTCCGTAAAAAATGATGAAAATTTCGTGTTTTGGCGATTTATCGCTGGGTTGGCGACACAATGAAATTTTTAAAATGCGCATTCACGTTAAATACCATTTAAGGAAAAACGTTTTCGTCTCTTTGTACTGAACTAGGTTAAGTAAGTTTAACTAAAACGTACACTTTTATAATTATGGTTATAGCCATGTACATTTAAAGAGAATTAACGATCGTATTTTACGGTTTAGAGCAAAATTTAAACTGATTAAAAATGCTTCTAACTAAAAATTAATTGTCCGATTCTGAGCACTGTCAATTTGACTTCGATATTGTTAGTGCCGGAGACAACAAGAGCAATGTCTTGTTGTCATGGAAGCAATGATTTCTTCAATATCGAAATGTATAATGAGAGGCTTCTTAATCCGACATTTAATGTTAAAATACTCTTAAAACTTATTTATCCAGCGAAACCGTGTAAAATTAAATAACTTTATCAATACTTAATTTGTATTTATATTAAGTAAGCTTATAGAAAAAATAATAAACTATTTAATCGTTGAATTTTAAATTCATAAAGTACTATGCATTTTAACACCCATCTAACCAGGCATTTTCAAATCCATTAAAGTCGCTTGCATTTGGCAAAGAAAAAGTTTTGCTCGCCAATTCGCGTCTTTTTGCGCCAAATACTACAAAGTATTTTTTTTTTTTTTTTACAGATTTTTTACTGGGATTCCACAGATAAACTTGGCTGATCCTTTATTACGTACATGAGTAGTCCCATTAGCACTTTTTTCAAAAATTCTGAGTATGTGCTTTAAGGAGACATTCCTTGTTAGTTCCCTTGAAAGACCACGCGTTTAGTGTCCGACTAACTCCACACTTAGAAACCACATTCGTGACAACAGATGTCGCGCCGTTCTGATGTTAATAGGGTTGTATAGGATTTTAATAGGCATCCTGTATAGAAAAACTGTGTATATATTAAACTGGGAACGTAATACAAATTACATTTAAATAGAACTTTGTCTTCAATTATCTATAACCTCTTGAGTCCTGGGTACCCCAATGGGTACCTAGATTCTTTTGCTCATAAAAACTTAAATGATTGCTATTTTTACATTTTAACTTCACTTGTATAAAGTTGAATGCTTTTGCTTTAAAATGAAACCAATAAATGACAGCATCGATGTCGATTTCCTTATAAAATAAATGTTATTTTAAACCGAGTTTGCAAAAAGCTTTCGAAATAGTGCATCCAAGAAAGTAGGTAATTTTCACAATTCTTTAACTTAAAAACTTTATAATTAAAAAAAAAAATTAAGAATTTGCAGATTATTCACTTATTTAATGCTGTTATTTTTTTTATTGTGCAATTTTACGTTATTCATAATTAAATTGATATTTTGGGGGGACTTATAATTTTATGTTCATATTTGTGAACCTAAATTACAAGTCCTCTAAAACAATAGATGTCAAAAAAATATATTTTTTTCATCTATGATGTCATTTTGTTTGTTTAAAAGCAAAGAATGAGTATTTGTACTATTATTTTAACTTCGGGTCTTAAGAGGATAATTTGATAAAGAAATAAAACATAAAAAAAAAACCTTGAAATATTAAAAAAAAAAAAAAAAAAAAAAAAAAAAAAAAACTTTATGTTAAAGCAAATCTTGAATACATGTTATTGGGTCAACTACATATTAAGTGCACTTAAGCAAAAGTTTAATCTAAATTTTTTTTGTATTCGTTTATTTATTTATTTATTTTTTGCTAGAAAAAAAACATAAGTTGAATACTTCATAAGTTGTTCAAATTATAAAGCAAAGCCACAAAAACTTCTTAAATTTAGATCACTATCAAGTATCATTTCTGTGGCTGCATTATACTGCAGCGAATAAATTAGAAAACTTCAATCAATTAATCAAAAAGCTCGAGCTGAATATGAAAAGGCTTTATTTCCAACCATTTTGGCATTATTCCAAGTTGCTCTTCTCCTAAGAGTGTTTCATCGCGACTGCTAAGAACTTACTTAATATGAAAAAAGTGCATCATCAATTTCAATGGCGCATAATTATGTTCTTTTTTTTGGGGGGGGGGGGATTCTACACAAAATAATCTGTTCTTGATGAATGTTATACTTTTACAGAATAAATATCCATTTTTTGCTGTCGTGAAATATTAGAACATGCGGTAAACGGGGATCAAAGATATGGTTTTCAACAAGAAAGTTGGTATAAAAATTTATTTTTAATAAAATGGCCAGACCTTTAACAGTGGGAACACAATCTTAGTACAATTTAAATGAAATTTTAATAAGACTCATTTGAAACATATAGAATATCATTAGTTTTAATTTAAAATATTTTTATTCAGGAAACATTGAATTAAACATTTGTTGATTTTATTTCTTTTTATTACGGTCTAGTAATTAAAAAATAGTTAATACATACTACGCCATTATCAATGATTTGGAACAAAATAAATTTTATTTAAAATTAGAAATTTAAAAAAATACCTTAATCGATGTGATATGAAAGGTTTTATAAGAAATTTATAAGATCTTAAAGCAGTATATTTCTAATAGTGATTAAATTGTAAATTTATAATGATTCAGCATGGAAACAAGATGTTTTATAAAGGATCGAAATGTAAAAATACATAATTAACCAAAATATATAATAATATTTATTTTACTGAAAAGGTGCAAATATACAAAAAGGTTTTTAAACATAATAAAAAAAAGAAATTTAGGTTAAAGCAAATCTTGAATACATGTTATTGGGTCAACTACATATTAAGTACACTTAAGCACAAGTTTAATCTATTTATAATAGTTAATATTATAGTTAAATTTCAAAATTGCCAGAGATATTTAGTGAACTATACCAGATCCTGCTGTTAAAAGATGTTTAATAAACCGAGCGCTTTGAAATGCTTCGAACAGTCATCATTTTTTTAACATCTTTTGACGGGTTTGTGCGTTTAAAAACCTTATGTATATTTGTACATTTTTAGTAAAATAAATATTATTATATATTTCATTTAAATTTCAAGGTGAACATGACGTTTTTAAAACTATAGTTTATATTATATAATTAACCAATAAAGTGTGATTCTAAAAACCTGTAAAAATGCGATGTGAATACAAAACGATTAATAAACTTGCATGTCACATTTATTTTGGCTTGATTTATTTCAACTTACATTTACTAATAAAACGCATTGTACAAATTATATTTGTATAAATGTGTAGTGAAATAAATGATACGATATTTTTAAGAATCTTATATTTATTTCAAATTCTGTAAGAAAACCTCATATGAGGTTTACAAGCAATGAAACAATATTAGTAACAGTCATTAAAATGCCTTTTGCCATAATTTAAACATTGGACACATTACATTAAAAAGATCATCAGTATGGAATACTTTTTAAATCCCTCAGTGAAATTTGGACAATAAATTGTTCTTTCACTTTTCCTACGGTTACGTGTGCGTACTGTCAGCGACTATTATTGACTCATTGTCACTGATCAATGTAAAATTTTATTTTATCATTCGAATTCTCTTTATCTAAAGTATTTATTCGCAAAATGTGGTTATGTTAGGCCAAATTGTTTCCAAACTATATACCGAAAAGAAAAATAAAGGTTTCTTAATTTTGTAAAATATAACTACTACAAACGAAAACTACTCGTTGGAGGCCACCGTAATACTTACCCATCATGGATATGCATAATATAAAATATTAAAACAAAAAATGTGTAAGCTACTTATAAAATGCATTGCAATAAGAATAAAAAAGTGGCTGGATGACGTCATAAACTTTAAAGGCTCGATTACTGAATTGCTTAAAAGAAACATCCTTATAACTCCAAAAACAATCATCCTATTAACTAGCGGTTTATTGAATCTGATTAAGCGTCTCATTTCCAATTAAAATATATCTTTGAATTGAAATTTAGTTGAAATACAGAGTCATGAAAAATCGAAGAGTGGGGAAAAATAGGATTACAAATATCTCGGCAGCTAATTATCCGATCGACTTCATGCTTGATGCAAAATGTGTGTTTTTGTTATTGTCTTTTATATTCACTCCTTAAAATAAACAATTTCAAAAATTTTTATATACCTTTTATCAGAACGAATATGTCGAGAGTCCGGATAATCGAGGTTACTGAAACTCAGTAAGATTCATCCCATTGTTACATACTAAGCACAAACCAAATTTCAAGTCTCTATCTCATGTTTTTCGGGAGATAGAGTGTTTACAGACGCATAGACATACAGACGTAAAGACACCAACGGACGGCATTTTTTTTCTAAAAGTATGTTTTTCGGAATTTCCAGCGTCTGAAACGTGTAAATCCGTCATTTTTTTTTTCGAATTTCAAAACGATTACAAGACTTACCCTATACTACGTACCATGGGTAAGTAATAAATAATAACCTCTTCAGACTTATCGCGATTCCGTAAAACGTTCTTTATCGTTAGAAATCCTAAAAAATAATATATTTGACAGACTGAAACGTCATTTATACAGGGTGTTTCACAAAGGACCCCTAACTTTAAAAATCAATAACCCAGAAACGGTGATAGATAGAAACATGAAACCAGTGGTATGTTTATTAAAAAAA
The DNA here is from genome assembly GCA_963931845.1 of Maratus michaelseni. Lineage (NCBI taxonomy): Eukaryota > Metazoa > Arthropoda > Arachnida > Araneae > Salticidae > Maratus > Maratus michaelseni. The sequence continues at coordinate 325,375,782 of OZ007589.1, forward strand.
TCGTAAGAATCTTATACATAAATCTCAAAATTTAGTTAAAAATAGCACCGATAGATGGCGCTGAGAGCGTTAAGAATCCTTCTAAAGCGAGTTCAGAAGCATAGAAAGAGTAGCCGTCCAAGATTTCGCCATTGAAATCTGATTGGCGAGCTCGAAGAGGCTATTTGTCAAGCTTGTGTGTCGATTTCCGGTGACACACTACAGAGAGTCACTGACAATTTCATTCTGCGTTTGCGACATGTCTGTTGTGTAAAAGGTGCACATATTGAATCAATTTTTATGCGATGCGCCTATATATCGCAGCGCCATCTATCGGCGCTATTTTTAACTAAATTTTGAGATTTATGTATAAGATTATTACGATTTTTTTAATAAACATGCCACTGGTTTCATGTTTCTATCTATCACCGTTTCCGGGTTATTGATTTTTAAAGTTAGGGGTCCTTTGTGAAACACCCTGTAAAAACAAAGTTGCTTTTGTTGCCACTTATTTTTGAATAAACATTTCCGAGTAGTTTTTATAGTGTAATTATCAGTTTCCTCAAACTAGAATATAGGTTTTTTGGATGCTATCATTTCTCATGTAAAGATTTTGATGTTCAACAAACACTTTTTACAGACAAACATGGTAAATTAACAGAATTAACATTGAAATTAATATAATTATTTGTTTACTCTTGCATGTATAAATTCAGTTACACGGCTAAAAATTAATAGCATCTTAAAAACTGATATTCCAGTTTGAGAAAAATGATTAATACACTATAAAAAGTACTCGAAAACGTTTTCGAAAATTAGTGGCAGCAATAGAAACTTTGTTTTTATAATGATACTTTAAATCTCGAAAATTTAATCGTTTCTGGTGTTTTCTAAAGTTAAAGAACGCTTTTTCGAATCATGGGTAACTCGGAAGAAATTATTGTCTGTTTTCATACCTGGTTATATAAATTTTTTATGGATTAAGAAAGATTTATATATATATATATATATTTTTTTTTCTGCAGTGTAGGTATTCAAACACATTATGTGTAATTAGCGGCATTACATATAAAATAATTTTGTAATTTTATAATTTAAAATTTTAATAATTTAATAATTTAATTATAAAATTATATTATGGTATTAAAAATTATAAAATTATAAAATTATAATTTTAATAATTTAATAATTTAATGATTTTATTATTTTATATTTTTCAGGCATTGGTTTTAGTGAATTAGTGGTCGTAATTGGACTTATCACTTGATGAATAGTAGCTCGATGTTATGAAATCACATTAGCTTTTTCCACGACATATGTTATTTTGTATCATCCTTCAAAGTTTCAGTAACTTCGATGTTGGTATTTGATATTCGTAGAGAAAAACTTCCTATGTCTAAATCCCTTTCCTCTTGCAATATAAAAATTGTCACGTTATTGTTTTATTTAGCTTTATTTATTTCCAAACCGCATAATTGATTCATTAATTAAACACCGCTAAAAAAATTGCTTATTTAATCTGGAATCTTTAAAAAAAAAAGGAAAAAATATATAATTTCTCTTTGAATTAAAAAAATAATAATAATTTTTAAATTAAACTTAAATGCGAGAAATTTTCATTTGAAGCAATAGAAAACAACGTACGTAAATATTTTCGGGTATAATTTAGATCTAACAATTATAAATATTGTATTGCTATTTTACAGATTTAAACGTGAAGAAAATGAATGTAAGAAGTTTAATTTTATATATAACTATAATGTAGTAGTATTAGTTTATTAAAAATATTATATTAAATTAAATCATCGCAAACAAAATATTTATGAAATCAAAACACCAAAAAGTGCGCATAATTTTGAATAAAAATTAATTTATTATTGTGATTTTTTCTAAATAAGTGGCTTTTTTTTTTTTGGTTATCACTTTTTAGCAAAACTAAGTTTTAGACTACTCCTAATTTAAAGCAAAACCCAAATATATCATTAAAAGACGAAGAAGTGTCATAACTATCTGCAATGAATTTCTTCGAAAGTCTGGAATTAAGATTCATTTGCAAGTCAGTACATCATTTATCATCAACAGAAGTTTAAAAGAAAATCTAGACATTTTCTTAATTAAATCCAGAAAAGAAGAATTTATGTTCTTTTCTAAAAGTTTATTTCCAAAATGTCTGCATCTAAATTCAGAACAATCCATTAAATCGCATTAAACCGCCTGTTTTGTATTATATTTTCCCAGTTTATACCTAAATAAAAACCTGTGACAGATAAGCTCTGGATAAATGAAGATTATCAGAAAATGTAATGTTTTTAACGTATTATGTGAAATTTAAATTTCGAGAGCTTTCCCTTTAAAAGCAAATAGAAAATTTACATTAATTTTTTTTAATTAATTGTAGCGTAATATAAAACTCTTGTGCCAATTTGAATTAAAAATGATTCTACAGTTTATTGTAATGTAATATATAGAAATGTTAAAGAAATAGTAATAAATTTAGTTATTAAAAATTAAATGCTTTTGGAATGGAAACAGGAAAAATTAGAAACACTTCTAAATTAAAAAAAAATTGTATTTTAAATTTAAATAGAATAGGTTTTTTTTATGTAATATTTTAGGAAAAATAATATTTAGAATAACGACAGATTAATCATTAAGGAAGCAAAAGCACAATATATCATAAAACAAAAAAAAAATACCATAAAATAAAACCGAGTTCAAGTAATAGCTTATTTTTACACTCTTTTATACAACTTAAGGATCATTTCACAGTATTCATGTTTTACGTACGGGACATTTCACAGCAAAATTTTGAGAGATTTGTACTTTTTTCAGTATCAAAATATAAATGAGAAAGTTTTCAATTATTTTTAATGCATTATATACCACTTCAAGTAGATTCCTTTGTCATTTCTTTTTGCTTGAGCCAATACATATATATTTTTTAATTAATAAATTTGTGTTACGTACGGGACATCACAAAAAATTGTTTTAAAAGTACCTCTAACAATTTGGATTTTGCTCTGAATTTATTACATATTTTCAGAAATAAATTTAATGAGTAGAAGCAGAAATATACATTTTATTAATTAACTTTTAAATTATTTTTTAAAATTGCGGCATTAATTAATAAAAGCTAATTATTTCTGTTACGTACGGGACAAGAACAGTGCTATAAGGAATTGTGAATTAAAATGTATACAAATGTTAATTTAATGAATTTACTTGCTTTATTAATGTATTCAAACTTATGTTTAATTATAAAAGTAAAAATAAATAATGATTTCTTAAATATTTTAATTGCTATTATAGCATAGCTCATTTGAAAAAATTATAAACACTTAAAAATAAAATACATGTTTTATACAAGTCTCAGAACATCCATAATGTCTTAATTTTTTTTTTCACTTCTTCCATTGGTAACGAAATATGCCCCCGGCTATTAATTTGACTTGGTGATTTTTCAAGCTTAGCCAAAATATATATTTTTTTAATTTAGTATTTTATCCTTTTCTGAGATGTGTGGCCAGGAAAACTTGTTTTTGCCTAAAGGTTTCATAAAGGATAGATATATATTTATCATCTATGTCCTCCACAACTCCTGGCCACCAATAATCATCATACATGACCAATAATCATCATACATGACCGATACCCAGTCTGATTTTTTCAGTAACTCAGTACATGCATCTGATCCAGTTTCTTTATCTTGTACAGGGGATAAAAACTGTATCTTTTATAAGGATCCTTTTTATCAGAAAAGAAAGAATGCTTCCAAAGGCCCAGAATGTCCGAGCCTATTTAATGGGCAAAATACATGCTATGTATCCGTGATATTGAAGTGAAGTAGCGCCATACCATTGTTCAATTAATGCAAACTTAGTTATGCATCTTTGAATGTCCACTTCACTTATGTGTTTAACATTTATATGGGGTGCCTCTTTTTTCCGCTGTTTTAGAAAACTCCATTGCTGTATTTATTACGTACTGCTTGCTCAATATACCAAACCAAACATTTCTCTTAACGTCTTAACTACAGCTCCTAAACCATCCACTGCACCTTTTCCGTGTGCAGTTCCGAAAAAGTGCCAGTTTGCACTAACCCCATGTTAATGCATGTGAAGCATTAAACTTTGCATATTGTATCGATTCTTAAACTGGGCACCACATCCATCAGACCAGAAATGGATGTGATTAAATGCCACTGTTTCTTTCAAATCTTTATTTATTGCAGAATTGAATGCAAATACTGCATGTTTTGAATGATTAAGGTCGTCAGAAACAACAACGTAGTTATATTATGCTCTAGTTCGAGAGTTTCATTGTTTCTATAATATGCAATACAGGTAAATAATGTTACTTGGATTGAGTACCAGTGAGCTGCCATAATTTCCCCTTGCTGTTTTAGTGTAAAATTTTCCGCAAAGTCTTTCATGAATAATTATATGCCCATCTTTAGGTTTTCTTTGAGGTATTTAAACTCTGCGAGTTGTTTTTGTGCAGTATAAGCATGCTTTCTCTGTTGATCTAACTCTTCTTTATTCATAGTTGACTTTTTCTTTTCCCTGTATCTCTAATTCTTTTCCCTGTATCTCTAATTCTTTCCCTTTCTTTGACTTTATCAGCTATCCAGGTGTCTTTATCATTTTTCTCTTTTCAGCCGATGTTTTCTCACTCATTCTGTAGAAGTAGGAGCCATAGTGCTTCTTCTCAAATTAGGATTTCTTATTAAATTTTTAGTTAACTATTATGTTTAAAATAAAAAATGACTCAAAATGTATTTAAAATGCTATATTGCACAATAAATGATCAGTTTTATCTTTGCTTTTTGAAGAAAATCAACTGATTACTTAAGATGATGTTTCAACATTTCAAGCATGCTATGATTTAACTAACGGTACAGCTATAATTGACCACATGTGTTTACTAAGACTCCCTTATCATAGATCAGACTTGACAATCCGGAGAAAGTCTATGGGAGAAAATGTCCGTGGTAATTGCCAACTTATTAATTGACTTTCTCCGGAAAGTATCACCGCCTGGTAGATACTACCGATACTAGTTCATAAGCAAATGCATAGAATAAATGGAGCTGTGAAAAAATTTCGTGTTATTTCGTGTCGTAAATCCTATTAATGACGATTGATGGCGCTTAGCAGGACAATCATGCGGTCAAAGGAAACTTGCTGATTGTGAGGTCTGATACTATGATAAGGTCGTCTTGGTGTTTACTTGTACATTTTTTGTAGATAGTGCTGTCATCTGTGAAGGAAAATCATAAACATAGTCTAAAAATTTAGTTTTTGTTAAGTTTTAAACCAAAATTTGGCATTTTGTCCCATACGTAACAGATTTGTCCCGTACGTAACACATTTTTATTTATCATGCCCAACTTCTAATTGAAACGATATAATATTTTAATTTAATAATTTAGGAAGCTAGTTTACTGGTTGAAGAGAAAACAGAAAACTGTTCAGTTGTCATCCGTATTATTAGCTAAAAAATTAAAAATAAGCTGAAAATTGTTTCGTACGGGACAAAAAGGAAGAAATCATTAAAAGTTAATGATAAAATATTTTGTTAACTTGTTTCTTTTTATTTCATATAATGCTACTATTAAAAATGTTTAATGAAACATAAGAACTTTGAAATAAAATAAAATATTTTTTGAGTTACAGTTAAAAATATAATGTCCCGTACGTAACAAATTTTTCTATATGGCTGCAAAAAAATGCTCTAATTTTTATTTGGTTTAAATTTTTTTTTGGATAAATTTTAATAGAAGAGATTTAAAGCTTTAAAATGATGTGTTACACTTAACTTTTTATAAAAAAAAATTTTCAAACTTGTGAAGCCAAATACTGTGGAATGACCCTTAAATGGTTCATGCATGTAAAGATGAAATTTTGTAACCGATTTTTCGCAGACTTCCTAATATGTTAGAACTGTAAAAATCATGTACACATGTGTGTTTCCGGTGGCAATGCATTTTAATATTATTATTAGAACTTAATTATAAATTAATAAATTAATTTTGAAATATGCTTTCGTTAGCCGGGCGCAGGTGATAAATTGTCAAATACTCTGTATGTAATTATGTACAAAAGTTCACACACGAAAAATTACGCATTAAAGTATAGATTTTATTTCTGATATTTCGAAAATAATTTGATGAAAGTTAAAATAAAATAATTTACATAAAGTCACAGTTGCGAAAAATTAACTTTGGCCATTATACTTTTGTTTACAATTCAATGGAAAAATATTTACGTTTTCGTATTACAAGACTTATGACTTCGCTGATATAAAGCAATTTTGGATCAGACACAATAGTTGCCATAATAATGTTTACCTTCAACTCTAAAGGAAGGTTCTCAATCTGCATTTGGAATGCGATTGAATAAATATAATTTTCTTGTAAAATCAGAGAATACTTCCTAATGAACTGGAAAAATATTTTACCACAGTAAAACTTAGTTGGAAAAACTTAAAGAAACAACTATAAAAAGGCGCTTCATGAAAATCATATTAAGTTAATTTCAGTGAAAGGTTGTAAGTTTATATCTTAAAGTCAACTTTATCATGCACTCACATGCATCTTCGCTATGCAGAAATGTGTAAATTATTGGGTTTAATCTTTCGTTACGTGTGAGAAGAAGAGGGAGGTGTTTAATAAAAAAAATAATTTCAAGGATTGTATTAGTAGCCAAATAAACCTTTCAATTATGGAAAGTGCAACATGTCGCTGAGAATGCATTTGATGGTTTGTTAGAAATGGAATATAATTTTGAGAATGCAAGTAGGACGGACATTGCTAAAGATATGTAAGAAGCTAAAAGTAGTTAAAAGCGTCGTATAAAAAAACTGAGAACTCTTTAGAAACACTAGTGATGAATGTAGAGAACTGGGTAAATTTCGAATATCGGCCACAATACACTCTCAAAATTGTTATTTGGAAAGAATAGCTAGTTGAAAGACAGCTTCCCGCATCCCTGATTGAAAGAAAGATTTCTGAAGTTTCAGAAACTCAACTATCTAGATATACTTTGAATGACAGGATGCATAAAAGGAAATTGCATGCAAAGAAACTAAAGTTTGTGCCCCTTTAACTGAGATGTAAAAAGCCCCCGATTGCAGTGGTACTGAGATAATCCCAATTGGAGTACCAAGGACTTAAAGGCAGTAATTTTAATTGTTGGATCTCGTTTTTGTTTGTAGATTGATTGCAGACGTGGTACAAACTGGAGGAAGCAAAATACATTAAATGAGACTGAAAATGTCCTTAAAAGACATCGACTCATAGTAAAGGAATCGTGGTATGGGCGGGCATAATTTTGAATGGCCGCATACACATTTGTATAGATGCAACTATGAATGCTGAATTAGAAAGGATTTTTTATCCTTATATTTAGTTGTTTAACGGTGGAATCGTTATTAACTTACTCCTAATGGATTAAATTCCCCCCCCCCCCCAGTACACTGCACAAGTAACCGATTAGTGCACGGCACAAGTAACCGATGAGTGCACTCCACAAGTAACCGATTACTGCACTGAACATGTAACCGATTAGTGCACTGCACAAGTAACCGATTAGTGCACTGCACAAGTAATCGATCAGTGCACTGAACAAGTAACCGATTAGTGAGGGGGAAGGAATTCAGCGGATGGAGTGACCTAAGACTCCTATAATAGAAGCTGACGCATGTCCATTTTGTTTCGCATTATTGGTACCGAGTTCATCCTCAATCTACCGCAGCCGGTGTTGGGGTTTCCTAAGACTCGGTTCTGATTAGCTTGGTTTTTCGACTGGGCTGCAATTCGGGTACCAAATCTGCGAGGATGCGTCAGCCTCTATTATAGGAGCTCTAGAGTGGCCCACATATCAAACGTATTTAAATCCGATTGACAGGTGTGGGCCGTACTAGGATCACGGGTATCCCCCACATAGCACTCTTCAGGAGATTCAAGGGGCAAATCATCGCGAATACTCTTTTTTGATACAGGAACTCCCGGATAATATAATGCACAGCATGTAAAATCGTTGTAAAACATGTATTTCTCTCAAAATGACCACACACCTTATTAATTTTTACTTTATTTTATCTATGTTTCAAAAAGGTATTGGATCCGTGAAAAATTTCGAAGGATTTAGACATTTCAGGAAGTCACAACCATGCTTTGACTGCTTTTAGGAAATGTCTGTCCGTGAGTCTGCATGCCACTCTGTGTGTCTGTATGTGTCAGAAATTTTGTGGGTACTCTATCTGAAGAACTAATGCGCGGAATCGTATGAAACTTCAAATTCAGTTAGAGCTTAATATAAATTGGTGCCGATTAGGCTTGGATGTATTTCGCTCACTAAGGGATAATGTTTTTCACGATTTCCGCAATAGCTGTATCTCAAGAACTAATGCACCAAATTTCATTAAGGTTATATTCTGTTAGATTTTAAAATAAATAGATAATGATTAGGTTTGGGTGTATACCGCACAAAAGATTGCGCTGCTGTGCCTTTGTTTATGATTTCCGTTATAGTTATATTTCAAGCACGAAATTTCATAAAACTTCATATTCTGGTAGTTCTTTACATAAATAGATGCTAATTCAATTTTGACTTTGATCACTCAACAGGGTCGGCTGCTATTCTATGCTTGGAGAAAGATTCCTAATCGAGTCCACAATCAATGTTTATACAATTTAGCGAGCATCGTTAGCAGTATTATTATTTCCTTCTTATATCTCTCATACAATTTTAACAGCATTGTTGACAAAACCGCTCATTTTTTAAACGATAGATGTAAAAAGAAACTGTGAAGGAGACGAACTTTCAGGAACAAAAATTATATTGATTCGGATAAAGGATATTTTATTTATTTATTTTAAAAGATGCAGGGAGAAAATGTAGAACAGATTATTTATGAACAAGGAAATTTCTTGTAATTTCCTGTACTATTTAAATCATTTAATTGGTTTAATTTATGTAGAAGTGTAACGCAGAAAAAACCCTTACCAGAAAAAATGGACATCCCGGCGAAACGCGAAACGCATCACGTGACCTAGAAAAAACTTTTTATTAGTTACGCGTGAGCTTGGCCGAAGTAAGTTCGGTTTTTGAAGAGCGGTGATGTAAATAGCAAAATTGTTATGTCGTGTTTTTTTTTGTTCTACAAGAATGTAAAAGTGAAGTCTCAGTCTTATATATATTTAAATGTGTATAATGTGCCGTTTTTGTGATGTGTATTTGTGTACAGAAGAAATAAATATATGAAAATGCCAGCAAAGTATTGTTTCTGGTGTTATAAAAGAAATATTCTTTCCGCCCCGAGATGAAATATGTATGAGTCTTCGACAGTATTGACACAATGTGGGGCCCGCGTAACTGATCAAAAATATTTTTCTAGATCACGTGATGTGTTGCGTGTTGGGCCGGGAAAGTCTATTTTTTCTGGAAGGGGCTTTCTGCGTTACAGAAGGAAGTTATGTTATTGCTACAACATACTAGTTTCTAAGCATCTTTAACATGATTTTTAAAATGTTGTAACACAAACTCTTTCCTCAACAACTTTATATCACATTTCCTACGTTGTTATTTAAATTTATTTTTTGGAGAAATAGGATATTCTGTATTTAGAAGATTTGTTAGGCATGGCAAAATGATGGCCTTGTTGATGTTTCATGTTCTTTGCGGAAAACTAGTTGTAGTAACACCAGCTTTGTGTTTGTTACATTAATCTTTCACGCCAGACTGATAAAATATTTGAATTCTATAAAATAAAATGCACATTTTAAAATTACTGAATACAAAATCGATGACCAATCTGGTAAACATGTCACTTGTTTTATGTTTATTCTTATAATAGTGAAGAATGTATTGAATTTTAAAGTTAGAGATTTCTTTATGAAGTGATATAACGACTGGTGTATAACGATAATTAATTTAAAAAGTAATCATAATGAAAAAAAGAAAGGTTTTTACAAATTTTGTTGCATTAAAAAAATTCTAAGCAGAATTATAAGGTTTTTATTTACTCATGTATATTTGGTATATAATTCGAATTACAAATAAATATGCCATTATGTGTATTTAAGAATTATTTTTCAATATTAAAATAAGAGCGTATTTTTTCTGAGCATCATATCTCTATTTTTAAATCGTGTTTTTCTTGAAAAATAAACAAGGCATAGATTTTCTAAAAGCATAAAAAATTCGAAAATGAATAAAGCTAAATTGAAGAAAACAAAATGTGAATATTAAATGAATACTAGTTTAAACTTGCTACATTACTTTTTTTGTTTTTCAGATTTTATGTGATATATTTTTTAATACAGATTTAAACGAAGATTTTATGCATGTTTCCTTTTCCTTCAATTATTTTGAAGTCTATAAATTTCCCAGAGGTTCAAAATAATCCATTTAAGAAGAAAATGCATTTTAAATTTAAAAATAGACGATCGCTTTAATTTGAATACTAAATGGGTTTTTATTCCATGAAAAATGCGATATAAAAAGTACGTTTTTTTTTTTTTTTTTTTTTTTTTTTTGCTATAAGAACCCGTTTGGGAATAGTTTAATAAATAATTTTTCACAGCTTTCTCTTCGAAATTATTTATCAGAATTAATTGCGCAATGTAATTGAAAAATAAACAACAATTAACCCAATAACCGTTATAACTATATGGTAGAGTTCTTCATTTTTTTGGCAGAAAGTTGGTTGCAACCACAAATTTTGAAAGATAATATTTGCTTTATTTAATCTCAACGTTTCTATCCTTAAATAAGGCAATTTTTCAAATTATAAAATAGTGGTAGCTTGGTGGTTAATTTAAGCATGTGCATTTATTTTGACCGTTTCGTTAACGTGTAAACAGTGGGTAATGGGTTAAGCTGGTTTTGCTTGCATTAAGGACATATAAGCAAAAGTAACGTTAGAAACGTAAATAAGTTATATAAGATTTCAAAACAGAAATATTCTTATAAAGGATATAAGCTCTTAATCATATTTTCTCCAATTATACACATACCTATTACATTTACCATATCCTAAATTTTTTCAAATTATCAATATAATCGTCTTTCATGTAAAAAAGGTGCGCCAAATTTACTTGATACATTTTAATATGCATACATTCAAGTAACTGGAGTACAAAAATGTGGTTAAATGAAAATTATTATCATAATCGAAAGCTTTGTCTAAGCAAATCCAAAAATTTCATTTAAAATATTACCTATAGATTGTGATAAACCTTCAAAGCTTCCAGAAAAGCATAAATATTCAGGATAGGAAGTTAAAGATAATTTATTTTGTAAAATGTACTACCGTATTTCAATGTGTGTGCCTTTTGTAGTTTGAAACCTATCCAAACGGTAATTAAGGGGGTAGGATACCTTTGAACACGTCGAAAAAGCAAAAAATATGACTGTGTTCCAAGCTTCAAGACTTGTGTAATAAGTCAAAAATAAAGGTCAAATTTCATTTAAATATAAAGCTCATAATTAAGTTTATATTTAAAAAAATATGTATACTTGTAAATTCATAAATAAATATTGAAATGATAAGTTAAAAATATATATATGATAATAAGAGGAAAAAAAAACATAACACGTCTTGCGCGCTTGATAAAATCTGAAAATATGCTTATAAAGAGGAAATTTTGGTGGAAATAAATACACAATAGTGCTACCTTTATCATAAAGCCAGAATATTTGTTAAAAAATAAAGACTAAATTAAAAAATTAACTTAATAATTTAACAAATTAAAAAAAAAAAAAAAAAAAAAAAAAAAAAAAAAAAAAAAAAAAAAAAAAAAAAAAAACTCATTTTTTTTTCTGGTTTTAAGTTCTAGATAATACAGAAATGAATATGTGGTGAAAATTTCTTTTGATTGTAATGTATAGTTTTTTAGTAACACTGCGTGCAAGACGTGTTATGTTTTTTTTTCTCTTATTATCATACATACTTTTAAACTTATCATTTGAATATTTATTTACGCATTTATAAGTATATGCATATATTTAATATAAATTTAAATATCATCTTTATATTTAAATGAAGTTTGATTTTTATTTTTGAATTATTACATAAGTTTTGAAGCTTGGAACATAGTGATATTTTTTGCTTTTTCGACGTGTTCAAAGGTATCCTATCCCCTTAATTTCACTACGCACATTTTAGTATGGAGTACATTATGCAAAGAAATGATCTGTAACTTTTCATTTTTTATTCTTTTATTTTAGCTTTGAAAGTATAGTGATATATGAATGGGGAAATTTTATAACTGTACTTTTAACTTGCAAAAAGAGAACATGAGATCACGAGAGATATTTGAGAGATATTTTTTTACAAACCGACTGTCGTACACTAATTACTTAAGATGTCAAGGATTTTTGAACCACACAGTATATTAGGTATTTTGAGGTGAAGACATTACTTTTTCCAAACCGTTTCTATTAAAAACATTTTGAAAATTTCATAATATTATCTCATTCACACACACACACAAAGAAAAAAAAACTCTTTTGGGGACATTTTGTCCTCATTCCGCCACTGCGCTCGTCAATAGACATTGGTCTCCTATAAAGCTATACTGAATTTCCGAATTTGTGATTGAATCTTGGCAAAATGCGAGCTAGCAAACGCAGTTTTATCGCGTTTCTGTTCGGATAAAATTTATATAGCCGATTTTTCTAGTAGGATATTCGGTGCTTTGTAGAGTCAACTGGTACAGAATGGCTAATTTAGCTGTGTGTTAATGTTCACGTGGTAATGATTTGAAACTTTTCGCTCACTAATACAGATAATATTGGATCACGTTGCCGCTAGTTTTATGATTTTCATGTAGTAGATTTGATTCTGCTAGCCATATTGAGTTCAACTCCGTTTCTTAAGTGTATTAAATGAAAATTAGTTTTTTGTGAAATAGTTCTGGCATTTGAATTCTGTAAAGATAAAGAGGTCAATCTCACCCAACGCTATTTTAAGTGAATTTTAAAGAATGTTTTAGTAATGTTAAACTTTACCTATTTGAATACTCCTTTACCCTTACAATAAGAGTGTAAATAAAGATAATATCGGATGCTAATCTAGCATGACAACAAGAGTGTAAATAAAGATATTAGATCACGTAACCACCAGTTTTACGATTTTCATGTAGTTGATTTGAATCTGCTTGCCCTAGTGAGTTCAACTCTGTTTCTTAAGTGTATTAAATTAAAAGTTAGTTCTTTTGTGAAATAGTTAGCAGATTTGAATTTTGTAAAGATAAAGAAATCAGTCTCACCTAACGTTATTTTAAGTGAATTTTAATTAATGTTTTTCTTATTGTTAACCATTACCTATTTGAGTACTCTTTTAGCCTGACACCATGAGTGCCGATGAAGAATTTATTATGCAGTTTAGGAGAATGGAGTAGGTTTTTAATTTCTTCTTAATTCATAAGATTAATTTTCTATTAGATTTGTGAAAATTCTCGCTATAAATCAAGAACTAAAGCAAAAAGTTCTATGTAATTTTAAATTTAGTTAAACCTTTACACAAATGAGCCCTTAAATTTATTTTCCTAGGTGACGCTGCTATGCCGTTTGTTTCGCGATCTATCTGTGTGACAATTAAATCTCAACACTTATCAGATGAAATTGCACCAAACCTATTATATAAAATATTTATTATGGAAAACCACACTGATGATTATTTTTTTTTGTTAACTAATTATCACTCAACGGAGGTACTTTTATGCTATGCTTTTTGCGATGAATCTTATAGTTGATGCTCATTTGCTATGGGGTGCAAATGCACGAAATTTTATATTTTATATTACTATTTAAAAGTGTAAATATTAGTTCACTTTTGGTTGTAAATACTTAAACGCAGTTTTGTCATGTTTCTTTACTCAACTATCACTGTCTATCCTATTTAAATTCAAAGAAATGCAATACGCATGCACAATTGTTCGATTGGCTGTTTAAATTAATAAATTTTAACAATTAAGTGATCATTCCGGGTTACAGAACTTGGTGAAACCTATTTTTTTTATTGTAAACATTAAATTAAAAACATCAAATATCAAAAACATCAAATATCAAAAACAGCATTAATATATGCAATTAAAGTTTTGAAATTTACTAAAAGCGATACTTTCGTATTGACTGCATCCCAGGAGTTAGTAAAAAGGAAATTGCTAAATTTTTTGCTACTTACTGCAGCCTTTTTTAATATAATAATTTCAGTGATTTGAGCACATAGTTCGATTTCTTGTCTGTTGAATTTGTGTTTTATGTATATTCTTTTATTATTTTATTTATTTATTGAGGAAGTTGTAATTTTCTTATGAAAGAATAGCCGGAAACAAATGCTGAACGATTTTTATTGCCTTAAGTGCAAAAGGGTTAATCTTTCGTAATTTGGCTGCACTCGATAGAAATAGAATTAAAAAAATCTTGCTTGAAAGTTATTTTAAAAACTGTAAAAAATCCGTAAATGGAGATACAGTTTACAAACAAATTGCAATTAAAATAACATTTTTTTTATGTATTCGACGGTATATCAATTGAAATTATGCGATGTTTAAAAGCTAAAAAAAAATCCAGAAAAGGCAAGATTTACTGTTCATTTCAAAAGTGAAATTTATTGTTCATTTCAAAAGCAAAATTTATTGTTCGCGGTGTTGCCATCATCAATTTAATGCCAGCGTTACACACGAACGTGTTTTTGTTTTATAATATATAGATGTAGAATAAAGTTTTGAGATTGCTTACTAGTTTTAAGTGATTTTACAATTCTCATGCTTAGTACCAAAACTACTGTTTGAGATCAGGGGCAGCGTGGAGACGTAAATCTAAAAAAGTCATAACAGGAACATTTTTATTAAAATAATAATAATAATAATAATAATAATAAAAGACACATAAATTACTTTTACGCTGGAAGTCAGAAAATTTAACGATGGCAGTATGAATATAGTTATATTTCTTTATTTTATATTAATGTGTTTAAGTAGTAGTGAAGCAAACATGAGTAGATGTGAAGACACGATATAATTTTTCTCCCTATCTGTCTATTTATTCATATGCTCAAGGAGCTCAAGTTCCTTTTGTGAAGGTATCCAAATGACAGTTGGAACTAATCATACTTGTACCATTATAAACATAGGAGTACAACGTATTTTAACTTGCAATGAGTATCTCATATACAGAAATCCTCTACATTAGTTTTCTGTAATAATGAAGCAATTCATTCAGTAATTTGGATTAAAATCATATGTGCTGTATTCTAATATGAATAATTAAGTACGGAGAGTTTGAAAAGTTGATGGAAGTTTTAAGATTCAATATGTCGTGGACCAGCAACTGTCGTATGAAGGCATTCTAGTATTTAAATGTGAACGTGATGTCATCATCTAACCTGTGTCTTCAACAGCGACATCTGTACTACCTTTACTCTAATTTTCAAAGTATGTGAGGAGCCTTCGGATTTTGTGGTTTCTGTGTTTCGATGTGAGTTTATGCAAATTTTACCTTCGTTGGTCAATCAGCAAAGTATAAAAGCTGAAACGAATGGTTGTATTGGCGAATATTGGTTGGATCTCTCCCTGAGGGGTGAACTAAGGCCTGCGCTGGTAAGCTACCATTATTGCTCTCAATACGCATCACGGAGTTGAAGTTTAGCTGAGTCAAAGATTAGCCGTTGGTAAGATCTTTTGAGTTATAGCATGAATAAAAGCTGTTCAACAGCCACTGGTCGCTAGTGTATCAAAAGTTAGATTATATTAATATTAACGATTTTTGTAGTGCTTCTTGTGTTTTAACTGAAACCATTGAGTGACTGCTGGATTTAGCAGTGGATTGTAGTGCTTCTCGTAAGTGGTACTTTGCTTTAGAAAATATTTAAATCAAGTTAGTGACTGAATTTTGTGGATTGCCGTTAAATATAGGTAAAAACTTGCTAAATGACTCTGCCACATCCCTGCCAGCATAGTTTAAATCAGAGGTCGGCAACCTATGACCCGTGGGTAACGGAGTGACCCATTTCCTAATTTCAAGTGATCCACTTGAGTTCCGAAAAAAAGTATAAAAAAAGTAAAATTATATTGAAAAAAATATTTCGAGCTTATTTTGGAACTTTAAATGGTTTAATTTTAATTCGGAAATTCCAAACTATTAAATAACATAACAGAAAATTGCACTTACTTGTTATAAAAATCATCTTTTGAGACAGGAAAATAAAGAACAACGAAGAGAGAAAAATAAATTCTCCGGAAATTGAGTTGGTATAAATTTGACTTCCCCTGCAGCAATGAACGACTGCATAACGAATGCAGCGATTGGACAAACGAAGCCGCGGCGGAAGGCAGCGTCCAATCTCTGACTTCGACACAATCATTGCGACCTCGATTTTTGTCCAATAAGTCGGCTTTAACTACTGCTACAATTTGGCGGTTAGGAGCATTATATCTCTTCGTTGTGAACTTGTTCAGTTTGTTAAAACAAATTATTACCATGGGCAAACAAAAAGTAAAAAATATATTGTTTCACGATGCGTGGAAAGAAAAGTATGGATAAGTGGAAAATGATGACAACTTGATATGTACTTTATGCACAGATGTAATTACCGCCAGAACTTACAATATTGAGCGACACTTTCATTCAAAACATAAAAATATGTGTGAAATGACAAATGAAGAAAAATACAATGACGAAAAATGAAGAAAAGATTAATACATTGATAAACGTGTATTAGATTTTGGAAAACAAAATAAATTCATAAAGAAATTTGTTACTAGCCACAACCTACATTTGCCAGCTTTGTTGCAGCTCTTAGTATTGGTACCAACGGAAAACCCTTTACAGACGGCGAAGTTTTGAATAACGCATTCTGAAATTGTTCCGAACACTTATTTAATGACTTCATAAATAAAAAACAAATCACTGAGAGAATTAAAGAAATGTCATTGTTAGTTAAAACAGTTCAGCGTCGCATTGAACATATGGCCGAAAATATTGATGAATAGGTTAAAAATGATTTATTATCTAGTGACGTAAATAGTATTTTACTCGATGAAAGTACCGATATAAATAGTATGGATAGGCTTGCAAAAGTTATGAGATATGCATCAATAAATAGTTCAAAAGTCGATGAAGAACTTTGCGGTCTTGCTTCTATGAATGACACGACCAAAGGCACTGTCATTTTTCGTCAAGTACAAGAGTTTGCTAATTTCAAAAATGGGCAAGTATTGGATTTAAACAGTAAATTGTTTTCCATAGCAACTGATGGTGCTCAAGCTATGAGGGAAAAATATTGGATTTGTGAAACTAATGGAAAATGAACTTGGCTGCTCACTTTTGTCGTTTCATTGTATCATACATGAAGAAAAATTATTTGCAAAGGCACAAAAACTTAAAGATGTAATCGGAATGTCAAAGAAAGAATGAAAATCTTAAAGATGTAATCGTACAATCGGATGTAAAGATGTAATCGGATGTACACAAAAATTTAAAGATGTAATCGGAAAGGTTGTTAAGATCGTAAATATGATAGTAGCACGATCAGCATTAGTACACAGGCGCTTCAAAGCGTTTTTGAAGGAAATTGAATCGAAATATGGAAATTTGCTGTTACATTCGGAAATACGGTGGTTAAGCAGAGGCAAAGTTCTTAATAGATTTGTAGAGTGTTTTGATGACATACAAAAATTTCTTTATGAAATCGGTGAACATGATCTTGGACTCAATGATAATGAATGGTTTGGTTTGTAAGACTTTTGACAGACATAATGAACCTTTATTATGATTTCAGCCTACGACTTCAAGGAAATAAACACACAGTTTTGAAAATGCACGAAGAATGACATAGTTTAAATTAGTATTACCTGAAACGGACATAGAAAAAGAAAGAATTTTGTTTCTTTCCCTTGTTAAAAGGGCAACATGAAAAAGAAAATATCAATGACAGCAATTTTAATATGTTCGAAAGTTGGATTTTGTGCATTAAAAGTGAATTTGAACGTCGATTTAAATATTTTAAGAAGCATAGAGAAATGTTTACTTTTATAATAAAGCCCGGAGAAATACAAAAAATGTTTTAGATTTGCAGTAATTTCTATTTCTTAAAGTTGAAAATCTTAGTTTAGACATGATTGACTTCAAAAGTTCAGCGTTATGGACGGATAAATTCAAGACATTGCGGAAAGATTTCGAAAAATCAGGAAATCGTGATATTTCCTCGATATCAGCGTGTTGGGCATCACTTTCTACGAAGTTTTCATCTCTGAAAAAAATTGGCTTTGCCATTTTGCCCACATTTGGTTCATTTATAAATGTGAGCAAATGTTTTCACACATGAAATTTATTTTAAGTAAGAACAGGAACAGCTTAACTACTGCAAATTCAGGTGCTTGTATTCGTTTTAAAATGAAAATACCACTGACCCGAAACGTCTTCTTAATACACATATTTTGGTTGATTGTGAGCCGCAGACGAAAAAGGTAGCCAACCTTTGGTTTAAATAAACGTATTTTAAGTCTTAAACTCGCATCATAACTGATCTTGCCGGAAGCGGCCTTGACACGCACGGTACAAATCTTCTTTGTTAATGTATGTAATGTTCAGAGAATGCAGTTACCCACTGAAAAATTCAAAGTTCTATTTGTTTGGCATTGCACTCTTTTGAAAAAGAATTGCATTAGTATTTTGCATTATATTGTAACTGTACTAGAGTATTAAATTACTTATCAGAAGACAGAAATAATTCATCAATATGTTAAATAAATGACAATGCCAAATGACAATGAGCTATTTAAAAATAAAAAAATAAACAATGTAAAATAGCACAAATAAAAATATATAAAATGGCAAACGGATGTTTCGGAGCCCTTAAAGCTCCATTATCAGTGCCAAATTTAAAAGATTAAAAACCGATTCAAAAGCTCAAGCCATGTAAATATGCTTGCGTCTCCCGCACGTGCCCAAGATTGAATGACAGAGGGGTCAGGACACACATGAGACGTAGTAGGAGACTTATAGAAGCGGCCGGCCAGACTGGACGAATGCTTCTATTGGTCTCGTGCGTCACATGTGTTTCCTGACTCCGCTGTTATTTTTGAAAAACTCACCGCCATTCAGTCTTGGGCGCATGTGGTTGATGCAAGCATATTTACATGGCTTGTGCTTTTGAATCGGTTTTTAATCTTTTTAATTTGGCTTCAAAAAGCTTTTTCCCATTTTATATATTTTTATTTATGCTATTTTACATTGTTCATTTATTTTTTAATATAACGGCGTAAAGTTAAATCCACCTATTTTAAATGAGATATTTGTCCAAAATATCCATATATCTAAAAAATCTATAATAATCATCCATATAAAAACATATTCTTATCAATAAATGAAAAATTGTGACAAAACTTTTTTCTCCTGATTTTTTTATATTTTTGTTAGGTTAAAACTGAAATCTACATATATAGAAAGGAGAATTTGAATATGAACTAATTGGCACACGCTGCACGAAACCGGTGAATTCAAAAATGGAATATAGTTTGGGTGATAAAAAATTCAAAATATTCATCTCTCAAAATATGCGAATAGAATACTGAAATACGGATATTTTTCTATTAATGATATTTTCCTATTTTCTTCATGTTCTTTTTCAACCCACGAAAATATCATCACGCGAGCTTACATGCACTCCTCAAAATGTAACTTGCTAAAGGTCAGGAAAGGAAATCGAATTAATAATCCATCATTTTATATTTCGATATATTTCAGTCATTTTCACCGTATTGGATTTGGTTAAGATACGTCAAAAATATTTTCCAAAACATCAGCAACAAGATTGATGGACCCGAATTATTCATAGAACGATTTCTTTAAAAACCATCAATCACAGCAATTTTAAATTAAGTTTTGTGCAGTTATTCACAATAACAGTGGATTTTTTTCATTATATCAACACATTTAAAAAGTTATGTATATTTTTATTTTTGAGTAAAAATAAATAGGGTTTTTAACTGGTTTGAGCATTAAAGAAAAATAAAAGTTTATATATCACGGTAAAAAATTTTCGTAAAATTTCAGTAGATGTACAGTAAATTTACAGTACTTGTACCGTTTTCACTCTTTACGGTATGAGTACCGCACTTCTAAGATAAAGCGTAAAAAAACCGTAAATGTGTCGTTTCGATTATAAACGGTATCTATACCATAAAATGATTGTTTTTCAGTAAAATATCTTTATTTATACCGTAAAATAATTATTTTTCAGTAAGGAAAAAGCTGGTAGCTCTGCCTCGGTGTACAGCAACCTCTGAAGTGATGCTCCTTCTCTTGTTACGTAATGCGTGCAGGCCTGAGGAGAGAGGGGGAGTGCAGTCGGTACATATACCGTCCAGTTAAATTACGGTATATATACTGGTCACAAAGCTGCCAGTATATGTACCGTAATTTGTGACGAAAATTTTTTACAGTGTATACACATATGTATATATATAGAAAGAGACAGAAAAAGAATAACCTGCATATAAGAAGTCAGACAAAAGTTCTTGACATCATTGAGATAATTAAACGGCTAAAATGGAAATGGACAGGGCATACTGCAAAAAGACAAAACAATAGATGAAGAACATACACCCTACAGTGGTATCCCAGAGATGTAAAACGACCAAGAAGACGACCTCAAGTAAGAACTGGAGTGATGAAATCCGAAAAGTGGCCGGTGTTAATTGGATGAATAAATTACTAGACAGGAAACAATGAAAAAATCTGGGTGATACCTACATCCAGCAGTAGATTGAAAACGGTTGTTGATGATGATTATGGGTGATGATGATGATATATATTATAAAACTTTTTGTTAATAGCTATTAAATCACACACACACACACATATCTATATATTAAAACTCTTTGCACTTAATATAACTATTAAATCATAAGAATATCGACAAAATATAAATTAATCAGCAATTATAATACAATAGAAATATATATATATACAATATTCAAAAATACACAGACTGAAAAGAAAATCTGAGGAAAAAAACTCTAAGAACAGAACGCAAAAAAATTACAAGAAGAAAATGGAAACTTATATTGTGTAACACTTTATCAAGGGAAATATTCTACAATATAAGTAAATCGCAATTTATTTCTTTTCGCGTAAAGTAAGCCATTAAGCAGAAGTTACTACAATTAAATTGCCTGGTCAACTACGACCCCACATGCAAAACTATTTGAAAATGAAGAGCGAACCAATCCCGTAAGCCAAATTAAAAAAATTCCGAATCAATACTGTTAAAAAAACTCCTTTCCCAACACAGTTTTTACAAATACCAAAAGAGAAACGTAAAAATATCACATAATATCTGAAGTGAAAGTTATAAATGTGAACTAATTCAATATAGAAATAAACTACATTCTGCTCTCACCATTACAATGCAATGAGCCGGACCCACAATTTTGACAAACACATGGGATGATTATATGTTGACAGTTAAAATGCCGCTGTTATTTAAAAAAAATTGTGAAATAGACACGAAGATAATATATTAATAAATACATTCAATTATAAAACTATATGCAATCATATACTGCTAGAAAATTGTCATCTATTTCAACAACCCAATTTCACACAAAAAGTAAAAAGGATGAAATAATAATAATATAATTCATGATTCTCAATTCAAGAACACCATAGTCCATGGACGATATTTAAAAATAGCAAATACAACATCAGCATTGCCATGTGCGATGAAAGAGATACATAAAACACATTAAAATACTGATTACTTGAAATAATTTATAAGATGTATTGAGATAAAAAAGTGAGAAAAAATGATAAATTATTACGTAATAAATCATAAATAATAAATTTATTTCCACATTAACAACCGACAAAAAGAAAATGAAGCCAATTAAATGTATTAATTAATATTTTGATGTATATGTTTTAGGTAAAATATTGCAAAAGTACTGCCATCTATAGTCTAAAATAATAATAATAATTTAAAATTTAATAAATTATAATTACTACAGGGGGGGGGGGAAGATTAAGAAATAGTGATTCAATTATACAAGTATATTTAAAAGTATATTAACAGTGTAAAACTATTATAATAGGTTAAAAATAAATGAAGATGAAAAAAGTATCATTTATCGTGAGAAGAATTAAAATAAGCTCCATAATTTATATTAGAATATAAAAATTTAATAAAATGTTATACACTGTTATAAAAGATGAGTAGGTAAAAGTAGAATACAGAAATAAAACAGTTATGTTTGTAATTAGAATATAAAAAGAATATCAGTAAATGATATTATAAAATGAAAAGTTATTTAAATAATTAAACTACAAACAAATAGATTTAATAGAAATTGTTAAAAGAGAACTGAATAAAAAATTATTATTATTACAATTATTTTTTTGCCTATTTTATTTAAACGATGAAAATCAATCAAGGCATAAAGTAAATGCTGACAAAATTATGATAAAAGATATTGAATTATTATAATTAACATTTAATTGAACAAATTAGAATTAAATTAGAAATTACATTAGATGTTTAGGAAACAATATACAGGAAATGTTATTTTTTTTATAAATTCTGAAATTAAAAGTTATTAGTTATTAAATTAAATTCGAAAATAATTAGAAGAACGTACATATAATCAATGAATTTATAATAAAAATAATCATATTTACTATCTATCTGTTTCATTAAAACACACTAGTATATATATATATATATATATATATATATATATATATATATATATATATATATATACTTATAATAAAATCTGAAGGCAAGAAAGTGTCTGTAACAATTCCGGGCGACCACTGTGGTCTGCAAATCGACGGTAGTTAAACGCCATGTTGGGCTTAAGGAAAAACCTATGCTAGCTACAGGTAAATTTTAAAGCAATTTTGGACATTCTTTGGATTGATGCAAAAATGCAAAGAAAATTGTAGGGGGGGGGGGGGGGGCAAGATTCTAAAAAATTTAATAATCAGACATTTCGTCTACTCAAATCCTTGGAGCTTGTTTTTGAATTGCTGTGCAAAAGAGCCATGAAATGAAAGGCGAGCTTATATTATAATTATCTGAAAGTCATGTATATAAATGAAGCTGTTTGAAGTGTCTTTGCAGAGTGAAATTTCTTTTAAAGGAAATTTTCATAAGGTTCTCTTTTAAATAGAATAAATTGTCAAAAACACTTTTGGATAATTTTACTGATGCGTTTTTGGAGATTTATTTCTGGAGCAAAGACTGATTTGACGTGTAAATATTTAGCATGGAGATTTTTTTTTTTTTGGAAGAAGGGGAAAATCTTGAAAAGCCAAATCATACAGAATAATATTTATTTTGAAAAATGAATCACTGTACATAAGTTGATCAGATATATTTGGATTTATACCTTTAGCAAACTGCCTTCAGTTTTAATTTTTGATACAATTATGCTATGCATTTATTGTTTGATTAAATTTGTTTTTAGTACTTTCTAAGTTATGGGGGAAAATAACAATCATATGTACAGTTATATTGCATTTTATTGTTTAAATAACTTTTAAAATGTGTCTAAATTATAAGAGTTTGGTGCTATTGTATAGATGGAAAAAATTCTCCAACTTTTTTCCTGTTTCCTACTTTCATGCCTGATACAAACATATTTTGAAATTTTGTTTCCATCGTAAATAAAATGATTTTTTCTTATGAAACGTAATTAAAATATAAGGAATAAATAATACCGAGTAATTTCCATTTAATTTTGTATACATAATCAAAAAATGAGCTATGTGGTGAGTCGAGCTTTTTAGAAACTAATTGATAACACTTATTTACAAAAACTTTCGCAAATGGATTATTTTTTAATATTTAATTTGAATGTTTTGTCCAATTGTTGAACTATTTCAAAAAAATTAATATTGAGTAAAAAATAAAAAATCCTCATCATTTGTAGAAATCATTTGTCAATTTTAAAATGTACTTTTGTACAATATCTACCTTTGAATAATAAAATCTTCATGCAGTTTGTTTGTATGAAGTCTTATAAAAATGGAACGCAGATCAACAATCCGTCATTTTTGACGGGGGCTATATACTATAATCTCATATAAAACATGTATTCTGCAACCAATTTTTTCTGTAAACACTTTTTTTCAGATATAGCTGTGATTTCTTTCGTAGGGTGGCTTTGCGGCGATCGATCCAGTATTACGCTTCTGTTTTAAATATTGTTTTGGCACCATCTACCGGCTTTAAAATGTACTTTTCTACAGTACAAACCTTTCAATAATAAAATCTCCATGCTGTTTGTTTTTATGAAGTCTTATTATAATGGAACACAGCAACAATCCGTCATTTTTGACGGGGGTTATATACTAATATATTATTATTATTATTATTATTATTATTATTATTATTATTATTATTATTATATTATTATTATTCTATTATTATACAATGTATATTGTATATATATATATATATATATATATATATATATATATATATATATATATATATTGTGCTTGTTAATGTTATGCAACATAAAAAATAATTCTATTCAAAGTGAATTTGCCGCACTTTCAAAATCAACGCATTGAAAATATCGTTCACCAAATAAATTACTTGTAACAAATTTATACTCATATTAAAATATATTTATTCTGATTTAATAAAAATATAAACATTATGTTAATTTGCAACAGGATTAAGTTTTAACTATTTTTTTTTTCACAAAATGGACTCATTGTAATTCAATTGTGAAATGTATTACACAAGCATTATTTAACCTTATATAATATTTGTATGTGATACATGAATAAAAATAATATATGCACACAAGTTACAAAATAATATATGTACATAGTTCTCTGGGTGTTGTTTTTCAGCGTAATTTCGTACGATGTCCCCATGCATAAGAAGGTTAATTTTTTGTTTATATGGATACATATATTATATAAAATTTTGTTGCGTAATAAAAAATGCAGCTACTATAACCTTTGTTTTCATGTGTGTCTGTCTGGTAGTTTGAAGTGAATAATAAAACAAGTGGGTAAGTGTGATCGAAGATCGCACAAAAGGTTTCTTTTAATATTCCTCTCAAAACACTTTATTCTTTCTTTAATAAATCCAAATAAATTTCAATAAAAAAAGGTCATGTTTCTTATAAAGTAAAAATTTACAGGTCTATTTTTCTCGTTTTTTTTTCGAATATTTGAACCGGCCCGATAGTGGGCGAAGCCCGCTATTAATTTCTGTCTAAACAATATCTGTCACGTGGACTAAATGCGATATTAAAAAAAATCAATTTCAAAATTAAACATGTATTATAGACACATGTAGTATGTATACATGTAGTATTAAACCTGTAGTATGTTATAATCAATTACTGACGTCATATCTACTTGCTTTCTCTATTACTCATATTGATACTCTCTTTGTATTATTCTCAAACATTTCAAAAAGTACGTTAAACTTCCAATATGACGTCACATTAATTTTCTTTTTAATTATCTAATCACGTCATATTCTGTACTTACATGTGCTCATACTCCTTGTATTATTGAGAAAAGTTTGAAATTTTTCGTTTTTTTGCCAATATGACGTCATATTAATCTTTTGATTGAATTGCTGAAACTTTTTATTTCATTTTTATTTTTCACGTGGAAATCTTTTAATATAAAATTAATTATTGTAGAAAGAATTTCTTTGTGGATTTTTAATTATTGGCAACTGCTATAACGAAAAATGTTTAAATTTAATAGGAAAATGCTGTTAGATTTCTGGGGTTTGTTTTCTCTCTATATTAAGATAATGCAATTTTTTCAAAGTTTTAGGATTTTGAACGTGTCAGTAGGTATTCAGCTGTAAGTACACAAAAAGTCTGTAAGTTATACAGTTTCTGAGAACCGGCTCTGTGGCGGACGGACAGTGAAGCAGAACGAATAGGATTTCGTGAGATGAACGGAACCCTAAAAAAAGAAAAACGTTACAATTTTATCTTCTTTGAATCACCAATTTCAAATAAAGTAAACGTTGTAATATTACAAAAACATATGAAAAAGTTTACCGAACCATAATTCTAGAATGTATTTTTACATGTTTTAGAGATAATCTAATATACTTGTCACTATTTCTAGAATAATTTTCACTGATATCGATTCGAAAACAGTTGTTAATTTTGTTGAAATTTACTCTTCACACTTAAAGTGATAAAAACCGAAAAGTTCAAAAAGCAAAACATATAAAATAAATTTTAATTGTCTTGCTTCATTTATTTTAAAGCAAATCATTAAATTTTATTAATATAAATTTTATTAGTCGTTTTGAAGATTCATTGTGCCAGTCTTTTTTAATAAATATTAATGAGCGTGTGATACAGAGCATTTGGTAAATAACGGCGTAGTTAAATATGGAATCTCAAAACTTCATATATATGTACCAAATCAAAATAATTCAAGTAGGTATACCGTATATTCCGTCGTATTACGAACTCGGGAGTATAACGGATATCTAAAATTTCTATTTTTAGGTATATTCGCACCCTGCTCTTTGCAAAGATACCTTTATAAAATACTAGCAAAAATAAAAAAAAAATATTGTAAAGTATAATAACTAACACTTTTCCTGTAATACGGAAGAGAAAAATATTTGTTTTCCTTTCTTAGCGGGAAAATGAAAGCATGCTTGTTAAATTAGGAGTCTTAATTCTTAATATAATATTTTATTTTTCTTAATTTATTATTTTTATAACAGGCTTCTAACGAGCCCTTGTAAATTTTGATAAATCTTCTTGTATTAAATGTGTGTATTACACACAGAAAAAGGAATTGATTAAAACTACAAAACATGCTTTGTTGAGTACATTTTGGTTGTTTTAGAAAACTTCAAGTAAAATTGAACGATTTTACTTGAATTAACAAAATATTTTTTGCTGACGATACAAAATATTTTTTTGGAATTAAAAAAAAAATTGTTGATTCAAACAAAATTTTTATTAACCTATATTTAAACAAAAAGTTTTGCTGGGTCAACCAAATTTTTGTTGATTCAACAAAACATTTTTTTGGGTGCATACACCGGAATATACGATATTTGTTGTAATCAGTTTACTCTTAACCATTTGTAAATTATTGTGGAAAGAAAGATTAAATTATAATGAAAGTAACTTGTGTAAATATTCAATGTCTGTGAAGGTAATTTTGTGGAAATAAATAGCCCTCCAATAAGGATTTTAATTTTCTTTTTCAGCGAAGTAGTTATCCAAGATTGTAATACGCAATTAGAAATATCAATGTGTAAGTAAATTTTGAAAATAATTGTTTATAAAATTTATAAAGATCTAGTATAATGATGTAGTTAATAATTTTTAATTTAAATAAAAATATATTATTCTATTGTGCACTTTCGCAGAGAAAAAATATTTAAAATTCGAAACAACGGAAGAGATTATTAATTAGTAGAATTTTTTTTTAAATTTTCTGGACACATATAGTGTAAGGAAAGAATTGTAATTATAATAAAAACTGGATTATGGAAATATTTGTAATTTTTTACATTTTGAGGGACCCTGAATCGCTCTGTATGTATGTATCGGTACGTGTATATTGGTTTTAAATTTACGTGTTTGGGTCCCCAGAGTCAGTACCTGTTGTTTTGTTTTATTTTTGGGGTTATGCATACATGAGTATGAGTGAACACCATAGCACCAAAAGTAAGATTTCGATTGAGCTCCCATTGAGGGGGTTAGAATGATTGTGGAGTAACTCAATACTTAGTAATTTGAGAAATGACAGATTTTGTAAAACTTGACGTATTGCCGTTGCATGAAGTGATCGCACTTGTTTAATCTTGTAGTGACTCCCTATGTGAAGTAAGACTTATTTGAATAGAAATTAATATACGTTCATAGAAAATATGGTTACCAAAATTTTTCCAATTTTTGACTTACTCCACTGTCATTCTAACCCCTTCATTTGGTGAATATGATGAAGGCCAGTGACCCAAGACCTGTATTCATTTGCGTACAATCGTATAACGGGTTTGGTATCTAAACCATTTTTAAACTAATTTTCAATATTTTGTGACAAAATAAAACCGAAATTTACTTTTAACTTAATTATTCAATTTAATATTTTTATTGTTCACGCTCATCTTATGTTAATAGTCATGCTTAACGGGAACGTGATTTAATTTCGTAATTTCTGTTAAAATTATGAAAAAAAAAACTACAGCGAGTTTAAATAATCTGATAAAAGCATAAGAGAATTTTAGTATTGGATGTTAGAGCTGTAAATAAAACAACAATAAAATAACCAGAACATAAATTTTCTTTAACATACTAGTTTCGGTAGCATTTAGCGTACCGTCCTCAGCGCTAAGAATGCTGCAAATTTGCTCATATATATATATATAGGAAAAGATGTGTATTCAACCGAAAGGTTTAATGACCAATAGGAAAACAGGAGATAACAGGCTGTAGCCAATAGGAAATTGCGGATTGAACCAAAAGGTTTAATGACCAATAGGAAAACAGGAGATAACGTGTTACAGCCAATAGGAAATACCTTGAGGAAAGAACAGAAGAAGTTGAAAAAGACCGAAAGAAATTAATTTCTGGTATTTTTAACGTTGTTTTAGTGATATCTCTATCACTGTCATCTCAATAATTATTGTATGTTGTTGAGGAGCAATGGCGAAATGTTTATATTTAATAATACTTATTTAATATACCTAACACCCCCCATTAGCATAATTATGTAAATTCAATTTCAATATTCATATTAAATGACAGGTCTTAATTTCAGAACGAGCGTATCAAAAATTCTTTGAAAATTGCGTAAGAATTTTAGAAAAGCGATTAAGCTTTATGAATGACAGTGACGTTTTCTTTAGAATATGAGGTCATTTTCACAAGTGAAAATATTTCAAATGTATTTTTTCTGTGTTACTTTTTTTAAAGCATAGTATTCTGTGAGGTTTTCGAAAAGTCAAGTGGAGTCACTCTAGATTTTTTATGTATTTTATAACACATAGCCAAGGAAGGCAGCTATAGAGAAACCGTTATGCATTGGATTTGTGACAAGCAATAATAGGAAACATTGTACCAATTAATTTCTTTAACCTTTATTATTGATTATCAGAGAGGAAATTTTATTAATATGTGTGCTGCTTGAATTCAATGATTTATTCCGATGAAAACTGTTTTAAATAATGGAAGTTCTTAAAAACCATTATTATTATTTTTTTTTACATGTAAGTGCAATTATTTACAGAGAAGAAAATAAGAGGTAAATGGAAATTTATAAATCCCTATATTTGTGTCAAATTTTAAAGTTTTTACACGGCATATTTAATAATGAGTAGGGGAAGGGCGGGCAAAGTTGTCACCCTAAGGTTTTGTGATTTTTGTTATCCCTTCAAATACATATACATAACTGAAAATTAGCATTGAACTAGAGTGACTACTTAGAAGTATAAGGGTATTTATAATTTTTACGAGATAATAAAGTGGAAGTGAGAATTTAGTTTTTTCCAAAAAAGGTCAAAATGACCACTTTGCCCTACAGGTGTAAAAATATTAAAAACACTATTTAAATGATTAGAACATTTTTATTGTCTTGACAAATTGTATTTAAAATTGTATGAAAATCCAATAGTAGTTTGACAAACCCATATGAAAAATTATAAATCAGAAGCAAACACTGCATTTTTCGCAAATGAACGCCACGTTATCTTCTTCGCGAAGTGAACATGTCTCATGAGCCCAGAGGTGACAAAAATTGCACCCTATCCAACCTTCATCACTTGATCTAATCAACGGCCACTATCCTGACCACTTTGCCCGTTTAGGTGCCATGACAGAAAATACGTTCTACAGTAGAAATTAATGAACGGTGAGTGACCACTCACCCACCAATGTCAAGCTGAAAACTTGCTCTTTACTTACACATTCAATAAATAAATGCAAGTACAACAGGTTATTATTAATTGTATGTAATATAAATCACTTACCTTAGATCACAAACTTCAAAAACTGGAAAACTCGCTCTAAAATTATAAAGCATGGAACAACATTGTTCAACGATTGTCTGGTTATTCTCTGCCATCAAACGAAATAGTTTGATCACAAACCACGCAGTGCCACCGCTCTGGGGATGTTATTATATTGGGTGACCAATTTGACCGGCCTTCCCCTACTTTAATTGCGCGCGAATTGTACTTTTTTTTTACAGTGCATATAACCAGAACTCTAATATACAATAGGCCTTAGTAGTCTAATATACAATAGACCCTAAATAACCCTTTAGCCTTGAATATATCAAAGTCTATGTAAATGTTACAAAGAATCATTTCTAAAATATATAAAAATTCGTTTATAATGATTGGGATAACAAATTTTAATTTAAGTAAAAAAATATTCTTCCACTGCATATTTTTTGCTGAGAAAAATACATCAAATCTTTCAATTTCAGTATAAAAATATATTATTGCTTTTATATTTAGAACATGTCTTTCTGTTAAGCTGATTATTTCAAACCACCGGGAATTTCATACGCATCGGAATGATAAAAGCTAAGAGAAAGATAAAAAAAAATAATAAATGCATTTCATTTTTATAACACTTGATAAAAAATAAGCATTTTTCAACATAATATTAAATTTGGAAGAAAAAAAACAATTAAAAATAAGAGAACAAATTATTATTTTTTGAAATATAAGTTTGATTTTTTTCCAGTGCAGCTTTTTAGATATAAATATTTTCCCAAGTGATTGAGATTAGTTAAGTTGTATATGTATTTATTTTCTAGAAAAATGCTGTAAGCAGATGAATACACACTTACATGAAAAAAAAAATATTAAAAAAAGAAAGAAAAATCGAAAACTATTCGAATTTAGACGCACTTACAAATAATCTTATATTTATTTCTGAAAACACGAAATTAATACATCGTCCTATATTCAACCGTTTTTCATTATATCTCTTATTTTACATTATTAATTATTTATAAAAGTTCTTTTTAATTTTATATTTCAATAGTTTTTCTTTTTTCTTATTTTTGAAATGATATTGCCATTAAATTTAATTGATTTTTATGCGGGAATTATATATATAATTATATATATATATATATATTATATTGGTATATATATATATATATATATATTATATTGGTAATTATATATATATATATATATGAACAATTTTGTATACACATATATATATATATACATATATGAACAATTGTGTATATATATTTACAATGATTCAACTATAAATGTCTGCCCAGTTTCGTTAGCAACACGTTAGCCAAACGTTACATTACAAAAATGAATAACTGCGTTAAACCTCTTGCACTAGAAATATTTTTAATATAAAAAGGTATTTTGCATTTAAAAAGTGTAAAAATTGATTGTTAAAAACATACATTGTTGGTTTGTTTAATCTTGCACTAATTATAATATCATAAGATGAAACTTATATGACGTGTACAAAAAAAATACATACACACGCACATAAGGATACACACACGCACACAAGCATTCACACACACGCACTCAAGTAATACTCAATAAATATGTTTGTGACAATTTAAACGCAGTATTTAGTGCAGGTTTCTCCCGGTTCTGTGCATATAATTACTCAAGATATATAATTAAAACCTCATGAATGCTGCATAAAATTTGTTAAATATTTTAAATTATGTACCTATACGTAAAAAAAATTAATCAAATTCACCTTCGTGAAATGGCCAAGGGAAATTGGCCCAGTCTGCGTAATGGCATCTGGCGACCGAGCATTTTGCGGAATGGCTAGGGGATTAGTGGCTAAAGTCGAAAAGGATTTGATAATAAGGAAAAATCATGAGCTGATTTTAAGGGCCTCTATAATTTCTAATCAGCCAATTTATTTATTTTTTTCAATAAAAGTTTCAGTTGTAGACGAGCCCGCACAAGATATTTTTTTAACATTTTCATTTTTATTTTATTTTAAATTTAAATGTTTTTAATGAAATTTCTTCAAAATTGTGGCCCTTTTTCCAAAGAAAAAGGAATAATTGGGATTATCATATTTCTTTGGCGCCAATTTTTTATTACAATAAAAAAAATTCCATTAAAAAAGAAAAAAAAAATTTTCATGTGTCAAGTTGCTTTTAAAATAAATGAACATCATTTACAAAAGAAAACCCGATTACCTTATTAACGATGTATAGGCCTGAAGGACACAGGTCCCCGATATAATAAATAAAAAAAACTGATACATTAGGAGGATTATCCGACGATAAAACACCAACATAAATAACAGAAGAAACAAAGTAAGTTTAGCAAGGGTGATTTTTTTTTTGCACTACGTATTCATCATAAAACTAATTCTACATATATAAAATACTGGATATACACACAGAAAAAAGTTTTGTTGAATCAACAAAAATTTGTTTGCCCCAACGAAACTTTTTGTTTAAATATGGGTCAATGGAAATTTCGTTTGAATCAACAAAAAAAATATTGTTGATTTTTTTTGCAATTCCAAAAAAAAAATTGTATCGTCAGCAAAAAAATGTTTTGTTAATTCAAGTAAAATGGTTCAATTTTACTTGAATTAACAAAATTATTTTTGTTACATAGATATATGCTATGTGTTTTTTTAACAATCTATTTTCTTTTTTCAACAAACTATATTTTGTTTGTTTAATCAGTAAAATATATTATATTACGAACTTGTTTTGTTTATACTACAAAAACATTTGTTAAATGAACCAACCTACATATGCAACAGTGAATTACATTTGTAAACATTGAACAATAACAAGTGAATTTTATCCGGCATTTTTTTCAAGCGCAAACCGAGAGAATGAAAAATGCCCATGCCGGGAGTCGATCCCGGGTCCTCAAAACAGCAGCCTGACGCTTTACCACTGCGCTACCAGGTACGATATCTGAGTTCGGCATTTCTCACTCTTATATATGTCAGAACGGCTGCAATCGCAGCACAAGATGGAATGTCATAAGGAGCACGCAAATTTCTGCGGCAAACATGAGACGACAGTACAAAGCACAGCATACGGCAACACATAGTTAATTTTTTATTCATTTTCAGCAGTGAATTACGCCTGTAAAAAGCAGGATAAAAATTTCCTTGTTATTATTCAAAGGTTACAGGCGTATTTGACTGCTGAAAATGAGATAGAGCTATTGCAGAAATCACGAAAACTGCAACATAGCAGCGCCACCTGTTGCGCGATTTAAAGTAAAAAGTAATCAGCAACAATTTATATCAGAAAGTAACTGAATAAAAGGTTTTATTAAATTCCGTGCATTAGTTCTTGAGATAAAAACACCGAAATCGCGTTCAGGACAACCGGAAATCGAAAATTTTCATGAATCCAATTCTTTCTTCTTGCAAAGATAGAAGACGGTAATAAATGGGACAGGGGGATTTTTAAAACTACCTTTGTCCGTCCCAGTGAAAAAAAGTTTTAATTACCCCAAAATTATGTTAATCATGTAATTATATAGCTATATAAGTCAAATAAATCAAGTTACGTAAGAGAGATATGGCTACTACACAAGAATTTAAATTTTTCAAAAATAACAAAATTTGCTGGAATTACAAAAATATTGTAAAATTAAAAGAAAAAAATTTTGTTAGTTCAAGTAAAATTGGTGAAATTTTGTTAAAATTTTGTACGAGTGTTAACAATATTTTTTTGTCCAAGCAACAAAACCAATTTTTTTACTTGAACTAAAATTTTGACTAAAACAACCAAAATGTACTCAACAAAACAGGTTTTGTTGTTTTAATCAATTCCTTTTTCTGGGTGTATTCGTTTGTTGACATGGGCGCCCACAGAACAAAATCCTAGTAGGGGCAAGATTATCGAACAGATGCAACTTCAATCCATTTTTTTCTTCTTTTACATGGAAAATTAAACATGAAATAACTTAAACTGAGATTTTTTAAAAATCAGAACCTCATATGATAAACAATGTTTAAGTATATCAGCATGAAAAACAATACAGAAATGTAACAACACATTTTAAAAATCCAACAGTACATATTAAAAGTGACGAATAGAAACAATTTATTATTTTTTATTATATTATTTGTGTGTGTGGGGGGGGGGAGCTCTTTCCTGTGAAAATCCGTTTAAAGTAATACTTAAATGCATGAGAATTTAAAAAAAAATATATTAAAATTTGTCTTCACCTATCGGAGGAATGGGGGTCAGACGGGATCTGACCATGTGACAAAAATTCTTAATTCCTAATCCTTTTAGCGTATAATTGTCTGAAATCTTTTGAGAAAAATAAATTTTACTATAATTTTCAAAATTACAAGCAAAGAAAAATTAATAAAATTTAAAAATCCAAGGAAGGGCATGTTTCTCGAACTTTTAAATGAATAATAATGTTTTGAAACCCTTTCAGACAAAACTCCTCGCCTCAGCTCAGTTTAATATATATATATATATATATATATATATATATATATATATATATATATATATATATATATAAGTATATATATATTTATTTATAAACTAGTCTTTCATGACAAATATTAATTTTGGACAAAGGATATTTTCTTATGTGAAACATAAGAAGGATATTTTTCGTTAAATAGGCGGCTCTTCTACTCTGTTTTAAAAAATATTAACCCTAATTATGTGAGATTGAATGTTATTATCAGGACCGTTGGCGAACTTTTGTAATTGGGTTGTCATTCATTTCTATTTTTGGCCCCAAGGCCGCATCCACTACTGTCGCGACAGCTGACGACAAATTTCTGGATCCAGTAAGATCCATTATACATTTGAAAATCAACTTGTAAAAAATGGTTAAGTAAAAAATGTCGCTGCCTCAGAAACTGTTTTAACGTCTGGAAGAAAAGTTTTCTTTTAGACGCTATAAGCAAATCGTTTTAAATATATTGTTTGAAAAATGACGTAATTTTCACCATTACGTGCTTTTCTCTCTGTATAATTTAATTATATTCCACTGTATAAATTAATTATCTTAAAGTTTTATTTATTTTTAAAATCCACGTGTAAATATATTTTTCAATTGAAAAGTATTTGAATATATTAATTAGACTTTTTAAAATCAGACAACATTAGATAAAAACAGCTATTCCAAACTTTAAATTAAGTCTCTATTCAGATAATGAAGTTTAAAGCATCTTCGATTGAAAACTGTCTGCTTCGACAAGTTTATTATATTTTGAATTTTAAAACTCCCAGTTTTCGTGTTTGTACATGCAATATTTTGTGCAGGAAAACCAGAGAAACTAAAAAGTTCACAATAAGTTACATTATGGCGGCAGCAGCATTAGTTAATTTATTATTATTATTTTTTAATATAGAGCCAAATTATAAAATAACCTTATACATCTATACTAATAAAAGCAGATACATCTGTACTAATAAAAGCCGCCCAAAGCCCAAAATACACTGCTCATCAGTCTTTCGCCAGAATTCTTGTCTAATCCGCGAACTGGCCAAACCACATTGGCCCTCCTGTAAAAGCCTCAATCAGTCCCTGTCAATTATTCGTTATTGGAGCTCTCATGGCAGGGCCGCTCGTAAGCTGATTTTATTTATTTCGTATGTTTACGTTTTGCCGTTCATCGTAGCGTTTTCCGGCGTCTTCAGCTGCGGCTGAACACTGTAACTCTTTTAAGACCTTAATCAAGGGACCGAAAGGGATACTATGCTCTACAGACTTGGTTTCCTTGTCTGAGCAGTCCCTCTTAGGCGATCAAATCAAATCAAACTACTTTGCCTGTAATTTATACAGTGGAACCCCGATTTAACGTTTTCCCGTTTTTAACCTGGTTTCAGATTTGTCTCGCCAATTTCATATACCAACAATGAAAAAAAAAAAAAAAAAGAAAAAAAAAAAAGAAAAAAAAAAAACTCTTTTCAAATCTTATTCTGATGTCCTTCCCGCATTTAACGTCGTTTTCTTAAACGAAAATCAACACATTTTCGAATAATGACTGATCGTTTTTGACGAATTTCGCGCTTTTTCGATCTATAGTCGTAATTTCCATCCAATCTATATTTCCTGTAATCAACGTGGTTTTTTTAAAGTCAGGCGACACTCCTTCCCCCAGAATCAGGTGGACATTCCTCTGTGCCCTTTGTTAACAATGGATTAGTCAAGTGAGGACTATCCTCTCTTTTTTTACAGGTATTTAGAAAAAAAAATGCGTCTCCTCAAATTTTAGCTACTACTGACCCATTTTTTGACGTTGTCATGTATTGAATGGGTAATTCATCGCTGCAGGAAATCATATGTGTTTTCTTTATCAAGGGGTATGTCATTTTTTCTAGAATTCTGCATAAAATGAAAGCATATCCCAATACACAAATCCACAATGAGAATCTTAAAAGGACAGTATTTTCTGAAAACTCTTCTGCCTTTACCAGAAAAATGGAGAACGTCTTTCGATTACAAAGTTTCTGAATAAGAATACCTACCAATTTCACGCGTTTACGAACAAAAATGAATTAAAAAATATTTCATAAAGTAGCGGATTTGGATTTGAGAACAACCTTAATAATTTGTTTTTTATTACCTTTCATAGTTTATGAAACCAGAAGAGCCAATCTTCTATTTCTTTTACCTCTTTTACAAACATTTCCTTTAAAATTAAATGTCTCGTTTGATACAAGTTCAGTGCAGATTTGTTTGCATTAACGTTTTCTTTTAATGAATAAGAAGAGAGGAGTTTTGTGGAAATTTCTGATGTAGGTAGACCAACCGTATAATACCTTTACGTCAGAGCGTTGACCACATAAATGTCGTTTTTCTATTAAAATTGAGCATGAAAACCATCGTTGCATTTAAACATTTTCAGTATTCATGTGACTTGTCAATACATGAGCTTTCTTCATCTCTCTCTCTCTCTCTCTTACTCTTTCTCATTTTTTATTAATTTGAATTATTTTTTGGATAATGAATTTATTTAGATCGCAGTAACAGATGCGAAAGAAAAAGTTCTAATTAACGAGCTATTTTTAACATCAGCTGCAGTGTACGGTTACCGGGTCTTGTTTTATTTATCTAATAAATGTTATAACTAACCGAAAGTTCGATTTAACCGCGTTCTAATTACATCTAGTTCAATATAATTTTGAAACACAAGGTACATATCCGTAGTAGAAAATAAATTAAAATATTGCTTAACCCATTCATTGGCAACCATGGTTTAAACTCATGGTTTTTCAATCTAAAATTACGAATTCGTACCGAATCGAAAAAATCGTTGGAAAATTTCGAAAGAAGAATTTTTATTTCATGTAATCAGATAATGTCTGTAATTAAATAAAGTAAATATTGCTATTAGTATTTTCTGGTATGAATTCGAACTTCCTAAATAAAATAAAATCCCGGTAATTTTAACCCCCGGCAGTGAACGTGTTAATGAAACATTTAAATAAAATGTATTAGTATTTTAAAATAACATTCTTTAATAAATAAATAAAGAAGCGTTTTTCATATGTTTTCAATTCTTTATACTGTGTGAATTTCACTGTCATGGATTTTTAGTCACATCCTAACTGGGGCAAAGTGGTGATAGGAAGCACTTTATCATGCTGTTTCCTTCATTTTCATCTGTTTTTTTTTTTTTTTTTTTTAAGAGTATGGGAACAGAACATGAAACTCTTGAGAATAAATTTGGAAGAAGTTTGGCAATTCTTCATTTCCGGATTTAATTTGGGAAATGTCTGGAACTGCCTTTAAATTATGTTTATGATTAATGGTACGTTTACTTGCAAAAGTATCCTATTTCATAACTTTAAGAAGAGTTCATAACAGAAACATAAGATTATTTTTCGTTCTGCACAGACGGAAATTTATATGATTAGTTTTGGAAGAAGTTCAAATAATCTCTTTTGATTTATTTCTAATTATATCAAATTAAATTAATTTTCTCGTAAACTAGAAATTTGAAACCTCGTGATTATTTACGTTTTAAACATATTCGTTTAGTTTTCTTTAAAAATGAGAATAATAATTCATTTTAAATTCAAGCTGATATGATATATGTATGCGCATTTTTAAAGATTTTACAAGAATATACATTATTAATTAATCCTAAGAATATAAATATATTTGCATATAAATAAACAGTGAATTAATATATAATAATACATACTGTAAATAATGTATGAATATATCTATTTATTCATACATACTTACAGGTATTTATTCTGGAAAACCGCGTTAACAGGAACCTGTTTAACACGAATTAATTTTAAGGGGATCCGGGGACAAAATTGTCAAAAAAATGCATTTTGTTTTTGAAAATAACATACTACAAAGTTATATCTATACTAATAAAAGAATGTTTCGCTCTGTGTGTGTGTGTGTCTGTTGGCGATGGCTAGGAAAATCTAGCCCACCTAGAAGGCTGGAAATTTAGATTTAGGTAGTCCAAACTCTTTCCTGGTGCACCATTACTTCAGAATTTTAATATTTTAATTACTTTCTGAAATATTAATTAAAATGCACAAAGAACTCTCATTAAAAATACGTTTCTCTTCGGTTGGTTGGTTGTGTAGAATATCTTCTCAGAACACATTAAATAAATCAGAGTAACGATGCATAGATAAGAACTTATAACGAAATAGTGCCAACATGGATTGCAGTTACCTGCATATAGCCAAGCTAATGTAGCACCATCTACTCACGGTAAATTACACAAACGCCACCTGTTTAAGACATTTACAGGCACGTTTTTATTCATTATAATTATCCGGGTTTAAGGTTTTTTTAAAAACAGGACATATATTATTTTGATAGAGACTATTAATACAGAAAACTTTATTTAACAGATTATTTGTTATATATTTGCGGGAATGGCGAGGGGTAGGTGTCTAATTACATTTAACAATTTTAACCCGTAGCGTTTAATTGTTGTTTTATATACAGAATACTGCTATTTTAAATCTCAATTTCTCAGTAATATCTCAGTAATAATGTTCCGAACTTCTCCATTTAGTTCCATTTTTACTAAATTATCGTAAAAATCAGCATACATTGCTTCAAGGTGTATTTCTAAAAAGCAATTATCAGTATTTCTGAATAATAACCAAAGCCAAATTTCAAATTAAGTTCCTAGCCTAACCAAATGAATCAATCTTTAAAGATGTATAGTGATCCTCCTAATTAGTTATTTGCTGAAGGTCACTTGAACATTCGCCACCCCCCCCCCTCCGGGCTCTCCTTCAAAGTTTTCTCTAACTATTCCCCGTTTCCATATCTCAGCAACTATCTTTCCGATTTCAACGCAAGTGATCCCAAACATTACAATTAACTTAATAGTCACCCTTTATAACATTAAACTAAATTTATGAGTAGCGGTTACCACTATTTCTGAATAATAGTTTAAGCCAATTTTCTAATTAAGTTCCTAGCTTAACCAAACGAACGAATTTTTAAAGATTCATAGTTGTTGTTCTAATTAGTCATTTGCTGAACGGCACTTGAACATCCCCTCCCCCCCCCCGACCCCTCCTTCAAGGTCTTTTACCTAACTATGCCCCGTTTCCATATCTCAGCAACTATCTTTCCGATTTGAACGCAAGTGATTCCAAACACTATAATTAACTTAATAGACACCCTTTATAACATTAAACTAAATTTATGAGTAGAGGCTACCACTATTTCCGAATAATAGTTTACGTTAAATTTGTAATTAAGTTTCTAGCTTAACCAAACGAACGAATTTTTAAAGATGCATAGTGGTCCTCCTAATTAGTCATTTGCTGAAGGGAACTTGAACATCCCCTCCCCCCTCCCCCCTCCCCCCGGCCCCTCCTTCAAAGTTTTTCTCTAACTATGCCCCGTTTCCGTATCTCCGCAACTACTTTCAGATTTCAACGCAACTGATTCCAAACATTATAATTAACTTAATAGTCACATTCTAAAGCATTAAAGTAAATTGATGAGTAGCGGTTACCACTATTTCCGAATAATAGTTTAAGGCAAATTTGTAATTAAGTTCCTAGCTTAAGCAAACGAACGAATGTTTAAAGATGCATCGTCGTCCTCCTAATTAGTCATATTCTGAAGGACACTTGAACATCCCCTTCACCCGGCACCTCAATCATGATTATTTTCTCTAACTGTGCCTTATTTCAATAACTCGGCTTATAATAAAAAGCTAAAATTTCAGTGCAAATTCACCTTGTTTAATAACTAAAATTCATAAAGATACAACTAAATGTAAATATATTGCTTGAAGGTGCGTAAAAACATACATAAAACATTTAAAAGCACATTAAAGTCCTTTTAAAAAATTCCAAAACGTTTTCAACCGAACTACTCGGTCATCATCAGTGGAAAACTAATTGTTGAGTTGAGTTGTTGTTTCTTCGCGTTTTCTTGCTTGTCCGGAATAAACCATTTTACTTCAAGGGTTACGAATATAAGGTGGAATGGGAAAGGTAATTAATGATGTATTAATTCATTCCAAACTGCGTGGATATCATATGATAATACATCGTTACAGACTATTTCTTTTTTAAATCGATGTATTATCATATGATACCCACGCAGTCTGGAGTGAATTAATAATCATTGATTACCTTTCCCATCCCACCTTATATTCCAAACCCTTGAAGTAAAATAGTTTATTCCGGGCAAGCAAGAAAATGCGAAGAAACCACAACTCAACTCAACAATTAGTTTTTCACTGATGATGACCGAGTAGTTCGGTTGAAAACGTTTTGGAATTTTTTAAAAGGACTTTAATGTACTTTTAAATGTTTTATGTATGTTTTTACGCACCTTCAAGCAATATATTTACATTTAGTCGGCTTATAATGTTCCCATCTTCTCGAAACCAGCTCGATTTTGTTGCACGCATACTATACAGTACCATAGGCAACGTTAACATGTCTCAGAGGTTCTTTCACAAAGAGATTGCTCCCCTGGCGGTGGAAGGGGGAAATAAAAGATTTTACGGAGTGTGCGAGCGTGCCCGGTATACGGTGTCGAAGCCATCGGAGACCTTGGCCAGAGTTTCGTTTTTTTTTAAGATTTGAGTTTATTACACGGGTTCGGGCAATGCCGGGCGGGTCAGCTAGTACATTAAATAAAGCAAACAGCGTATGTCTACGATGATTTTCATCAGCAGATATGACAATTTTTGTGTTGTCATGCTTCGCCTGTAACTGAAAATTTAAGTTCATTTATCTCAGAATGGATATTTTCATTATATGCCATCTTTCAAAGGATATATCTACACTATCTACACTTTCTAGCAAGATATGCGTATGAAATTTAGTGCAGTATTTTTTATGTTATGTTTTTAATAAATTGTCATCGAAATTTTTAATTTTTGGCGGAAAGTTTGAAAATAAGTTCAAAGTGAGAACTGTAAAACGTATAGTTTGAGACGAAAAAAGCCGAACAAGTTTAAATTTTATGATATACTTGTCAGCGAACGCACATAGAAAGGTCCAGGCTTGAAATTAAACCAGAATAATTAGTCATAAAAGTCATAAAAGTAAAAACTAACGACACCTACGATGTACAAAAAATTGGTTTACAGAAAACACGATGTTCACGAGTACTTGTGCCGAGTACATAAAGTCGTGGTCTGGTGAAACTTAAAATTCTTTAAAGAAAGAGAAAATTTTACCGATGTACACAATATCCCAATTATGGCATAATTTCCTGACTGACAGTTTTGAAAATAAATTTTTGAGAAGTTCTTTAATTCCAAAGAAATGAGTAAATCTATTCGCAAAATGTTGCGAAAAAAATAGTTAGACTAAACATTTCAAGATGAACTCTCACTCTACGATGAACTTTGTGATTTTTCTAAAGGCAAACCTTGACTTTTAAATCATTCAGATTCTCGGAAGGTGTACTTGAACAGTCGGGATGCAGTTTTTAATTAAGTTTTTTACGAAAACTTCTTGTGCTTCTTGTTTCTTTTTGTCTTTATAGGTAGTGAACTCCAGGTGTGTCTGCCAGCAGTAACATGAGGACAGCTGAGTTATCAGGAAAGGCCAAACTAGTGAAAACCTGTCTGCGTTCCCATATAAGTTTTCCTAAATTTTCGGCAGATGGCAGCACTACAGAATCCAAGGGTGCTTATCATGTGATGCTGAAGACGCAGATGTGCGTGGATGCACCACCCCCTGAATACTGGGCCTGCGCGCTGAAAAAAATGGCGGCTGTCGCAGGCGGAATCGTTTGTACAGTCCCTCGAACTTCAACACCAATAATATCTAAAAGTTATCTTTGACTTATTTGATCTCCGAAAAACAAGGCGAAGAAAACTTTTAGAAATTATTGGTGTGGAATTTCGAGGGACCGTTGAAACGCTGAAAAAAAAATCGGCCTGCGACAGCCGCCATTGTTGTCAGCGCTCAGGCCTAGTATTCATGGGGCGGTGGTGGATGTGCTAGAGACTAAAGTTGGATTTGACTGAGAGCGGACGTATGGCGAAAAAGAATGATGTGTGTGCTTTAGAATGTTGAAGACATAAGTCTTATAATTTATCTTGTAAATGTACAATAACCTATTTGTAAACAGATTCCACATGTGCCTAATTATTCTTACAATATATTATTAATTAATATCTGAGTAAAGTGTGAAGTCATTTATTATGTTGTCTACATTTATTA
Source organism: Maratus michaelseni (assembly GCA_963931845.1). NCBI lineage: Eukaryota > Metazoa > Arthropoda > Arachnida > Araneae > Salticidae > Maratus > Maratus michaelseni. Next base: position 325,418,405 of record OZ007589.1, read on the forward strand.
ACTATATTATTAATAGCATTTACTTTACACGTGGGTAAGTAGCCTCCTTATGTAGCCATCATCAGCAGGACACATACTTCCAAGTGCTGATCACTGTCGATGTTATTTCATTTCGGTGTTTGGATGATGATATTACCCTTTGGTTTTCCATTGATACTGTTGTTACATATAATGCACCTACAACTTGATGTTGCAATGTTTTAAAACATAAATATGTTCTGTGCTGCTAAATGATCTAAACCAAAAATCATACTTTTAAAGTAAAAACATTTCTTTTAAAGATAATTTTAATTTTGAAATATCTTCTGAGATTATTTTAAATAAATAGATTATGAAAGTTGGCAGTTTGTAAATATTTACATTATGTATACTTCATATTTTTTAATTCATGAAACATTTAAAGCAATGGATTAATTCGCTAACATGTAAGAATATTTGAAAATAAAAGAAATTGGTGGAAAGTCTGTTTTGAGGATTAATAAAGCTTTTTCACATTTTCCTTCAAAGCCTTTCTTTATTTTTATTTTAAACTCTAACCATTGAACTGAGAATGAATAAAAACAAAAGCAAGTAGAATGAATAGCTCTGTTATTGTAAGATTATCTTTTACAGTATGAGCAATATCATTTGTTTAACGGGACAAAAATTTAAATTGAAGTTTTTGCTCGTGGGATTGCGTGAAAGACATAAGATAAATAATGTTTAATCTTAGGTTACGTAAATAAAATTGAGCAGCATATTTTGTTTTTTTACTACTATTTCGACATGAAAAGAATTATACTGAAAGTTTCAAACTAGGCATAAAATTTCAAATCTATTCATTTCACTGTACATTATTAAAGCGAATTTTTAAAAAATGGGTTTTTCTGTTTAATTTTTCAAATATGGTTTATGTCTCGAACATTGCATTAACAGCGTGCATGTTCTTTATCTGCCATGTACATTATGAATAGTGTCACAAAACAAAACTCGATTTATTCCACCAAACTGTTTTTTTTTTCACAAATCTTGGTATATTCTTTCTAGTCATGACAACTGTATTGAATTTACAGCGAAAATATGGTCGTAATTTACATACGAGTATATAATCATTTCATTTACACAACAAAATCATTTACACAGCCTAAATAATACACTCTTCATTTTATTCACACGCTGTCTCCTCATACATGGCTATCATTAATTAAATAAACATCAATTAAAATGTAGACAAATGCTTAAGTGATTAAAAGAAATAACAAATGGCTTATAAAAACCTTTTTAATGATTCAACATACGTTTCAACGCTACATTTCGGCGTCACTTTCAAGAAAAATATAATGATAAAAAAATATTCTTGCAAATTTTGAAAAAAATACAAACAATACAAAAAATACAAAATGCAAATTCAAAAATTTGCAAGAATATTTTTTTTATCATTATATTTTTCTTGAAAGTGACGCCAAAATGTAGCGTTGAAACGTATGTTGAATCATTAAAAAGGTTTTTATAAGCCATTTGTTATTTCTTTTAATCACTTAAGCATTTGTCTACATTTTAATTATAATTAGTGATATTATTTTATGGTTATGTAAATAAACATCATTCACAAACCAGAAGTTATAATCAAGAATTACAGCCATGCGAGAAAAAAAGAATGATTGTATCAAATGAGGCACATGGATATTACTTAAGGACTTCCTAGTAATTCAGAACTATTAATGACTTTTAATATATTATACCGGTGTAATAAATTTTCACTCTGAATATGTAGGTCACAAGAAAAAGACGTTTTTCTGTAATAAGCCCTAAGGCAGCTGGAAGCAAAATATTCTTCTCCATTGATATTTTAATGTAATTGTAAATCCATAAATGTATGGTATTTTTAAACAATATTAAATATATTTCTAAAGGAAATAAACTCCACTTAATTTAAACATAATCGCACTTCAATACAGAAAAGGAAAGAACCTGGATTAAATGGTGATGCAGTATGTGCGAACGTCTATAGATTATACTACTGGATATTGTACAACGATGCACAGCGCCAGGGTCAGAGAAGGTATGCGAATTACCTTCCATTATTTTCTTGTACTGTTTGGACAATAATAACTATTCAATAGACACTATAAAACAACTCATGCACCTTTATCGTGTATATGTTTTAGAAGAAATATTATGATGATTTATGAAAAAATTAGAAATGGGTAACAAGATTTGTACGTGCTCAATAATTTTGTAAGAAAAATTATCGTAAATGTAAATTTTACCTATTAAATTACTATTATTAGTGACATTGTTAAAGGATGGTTTCCGTTTTGGTAATCTCCTCTTTTCAAATTATTTATTGCTATGTGTCTTCTTGTTCAAGTAAAAAATAAATAAAATTGAGTTTTTTTTCTGACATCAAATGTTTAATAAATGAAATGAATATGTTTTGACTAAAATAACTAAACATTTCGGTGGTAATGCCTGGTACCAGTTTTATTGAATTATTTCCTTTTTATAATGTTTGTTTCAAGTTAATTGAGTAAGCACATTTTTTTTTTAAATTACGAAAGTGCTTGAAGATCAGGTTTCTCGAGAAAGAATATTTCGCTAAGCGATTTGAATTCCTTTTCATCAATAAAAAAAAACTTTTTGGACAATAAGCAATGATTTTTGATTAATTGTGTTTCGTTACGCAATGCTTATATTATTCATAACACTTTTTCATTCATATATATACATACTGTATATATATATATATATATATATATATATATATATATATATATATATATATATATACTGTATTTTGAATTCAAAGGTATTATATATATTGTAATTATTCGGGCAGTTTTAGATGCTTTAGAGACAGAGCAATGGTGTTTTATTAAATAAAGACGCCACTTTAACTTGTGGAGATTTGAATTGCGAGATGTATTTTATGTTTCACAAAAGATATGAATATTTTAAATGATCTTTTTTACGACTTGTACTTGTTAAATCACCACAAGTTACAATCGCGCCACACCCTGTTTCCTTCGCCTCTCCTTTGCCTCCCTTACCATTAATTGCTCTTTAAAGATAAAAATTTATTTTGTGATAAATGCTCTTTGGTATGTTAAAAGGCATATGTAAAGAAATCAGCTTTAAATTGTGTTAAGATATATATAATTTTTATTTTGTTTGAAGTTGAAGGGTAGATAAATGTCTTCTTTAAATGAATCTTTTCTTTTGAATTTTTTTTCATAGAAAAATATATAATTTATTTTTTATAATTCCAAATAATTTCGAACAATCAAAGTAAACAGGACCAAACAGGGCAAACTCTGATAAATAAGGATAGTCTATTGGGAGATAAACAGATATGGACACAAATGGAACTCTCGCAAAGATTTCGTTTTATTTCGCTGTAAAGACCTCGATGATCCAAAATAAAATTACCATTATTTAAAAGCTTAAATAATTTGCCATAAAATGATGTATATGTGCTTTTTGTTTAATGGGCTTTTTAATCGAAATATGCAATAAAATTTCGAAACAATAATAGAAATGTACAAAAAGGAGGTAAAATTGTTTACTTAAAAAAAATTACAACTTATAACTTACAAGCTAGTTTTGTTTTTCAGCCTGAACACCTATACAAAGCTGAAAATTATATGTTCAACTATATATATATATATATATATATATATATATATATATATATATATAAAAGTTTACTGAATTTAAAGAGAAATTCTGAGAAAGGTAAAAATATTTACCCTTGTTTTTTATTCAATTAGTATTGAATTACATAGTACGTTTTCCGAAAATAAAAAGTATTTTAGTAAACAATTTATCTATATAGTGTAAAACATTAAAGAAAACTGATTTTTTAACGTTTTTTTTATATGTAGATTTTTATTTATTTAAAAATTATATTTCCATATTCTTAAAAAAAAATAAATGTTAAATTAATGTTACTTATTGGAAACGAATTTTTCCATAATGCTTGCAATTTTATTTTTATTTGAAACAGTTACTTGTCTAGAAAATAAAAGTAAAAAATTCATCAATTGAAAAAAAAATCATGAAAATGTCATAGAGTAAAAATGTAATGATATTATGTAATCTGAACAATGTCTGTGTGAAACATAAAGCTAAAATATTTTGGAAAAGTAAATAAAGGTTCTGTTACCAAAAGAATCCAATATATTAATATATTTCGTATAGAAATTTACTTATTGACAATATCTGTCAAAAGATAGTGAACTGTCTAAAGACGCTGTTCCAAAACGATCAAATAAACCTGTTTGACGTAATTTCCAAATCTTTCTTTTGTAGCATTGTCATATATTGGATTTTTATTAGTGTTATATTGTAAGTTCAGTACTTGTATAAAGTCGTTTCTATGTGACAGATATTAGCTAACATGCTGAAGAACGCAATGAATACAGTGTATATAAGAAGATAGTGAAGTAACTTTTAAAGTAAACATAAAATTTGTGGTATAAAGTATTGGTTATTAGAGGAAAGTGATAATGTTCTCTCATATGACACAGATTTTAGCTCATGTAGATGCAAATTTTGGTAGTTATTGCCAAAATTGTGAAATAGCAAGACATTATCATTAGCAATTAAATAAATTGTTGGTCGTTTGAATGGGGACTATTAGCAGAACCAAACCAATTTTCAAAAATAACTTGGTGAGAGAAAAAAAAAGAAAAGAAAAATATGAAAATGAAATAACTGTAAATTACAAACGCTGAATTGTGCACAGGATATGTTTGTGGATTTGAACTCTTCTTTTAATCCCTTTTTTAACCTCATTCTGTAATACCTTATAATCTTTCAGCAGCAGTAATTCCAAACCGAAATAAATCTTTGTGTAATTTAATAGCAGAATATGTGTTGTAAAATAAAGGCAAAATTTACTGTTCAAAATTGATAGTAGGAAAATATGAAGATGTATACCTCCCGTATACGCGATGCTCGTCACGAAGGGTTTAATAACTTAAAATTTAGCTTTACATTTGCTACAAGATTTGCTTAATAAAACATGATGATGCAACATTAAATGAAATTTTGAAGAATGGCACAAGTGCTGCGTTTTAAGATTATTACACGAATCATAAAAATACCGTCTATTATAATTATGTATCGTGCGTGTGTTTGTCTGTCTGTTCTGAAGACACCGCTGCTCACACAGCTGCAAGTTTTGGTAAGAAGTTACTTGTATGTCTAATGTTATGACCATCACAGTCCGTTTTTTAATTTTTTAATTAGACTGTGTTAAATTTAATTTTTCATGGAATTTTTAGTACTTTTTTGCGTTTTGTGGGCATTCCTTCACATTAGTTTAAAGTAATCCAGTTTCAATCATTCCGCCCAATATAGTATTTTTTTTTCTTCAATAATTCAATAAAGATTATTTGGAATTCATACAACGAGTTTTGAACTTTACGCAAACTGCGTTTAGCATGTTTCATGTTTTACGGCAATTTTTTTTTTTTTTTTTTTTTTTTTTTTTTGACAATCATAAAAATAATGGTTTTAGTGTTTTATCCCAATATAGTAAAGTCTGTTATCTGTGATTTTTGAAGGGGAAAAAAATGCTCGATTCGCGTTCGGATAAAATCTAGTCACCCGACCCGATGCAGAATCGTAACAAATGACACTTTGTTTTCTAGAAAAATTGCTGTAAATATCTTTTTTTTTTTTTTTTTTTCATTTTCTAAAAACACACTCTAAATCAAAAAATGGATAACAACTTAATTTCAAACTTGGAATGTTTATCGACTTAATATTAAATATAGATGTAATCTTAATTTAAACAAAATACTTGCCAAGTTCGAACCCCTGCAGTTTAATATATAACACTTTTTCATAAAGCTTAAAAAGACGGTGGGCTTTAAAAATTATTTCCCTTATTTATCTTATTACAAGAAAAAAATCATCACAGAAGTACTCTGTATCATAAACTCTATAAATATATCTAAAAGAAATTCTAAATATATTATTTAGTTTAAAAAAAAATAATTTGAAATGCTACATGCGTGGCAATTTTTAAAAAATGTTTTAAAATGTTACACCCGTTCCAATTAAAAAAATTTGAAACGGTACATGCGTTCAAATTAAATATATATATATATATTGAAATACTACATGCGTTCCAATTTTTAAAATATTTTATCCATTTACTTTATTTTATTACTTCGAAGGTCGTGAAATATATTAAAAAGTCTGTGCGTATTTTATTTATCAGGTGAAATTTATTTAAAATTATTAATAAACAGGAATTAAACTTAATTTTATTAATTTTTTACATGGCAATCTACTTTATTACTGATTTGAGGCTGTCTTAATATACTACCAGCATTCGGAAACGAATGTACTTATTTATTGTAGTGATGTATCACCATCATACATTACAGATATTAAAAATTCCGAACAAAAATTAAAACACAAAGAATATATTAAAAATAAATAGACTATTATTTGTTTTTCAGAAAAATTCATTTGAAATATATTATTATATGTTAACTTGATTTTTACATTTCATATTTACTTTTAAGAAGTATGAAAACAAACTTTCAAAATTAAATGTATTTTATTGAATTGTATCGGATCGCATTGGATTGCATTATTACTTCGAAGGTCGTGAAATATATTAAAAAATCTGAATTAATCTAATTTCTAAGAATCTTAATTAAATTAAATTAAATTAAATATAATATAATATAATATAATATAATATAATATAATATAATATAATGTAATGTAATGTAATGTAATATAATATAATATAATATAATATAATATAATGTAATGTAATATAATATAATATAATATAATATAATATAATATAATATAATATAATATAATATAATATAATATATTATATTATATCATATCATATCATATCATATCATATCATATCATATCATATCATATCATATTATATATATTATATTATATTATATTATATTATATTATATTATATTATATTAAGTCCAACGTCCCCGTAACAAAACAGTAATAGCACAAAAGAAAATATTCACAATATATCGGAAGTTAAAACAAAACGCATGCTTATTTAGTTTTCATCGAATACATATTAAATTAATCAAACATTATCAAATTTAATAAAGGTTAAAATAACAAAAAGAAGTAATTCTTATGACAATATTTTCATACGAAATAGAATTTTTTGCCCAGTTGTTCATAACTCAATGAAGACCATGTACTAGAAAAAAATATTTGCGCATACAGAAAAAGTGGTCAATATTATAAATGTTTAACACTCAGCATTTTATCTTAATCTGTAATATAAAATAATTTTAAAGTTCCCTAACTTTAAATAGAAGAAATTTACACAATTCATGAAATCTAAAAGAAAAGAGAAAACTGAATTGTTTAGAATATTTCATTTCAAATTCTGGCATGTAAGTAAATACTTTACAAAATTAAAATAATTAATAAGTCTTCAACAATAAGTAGAGTTAGTAAATTAATTCATTCTTCAAATAAAACCGACTTGCTTTTATAAAATAAAATACAATGCATTTTAACAAATGATCTATTACAAAACTATTTTCAAACGGATCCTAGAGCTTTCTATTCGTTTATAAGGTATTCTGAGAGGAATTTTATGAGCATGATCCATCACCTTTTTTTTAATTTAAAGTTTATTCTTTTCAATATTCGGCGAAACCCATTAAGTGTTTTAGGATTTTTTTTTCTCTTTGCTAGATTCTTTTTACATAATGCTCAAACATATTCTATTTCTCTATCCTGAGGAACATCATATTTTTAGATTTAAGATTATTAGATTTAAGATTAGCACATTTTAGATTTTTCTATGAATTCATTGTTTTCAGATTTAAGATAACCAGTTAGACTCTTTGCATAATCTGAAGAGTCCATGCCTGGACAAAAAAATATTTAATAATTTTTATAATACTTTTTAAAGGAAGTACAGTTCATTTTTGAAACTCTAGTCATTATAAATTTTACCATTCAAAGAGCCTTCTAAAACAAACGTTCCTGATACATTTACAGCATCGTACAAGGCCTGCTAATCTAAAAAAAAATATTGAAAAATTTTTGCTTGCAGTTGACTTTATTACTATAATATATTTTTTGTTAGAAGCATGGAAATATTTACGTACTGTTACAATTCCTGGATCTATAGGCACGTAAATTTCATCCTCCAAAATGAGAGTTTTTCCAAGAATTTTTCTATACGCACATTGACACCTTGATTTTGCTCGTTTGCTTTTCGGTGTATTTTAGAGCAGTTTTTTTTCAAATCCTCTAATCCCGAAACATTTCATTTATACATTGCGATGATTGCGATAAGTTCATCTTTTAGCAGCTACTTTGGTGAAAGTTTCTCTTAAAGAGATTCTCTATTTTGTGAATAATTTTTAGTGTAAATTTAGATGGTGTGTGCCTTTAATTTTATTGTATTTTGTTGTGTTATTTTTTTATATATCTTAATCATTCGATAAATAGTTAGTTTGCTCTTTCTTTCATTTAGAAATTGTTTAATGTCGTTGGTTTATTCCTTCTAGCAATATTTACCTATTATTAGACAAAACGCTTTGAAAATGCTTCATTTTCTTTTCAGCTCATGTTTTAAATCAAAGAGAAAACAAACGAACAACGTTGCATTACGAATAAGAAAGCTTCAAATTACCTGTAAAAATAATTATAAGTGTTAGATATAAGTATTTTGTTAAATATCAGATTACGTTTTTTAACCATACTTCTTGTTCGAACATGAACTCTTTTGTAAATAACCACCTTTTTACGTAGCTTCCATTACAAAAATAAGCATCTATTGTAGACTTCCGGAGAAAAGCACTTCCTGCAAAATTCGATATAATTTCACCGAACATCACCCCCAGACACCCAAACTAAATGTTGATTTTTCCTAATGTTGATGTATACATATACATACATACATACATATATATATATATATATATATATATATATATATATATGGGAGGGGAACTGGGGCACATTGATGCATGGGGTACCTTGATACAACCCCTCTGCTGCTCACAAAGTCAGTACAGGAAGTTTCACAACAGCTCCAAAATATGGCGCTGGTGTACACAACTACCCACAGAACGCCTTGGCGTGATTCAGTAGTTTGATTAAACGAGACGGGTGATTTATTGATTTTGTAGGTCAAAAGTAAATTTGAGTTGTACAATTGCAGTAGTATTATGCAACTGTTCCAGTATTTTCAACAGGAAAAAATACCCTCCCTGGTAAGTAAAGCTACTCTTTATCAGTTCTTCATTCTTTTTGTTAGGTAAATTATGAAGTGTTGGATTTGAGATTAATATTATTTAAAATTGCTGCTTGGGGCGCATTGATACAGCCTATGTTGGGGCACATTGATGCGTATCAATCTGCCCCATGGAGAAAATGGAAGTAAGAAATGGTGAAGAGAGAGTCAGAGATCACGGTTCTAAGTAATCCTCTCAACAGGTATTTATCGCCAAACAAGAAAAACAATTAAATGAATACCTTGTTAAATGCAATGAGTTGCATCACGGTCTAACACTGAAGCATATAAGGCGGCATATGAAATTGCTAAAATACTACGCCGTAAGTATCCTGAAATTTGGAATGGTAATGCAATGGCAGGGTAAGATTGGATGTACAGTTTTCAAAGTAGGAATGCAAATTTAAGTTTGAGGAAATCAGAAAAAACAAGCATTATGACGTGAGTAGGTTTCCGTAGGAAGCTGTTGAGGAGTTTTTCTATAATTATGAGAGTGTCATGAAAAGATACAATTTCGCTCGAGACAGAATATTCAATTTTGATGAAACTGGGATAACCACTGCCCTTGATACTCCGAAGGTTCTAGCTTCAAAACATCAAAGGTAAGTAGGGCAGCTGGTTTCAGGCAGAAAGAGGGGAACTTGTTACAATTGGTGCCTTCATTTCCTCTACTGGAAATCAATATCCTTCAGTATTCATTTTCCTCAGGGTTCATTATAACGACAAATTCATTGCAGGAGTTCCAAAGGGAAGTTTCAGTTTCGCGTTTAGGAGTGGGTGGATGACTTCCTATGTTCTTTATTATTACTTTATTATTATTATTCCTTTGTTGTGATTTGTTCTTAATAGTTTTGAGGCACATAAAACAACATACAAATTCGTCAATAGAAAACCGAATCATGTTGCTTTGTGATAATCATGAGTCACACGTTCCTATTGAAGTCATCAACTACTGTCGTGCAAATGGAATAGTTTATTTGTCATTACCCCCTACCCCCCCCCTACACACACACCTCATAAACTGCACCCATTGGACGTAGCAGTGTTTGGTCTCTTTAAAGCAAACTGAAAATTGCTTTCAACGATTAGCACCTGAATAATCAGGGGAAACACCTATCAATTTATGACATTCCAAAGCTTGCAAAACTTACAAACTTAGGATCATTCATTTCGAAAAATATTGTGTCTGGTTTTTAAAGGACAGGCATAGTGCCCTTCAACAGATTGCTATTTTCTGACTCTGTTTTTTCTCCCAGCACAGTTTCTATACCTCATTCGCACTCTGATACAGTTGTTGTCACACCCCCTCAGACAGACTCAGCAACTCCCTCAACTGTCTCTCAGTGACAAGATAGCAATGTTCCACAAAGTGCTGATGCTGCCCATTCTCCACGGCCAACTACTTGTTCAAACAAGCCTGTAACTCCTTAAGACGTACGACCTTACCCAACAGCTAGTGGTAGTAGAACTAACAAAAGAAAAAGGACTGCGACCTTGTAAATCTCGAATTTATACTGATTCTCCAGAGACAAAAAGGCTTTTCGACATGAGAAAAGTTAAAGAAATGAACAAGCTGCAGCACAGAAAAGGAATACAGACAAAGAACTTAAAAACGCAAAAATGCTGCTGGGGATAGAAGACACCAAACATTTGAAGTGACAGACGAAGAGAAAGAAGGTGAAAGAATCATATTCATCAGATGAATCTGAAACATACTTAGAACAGTTGTGTGACTGTTCATCAGATTATTTGAATCGAAGTAACCTGCTAAGTGAAGACGGAGATACTTTGGAAAATGATAGAATGGAAAAAGCAGGTACTTCTGACCAAAATATTGTTGATGACGACTTTTTTATAGTGCTGTTTGCAAAAAAGAGATCGGTTGTTCCCTTTGTAGGCCATGTTAAAAGAAAAACTGATGATGGTGACCATCTCGTCTGGTTTATGAACAGAAAACATGATAACTTTTTCATTTTTCCTGAGAAAGAAGATAATGGTGGGGTTTCAGTGCGAGATATGACAAAGTTGCCACAGCGAACAACTGGACAAAGGAACAGCAAGAACACCAGTTCGTTATACATTTAATTTTGATTTTGATCGCTTTAATATTACTTACAAATAAATTGTGGGTAATTTTAATTTCTTTAAATAAATATAAAATTGTTAGGCTAACTCATTTTCTATGGAAAATATGCAGTAGCTGTTATTTTCCCCACTTTTTCCAAACGTATCAAAGTGCCTCATGATGTATCAAAGTGCCCTATGAGATGCATCAATATACCCCGGCGATGGGGCACATTGATACAAATGACTTTTTTAGTTTTTTTATTACATGCAGAAATACTACATAAAACAACGACTGTGCCTGTTAACAACACACTACACTAGTTTTTCTGACATCACACGTAAAAATAATTTGAAATTTCTGTTTTCTGGGCACCAAAAAAATTCTTAGAAAAAAAACGCATCAAAATGTGCAAGTTTTTTAACCATACTTATTGTTCGAACATGATCTCTTTTGTAAATAATCACCTTTTTACGTATCTTGAATTACAAAAATAAGCAACTATTGTAGACTTCAGGAGAAAAGCACTTCCTGAAAAATTCGGTATAATTTCACCGAACATCACCCCCTATTGAAATCAATTAGAAATTGTTTAGAATCACCCCCAGACACTCAAACTAAATGTTTATTTTTCCTAATGTTGATGTATACATATACATACACACACACACACACACACACATATATATATATATATATATATATGTGATTTTTCAACCCCCCCTGAATACTAGGCCTGCGCGCTGAAAAAAATGGCGGCTGTCGCAGGCGGAATCGTTTGTACAGTCTCTCGAACTTTAACACCAATAATATCTAAAAGTTTTCTTTGACTTATTTGATCTCCGAAAAACAAGGCGAAAAAAACTTTTAGAAATTATTGGTGTGGAATTTCGTGGGACCGTTCGAACGCTGAAAAAAAAAATCGGCCTGCGACAGCCGCCATTGTTGTCAGCGCTCAGGCCTAGTATTCAGGGGGCGGTGGATTTTTGTTATGTCTTCAACAGATTGCTATTTTCTGACTCTGTTTTTTCTCCCAGCACAGTTTCCATACCTCATTCGCACTCTGATACAGTTGTTGTCACACCCCCTCAGACAGACTCAGCAACTCCCTCAACTGTCACTCAGTGACAAGATAGCAATGTTCCACAAAGTGCTGATGCTGCCCATTCTCCACGGCCAACTACTTGTTAAAACAAGCCTGTAACTCCTTAAGACGTACGACCTTACCCAACAGCTAGTGGTAGTAGAACTAACAAAAGAAAAAGGACTGTGACCTTGTAAATCTCGAATTTATACTGATTCTCCAGAGACAAAAAGGCTTTTCGACATGAGAAAAGTTAAAGAAATGAACAAGCTGCAGCACAGAAAAGGAATACAGACAAAGAACTTAAAAACGCAAAACTGCTGCTGGGGATAGGGGATGTTTCCGGAGAAAAGTCATCCGATTTGTATGTGACTGAGCATGTGTACAGGACTTACCAAGGTCCTTGGCCAGCTTTATACGCCATCTTGTTTCAAAATGGATACTTCCAAATGGACTTGTTTCAGACACTTAAAGAATTCAAATTTTAAAAATGTTAACAAAAACATTAGCAATCCTAAACTTTTTCCGTTAAATGTTTGGTCTCGATACAACGATTCCTGGACATTTTTTTTTCGTTTCTATTTTAAAACATGGCTGAGATTTAGCAGTTTGAAATTGTAAGGTGGCTGATATTTTTAAGCAATACGATAGGTTAAGAATAATGGATTCCTCCATAAACGTGTTTAATTTATGAATTTTTTTGAGGGTACAAATTTTCTTTCATTGTTGCAACGATTGTTAGAACTCGAATACGCTTAAAAGTATATATTCATATCCTCTAGCGTAAAAGTCTCGCTATGCTTGATAACACAATGCGAATTTTTTCAAATGAAATTACGGAAAATATTGTCATAAATCAAGATAACATGGCTATAATTGACTAGTTTGATGAAATACTCATTCAAATTCAGTATAGACGAAAACTGGGAATGTATCTTCTGTAATAGGTTTTCTCGCATTGTAGCTTCGTCTTTGCGAGTAACATTATCTAAAATCCACGAAATGCGTCCTCTTAGTCCTTTTCCTTCCAACATAGGCCGGAATGACTTTCTTATCCCCTCCCCGGGAAAACTGTTCTAAGTTTGTTTTATTAAAATAGCTATAGAGTGACTCGATAACGATCAAAGATAGCAGAACCTATTCAGCAAACTTTTCCAACCCTTATTTACGACTAATTTTTATTAGACTATATTAAATTGGAGTTTTAAAATATTAAATCTATGCAAAGCATTTTCAGAGGATAATCTTGTAGGAAGTACTGAATACAACTGATATTCTTTCTAGGCTAAGCAATCGCCATATGTTCTGTCATTGTATTTTCATCTAGACAATTGTTTGTATTTCTGTATTTTATTGATTAGCAGTTGCTTGCGTTAATAAATGGTGTTTTTTATTTAATGTTGATATTGTAAATAGTAATTTAGTTTCTTATTAAACTTTCAAGGCTGAACATTTTATGATTTACAATGCTTTTCAGTATTTAATCCTGTAATTTTTAATTAACTACCCGTTAATTTTAATTAATTAATTTATAGTAATTAAGTATCTTATTAAACTTTCATGACAGAACACTTATGATTTACAATGCTTTTCGGTATTTAATTCTTCAATTTTTAAATAATAAAAATTAAACTAAACTAAACTTACGGTGCTGCGATCTATTAAAGATCCTGACATAATGTGTTCAACCCTGTTTTCTTGACCATGGGCCCTGAGGTGCTATACAACATATGTACGGGTCAGGTGAAAATTTTAATTAACCACTCTTTAATTTTTAAATAATTATTTTATATTAATTGAGTTTCTTGTTAAACTTCCATTACGGAACTTTTTTTATGATTTCCAATGCTTTTCAATATTTAATTCTTTAATTTTCAATTAAATACGTAATAAAATCCCGTTACATATACTAATATTGTAACACGTATGTATAAAACAGCTTTGTATTATTGTGAAAATATTCTCTATTTAGTCTAAGATCAGTTTTTTCAATCAGGACCATTTTTAAGAGGGGCAGAAGCAGCTTATAGGAACTACCAGCGTTTGTTAATCTGTTTTCCTTTTCTTTTTTTTAAGTTAACGTCCGAAAAAGTTTCAAGCCCGCGTCCAAACCTGTCCCCTATTGTCCGAGTGGCACCCAAAGAGACTACAATACATTTTGTGTTATCTGTTACAGTTTGCGCATTGCGAAGCAATTTAGGACCCCTGAAATTTTCTTGCACGGAGGCCCATTGAAAGAGAATGGTGTTTTTTCCCGTCCCTTCTTTCAAAAAAGCAAAATGGGTTTGAAATTATTTTGTAGAAGTCATGAGAGTTGATGAAGAAGGTGAGAGGGAATTAAACAGTATGTGTAAAAACGGAATTAACTGTTTAAAAATATTATTTATTATAGCCATTTTATTACAAAACTTCTCACTTCTCCTCTCAAATAAAAACACCCCCCCCCCCCTGCAGCACTTAGATTCCGTTCTATCGACTTTGATAGCAGTAAAAAATTTATATTAATAAAATTGTTGGGGTCAGTTTTGCTTGTTATTAACTTTTTATGAACAAGAAAACGTAACTGATTTCTCGGAAAGGAAAATCCTTTTATCGGGATTTACAAGGTAATTTAGCCAAGTTTTTGTTCAAAATCGTCTAGTGAATAACACTTTATTTCCTGCATGTCAGCATTTGAGAAAATTTGTACAAATTATTTTCCGCTCATGAGGCTCTATGCTATCGAGATCGGCCTGCCATTTAAGTAGATTTTCTGGTACTCTAAACGTTGTTTTATATACTGCTGATATACAACTCTAAGTCTCATCTCATTTTCTTATAGCATTTTAATTTTAAGTACGGTATTTGAAGAACGTTATTATTATTATTACTATCCTTACATTTATATTTTTAATCGTCTGAAGGATTTGTATTAACTAAATTTAAACTATTTACTGTTAATTTTTGTGTTAGTTGATAAATAAGTGAATATAGATTACTTTGCAAGGGCCCCATAAAAATGAATCGGATCTAGTCTCCAAAATGCATTAAGACAATCCCTGTTAAAAATGTTTCTTCTCAATTTCAAAGATATTAAAATTCATATTATGGTCACAATGTGACTTCACATACTGGTGTTTTTGAGGTCACATTTTGAAGTGACATACGTGGATTGCAGTAACGTCACTGCGACCTAACATTACTACATTTAAGGATGCAAAAGAGATCAAATTTAGTTACTTAACCAACTTTAACTCAAGAACTCCGACTTGAAATATATTTACTCAGATGTTAGAATACATCATTTTAAGCATGTGAAAAATAATTTTAAAAATTTAGAACATTAAATAAAAAATATTGACTGAAAGGTACTTTTTTCACATCTACAATAGACTGATAATTACGTACTTCTCATAAATATTATCAGTTTTCTAATACAAAATTTTAAAGTATACAAAATTATCTTTGAGAAAAAAAATCTATGTCTGGGCGTCTCCAGTTTTTTTTTAATTTGACAAAATTTACGAAGTTCATTTCAGCAATAACGACGTGAAGCAATGGTGATAAATAAAACTTTGACACAGAAAATCAGCACTGTTTCGCCGTCTGTTAAGAATTATATAAGCAATTTATATTAACTGCTGTGTTGGAAGATAGTAAAAATAAACTAAAATCGTCTTTTAAAGCCCACTGTATAAGTAATGTTGAGTTTCGGTTACGTTGCAGATATGCAACGCTGAGATATAAAGGGTTAATGTAATTGTTTATTTAAGTAATTATATACAATTTTTGATATTTCATATTTAACCAAAACCTTAGGAAAGTTTACAGAAAGTGGCAAACTGAAATTATTAGGTTGATATCAGTCACATTTTCAACGATGATTTGTGACAGAGATAGTAGGAGGGTCCCTTAGCACAGATGTCATATACGCACCACGTTGACGCGACCCCCCCCCCCCCCCCCACCGCCAATTTGGCGAAAACAATAAATTGTTGTTTATTTACTTTTATTTTTTATTTTAATTCTATCAATTATTTTTATTATGTATATGAACATTTATTTATTCTTATTTCCTTTTTTTAAATAATAGAAGCTATTTCATTTATGACGTTATTTTATTTTTATATTGAAATAAAAAATCACGTGCTATTATTGCATGCCAATTGTAACTAATATTCAAAAACAAAGTTTTCGCCAAATTGGCGGAGGAAAAAAATCGCGCCAACGTGGTGTGTATATGACATCTGTGCCATTCTTTTTTACCGGACTGCACGAGTACAGCTTTTTATAATCTATGAAATTTTGTGCACAAAATAATTATTCTTACATAAATTTTAAAACATTGTCCGACATAGGAAAACATATTTATACTTCCCGTTCCCAGACAAAAACGAATCGATACCACCGCATTTAAATAAAAGAGAAAAAACGTAGATTTTAGAAATAATGAATAGATATATAATAAGTCAATATCATATAGATATTTTTTATTATTTAAGGAATACGTTTTGTGCATGTGTTTTAAATATATAATGTACTTTATCACGTATTATTGCTTTTGATAGATCACTGTAAAAGAAAGACAGATACTTCTTAATCTAGGGAAATATTATATAACCAGGAATGAACATATACATTAATATCTTCCGACTTATTAGCGATTGCGAAAAGCATTTTTTAACTCTAGAAACCTCATAAACTGATATATTTTCAGGATTTAAAGAAGTATGTATAAAATTAAAGATTATTTTGGCTGCCACTGATTTTCAAATACGTTTTCGAGCAGTGTTTGTAGTGTATTAATCAGTTTTCTCAAACCAGAATATCGATTTTTCGGATGATATCAATTCTCAAGTACACATTTCGATGTTCAACTAATGTGTTTTACTGACAAATATGATAAATTAATAGCATTAGCTTTAGCAATAAAATTATATTATTTTGTTAGTATTGCATGTAAAAATTCAGTTACGTAACTAAAAATGTTTAATTGAGAATTGATATTTGTTTTTATAAATGTTTCTTTAATTCTCGAAATTACATTAATTTCTGAGGATTCTAATGATGAAGATCGTTTTTTGGAATTATGGATAACTTGGAAAATTGTTGTAAAGCGTTTTTGTGGAAAATTTTCGTTCAGGGTTATATTATATTTTCGTAAGTTAAGGACCATTCGTCTTTTTCTACAGTGTAAAATGAATAATATTGCTTGTATGAAGTTAAATGGAAATAACAGTATAAATAATCTCACAATTATACGATATTCAGTTCGAACCCTTAAGAGTCATATAAGTGAGAGGTCACTGTATTATCTTCATGTGTGTCTATCATTACATTTAGCAAGGGTCATTATTAATAGTACGTTGATAATGTTTTGTTAACACTTTCCAGCATAGATGAAAAATGTTTTTGAATTCGGTTTGTCTGTCTGTCGTATGGCTGCCGTCTGTCCGTGCTCTAACTCGCATAAATATACTCAGATTGTCATGCAATTGATATATATTATATATGATTACTATGGCTTGTATGGTCTTGAAAATGAAGTGTGTAGGATTTATAGTTCATTTACGGGCATCATCAGAAGAATTTTGTTACATTACGGTCCATGGGGAAAAATTGTTTGCGGTTTATTTTAATAACGATATACTACTTCACACTTATTGAAACTGATATATATAACATTGAGATGCACTATAATATGCTTATTATAGAATAATATATGCATGCATCCGTCGTTCATTTTTATGGGGACACAAACGAAATCGGTTGCAGTACTGTCTATCAACATTAATTACTGTAAGTTCATTTTCAGTAGTGGTACGCGTTTTAAAATGTAAATATTTTTTTGCATATTACTTGGTGTATATAAATTCTATAAATCCTAGGCAGAGTGCAGAAAGAGTCTCGAGTAAATTTCCGTTTAAAAGTGGAATTTGCTGTAGGGGAATTGTCAACTGTGTTATGAGTTTCCTAACTGAAGTTAAATATTTAGAATATTATGTAGTATACATAGAAATCTATAGATACAAAGATACAATACAGGGCTACACAAATTATTTTTCCTATTATAGACGGTAATTGCTGACATTGAGTTTTAAAATGCGTTATGCGTTTTTCAGATTGTTTACTTAGACATTATCTTTCACCATATTATCCTTTTGAATCCCGCAATAGCCGAAATCACCCAAAAGCTCTGAAACCGATAATATCCCAGGATAGCTGAAAGGATTTTCCTTCCCCTAAATGGGTTGGTGTGCTGTCAAGCAGATGGGCTCTCTCAGTGATGGATGGGGTAATGTGTGGAGTTTTTACAGTACAGAAAGAGAAACAAGGATATTTTTCAGTAACTGGAGCAATATTCCCAATGATAAACACAGGGGGGGTAACAGCTGTCGAAATTCGAATGAGGGTAGAAAACAGTGGGATCATTTCCATTAATCACATAGTGAAAAAGAGGGGAACGAAAAATCAAGTATTTTGGGCTATTTTGTTCGGATTATAAGGTCATTTAGTTTTTTAAAGCTTGGGATTTAAAGAGTTAAACTGTGAAGTTTTATTATAGTATTCTGAATTTGTTGGAAAGCGTTTCATAATCGCTTTACGAAAGATTTTTCGTTATTGTTTTCTATAGTCGCACATTAAAACGTTGTGTACAGCATGGAGTAGAAACCGGTTTTTTTGTCTATGCTACGCGTTAACGTATGTGACAGTATTTCACAACTTTATTTGGTTAGAATCATATATCTCAGACAAAACGTCTGTCTACTATGTTTTCTTTATTGATAATGCAGCAGATTCTGATTGCGTGACTTTAACATAAAGGAAAATGACAAAGCAAAGAATCATCTCCGGTGAAAGAAACTATTAATCTTCCTTTCCTTTCAGTAGTTCGCTCGTTATCAATAAAAGGTCTTTACTATTCCGCTCTGGGAATATTTTTTGACATTACGCTTCATAAAAATGAAATATTCAAAAACTCTGATTGTGAATTTTATTCTAAATGATATTAAAAAAAACCTTTTGTGTATTTGTTTCAAAAGTTATATAAAAATGTATTGTTGTTATATAATTTTAATTGTACAGTTTACATATTTTTATAATAAAAATAGTATTTTTAGTAATTTTTCAAAAAGCTATCTATTGTAATTCTATTTTTTTCAATACTTAATATTACAATCTCTTTGATCACATCTTAAAATATTTTTAAATAATATGAATATTTATCTCAAGCTTTTGTTTACTGAAATACATGACGATATGAAAAGTTTAAGCAACAATTTTACCAAAAATTATGGTTAATCTTATCTTAACTTTAAACAAGTTATTTTATAGGGAAAATTGATTTAAAAGAATTGTTTTTTTACACTCATGTATTTGCGGGAATTATTGTTGCTCACATTTGAATCCTGCATTGATCGGGTTACACCCCATTAAAACCCGAAAATCCAATTTAAATTTATGCCGATAACCCATCTAAACTAGAAAAAACTTTTCAATGATACGAAATCTCATCCGAACCTGATGCACGTCAACCCAAAATAAATGAAAATTAATCCATACTTTGATGCAAATATGGAAAAATACACTATAATTATATCTTTAATATAATATTAGTGTATTGTTTTCCTTTATTCATTATGTACAAAAAATATATAGGTGCATTCATCTATATTCAAATATATAGTTTTTCCATCTGAAACAATATTGTGAATTTTTTTTTTAATAATAGAGTACTTTGTAAAAAAATATACACTCTTTATTTACATTTTATTTTCTACTGTTTAGTGTTCAAAATATTTCATTGTTGAAGCTTCCCAGCTAGTTGCCCTATAGTAGGGAGCGGGCTTAAGGATCGCACTTTAAGGATTGCACATAATTAACCCCATTATTGTTGTAACTTGTATACAGTCGTAATCATTATTTATATGTGGCGATTTATCAGCTGTAACCGGTTAACGAAAAATGACTCTAAAACTCTAAAAATGACATTTTCAAAACTGAGCAAAAAATACTGAAATCTAAGTAAGTTACATAGTTAAAATAACTCCGAATCAAAATTACTCAAGTTTGAAACATGTATATACTCATTTCTGAATACACGCACACACTCAAGAATAAAACATCATGTTCTCTTATTTGAGTATGTCCATGTTTCAAAAATGTGTATGAACTGACTTCTATGTGCTCATTTTTGAGTATTTCCATGTTTCAAAAATGAGTTTGAACTGATTCTAATAATTTTTGAGTATGTCCCTGTTTCAAAAATGAGTATGAACTGACCTCTATGTGCTCTATTTTGAGTATATCCATGTTTCAATATTCTGAGTATTTTTGGTATTTCAGAATTTGGCATTGGGTCGCATATTTTAAATAAAAAGTTTCATAACAAAATGAAAATATCGGTTTACTCAGATTTGAAAGTGTCGTTTTTCTCAGTGTGTGATTGTAAATACACCTGTATACATATTGCGTATATTTCTAGCATATCAGGAACTGAATATTCTCCTTGTTCTCATCTATTTGCTTTCTACTTATCTTAAGAAACATAATTGAATAAAATAATTATTTCAGCAAAAAAAAAAATAATAATAATAAACATTTCTTTGACGAATCATAACTATAAGAGCAGGGAAGATCGAGCTAAGCTCGGTCAAAATTTGCTTTGAGCGATATTTTTTTCATTTGGCGCCAAGCAAGTGTTTTGGCATTGGTAATCTTAAAAGTCAATTTTCCTTATCATATGTACCCTGATTGATTGAATTCTGTTTTCGAGAACGTTGTACGGACTCTGCTTGGTTGAATCATGTATCTCGGCTCCTATTGGGAATTTCTAAAAAATTCCTTCAGTTTCTGAAAGCCAAATTTTAGCCAAATGTCGCCAAGTTTGGCGATATTTTTTCATTTAGCGCCAAGCATGAGAATGTTCTATGTACCCTGATTGGTTCAACTCTGTTTTCGAGAACGTTCTATGGACTTGGATTGTTTGAATAATGTATCTCGGCTCCTATTGGGAATTTTTAGAAAATGCCTTTAGATTCTGAAAGCCAATTTTTTCACAAAATCTCGCCAAATTTGGCGATATTTTTTCATTTGGCGCCAAGCGTTTTGGCATTGGTAATCTTACAAGTCAATTTACCTGCAAAATCTCGCCAATGTCCCCAACAATTTTTAAGATAAAAATAGCTTGACCAATAATGACCCATGACCAAAATGTCCCACTAATCGAATTTCCTCAAGCATGTGACCTAGCCCAATCATTTTCACGTGCCCAAAAACCGTAGGATACAAAATTTAATTGTAATCGTTTGAGACGTTCTTAAGATAAAAATGGCTTGATCCATAATGACCCATGACCAAAATGACCCCCTAATGGAAATTTCTCGAACATGTGACGTAGTGCAATAGTCTTATCGTTCCCTAAAACTGCAGGATACTAAATTTAGTTAATATTGATATTTATATATTTTTAGTGAAATCTTTAGAAATTTATTTTGGTTTAATTAATTACAGAAAATATTTTTTAAATTCTACTCTTGTTTTCTTTATAGTGTTTCAAAATTATGATTTTTTCAGTGACTTTTGAAATTTTATTTTAACTTTTTAATGTTGAGCAATATTAGGTTATTTAATGTTTCATACAAATTATTGGTAGGTCAGTTGATATTAAACTAAACTGATTTAACTTATAAATTTATGTATTAAACTAAAATTCACTATTTTAGAAATTATATTTTTACAAAGTTTATAATTTTCCTTTAAATTTATAAAAATTATTAATAATTGTTTCTTTACATTCATAAAAAATGAAGTTTATAATTTTATAAAGTTTATAATGCATTTCTTCAGTTTATAATTTTATAAAGTTTATAATGCATTTCTTTAGTTTATAATTTTATAAATTGAACTAAATTAACATGTCCAAATTCAAACTTACCAATCACACGGCCATCCAGTAAAGAAAGGTTCCTAAGTCGAATCATCCAGCACGAAGTGCTGATTATATACTGAAAACTCACTAAAAAAAATATATAAAAAAACATATCCATGATATTAGGAATTAAACAAGGAAGCCTAGTTAAAAAAAAAACAGAACTTCAGATTAATCTATTACAAGAATAACTTCAACAATTTTTGTAGTTTTTTGTAATTGAATTTTAGATACAACCAGTCAATTTTAGGATACTCTGTATGATGCTACTCGATATAACAATAAAAGTCAAAATAAATAAATGTGAATAAATCCAAAGCACAAGAAAAATAAGATATATATATATAAATATATATATATATATATATATACATAATTTGTCTGATATATAGAAATGTTATCTAAACAACTAGACGAACAAGCCCAAAGAATAATACAACACAGTTAAAAAATTTGCAGCAAACTGTCCAGTCATATAACCGTTTTCATACAATTCTGTTACATAAACAATTATATCTGTATTCTGACAAATGAGAACGCTTCAAATTAAGGTGAAATAAACGTTTTCTATAAAAACGCTCGAATGACAGTTTGCTGTAGATTTTTAACAGTGTAAAACGTTATGTAAAATAATAAAATTGTATTTCCCACTACAAATTTAATGTACCACCTAAACACGTTAGTATAAAATAAATACATGTAACATACCTTACAGCTTAAGAAATATCAAACAAAATTTATTAACACAGACAGGAATGTTTTTGGTTGTACCCGATTTGTGATATTTTTACGTTTTTTTGTATCGTTTAACTTAATTAAAACAAATAAATGTATCCCCATTAAATAAGTAAATGAATAGATAAATAAAAGATCTCAAAATAAAAATAAATATATAACATTATTTTATAATTTTTGGTGCTAAAATGTAAATGAACACGTGGATTTAAAGATGTAGGTATATGGGGGTTTTAAAATGGAAGGATTTATATCAAAAAGCATATTTTTTTCAATATTATAGAAATTTCATAGGAAAATGAAAAAAAGCAAACAACAACAACAACAACAAAAAAAAAAGATATTATATATCAAAATCGGTCATGCAGAATATCACTCCAGAAATAAACATTACGACAAAAAGTTAGCAACATGTTTTACCAAAAGAAATCTAATATATCACTATCACAAGTATATAAATATGATCTCGCTTCACTATATCTGTCATAGTTTACAGCTTTAGAAATACAAAATAAAAACCATTAACTGGGACAGAAAGTATTTTTTTCTGTACCCGATTTTCGATTCTGTGCTTTATTTATTCTATAAACGTAAGTTTAGGATTTCAATCAAAATATCTTATATAAGAGATATGACATATATGGAAAATGCTCAGGCTGTTCACATAAAGTTATATTGCCTGTGTGTTAGATACTGGGTAAAAGTTGGTCTAATATAATGGAGGAAAATAATAATAATATCTTATAAATAAGAACTATTTTTTCACTGTAGGAGATTTCATAAATCAACGGTATATATATATACATATATATATGTGTGTGTGTGTGTGTGTATGTGAAATACGTGAGGTAGCTCTAAAGTGTTACATAGATTACTATAAAATATTTTATTATAAAATCTTGTCAACAAATGGTGATGAGCCGTCTGAAACTGTAAATATATGCAAATAAATTCTAAATTTCAAAATGCAAACTTTTTTCCGCTTCAGAAGTTAAATAACATACAAAGTAAAAATTGAGATAACTTTGACGCAGATTCATGCGTTAGCTTGAGCTATAGGTTGTGGCATTGTAGCGCCACTCATTGATGACAATTTCGCTTATTTCTTGAAAATATTTATAAAAATCATAATTTACTTGATAAACATTTCCGTATTATCACCATTATATTTCTTACAGTTAAGGAATAATTTAATTTTTAAATTAGCAAATCCTTTATGTAATATCTTGAATTTATGGGTAAATGGTAGCGCAGAAGTATCACAGTTCTACCCACAGCTACCATAAAATTTATTTCAAAGACATATTCAAAATTTTCTTTCTCTCTATATATCTTTCATTTGGAAGAAAAGGGTCACTGTGCAAAGATACTACTTTTAGTTATTGTTCCATATTATTTCACAGTAGATACAGCTATTATAAGAAAAATAGTTGATGTCATTACTTAAATACAGTCCGTTTAATAATCACCATTTTAATTAGGGGAAAATAGGATAAAACCATATAGCCGGGTGAAACAGAATATGCCAATTTTGACGCAAGAAAAAGGAGAGGTCATTATGATATATCAGTACTGGTATTTGAGTAGTGTCGGTGTTGGGAAGCTCATTATATATATTTTTTTGCTTTAATGTTTAGAAGTTTTGAATTTTTTAAAAATACGAATGCATTTAAAATTAAATAAACTTTTAATATTATTGTATGTGGTATATTTAATAGGTATTTCTTCAAAAAGAAATTTGTGCTAGCATTTATACGTGCATTTTTAAAGCTTACTTTGCAATTATCATTCACTTGGGCTAAGACCGGATGGCCTATGTATAATTGTACTCTGTTATTGGAAAACAATGCCTGAAGAAAGGCAATAGAAACTACATTTACATATATGGTTACACCATGAAAAAAGTTTTGTTGAATCAACGAAAATTTGGTTGAATCAACAAAACTTTTCGTTTAAATATGGGTCAGTGGAAATTTTGTTTGAATCAACAACAAAAATATTGTTAATTTTTTTTGCAATTCCAAAAAAAAAAAAAAAAAAAAAAAAAAAAAAAAATGTATCTTCAGCAAAAATATGTTTTGTTAACTCAAGTAAAATGGTTCAATTTTACTTGAATTAGGAAAAGTCAGTTTGTTACATAGATATATGCTATGTGTTATTTTAACAATCTATTTTCTTTTTTCAACAAAATTTATTTTGTTTGTTTAAATAATAAAATATGTTATATTACGAACTTGTTTTGTTTATACGACAAAAACTTTTGTTAAATGAATCAATCTAATTATGCAATTTTAACAATTTTTTAATTCATTTTCAGCAGTGGATTACGTCTGAAAAACTTGAATAATAATAAATGAAGTTTAATCCCGCTTTTTTTCAAGCGCAAACCGAGACAGCGAAAATTGCCCAAACCGGGAGTCAATTCCCGGTCCTCAGAACAGCGCTCTGAGGCTCTACCACTGAGCTACAAGGAACGATATCTAAGATAGGCATTTCTCACTTATATATATGTCGGAACGGCTGCAACCGTAGCACAAGATGGAAATGTCATCAGGAGCACGCAAATTTTTGCGGCAAACATGATCCGACAATACAAAGCCCAACATACGGCAGCACATAGTTATTTTTTAATTCATTTTCAGAAATTTTGCGAAAATTGCAACATAGTAACTAATCAGCACCAATTTATATCAGGAAGTAACTGAATGTAAAGTTTTATTAAATTACTTGCATTAAAACTTGAGATAGAGCGCCCACAAAATTTTTGTCAC
Organism: Maratus michaelseni; assembly: GCA_963931845.1. Taxonomy (NCBI): domain Eukaryota; kingdom Metazoa; phylum Arthropoda; class Arachnida; order Araneae; family Salticidae; genus Maratus; species Maratus michaelseni. Next base: position 325,444,220 of record OZ007589.1, read on the forward strand.
ATACAGACAGAGTTATTGACAGTCATTTTCTAAAAACAGTCAAATCGTGTTCAGGACATTCTAAAATCCGTCGGAAACCGGAAGTCACAAATTTTCATGATTCCAATACTTTCTTCTTGTAAAGATAGAAGAAAGTAATAAATGGGACAAGGGATTTTTAAAACTACCTTGGTCCGTCCCAATATAAAAAAGTTTTAATTATCCAAAAAGTATGTTAATCCTTTAATTATATAGCTATATAAGTCAAATAAATCGAGTTACGTGAGAGAGTTATGGCTACTACACAACAATTTAAATTTTGCAAAAACAACAAAATTTTGCTAGAAATACAAAATTATTGTAAAATTAAAAAAAAAAACAGACTTTGTTAATTCAAGTAAAATTGATGACATTTTGTTAAAGTTTTGTAAAAGTGTTAACAATATATATATTTTTTTGGTCCAAGCAACAAAACCAAATTTTTTACTTCAACTAAAAATTTTGCTAAAACAACCAAAATGTACTCAACAAAACATGTTTTGTTGTTTTAATCAATTCCTTTTTCTGGGTGTAGGTATTTTCTAAAGCTAATAAAGAGTAAACTTATTTTCTGAAACTTCTCAAATTCTATTGAAGATAAGTAATGTAATAATGATAATTATCCTTTTGTCTTTAAATATTAAATCATTATATTTGTATTTGAAACATTTTTTGTTAAGTTTTTTAGAATAAGTACAAAAATAAAATATTCCGTTCCTTTTCAAATATCAGCCTAAACACTTTTATTTACACAAAATTAACATATGCATGCGGATTTTTCCCATTGCCGGACTAAGACCGGATGATTTGGCTTTCTCTAGAAAAGCATTTATAAATATAAATGTAACAAATAAATTACATATTTATAATGATATTTTTGTACAAGAATACAAGCGGAGAATTTAATCAAATTTACATTCAATTCTGTTGAAAATTCTGGCTTTAAAGTTAATCTAATACTTCGTTTTTACCATACTTTCGTATTAGTTTTTACGATACTTTCCCCTAATTAACGTTCTTTAATGATCACTGTTGTTTTATTTATGTAAATAAATCACTTCACAGTAGTCATCTGTGTAACAGGGAAAAAGTCATTTACTTCCAATTTTATTCCAATTTCATCATAACCATAACTTTCGATGCTTAAAAAAATTATATACATTGATTTCTGGGTAACTAATCAACTCTTTATGATGTTTGCTTAATTTTATTATGCTTTACTAGCTCAAAAATTGAAAGGTGGCAAAGAACTTTATCAACTTGATAGCAATCATATAAAATAAAGATAAAAGTCCGCCTATAGGTTCCAAAATTTAACATATTTATTTTAAAGTCCTAACCTAGCTTTGATTGACACATTACGAAATAAAATGTAAACTGTCTGCCACTCCAAACATTCATATGCATTGGCTACATTCAAGAAATAGAAAAATAATTATCATCAACCTAACCAGGCTTTATTGCCTTTTTCTGATTATTGGGCTATAAAGTTTGATAAAATAATTATAATTCAACAAACTGTAACGCATAATATTTTTGATTAAATTATGTTTCCAGTGGTATATAGCTTTTATGGTATTACGAAGAAATATTTGGTGTTATGATGCATCAAACTTTAAAAAAGCATTTTTTCCAAAAGGTGTTCAAAATTTTGGCTTTCACTCTATATATTTAATACTATGGATTTAATTGTTATTTCATTTGATTGCGTTTAAAAGCTTTTAGACACGACATAAAGTTCCTGAAAGCATGATCACAATTTTCCATGTAAAGTAAAATATTATTAATGCATGTTATTAAATTTTAATATGTAATTTATGCTTAAAAATACTTTTTAACACATATTTCAGGCAAAAATTTTTCTAATCATACGAAACTTTGAAAATATTACAAATATAAGCATAAATACTACATTGAAATTGGACAATTTTTAAAAGTTTCTTATAGGTACGAAAAGAATTTTAAATGTTCCCGTGTGTACGATTCTTTTCATAATAAATCAAATTTTATTATTTTTTAAATTAAATTTGTGATACTGTTATCAATCGAGGAGGGTGTCGCGTCAATTCATCTCGCACAATTCATCGCGGAACAATTCATCGCGCACAATTCGTCACAGCGTCAATTCGTCGCAGCGCAATTCGTCGCGAGCTCAATTCGTCGCGAGCTCAATTCGTCGCGACGTCCAATCGTCGCAGCGACAACGCACAATTCATTGCGGAACAATTCATCGCGCACAATTCGTCGCAGCGTCAATTCGTCGCGGCGTCAATTCGTCGTGGTATCAATTCGTCGCGACGTCAGTTCGACGCAGCGAAAATGTCTTTGAAGGCTATTATGATAAAAATAAGGATAATGTAGTAAAATTATTTAATGATAATTTGTTTTTTAGATATACAGAATTATAACTAACATTTTAAAGGCGATTTCTGAGGAATTTTTTTATAAGTGATTTTTTTGGGAATTTCCTTATTGTGAACATGAAAGTTTAATGAATAAAAGCAAGTCATTTCTTATTTAAATTAGAGATAGAATAAATATTGCTTTAGATAACCGAAAAAATAGCGAAGGAATTAGGATAAAATCACCCAGATCATGAAAAAATGACGAATACAAATGCTAGAAATTTTTTAAAAAAAATTATTATTTGACATATGTGTACACAGGGTACAACCCCCCCCCCCTCCCGTATATTTGAAAGAATTAGGAAGTAAAAAAAAAGTATTGAGAGATGTAAACATAAAATACTTTTTTGTGATTGTGATTGAACTGATTGCTGCATGAATGCAATTTCATTAAGTAGTATTTTGGTTTTATAAGTTTTTTCATTTATTTCATCTATACTAATAAAACGAAAGTGTTTTTCTGTCTGAGTTCTGTGTACGTGTGCGCGATGACAAGCCAAATCTACCGCACGTAGAAGTCTGAAAATTTGGGTGTGGATAGTCCAAGGCAGGTCTTACAAACCTGATGCTCAGATTTTTAATATTTTAAGAATAGGGCCCTTTTAAGGTTTTTGCATCTAAATTGTTTGCCTCATTTTCATCTGATCTCCCTTCTTTTTGTGGGTTATTCTCCATTAAATTCCCCGCCCATTTCTACATTTCAGTTAGGACCCTGGCCCTCTGAGGCACGATGCGGTGTTGACTTGAACCTTTTGTGCGCCATGCATTTTTCACCATCTCAATGCGTAACTTTTAAGTTCAGTTTTCGACTCCTTTCCCTGAGCCAGCACCTTCATATTTTTACTGTGACACCAGGGCCCTTGTTTAGCATTTCTTTCAAATTTTATTCTAATGATTAATTTATACCCTATGCTTAATTTCGACTAATTGAAGATCTAAAGTGCTACATACTAGGATCTTTTAAGATGTTTTCCTCTTAAGGCGAAACTATCATTTGACCATTTTTGGGACCTCTAATATAGCTCCCTTAAAAATCGACCCTCGGTATAGGGACACCGTTGAAGTTTTTGTTCCCTAAATCTTTAATAACTTGCTCCTTTATATCCGATTTTTTTTCGTTTTTGGTGCCTTTTTTCCATTTACTTATTCCTACATTTCTACATTCCAGTTAGGACCCTGGGGCCCGACTCGAGGCCCCTTGAACTTTTTGTATGCTATGCATTTTTCACCCCCATAATTCTGTCACCCTCTTACTAAGCGACTTTAAAGTTTAGCCTTGGATTACTCTCCCCGGGTCACCACGCTTATATTTTTATTGGGCATTTAGGGCCCTTTTTTAAGCATTTCTTTAAATTTTGTTCTAATGATTAATTTATACCCTATGTTTAATTCCGACTAATTGAAGTTCTAAAGCGCTAAGCACCAGGATCTTTTAAGATGTTTTCATCTTAGCCCAAAGCTGTCAGTTAGCCCCCTTTGTTAGCTTCCCTTAAAAATCGGCCGATTCACTAGCTTTTTTTTTGTCTGACAACTACTTAGGACTTCCAACAACTACTTGAACGACAAAAAAATATCTCGGACCTCAGCTACCACCAATTTTGAATATTAATCCCCTTCTTGGGCCCTCTATGCAGCTTTTTTAAAACAGTCATAGAAGCTTCAGTTCTGTTTATGATTATTATCACGGGCACGGAAAACACCGGGTGGGTCACCTAGTTAGAAAGTAAACCATAATTTTATTATATTTTAATTATTTTCATCCGCTCATGCTGCTTGTTGTATTCAGTAAATGTTTCCAATTTATGATTTTTTAGAAGAAAGTATTGTAATCGAAATTTTTTTTCGACTTCCGGTTTTCGACGGATTTACACGTTTTAGGGGTCAGAGATTCAGAAAAAGATGTTTTTACAAATTGTCTGTCTGTCTGTTTGTCCGTCCGTCTGCCTGTCCTCATTGTATCATCGAAAAGTGTATGAAGTTATGCTTAAAATTGAACCAAATTTTTTTTCTGTGTTTTTGGCTCTGGCAAGCAGGTCCTACTTGAATTTGGGGCTATTTCGACGGAAGAGGGCGCTGTGATTGCGATTTTTGTTCCCTTTTACTATTGTATCATCGAAACGTTTTATGAAGTTATGCAGATAATTGAACCAATTTTTTTGTATATGTTTTTGACCATAGCCTGCAGGTCCCAGTTGATTTGGAGATATTGCGTCTGGAGGAAGCGCTGTGATAGCCATTTAAAGATTACAATTTCAAAAAGTTGTAAAAATAAAATTAGAAATCCTAAAAACTTTTTCCGTTAAATGTTATGTCTTGATCCAAGGATTCTAGAGCATTTTTTAATTTGCCTCTATCTTAAAAAATGGCTGAGGTATAGCAGTTTGAAATTATAGGGTTGCTGACATTTTGAAACGATACAGCAGTATTCCTCCTTAAACGGGTTTAATTTACTAGTTTCAGTAACATGGTTTCGCCAATTTTTTTTCATTGTTGTAACCATCGTTTCAACACTTACAAGCTATATATTTATATTCCCCAACGTCAAATTCTCACCAAGCGTGGCGACAATTGGTGAAATATCGCCAAATTTTGCGACAAAGGTACGTTGTTATATATGAAGCCAACTTGGCTATGTCTGTCGAATTTAGCGATATTCGCATTCAAATTCAATATTGACGAGAACTGGGAATGACTCTTCGGGTTCGTGCATTTTAGCTTCGTGTATTTTCAGTAGAATTTGCTAAAATCTCAAAACTAATCAATAGGGAGGCTATCTGTTCCTGCTGGTACAGGCCAAGAAGGACTTTTCGTAGTTTAGTATAATACATCGGCTGCTCGCATCCAAGTAACCCGACGATTCGCAAGCAGCTGACGTACAGCAGAATGACGAAAAATATTGATTTTTTTTTTGGCTGTGTGATGGCGAATTTTGAAGCATTAACATGTATGAGATAGAAGAAAGTTTTGGGATTGGCATATCCAACTAGTTTTTTTGTTTTTGTTGTTGTTGTGTTTTTATTGATGAGCAAAGGGTACCTTACATATTTCAACCGCAATGGATTTATTTTAAACGCATTTTAAGATGGTTCTCAGCTGACCTGCTGAATAATGTGAAACTATCTGACGCGTTTTCTGACTCATTTTTAAACGCAAAGGCATAAAATTGGCCGGCCTGATTGTGAAAGGGATTTGGAGTCGAAATGAATTTTCCATATTTTTTCAATTACGTATCGAGTTATAATTGATTCGTGTCACATGGCAACATGTTTATCTCATTCTTCGTGCTGCGGCTTTGAAAATTTAGTTCAAAACGCCAACTTTGTCAGTATTTTATGAAAGATCTTCTGCTTGTATTAAAAACTGGAAAATGTCTTTGGATTGCGAACTTTATGAATAAGAACTCGAGTCAATTCCATGTGTCTCCGAACAAAAATGAATTAAAAATTATGTCATAAAGTAGCCAGCTTGGAATTGAGAATAGCCGATATATAATTTTCCCTACTGGTTTGTGGGAAGAATATTCCTCTGCCCTCTCCTAGCCTCGTTGTAACATGGACAATGACTTAAAATTTAGAAAATATTATTGAATTTTTTCGTTGTTGAAGATACGTACTTTTCACACTACATACCACTTCTCCCTAGTGAAAATTTTGCATGCAAGCATGCAAATGGTAATATTACGAATCAATCATATCTACAGATTTAAGACTCACGTCATTTTTTCATACTCTGGGTGATTTTATCCTAAATCTTCCATCATTTTTTCGGTAATCTAAAGCAATATTTATTCGATCTCTCATTTAAATAAGAAATGAGTAGTTCTAATTCATTAAACATTCATGTTCTCATCAGGGAAATTCACAAAAATTACATATGAAAAAAGATTCCTCCAAAATTGCCTGTAAAATGTTAGTTAGAATTCTCTAAATCTAAAAAACAAATTATCATTAAGTAATTTTACTGAATTATCTTTATTTTTATCATAATAGCCTTCAAAGACGTTTTCGCTGCGACGAATTGACGTCGCGACAAATTGAGCCCGCGACGAATTGACGCCGCGACGAATTGCGCCGCGATTAATTGACGCTGCGACGAATTGACGCTGCGACGAATTGTGCGCGATGAATTGTTCCGCGATGAATTGTGCGCGACGAATTGACGCAGAACCATCGAGGAGATATATTGCCCCCGTCGACAGTTCTCTGTTGAGAGCTGCAATATCATCACCCTGATCCTCTCTCCTTAAATACGCTTTGACCCTTTCTTCCCCAGATTGAATAATTCTACGAAGCATCTATCCTCTAGTGGTTGCACAGAGAGCGAAGCGATTAAAAGAACAAAATGATCAACAGTCAACCAAAAATACGAAATTTTTCGTAATTATGTAAATACGTAGTACCTATATTCGTCATCTGGTTCGTTCGTCTGTCCGTCTGTCCACATATAAGAGCGCAAAAACTAGCCAACTGTATGGTTTGAAATTTAATACAGATAATCGTTGGAGAATGTTGTACAGTCATTTCAAATTTTATGAAAATCGAATTAAAACTTAAAAGGATATTAATAAAAGTTTTATTTATTCTAGTGAAACCTATCGTACGTAATTAATTCAATGATATCCCATGATTGGTAACGGTTATAGGTTGCTATGGTAATTATGTCATACTTAAGATGGAATCATATCCGTTTTATTGAATTTAAAAACAGAATTTGTATACTAAAATTGTTTAGTTACAGCAATCACATAATCTACCGACAATTTTTTGGATAGATGTTTCCGAAGAAATAGCTATTAAACGGAAAAATTATTTATATTGATTCAAATCCGAAATTTTCAAAGCTAGACTTATGTTTTTGATTGGAATTTTCAGTAAATGTCAATAAAAGGTAAAATATGGCCAAAGGTGTACTTAATTTATTATGGAAATTAATCATATCATAATAACAGACGATATAAATCATTCTACTTAAATAATAACGATGATTTTTGTACATTGCTTTGTATTGGACATTTGAGCATAGTATAATTTTAATGTTGCATAATTGTAATTAATTGTTTGTAAAAGTGTATTGAAACTTAAATTTATAAAATAAAATTATATCTATGATATAAAAATCTGCATATAAAATAAATTTTGTGTTCATGCATTTTTGCATAAGAGTGCAACAGCTATTGCACCATGATCTAAATATTTATAAAATTAGTTATAGTACGAACGCACCTCATTTGTCACGTTTGATGTACAATTTACAACTTTTTTTTTTTTTTTTTTTTTTTTTTTGTGTGTGTGTGTGTGTGTGTGTGTGTGTAGTATTAAGTTGTTAAAAATTTAAAAATGAAAGAATATTGTCATACACTTGGCAAAAAATCTGTCTTTATACTTCTTATAAGTAATGTAATAAACATACCATGTTGTAATTGAAATACAATTTTTCAGAACAAATTATTAGCAATTTATACATTAATGAAATCATCCATGTGTTTTTACTTTTGTTCAAAATTCAAAATATGTATAAGTTAATCTTGATGCATACTACAAAATATCTGTGCATTCGTATTGAAATGTTTGTGTATTTCATTTCAAATTTAGTTATAAAGTATAATAAAGTATGCATTTTAATACAAATTAAATTTTGTGGTATATTTTGATATATTTTTAAATAACTGTGTGTAGAATTAAAAGTGAATGTAAATGAAAGTAATAAAGTAATAAAATAAAGAAATAACAGAGATAATATTTTGAATTTTTTAAAATTTTCTCAAAATTTTTAAGTAGATTTAAAAAAAATTCAAACTTTTAATAATTTTAAATATTTTTCAAATATATATTGAATTCATGGCATAGAACATCCGTTTAAATAGTTTCTTGTTGGAATAACGTAACTAATGAAAAATATTTTTTAAAGTCCACCGCCCCTAGCAAAGGTCAGATAACCATATAAATTGGCCAAAATATCGAAAGCAGTTTCATTCACTCATATTTATATTTAGTTATTTACGCAAAACTGCGTTCAAAATTTCTCGTTAGAAGATCAATTATCATGAAAAGAACTCCGTATATTGCATCAGGTATATTAATTTTATAACAGTATTTTGCAGATTACACGCATGATTGCGCAAAAGTGGCAAGCCATATTTTAATCAAATTTAATATTTTGTAAAGTAAATGTATGTACACAATTAGCGTATGATTTCGGTAATTCAGTTGAAATTAATAAAGTTATGTGAAAATTGTTTTCGAATTTATGAATGCGAGAAAAAAAAATATTGTTTAAAGACCAGTAGTTCTGCTTGAATAGAATGTTTTTGTTTTTTTTTTGTTTTTTTTACACATTATTATTCCAAGAATTAGATTATTTAATCTTATACGGTTAAATTATGTAAGTGTTCTGTTGGTTGCAATAAATAAAAACACTCATCTACTTAAAATAAAAATTATAATGCAAAATTTAATATCTTTAAATCTAAAATTTAAAAAAGCTATGGCAACTTAAGTGTTTATTTTAAATTTTGTACAAGTTCTTAGATAACAGGGTAAAAAGAAATATTTAATTGAAAAAAATATTCAATCCCCAAAATTTTCAATGCATTAAAATGATTTTGGCGAAATGTTTTAACGTACAAGCATGTAACAACAGAAATTACTTTGTCGATATCGCTAAGCAAATGGAAGCACTAAGTGCTTCTAAAACTGTCATCAATGCACTGTTTTATATTTACGTGCTGGAGGTTGAACCAAATGTTGGTGTTGTAGTAGGTACAACCATAAGAATGTGATGAATTGCACTATGATATGTTACCATACACAAACCAGGAAATGGTATAATATTGAACCATCTTCAAAATGTTATAGAATTAACTATAAATGTATTGAACTATAAAGTGTACACAGTTTTGTTTTTAAACATGTGCTGAACTGACCTCGAGTTCTGTTAAAAGTTGAATCTAACGTAGTATGATAACACAAGCCGGCCGGGATTCAAATATAGCACCCCTTTATTTTTACAGTACTAATCGTTATACAAGCAAGCAGATATCCTCGTACTCTAAACGAGCATGCTGAGAGTGCATAGAACTACTTGTTCTGATTGGCTGCTGAATATCTCTATTTTTTGTAGAGGATGAAATAATTTTAAATGCTGAACTATGAAGTTAATTGCAACGAAATTCTGGTTAATTTAATTATTTTACATCATTGAATTCATGAACATTGGACTAAAATTTTTAATACTGTGCGAGTAAATACAGTTGTGCTTACTTGGAGTACAAATTAGATGTTGCTCTTGAAAATTTCAAAGTTTGTTATAATTTCACTATGAAGCCTGCCCAATAAGTTTCCTGTTTTAGCATAAATTGTGAAAAAGTAAAACTCCTTATCAAAAAAGGCAATTTAAATTTTTCGCTCCAATAATTTGCCAATTAGAATACATTTGGTTGTTCTCTCTTTTCTTTGCCCAATTAGACGTATAGCCTCAAAATTTTCGTATTTGTTTTACGTCAAATAAACATATGTTGATGCAGAAAATTTATTTTTTGTGTGAGATAAAATATACACCTGAAAGAGATAAAATACACACCTTTTATTAAATATATTTTCTGATTGATAAATATGGCAAAATTCTGGAAAATATACTCAGTGTTAATAGTTAAGTGTACGGGCCAAGTAACAAAAATGTTGGAAAACATGCATAATAGATTATGCGCTTGAGATTTATAAAAACAGTTAAAAAGATGTTCCGCGAAAATTATTCTGCATGCTAAACTGTTTAATAGTGGCAGTGATATTCTTGGCAATTGAAGAGAAATGTTTTACCAAAGAAAATATTGGCTTTCAGTGCCTTCATTACGCAAAGACAATCATCAAACTCCTACTGTGGAGTTCTTGTCTTAATCGGATACGGTATTTTCATAGGTTGAGCAGTGACGTCTCAAAAAAGTATTTTCATCTTGATGTGTCAGTGGCGTTTATGCAACATCTCAAAACCCTCTCTGTTAGAATACAAAGTGCATAGGAAAAACCTTTTTCCTCAAATAATTCTTGAACGGTTTACTCTTAGAGGGTAAATAATCTAAAACAATTGCAAAAATGAAATTTCCACCGGCAAATCCTATGTGAAACTAAAGGGTTAAATAAGATTAAATTAAAGCTAGAATTTTTTTTTTTAAATCTTATTACGCTGAGAAATTTTGCCTGATTATAATTTAAAAGAAATAAAAGAGAATAAGGTATTATAGTTTTCTTGCATACAAAAAAAAAAAAAAAAAAAAGAAAAAAAAAATGCAAATTTGTAAAAATTGTAAGTTTAATGGATTTCCTTTAAATACGTAATTACAATTTCTCTTTCAAATATTTTTTTGGAACCGTTTTTAATTATAATTTAATTTTTTGTACATTTTAAATACATTTTTATGTACAGAAAAACTTAACAGTAAATACTCATAATAGCATACTACTTTAAAAAAAAATCTTATTTCTTTCTTGCAATACCTGAAATTTTAAAATGCAAATTATCATAAAAATATCTTGTATTATTTAAATTATTTAATATTATCGTTCAATTTTTATTTTATCTTTAAAAAATAATGAGACGCTTTTTGAGTGAAAATTAAAACAATGTATTTACGAAACATTTTTTGGAAGTTTTCTCTTCACTAGAAAAAGTGTTCTGTTTTTAATAAACTCGTCTGAAATTTACTTTTTTGGATTTCTTCTAAAAAGAAAACCATACGTAAGGAAGGAATGCTTTAACAGTTTTTATGCAACATTAATTACAGTGACAATCTACATGTAACTTTCCGCGCAAAACAAGAATTAATACCACGTGCATTTATTAAAATGTGAGGTTTATAAGACACAAGACTAATTTTAATTATTGCTAGAGACATGGCTGGTTACCTAGAAAAAAAAAACTTACCTGCTACAGCAATATGTTCTTAACAGGTGTTGTTGGTTAATAATGCAAAAGTTTAACAGCATGCCTTTTTTCTTTTTTGCGCATCATATTTTAATACCAGCATTATAATTAATTTTTAAACAATTAAAAAGTTCGTATTTAACATGGTAAAGTGATTTAATGAATTATGCATTTTACAATTAGAAAAAAAAATGAAAATTGCTCAGCTAGATCCTATATCGAATTACAGTTTTCTAAGTGTATGTTTACTATGACCTGTAATGTAATGTTCGTGAAAAGAATCTCCAAATGTTCGTGAAAAGAATCTCCAAATGTTCGTGAAAAGAATCTCCACATGTACGTCCATCCCATTCATTGTAGTATTTGTGAAATTAAAGAAGCAATTTCGATATCTTAGTACGAAAGTACTTAGTACTTGTATTCCGTACATAAGTACTTAGTACTTGTGTACGGAAACTGTCACGTAATTGCACATGCTGTCTGCGGTATTATAATATCAAATAACAGCAAAATAAATCAGTACAGTAGGAGTATAACGTGCGATCAAACTGTACATTACATTTATTAATTACTATTTATTAATTAACACACTTCTACTATCCTAATTTTTTCTCGTAATTTTAGTTTGAGTAGATTCAGAAATAAGAGAGGGGGGGGGGCACATTTTTCCGGTATGCTTTCGACGATATCTCTGAAAATATAATACCTAAAATTAAAACAAATATATTTTTGAGCTCGATGTTACGAGATCTTTCGAACGATATGCTACACGATGTATAAAAATAAAGTTTTTTTTTTTATCAAGTAACTTAATTAATATATCGGCTAATTACAGACTTTTTTTTCAAAAATCATTATCAAATATCCTTGGACGATTCTGCGTCGATACATACTTCGAGCACCCGCCGAGTCCTCCTCTGGCTGCCCGTAAAGTAAAATTTGCGTGTAACAGAAAAATGCGTTTTTTTTTTTTTTTTTTTTTTTTTGAACAACTATATTACCTAGGAAAATTGCTGTAGTTTTCCTGCAAATTTTAAATAAACTCCTACTATCCCTAATTTTTTCATAATTTTAGTTTCAGTAGATTCGGAAATAGACGGGGGTGGGGGAACATATTTTTGCAGTGCATTTTCGACGATATCTCTGAAAATATAATACTTAAAATTAAAACAAATATATTTTTGAGTTCGATATAACGAGATCTTTCACACAATACCCTACTTGATATACAAAAAGAAAACTTTTTTTATCAAGTAACTTAATTAGACCTTAATTTTTTTCTAAACATATTTCTGAATAGCTAATATCCTGGAAAAAAGTGGGTAAAAACCAAACTTTCCCAAGTTTGAACTTTCCACGTCCCATAGTTTACGAGAAAAAGGGCTCTGACTGACGGACAGACAGACAGAGGGTGGTCCTAAAATAGTTCCGTTTTTACTTTTTAAGTACGGAACACTAAAAATAAATAAAATTGCATATGTTTGTCTTAAATAGAAGATAAATAACGTAAAACAATTGGGAAGATGATACTTCCTCCGTTAGATTCGGTGTACGTACAACCGAAGGGTTATATAAAATGGAATTTAAGTTATATTAAGAAGATCCCGTTGCGCTGATAAATTCTACGTGATTACAGTTTTAAATAAACAATAGGAAATAATATTTTATAATTCCCATGCATACATTTAAAAATTACATGCTTCACAGATTTCCTTTAAATATGGAATTGCAATTTCTCTTTCAAATAATTTTACGGAACTTTTCTTAATTGCAATTTTACCTTTAAAACATTGTAAAGTATACTCTCGTGCGCAGAAAATCTTATCATTAAATGCTTATAATAACATACTTTTAACAGAAAATTCTTCTAATTTTGTAACAATAGCGGATATTTGGAAATTCTAATTATCATAATAGTAACTTATACTCTTTAAAATATTTAACGTTATCTTTCAATTTGTAATTTTTATCTTTTCTTTAATGAAACTTTTCTGAGTCAAATTTAAAATAATGCATTTACTAAAAACTCTCTATTTTCGTTTTCTAAAGTTTATTCTAAAAGCATTAAAAGTGTTCGGTTTCTAATAAACTCTTCTGAGACTTGAGTTATTTTGATTTTTTTCTAATAGAAATATTATATAAGAAAAGCATGCTTAAATTTTTTTTGGCAACATTAATTAAAGTGCAAATGTACATGTTATTTTCCGCGCAAAAACAAGAATGAATCTTGTTTGATCTTATTTTATGTGAAGTTTAAAAGCCATAAAACCAGTTTTAGTTGTTTCTCGAAACATGGCTGGTTATCTGTAGAAAAAATACCTTACCTGCGAACAATATAATCTTAACAGGTGTTTTTGGTTGATAAAGTAAAAACTTAAAATAATCTCCTTTTTTGCATGCTATTATAATATCAGCATTATAATTCATTTTTAAGAAATGGAAAAGTTTGTATTTTCTGTAAATGAGTGATTAAATTAATTATGCATTTTACAATGCATTACCGTATTAATTTTTTTAAGTGTATTTTAATAAAAGAAAATTTTTCTGTTTATACAGGGATATTCAAAAAGATTGCATAATTTTTTTAAGATGTTTAATAAATGAAATAATTGTAAAATATATACACATTGCTAAATGGATGTATCACTTTAAAAGATATAAAAACTACATTAAAAACATATCTACAAATTTCAACCTTCATCTGAGGTCATCAGCTGGATAAAAGTAAATCACAAGGTTCCTGACTCATCGTCATCTATTAATTTAAACTAGTATTAAATGCCAGACTGAGGGTATAATCCAAGAACACCAAATGACAAAAAATTACACTTACCTGAAAAAAGCCAAACTATTGAAAAATCAACAAACCACTCCATCACCCCTCCCCCTCTTTAAAATTTCGATAGATTCCCTAATTTTCTTCTCCTTGTTTTCGAAAAATTACATAGTACAATAATTTTTTATATCTTTTAAATTGATACATCAATTTAGCAATGTTTATATATTTTACAATTATTTCACTTATTAAAGTTTTATATGGCGTAAACGCCCAGAACTTTTTGATATTTTTAAAAATATGTGCACACCATAATTACAATTTTTCTATAGGAAACCAGATGCCAGTTTACCACTCAAAAATACAGATTGTTTTATTCTATACCGAACATATCGTTCATACCTTTAAATTAAATGAAGACATTTGAAAGCAATTTTAAACAGACTTATTTTATTTTGTGTGAAATTCAATGATAGCGTGAAATATGATGGAAATTTGCTGCATTTGGTAAGTGAAGCCGTATGATCTCTTTTAAATTTGAAAATGTGATGTTTATCGGTATTTAGATAATGATGTTAAACACATCTACCTTTATTGTGGTAATTTTATACACAAAGAAATATCAGTCTATTTGAACTTTTGTTAAATACTTTGATTATTGTTGAAGTTAGAAACATAAACCCGATTACACCATGATTACAATTTTTCTATAGGAAGCCAGATGCCATTTTTTCACTCAAAAATAGAGAGTGTTTTACTCTATACCGAACATATCGTTCACAGCTTTCACTAAAATGGAGATATTTTAAAGCAATTTTAAACAGACTTATTTTATTTTGTGTGAAATTCAATGACAGCGTGAAATGTGAAGGAAATTTGCAGCATTTGATAAGTGAAGCCGTATGAACTCTCTTAAATTTGAAAATATGATGTTTATCGGTATTTAGATAATGATGTTAAACACATCTACCTTTATTGTGGTAATTTTATACACAAAGAAATATCAGTCTATTTGAACTTTTGTTAAATACTTTGATTATAGTTGAAGTTAGAAACATAAGCCCGATTACAATTTTTAGGAAGCCAGATGCCATTTTTTCACTCAAAAATAGAGAGTGTTTTACTCTATACCGAACATATCGTTCATAGCTTTAACTTAAAGGAAGATATTTGAAAGTAATTTTAAACAAACATATTTTATTTTGTATGAAATTCAATGATAGCGTGAAATGTGATGGAAATTTGCAGCATTTGGTAAGTGAAGCCGCTTGAACTCTCTTACATTTGAAAATATGAAGTTTATCGCTATTTATATAATAATGTTAAACACATCTACCTTTATTGTGATAACTTTACACGCAAAAAAAAAGGTCAGTTTATTTGAACTTCCGTTAAATACTTTAATTATTGTTAAAGTTACAAACATAAACCCGATTTTGAATTCCAGTCAGACATGTTGTAATTTTGACTGAAAAATTGTATTTCAACCCTGGTTTCTAATACAAAAAAGCCTGTTGTACTATACACTACCACCTTCTGAAACTTGTGCAATAATTTTTTAATCATCTTGAATTTCCTTTTTGTGTTTATATTGTTTCCATATGGGAATTTCAGTGTAATATCAAATGAATAAATATTCAGAAAAACGTTATAGAGAGGATAAACAGGGAATATTTTTTGTAGTTTTCAATCTCCTACATTGAAATAAAATATATTTAATGTGGTTCAATTAGATATAGAAATACTATGTTTTAATTGAAATGGTTTTATCAAGCTTTACTTAATTATCATTTCAATTATATATATATATATATATATATATTTTAAATGAAACTTTCTTCACCAGATCCAATGTGGAATTAAAGGGTTAAATAGAATTAAATTTAAGTTACATTTTTAAAATTATGATTTGAAAATTGTAATTTTAATGTTTTAAAAGTATGGAATGACAATTTATTTGTATGGAACCATTTTTATTTATAAATTTAATTTTTATACATTTTAAATACATTTCCATGTACAGAAAATCGTAACGTTAAATACTCCAGAAAAAAAACACTATCTAAACTTTTCTCGCACTATCTGGAATTTTAATTACTAATCATCGTAATAGTAATTTATATTCTTTGAAATATTTAACATTCAAATTGTATTTTTTTCTTAATTTTAAAAACTCATTATCAGCTCTTTTAAAATCGTACAGAAAATCGTAACGTTAAATACTCCAGAAAAAAAAAAAAAAACTTCTATTTTTCTCGCACTATCTGAAATTTTAATTACTAATTATCGTAATAGTAATTTATATTCTTTGAAATATTTAACATTCAAATTGTATTTTTTTCTTACTTTTAAAAACTCATGATCAGCTCTTTTAAAATCGAATTTTTGAATATGTTCGAATAATTTATCAAAAAACTTTTATTTTTCATTTGTTAAATTTTTTCTTCTTCATTAAATGTGTCCTGATTTTGATATGTTCTAAAAGAACATTCATTAACCAAAAAATAATGTTTTAATATTTTTTTTTTTTGGAATATTAATTAAAGTGACAAAGTACATGTCACTTTCTGCGCTAAATAAGAGTGATTCCGATATGCTCTTATTATAATGTGAAGTATATAAGGCATAAAACGAGTTGTAAATATTTGTATAAAAGTTGTTGTTGATTACATTTTGGTCTAAATCTCCCAACAGATGGCGCTGCTGTGCTGTATTTTGCAGGATTTACACGATTTTAGCAATAGTCATACCTCGAGATCTAACGCAGGGATTTAATAAAACTTTAGATTCAGTTAGACTTTGATATCAATTGGTGCTGATTCTTTTCAGTGTATGCGAAACCTGTGTGAGATAGAAGAAAGTTTTGGGATTGACACATCCGACTAGTTTTAAAGGGGACTGTAAACTAAAAATCATTAAATCGATTTATTCAAAAATACAAAAAGTAAAGATATTTCTTCACCATTTAGGATAGCAGTTGACATTCATTCATTTACCTTTTTTTTAAATTTTATGTTACAAAAATAGTGTAATTTACTTACCATCTTTAGAAAAACTTCGTTAAGAGTTACAAAAAATAGTATACTGGAAACTAATTCAAATTTTAAATTTTTGAGAGCTTATATGACATCCTCGGATCTTCGTGGATAACTGGTGTTAATTTCATCGAGCTCCATTACGTATTCCAAGAGGAATAAATATTCTAATACAAACAGACAGTCAAATTTTAATATAATAGATTCTTATTAAATGTAGATTTTAATATTATATTTTAAATAAAATATTCATAGATATTTTAATCATTCAAATATCATGATCATAATACTAATTAATGAAATATAATACATTTTAATTAATGAAACCAACGTTATCTAATGGAAAGAGAAGAAATAAAAGTGTTATTATTATTCTATTTGAGCTGATTATTTCTGTTTAAATCCATCAAAGATAAAAATCATAAATGCGCAAAACAATCCGAAAATTATAGATCATTAAAGAACATCCAGTACATAGTTCTTGCATATATTAATTTTTAAATGATTTTAAAATATAAAAAAAAATATTTAAGCATGCTAAAATTTGGAGATATGTTAAAGACAGCTAGTTTCATTCTACTCTATTTTAAACTTTATTTGTTGTCGTGAAATATTTTTTATTTTTTAGCACTTATATTTAAAATTATATTTATATTCGTTATATGGTAGTTTTAAGGAATTTTCATACGTAAAAAAATATAGAAATATAACATTTTATGTAGCAGTTTCTTTTTAGATTTTTCTTTTTATTTTTTGATACGTTATTAATTTTTTTTAAATAACGATTAATCTAACAAAATATAGTTTCATAAAAAAGAAAAACATATAGTTCAATTTAAATAAAAAATATGTATTTTTAAACATCACATACTCTCATTTAGGAAAATGAATAAGTTAAAAACAATATAAAAACAAAAACCAAGATATATTTATCATTTTCTAAATATACTCTTTAAGATTAAATGTGCCCTGTTTTAACAAGATCTTCGGGGAAATTCCTTATTTTGATTTGTTCTAAAATAAGAAATAGTGCATAATAAAGAACGCTTTAACAGTTTTTTGCAACATTAATTAAAGATACTGTGACAAAATACTTTTTCGTTTCGTTGCAAAGAAGAATGAGTCATAGATGCTCTTATAGTAATATGCAAATTTTATGAGACGGAAAACCACTTTTAATTATTTATACAAACATGACTGGTTGATTAAAAAAATATATCGTTAACTAACATAAATATGTTTGAAACAGATGTTTTTAGATTATAATGTTTTATAGTATCACTATTTTTTATCATATTATAGTGATATACAATGGTTTTATTTCTTTCCTTATGGAAGTAATGAACTTGCAACTTTCCATAAAATATTAATTTACACCATATTGTGTGCTACAGTGTCTCGGAAGACAGTATATTTAAATTATAAAAATATTTTAATAAACAAAATTTTCTGTTCATGACTTTTTTTTACATAGTTTTATTTCGGTCATGTGTAAAATCGAGATTAATTTAATTATAATTAATTATAATCAATTTAAGTATCTGTATTTTGATGCGTATTTATTTGACTTAGACTACTACACATAAAAGGGTCGCCAGTGCACAGTTTTAATGTACAGTCTAAAAAAAGACTTTTATTATTTTTGCTCTGAAAATTCTACAAAAATAATTTTCCAGAGGTATTTTTCGGCCATTGATTGCAGTATTTGTGGATATTATGAAGCATTGTTGATATATAATAAACAATTGCTATTAACCCTCTGACTCTCCAGAAAAATGGCTAACGTTTTCTCTGCATAGTATTTTAAATGCTAAAATCTGCAACCCTCTGACTGTCTCCGGCCATTAATTGCAGTATTTGTGGAAATTATAAAGCATTGTTGATATATAATAAACAATTGCTATTAACCCTCTGACTCTCCCGAAAAATGGCTATCATTTTCTCTGCATCTTATTTTAAATGCTAAAAAAGGTGATCAATCCAAAGTCATATAAAAAATTTTATTATATATATATGAGTGTAAACCTTGAGATTATCAATCATTACTCAGTGTATTGAAACTGCATTATATTTGTAGAATTATATTAATTAAAAAAATCCCTGACGGGTCGGCCTACAGGCAAAGGTAGATTTCGAAGACGCAGACCGTGGGGCGCCTGTTTGTCGGGAATTGCGGAAGAAATGACCTTTTTGCGATGATGCTGCAGTTGGAACCGCCTACTTCGAAACCAAACTTGTTTGCAGACGGAGCCAGCAAGGATTTATTTTTTTTGCTATAAGAGTTGGTCCTATAAAAAACATGTCAATATAAACGTTTTAGATAATATTAAGAGGATTTATAATAAATTTAAGCGGATTTGAAATCTTGGGAATTGACGAAGTTATGAATTTTTTTCTTCTAAAACCCCCCTTCCCCCCCCCTTAAGGCAATTTTTAATTATATCAAAAATCTGTCATACATAAATTTTCGGCCCTTCTCCTAGAAGTAATAATAACTTCAAACGGATTCGATATGTATCATAATTAAGAAATTATGGGGTTTTTTCTGTTTTCACAAAAAGTCCCCCCCCCCCAATCCCCCCCTTGGTTCGATTTTGCCCATTAACGAACTTGACCGAGATTTTATGCCCTTTGATTTTATGTATCAGTTTCGAAAAGATGCGGGAGTTGGAACCGCCTACTTCGAAAAATAACTTGTTTGCAGGCGGAGCCGGCAGGTATTTTTTTTGTTTTTATTTTTTTTTTTTTGCTGTAACGGTTGGTTCTATAAAAAACTTGTCAATATAAAAGTTTTAGATAAAACTAAGAGGATTAATAATAAATTTACGCGGATTTGATATCTTGTGAATTGACGAGACTATGATTTTATTTCTTCTAACCCCCGCCCTCCCCCCCCCCTTGGGGCCATTTTTAATTATATCAAAAATCTGTCATACATAAATTTTCGGCCCTTTTCCTAGAAGTAATAATAACTTTAAACGGATTCGATACGTATAATAATAAAGAAATTATGAAGGTTTTTCTGTTTTCACAACCCCCCCCATTCCCCCCCCCCCCTTGGTTCGATTTTGCCCATTAACGAACTTGACCGAAATTTTATGACCCTTGATTTTATGTATCAGTTTGGAAGAGATTTATGCAGAATTTTTCCAGTTATCGTGGTCAGAAAAAAGTGACATAGATAGATAGATAGATAGATATATAAAGTTTTGAACTGGGTGTGGTTTTGGGTTCTGGGAGTCATGATCGGCGTAGATCTGCAAATTTTTTTCAAAATTTCCAACTTAGGTGAGAATGTAATAGGTAGTATTTCTTACGAAATCTACCTAAAATGCTTGTATTGCTGTGAAACGCAATGAGCTTAGTGAACGTATTAACACGGGCTTGTCAGCGAGAGGGTTATAACCTGATGCTTTTTATAACTGGTAAACTTCCATGTGACTAATTTCATTGTTGACACTTTCATGTTTTCTAACTTTTGTGTTTAGTATCACTTGTAAAAAGTAAGTACGGGCATATTTTTATGAATTGCTGCTAGTACAATAGTTTTAGATGTCTTGGGTATGAATATTGCCAACCTATTATTGCTACAGTGTCCATGCACATGCAGTCTGTGGTATTATAATAAACAAACAAAAACAAACAAAAACTTAAATTATATATATTGATCTGTAATTGAGTCCCTAACATGTTTTTCATGATTTACTACTGGGATAATAGTTTTCGACGTTTTGAGTCTTAAAAATACAGAGGAAATATTGCAGCAGTATTCAACACATAATCAGCTTGCTCTGTTATGATAACCAAATAAAAATAAAAAGAAATATGATTTTTTTTCTGTTATTTGAAGGCTAAATATCTAAAAATATTTGAAGAAAAAGAAAATTTCTCCACCAAATTCCATGTGCAATTAAAGGGTTTAATATAATAAAATTTAAGTTACATTTTTAAAAATTATGTTAATGAACTTTGTCTTATTACAATTTTAAATAATAAAAGAGAATAATATATTGCAGTTCCCTTGCATACATTTAAAATTTTTAATTTTGATGGATTTTCTTTAAATATGGAATTACAATTTCTTTGAAAAAATTTTATATAACCGTTCTCAATTAATAATTTTATTTTTTATGTACTTCAAATAAATTTTCATGTACAGAAGATCTTAACATTTAATACTTTTTAAAGAGAATTCTTGTATTTATGTCGAAATATCTGAAATTTTAAATTACTAATTATCATAATATTAATGTATATTCTTTGAAATATTTAACGTTATCGTTCAATTTATGATTTTTATGTTACCTTTAAAAACTCACGGTCCTACGTTTTCCAAACGAGATTTTGAATCTTTTTAAGAAGAATTTACAAGAAAACTTTTATTTCGCATTTTCTAAATCTTTTCTGCTGCATTAAAATTGTTCTGTTTTTAATAAACTCTTCTGGGAATTTAATTATTTTGACTAGTTCTATAAAAAACGCATTACATAAGAAAGAATTCTTTAACAGTTTTTTGCAACATTAATTAAAGTGACAAAGTACATGTAACTTTCCGCGTAAAATAAGAATGAATTCCATAAGCTCTTATTATTGTATGAAGTATATAGGGCATAAAACCATGGTAATTATTTCTACGCACATGTCTAATTATCTAAAAATATTACCTTTAGCTGAATGCAAAATGTCCTTAACAGTTGCTGTTGGTTAATAATGTAAAAATTTTAACAGCATCATTTCTTTTCGTACCATATATTATAATACCATGATTGTAACTATTATTCAACGCGTTTCTCGAAAAAAAAAATATATGATTCCCCGTTAAACAAAGGAAACTTTCTGAGAAATTACCTGATTCATTTTTAAACATAAAAGCATAATATTTTCAGACATAATAATTGAAGTAATTTGCAATGGACCAGTTTATTCCATTTCCCGATAAATTAATTACATTTGTGTTACAAATGTTTTTTTTTCTCAGTACAGCCCTTAGTTTGTTTCCTGCACTGCCACTCTCGGAAATTTAACAGCATTTTCTGAAAAATATCCCGCCTTTGCCGAAAAGAGGAAAAAAGCTGTTAGATTCAACAGCTAGTTAATAAGAGCTCCTGTCAATTTGAAAAATTTGTGAACAAAAATTAATTAAAAAATGTGTCAGAAAATATGCACTTTGGATTTGAGAAGATTTAAGAAAGAAAAAAAAGTTTGTATTTTCCATGGAACGGGGATTTAGCTAATAATATACGCTACAATGTATCAAAAGACAACAGATTAAAAACTATAATACTGCATTTTAATGAAAGGCAAATATCTTTTTACACAGAAGGATTTTAAATGATTTTACAAGATTTTAATAAGTAGTAGTGACACCGTAACAAAATATTTTTGCATATGATACCAGGATCCAATTTTTAATAGCTCAGTCCATTCTGTTCATTCAAAAATACAAAATGTGTTTTTCAATACCAAACATAACTATCGTTCATAATTTTAACTTTAATAAACATATTTGAAAATCATTTTCAAAGACTTATTTTCTTTTATGTGAAAGGGAGTGATTGCATAAAAAGTGAAGAAAATGGGCATCATTTCTGTATATAAAGCTGTATAAACTGTGAATTACATTAGGAAATATGGAGAGTCTAACTCGGTGATATTCAGAGAATAATGTTAACTACTTGTACCTTTTGTGATATTCTTACATAATTATAATGGTCAGTCTATTTCAAATTTCATTAAAATTTCGTCTTAATTGTTAAAGTTGGGAACAAAAACCTGATTTCCCCTTCCATTGAGACACTTTGTAATTGTGACGGAATAAATGCACTGTGACTCTAGCTTCCTGTGTAAAAATTGTTTGCTATAGTGGTTACTACCATCCCTTGAAGCTTCTACAATAATTTTTTAATAATCTTGCAACTGTCTTTTTGCATTTATTTTGTTGACATACGTTAATTTTATTACAATTTTAAAAGTTTAAATATTGATTTTTTTTGCGATATCCGTAAATAAAAATAAAGGAATTTACCCTTCCATTGAGACACTTTGTAATTGTGGCTGAATAAATGTAGTGCGTCCCTAGCTTCCTGTGTAAAAATTGTTTGTTATAGTGTTTACTACCATCTCTTTAATCTTGTTAATTTTTTTTAATCATCTTGAATCTGTCTTCTTGCATTGATTTTGTTGTCATACGTCAATTTTATTACAATTTTAAAAGTTTAAATATTTTTTTTTTTTTTTTTTTTTTTTTTTTACGATATCCGTAAATAAAAATAAAGGTCAGTCTATTCCAAATATCATTAAAATATCTCCATTATTCTTAAAGTGAGGAATAAAAACCCGATTTTGAATTCTAGTGAGACACTTTGTAATTGTGATTGAGTAAACTGACTGCGACCCTAGTTTTCTTTACTGAAATTGGCTGTTGTGGCATACTCTACACTACTACCTCTTGAAGCTTGTTCCATAATTTTTTAATTATGTATTTTTCTTATTACATTTACTTTGTTATCATATGTCAATTTTATTACAATATTAAAAGCTTAAATATTCATGGTTATCTTTGTTATTTAATAAAAGAAATAATATTTTAAATTTCAGAGACAATTAATGAAATATTAATAAATTAAAACTAAGAGATCTAGTAGGAATAATGGCACAAGTAGTAGGTAATATTCCGTTTATTTTTCTTATTTCTATATCAATTTATCACGTCAAAAAGGGTGAATATTTAAAACATTAAAAACTATGAATTATTAATTAGCATCAAGTAATTAATTTCTGCATACATAAATTACTTATTGATTTCAAACATAAAAAGGGCATTTTTTGAAATATGTTAAAGGTTATGAAAGACTCACAATATCTTATATATTTAGTTTTATTTGTCCTCGAGATATCTTACTTCAGTTTCTATCACTTTTTCTTGAGCATATTAATGTAAAATTAAATATGTTTTCCTTAAGCATTTTCTGTAATTTATTCAATTATAATATTAATTTTCCCCAAAAGAGCAAGAAAAATGATACTCATTTAAATTTCTATGAGATTATTGCGTTTCACTCGCACATGTAAATATCTGCAAATACATATAAATGTATAAATGTGACTGTTTATACGTTTATATTTTTTGCAAGTTTTCTGTATAATAAGAGAGTCCAGGGCTGATTGTCACAAAAATTAGACTTAATTAATTTTTTTAACTGTTTTATGAAAATATGTAATACTCCAGTCAAAGCTTTTATATTTTGTGCACATTTTTAGCTTTGTAGATTATCAAAAATTTTACTAGCAATTTACTTTTTAAAATTATTAAACGTTTAGGAATTTGTGACAAGTTGCCAGAGTCCCATTTGTAGGGATATTTTGTTGGAATATATCAATGTAAAAACTCAATTTTATATAGAAAGTACGGCATGAATGCATTATGCTTTTACATCATATAAGGATAGTCAGTATCGTTATATTATAACACTTTCAATTATGCAAGAAACGTAAACAAAAATTAAGCCTTTCTGGTCCATTTTTTTTCTTTTATTTATTTATTTATTTATTTATTTTTATTAATTTATTTATGAAAAAGGTAGCTTTTCAAATGACAAACAATTAAGTTTTACTGAAATCTAAAGATGTAGAATTTTCCCTACTAACAATATAAAAATTAGCTATCAAAGATTTTTTGAAGACGATCAGAAATTTAAATAGAAATAAAACTCCCCTGTAATTTTTATCATTAAATATTGGTTCGGACAAGTAACCTATGTTTTTAAATTTAAAGAATGAAATATATGTTAAAAATAAAAGTCTCAGCAACGGTGAATAGAGCTTTAAGTGAAAATTTTCATGTTTTTGCTTGTCCTTACTAGCTCAGAATAAATGAAGCAATAATAGTCAATGTCAAAACACACTATCATTATTACATGCAGATGATAATAAAAGTATTGTTAAAGACAAAATAATAGTTAATGTACAAATATGTTCTATTATTTGGCTACCAGTCCGAAAGGATAATTAAAAAAATGAAATCAATTTTAATTGTTCATCAGCCGAAAAAAACATATTTTGATGGATATTCAGTTTCGATGCATTTTCGTTTATTTGCTTCTTCCACTTTATATGCATATTTTTAGCTCTTTTGGACTTACACTAAAATAACTCTTATCCTCCTTACTGCTCTCAACACAACATGAGGAGGAATGTCCTTGCAAATAGTACATTTTCTTTTTAATTGCTCACTATTTTAAGGATACTATTTACTTCCTAATTACTACACCATCTAAATATGTATAATTTTTATTCTCCTAAATCCGCTCAGCACATCACTAGGAATTTCCTCGCACAAGTAGTACCTTTTTGTTTAATTGCTCACAGTTTTAGGAAGTCAATTTACTTCCTAAAATACAACATCATCTAAAAATAATAAATTTTTATCCAACTTTCTTATCTCAGTAGAACATTAGAAGGAAGGAAATACTACTCAAGAATGCTCTTAAGTAGTATTTATTTTTAAATAGCCCACCGTTTTAATGATTGAATTTGCTTCGTGATTTACCACGTAAACATACATCATCTATTGATAGAAAAAACTGATAGAAAGCCTAAGAGTGACTGCTCAGGCGAGAAAGCCAAGTATGTAGCGAATATATGTAACTTTGTGTTCCCTTTATTAAGGTATTAAAAATATAGTATACAGCCTAGCTGAATCTACCGTTTAACAAAAGAAGATGATGGTACCTGTTGGCAATATATACAGGACAACACCCTCTCTATCGGAGAACATATCTCTCTCACGACAATGTTCAGTGAGGTGCCGATGACGATTTACGTGACAGAGACAACTCTTGCAACAAGGGGATACAACAAGAACTTGCAACAAGGGGATACAGCAAGGACTTGCAACAAGAACTTGCAACAAGGACTTGTAACAAGGACTTGCAAATAGGACTTGCAACAAGGACTCTTGCAACAAGGGGAGCTGTGGCACTGCCAGATGACACTGTACTATGGACAAGGGGCGATGCCATACGAGGAAATGGGAGTTGATAACTAGCTGGTCAGGTTGAAGATATAAGCTAGGTGTTGGTGGATGCGTTTGAGTTTGTTTAGAAGTGTGGGTCTTGAGATAATGTTTTGTAGACATCCCTCAGGGGGGGGGGTGGACATTTGATGTGCCAGTGTGCAGTGCGTGTGAACTCGTGATAGGCGTGATTGGGATATCTTACTTTGCCCCACTATAAAAGGATAGGATATATTAGATCCTATACACCCACATTTCTCGAGGTAGGATTTGAAAGTGCCGTGTCCTGCTCACTGTGTATGTGTGAGATGATATATGTTGAGTAAAATTGTGGGGATTATGTCAAACGTCTGCCTACCGTTGTCAGTGATTTTCCTGTACTCCTGTCATTCTGAAATGATCCTGGATTTCAGGACCTTCTTGATGTGCGAGTGAGGCACTGGAAGAAGGGGATGAATGTTTTATGCTTAGTGGCTAATTTTGTGTCGTCTGGAGTGTTTGGAGTTTGTCCGCTCCCTCGCTGTCAAAAGTCCCTTTGTGCGCTGAGACGACTAATGTTTATTCTCATTAAAAGTTAACGAATGCAAGTACTATAAAGATTCCCTGAATTAAAATATTTTTGAGAAGCCTTTCATATTCTGTAGATTCAGTACACACTCAACCTTCGGACTGACGAGCTATATATGTGTATTGAAATCTAATACAGAAAATTAAACAAAATTCTAAATTCCCCATATGACAGGGATATAAAAATAAAAAAAAACACACACACACACACACATATATATATATATATACAGAAAATTTCGTTTTGTAACACATTCGTGACCGCACGTTTTATTTGTTTTCAATATAATCCCTGCTTATGTGCGTTACACTTGCATGTTGCATAATTTAATAAAAATAATTTCTCTATCGATGTTTATAGTACAAATGAATATATATATAATGACACTGTGTGTAATCGATATTTTTATATGCAGAACACATTCCTGTGTAAATAAGACAACTGTGTATATATTTGAGATATAATTTAGCATATAAAATGTAAAAGAAACACTCGCAGGTGTAGTATCTAAATGACCTGTTTTACGTCAGCGTCGTGAATGTGTTAAAATATTTTAATATTTTTTATACTTTGTCTTCCGATGTATTGTAGGACATATTATTAAGTAAATAATTGTTGAGTGAGAAATTGTAAATTATTTAATCATGGCGTGTCATTATAATATTATAACAAGTTGGAAATTGTACGTCAAACGTGACAAACGAGGTGCGTTCGTACTATGGCTAGTTATATAAATATTCAGATCTTGATGATTTTTAATTCTGTTAAACCTCGGAAGCTCATATAACAAGAAAGCACCGATTTTTTTTAAAATAAAAATTTTTAATAAATATTTTTATTAATATCGTCGAAAGTTTTGATTCGATTTTCATAAAATTTGAAATGTCTCGACAAAATTCTGCAAATATAATATACCTTAAATTTCAAACCATTTGGTTGTGCAGTTTTTGCGCTGTTATATGCGGACAGATGGACGGATGGACAGACAGATGGACGAACGGACAGACAGACGGACGGACCAGACGACGACTATAGGTGCTACGTATTTATATAATTACGAACGTACCTAAAATAATGCTACTGTGAAGTATTACGGTCCAAAAGCTTTTGTTGTAAATATAATGTTTTCCTCTTAATGTTAGTTAAACAGTGTGTCAGATATCATAAATTTTTTTTTAATCCACCAGTCAATTTTGTAGAAATAATGAAAACTGGTTTCCTACGTTATAAACCTCACCTTATAATAAGAGCATCTAAGATTCAATTTTGTTCTGCGCGAAAACGAAAATCTACTTTGTCAATTCACCTTTAATTAAAGTTGCAAAAAACTATTACAGCATTCTATATTATGCTGCACTATGTCTTATTTTAGAACTAATCAAAATAAGAAAATTCTCCAAAAAGCTTGTGAAAACAGAATACTTTTACTCCTAATGAGAATGTTTAGAAAATAGAGTAAAGCTTGAATTTTACTTATTTTTATTATTGCTACTTATTTTACTTATTTTGTTATGCTTATTTTTATTTGTATGTTCATTTTTCGAAAGAGAATCTTAAGTTTCAAAAAATAATATTTAAAGTTTAGTTGAACAATAATACTGCTTTTGTAGTAACTAAATATCTGTTAGAATAAATATTATCTAAAAAATTCTGATAATGTGGCAAATATAGAAATATTTTAAAAAAATATGATATACTAGAATCGCGAATTAATTCTAGATTTCTTTTGTATATGAAACCTTGCTATAAACAAATTTCTAAAAATAGAAGTGATTTAAACTGAAAAAAAGTTATAACTGTAATAAATAATGCTTAATACATCACTGAGTAAAAATCTTTGAATTTAGTTTTTTCCTAAAATTTAGAATGTTTAAATGCTTTATTTATTTATTTACATATTTTTACATTAAAGACTTATTATATATATATATATATATATATATATATATATATATATATATATATATACGAATTATTTTTTTAGTGCTGATTAATGAACACATTTATGCATATGCAAGTTTTTTCATATTATTCATATTTTATAACTGTTTTCGTGATTGATTAAATAAGATAAATTAAACATTTGAAAATCAACTTGTGTAAAATGGCTAAGTAAACAATGTCGCTGCAATGGGGAACTTTATATTGATATTATAGAAAATTGGGTACTTCTCCATTATCCCGTCGACTAATTTCTATAGAAAAGAACTGTCGTCAAAATATAGGATTTAACGCCAAAATTTCATGACCGTGGCGACGCATTCAATTGACATCAGATGCGTTAAGCGTGTTAGTTATTTCATCGAGTGATTTTTAATTCAACCTTTATCTGTATTTTTAACGATATTTTAACAATTTATTAGTCATTTCCTTAACTTAAACATATTAAATTAAAATATAGTTTTTAATTGAAGGGAAATATTATTAGCTTTAAAAGTTTCAGAAATAGGGAAAAAAATTCTCGAAATAAATGAATCTCTCTTGTAAATATATTTTTAAATTGAAATTATTTGGAAATATTGTTATTTGAGCATTTTAAATATAACCAAAATTTCGCCATTTAATGCTTTGAAAGCGTAATAATTTCATTATTTCTCTTTTTAATATTCACGCGCAAGTATATTTTTTATTACGTAATTTTCTATATTTACTGCTTTTGATACATGATCAATTATTATTAGAAAGTTTTATTTTTGTTTTTAATATACACGTGTAAATACATTTTGTAAGTGAAAGGGAATTTACGTGCAAAATTTTACAAATTGGAAACAACTCAAACATTGGACCTTTTACAATATGCACTAAGAAAAAATTATGCCACTGAATCTAGAAACTAAATTGTGGCTCTAGAAAAAATAGTTCCATGTCATCCCTATAAATTCTAGTTCCCTTTGCTAGAGAGTTCTAGTCTTCCCTACTCAAATTCAAGAGCATTTTACTATGTTATTGTGGTCGAGCTTATTTAAAAATCTCTGTAAATAAACGTGAACACAAGAGGTTAGTTTTAATAACTATAATTCTAGTTTATGTATTTTTCTAGAAATCAAGTGATAATTTCTCGCAATTTAAACGATTCATAATATAATTTATCGTTTCATCACCTAGCAAACTATAGACTAGAAATTCTCGATCATTTCGTCCATTCAGTTTATTTGTTTACCTTATTCGCATAGCTCGGAAATCAATATATCTAGTTTTGGTATTTAGAAAATGACTACTTATTCGTTCTAGATGAAGGCAGTATAAGTTTTCTTTCAGTGTGAACTAAATTACTATCAAAATAATGAAAATTTAAATAAAGCAATTAGTCAAATAATAAAAAAAAAATATTTGCACTCTGCACACCGCAAGCTTGTCAACTATATCCTTTTAAATTATGGTTAAATGCCTATGAATAGTTTTCGTTTCTATAAAACATTTTAAAGAAATCTATTTTGACCGATTTTAATATTAAATATATCTTAAAATATTTCTTTGATTTCAAAACTGTCTATTTCAGCGTGTTTATCGAATATATCTCTATAAAATTACCTATTTTCATATTTTTTCTCAATATTAGCCAAAAAAAAAAAACACAAGGCATAAAAAATGCTTTGACAGCGACTGCGGCGGCGGAAGTTACATTTTTTTTTTTAATATATAAAAGAAAGTATATTCTAATAATATCTTATATATTGTTTTCCGATAAGCCTTCGCACACATTTTAATTTAAATAATAATTGTGTGAGTAGATACAAATTTATTCCTTTCTTTAAGTAATAATTAATTTACTGACGTACCATTATAATATGATTGGATTTTTTTTTTAAAGAAAAAATAACAACATCTGTTTTGAGCACATTGTTTTTAAATAGCAGAAGGATTTTTTTTTTTAGGAAACCAGCCATGTCTGTAGAAATAATTAAAATTAGTTTTATGCCTCATAAACTGCATCTAGTAAAGTATCTAGTAAGATCATACCTTATTCAGAGCATTTGTCTGTCACAATATGTCTGTTTTACGAACACATAAAAAAAAAAAATAAATAAATAAAAATAAAAACGGGGAATTTTTAGAAGCAGGACACATTTAATCTTGAAAAAGAAAAATTAGAAAATGAGAAATTGAGAAATAAAGTTTTTATTTTAATTCCCTTTTCCATTAATTTTTCTGCAGTAGAAGCGTATTTAAGCGCCCCTCCCCCCCCCCAAAAAAAAATGTTTAAAATATAAATTGAATGATAATATTAAATAATAAATGTAAATTGTTTTAATCATATTTATTATTTGAAATTTTAGATTCTTCGGCACAAATAAAAACAGATTTAAAAAATTATGGATTAAAAAATAGGGATTAACTTTGAGAAACTAATGTTACATTTTTCGGGATATGAAGTATTCTTTAAAATGTTCAACTAATTGAAATGAAAAAGAAAAATAAAGGTCGGAAAATTAATTCTATGCAAAAAAATGTATTTATGAACTTAAAAGAGCCACAATAATTTTTATTTTTATTTTTTTAGGTAAGTAAAAACTACAATGTTAAAAATATCCCTGTGAAATTACGGACACCGGCAGCAGAGATTCCAGTCATACCCAGTAAAAATAAAATTAAAATAAAAATCCCATGCCCATAATTTTGTGCAGCCCGTAATTTGACGGAGCAAAGTTGTACAGCATTATAATGCACAGGATATAATGAACTTTAAAACACAATAACACATTACTTACTGTTCTGTAGCACATAGCACACTAGATATTCATCATAGAATCACTTTTTTTGTTAAAAAATATGTTAAGGTCATGGTTAAGTAACATTATTTTTTGAAACACGACTAAAATTAAGGGCTACACCCTAGCGGAGAAAAATGTATGGGGTCGTACCGTATTTTTGCTAACAGATGGGCTAGAGGTGTAAGAATATGTGGATTGCCTTTAATTTTCAAAGTATCAATGGGATAAGGCCACTTATTTAGTGGATTAGAACATTTTTCATGAAATAAGGCCGTTGCCCGTGAAAATTGAAGGGCAAACTCTCATAAATTGACAGTTTTTTTTCTGAGAGTGTATATTGAATATTTCCCTTTCTCTGTAAAATATTAGCAGAACCACCTGGATTTTCCAGTGTTAACAATGATGGCTTTCCGAATAAAATAAATGAAAAGCAGTTATACAGCGATCACAATAACAGAGCTCCGTGCATTCGCATCCATAAATCTAATAATAATAAAAATACACAATAAAATAGGGAATCAGAAGAAAATGACGTTTCTTTAAAAAAATCAGGGTAAAATCCCCCAGTTTTATAAATGATAATGCAATGTCCTGACCATACGAAAACCAATACAAAAATTGAATCAAATGGCGTAGTATTAGATAATATTTATTCATACATGGAAACTTTAATTTAATTTCATAAAAAAGTACATTTAAAATGATTACGTGGAACTGGCATCATTTTATTATACACTTTCAGTCGTGACAACATTCATGAAGTTTTGTTTGAAAAGATAAGCAACTGGCTCTACAAAAACGACTGCTATGTTTAATTTCCTACTTAATATAAATCATAGAAAAAATTACCACTGCATCTTAAGTATTTCTTAACTAAGATACAATTTTTGAATTTAGCTATAAGGTAGAGCTATCAGATACAGCTACAGTTTACAAACGAAATAGGAAATAAAACATAGCAAACGTTTGTTTAGAGTTAGTTTGATGTCACACTGAAAGCGTCTGATGGAAACTGATGGCATATTTAGTAAATTTTTATTACGGTTTTCCCTGAATTTATTTCTTAAAATTGAAATGAATTATAGTAGTTGTTTTAACGCCTTTGAAAAAAGGTGCTACATTTGGTATATATTTATTTGGTATATATTTATTCTCGTATGCTTGTTATTAGTTTATTTATTTGTAAAGATTAACGTGTGATTTAATAGTTACATTAATTGCTCAAAGTTTTATTATACATTAATATAATTGAAATATATATATTATATTATATATTTCATTTTTAGTATATTGTATTTGAAGATACAAATATTGCTGACTATATTATAGATGTATTCAATACTGATTATTGAATAAATTATTCTATACGTATGTGTCTGTATTAACAAATATGCACATGTAGGTACAAATGAAATTATTTCTTATGTACTCATTGCTGATTCCGCCAATTCTCACATTTAACTGTTATTAGATAACCTTGTATTATTATCGTTGTAATTTGGGGTTCTACTTATTTCATAAGAATTGGTGGTGATAAAAGTTTGAGAATTGATACTGGATGACGACACATTTAATTAGTAATTATTTTACTCATTATGTGTGTCACTTTCTATGTTATGAAATTTTTAAATATAATTTTTGTAATATATGGTATCATCAATTATATCATATATGTATTTTATCAGACGTAATCGACTGAGATGTGAACTAATTTTAGCGAAAACAGAAAACAGATTTAATGACATAAAAATCGAAATTGTGAATTAATTTTATTTAATTTTTCATTATATTTAATTGACTATGGGAAATAGAAACAAAATCTCAATTTAGATATTTTACTTTTTCAGTAAACAAATCAAGTATTTATTTTATGGCCACCTCACACTGCGAATGCTGATGAAACTCTTCCACACTGTCGAGTAAATAATAAAAATTCGGCCAACAATAATTCTTAATCGGTTCGTACAATCAGATTTCATATAAAATTTTAATAAAAGCAATTTCAGCTTCAAATCATTCAAATTTCATATTCTTGAAATGAAATTTCAGAAATAATTATCAAAATAATAATGTTTTGTAAAATTTGAGCTCCACATTTACCTTGTTATCTACGATGACGGATTCTTCGCCTAGATGTTGCCAAGGTTTCATTTAATGCCTAACGATAAGTATTTCCTTTAATTTTAGAAAAAGTGCGTATAAATCTTTATCAATATGATTACTATTTTAATTTAGTATAGTATATTAAAATATAATGCAATACATAATAAAAAAATAATTGTTAGAGACGCAATCATGCAGGATAATAAACCTTTCAAAAGATACAATTAAAGGAAATTAAAAATCCTTATGATGCATTGTTAAATATTATACAAATCCATGCATTGTTTGGTACGTTTATGTACCACGGACGTAGGTGACAAATCGCCAAATGTTGTTCTTATAGCCATCAATTTTACTGCATTCATTTTAATTTTAAATATAGAGCTTTTACTCATTTCACGTAAAAAGCAAAAAAAACAAAAATAAAAAATAATACCACAAACGAAAATATTTTATTTCAAAACCAAAACATCGTTTCTAATTAAAACGCACGAAAAATAACAGCTGTTATTAACGAGAAATAAATTCTATTTGCGAGATTTGCTCTAGGCTAACATAATGGTACCAGAAATTTCAAAATAAATGAAGATAAGTATTTTTTAAACAAAAGATAAAAATTTCTTCAAGAGACTTTTTAAAATCACGACTTGCTTGAAATTGTGAAAAAATACTCATGTTATTATATTTTTATTTATTTATTCCGTACCAATTACCATATTGTAATGAGAGTTTGATAAAGCAGAATGCTTTTTGTGAATTCTCTTTATAATTGTTCACATTCACTGTTATATATTTTTATGTCAGAAGAGTGCCTTTATAAATACAGGAATGACGACATACGCACTTGGCATAGTCTCCAATTTTTTTGTCCAAACTATGGGAGCCTATATTAAAGAACCTCTCATTACCCGCTTAGTCAAGTTTGATTAGACGACTGAGACGAGTCAAGAAACATTTACTTCACGATAATGCCATCCTCATTACTTTTTTCTGCAAAATTCTCTGGATGAATATAAGTTTAGTTCTCATATGTCAATACTGTTATATGAATAAAGGCACTCTTATTGGCATCTACTCTATCTTATGGATAATCTGATCGTATGAATTATCAGTTTTTTTGTTCACTTTTTATGTTAGTTAGGAAAATCAATTTAGAACTATGGCAACTTTTCCATTTTTTGACGTCTACAGAGAAATCCACAGTTTGAAAGAAATATGAAAAAAATGGCATCAATAAAGTTATGATGCATAAAGATAAAGTAAACCAATGGACAATATTTCCGTGACGTCAAAATAAATATGAATTTTTATTCGCGTATAAAAATAACGTGCATAAATATTTTTACGAAAATTTAACTTAAGTAATCCGATTGCCATAATGATAGAGTGTTTTTTAAATTTCTTCAAGAAATTAAAAAAATATATTTAAAATTAAAATTCTGCTACTTAATAAAACTATTGAGCAATCGAATGCACGATAAGAAATCTTTGGCTAAATATCTTTCTTTTAAAATAAGAATAATGTAATTTTATGAAGTAGTTTTTTCTCACGAACTGTAGAAAGAAAACGCTTAGCATTATATACATATAGATATAATATTAAAAAAAAATCAGTTGTGTATATTGCGTGTGGTAGGTCAAATGGACAACTTACCAAAAACGATGAATAATTTATTTTGACATACAACCGGGGGGGGGGGGGGGCAGAGCAGGCACAATACGTATTGCTAAAAAGGACATAATGCCACGTGAGGCCAGAGTTAAAATATCATCGACTTGATATGGGATATGCGGATTTACGCAACCTCGTCTTGCTCCTTCAACAACGTCGGCATGCCATTAGGTAAGAGGAAGTTTATTCGCAGCTTAGATTTGCAATAGAATGTGGTGGAGAATTTTCTCGACATGCCAGTTATTTGAAGCGATAAATATATGATTTCAATTTGTTTTCCGAATGATGCTGAGTTACTTTTTACTTGACACACAAATAATACGTAGTAGATTTTTTTTTTCTTGAATCGGACTTGCAAGGCTCGATTTAATAACGTAATTCAAAACAGTAACTTTTTTCATTTTGAACTGAATGATATTTTATTTAAAGTACGGATTAAAAAAATCCAAGTGTCAAAATGTATGGACTTATAAAATAAACTGCATTAGTAGAAATAGTACAGAAAGTAATTCCTCTCATATTCAGCGTGTACAAAGCAGCCAAGTGTGCCTGCTCTCGCGGTTGTATGCCAAATTAAAATATACCTCGTTTTCGGTATGTTGTCTAGTTGATCTACCACACGCGATATACACAACTGAATTGTTTTTAATAACATAGCTATATATCTAAAACGCTAAGCGTTTTCTTTCGACAGTTCGTGAGGAAAAAAAAACTACTTCATCAAATTACATGTTTCTTATTTTAAATGAAAGATATTTAGCCACAGATTTGTTATTGTGCATTCGTTTGTTCAATATTTTTATTAATAAGCAGAATTTTAATTTTATTTCTTTTTATTTCTTGGAGAAAAAAAAACATTCTGCTACCATGGCAATTGGATTACTTAAGTTCTCCTAACTGTTTTTAATTTGCGCACCTGAAATTCGATACTATATATTTTTTCTATTTTTATTAACAACACAAAATGTAAAATTGTTTGTATTTTCAGTGGGTAAGTAATTAAAGTTAGATCATTCTATTGAAACCAAACCGAAAACCGTTATTTTTAAAAGAACAAAAATCGGAAGAGAAACGAAATACTTTATTTTATTTTCGCCGTATTACGTGCAATACATCTTTGTAGAGATACCCCACTAAGATAAAGAACATGAAAATGCAATAAAAAATTATTGAAACGTATTCTAACAAATAGAAACATTGAGTAGCACTAATTAGAAGATTGAATGAACAAATGATAAACCAGAATATTAGATACATATAATGTTCATTAATGTACAATGCTCGATTCTGATACGGTTCTTTTCTTAATGTTTATCTTTCATTTATTTAGCTATCATAAAATGTACATTTTCAGATGTTGGGGATTATTTCTGTGCGATAGAATGTACGAGTAGTATTTGATGTAGTATTTGCCTATAGTATTTTGTATGTTGTTTTAGTATTTTCTTTTTGTGTTCATGCTTTCACAAACAGCAACTTGGGAAAATAATGTATATGGAAATGTCTATTACAGAAAAGCAAAAACTAATTAGCTTTTCTATTTTATTAAGCCCAATTATTATTATAATATATTGTCACTGCGGAAATTAGTGGAATAGTTAATAAAATATATTTTAGCTTTAATACACTGGAATATATCTTTAAAAAATCTATAATCTTAAAAAATGTAAAATCCTTAAAACTTCCTTTCACAAAGATGCGTGTATTTGTAAGAGCCCATCGTATTTTGTTCGTTGTTTTTAATATTTTCTTTTCGTGTTCATGCTTTCTTAAACAGCAACCTGAGAAAGTAATGTATATGGAAATGTATATTACAGAAAAGCAAACACTAATTAGCAGTTCTCTTTTATTAAAACCAGCCATTATTATACTATATTGTCATTACAGAAATTAGTGGAATATTTTACAATATAAGTTTTACTTAAATAAATGAATTTTAATTGAATTTTCTTATTGCATATACAAATTATTAAGAGTTTATCTGAATATACAGAATGGTAAGTTGTTGTTCAATATTAAACTGTTGCACGTTGTTCGTAAAAATTAAATTGCTTTTGATTAATCATTTCTAAGTTTAAAGTATAGTTTCAGTAAGTAAAGATTATTAATTTTGAAACCTTAAACTTTGGATTTAAAAATTGATTTTACCTAAAAGAATAAATATTTTTATTTTGTAAACTCAGATTTTCATTAATTAGTTTCAGTAGTTGTGATTTATTTTTAATATTTAAAACAATGCTTCTCTAATTGCTTCAAATTCAAAATGAGAAATGAATTCACGTTATAATTAATCCCGTTTCACTTTTATTATTTAAAAAGATTTTTATAAAACAATGTTTACCTGTCAAAAGTAGTTTTAGATAATTATAAAAGTGTTTGTCAAATTACAAATGGAGTAAAGTGGTGCTATTTAAATTTAAACATTATTCCACTCCTAACTAGGAAATACAGTGATCATAATATATATTTTTTTATTTAATATATTTAATGACTTTCACAAACCATACTTTTGTAATGTGGAATTTTGATTTTGTAGCAATTTTGATAAACATTAGAAGCAAATGGAAACCAATTACTTTTGGAAATATCACTCTCGATATAATTAACGTTTTTTTAAATAATGTATATATATATGTACATTTATATTTGTTTATTTATGGTTATTCTAGATACTTTTTGAACATTGCAAAGTAAAGATTAGAGATTAAAACATGGAGAAATTTTCCATAGTTATCAAAAAGCACTGCCGGCTAGTGGTAAAAAAAAAGATGCTCCAAACTAAATAATATTTTGAAAAAAAAAAATCCAACTAACGCTGCAGTCCAACAGCCTAAGGAGATATCTTGGTCTTTGAGGCATCTTAAACTTAAACATACATTAGTGGATATTTAAATTATCATAAATTATTAGTAAATTATCATATTAAATTAGATATCCACTAGTAGATGTCTATATATTTTTTTCTTATTTTTTCTATTATCGTATATAGTAATGAAAAAAAGCTTTTTACATTTACTAGTGTCACTTCAGTATATTTTTAGAATTTTATAAGAAAACAAACGAAAATAAAGTTCGCTTCTATATATATCGAGCGTTGCTGAGATCTATTTAGTGGTGCTTTTAACTCTTTAAATTTAATAGCATAGGTTTCTTGTACGGATAAAAAATTTACTATAAAAATATTGAAGAGTTTACAACATTTTCCAAATGACTTCCAAAATTCTTTCACAGCCTATTTTCACATTAGTAGTATGTAAAATACAACATTCGTTAATTTTCAGAAAACTTTAAATTTTCTTATTTGAAAAGCTAATTATATATATATATATTTAACCTAGCAGTAATTTATCACCAAAATAAAAGTAAAGAATTCAGACCACAAAGACTTTTCTCAATATTCTTGTATAACTGCATACCTACTCTTGTTTTATGAAGTGAAAAAAACACCTTTATGTCATAATTTTTTGTATAAAATTGAGTTTTTATATTGGAACTTTCCAGACAAAACTTCACAGGTGACAATCAGCCTCACACACTGTGACAACCAACCCATAACTGGAGTAAAGTATCACAGAACTCCTAACATTTTCAAAATTTCTAGTTAAAATTTTGGCAATCTACAAAACTAAAAATTGGCACAAAATATAAAAATTTCGACTGGGGAAATTCTGTTGTAATAAGACTGTTAAAACATTAATGAAAATTAGATATGATTTTTGTAATAATTAGCTCCGGTATTCCCTATTAAACAGAAAACGTGCACCAATAAACAAACGTATACTACACATTCACATTTATATAAATATATCTGCTTACATTTATGTTTGAAACAGTTGCAATAATCTCCCAGAAAATTAAATGAACATTATTTTCATTGCTATTTTGGGGAAAAATTAACTAAGAATTGAATAAGTAATAGAAAAAGCTTAAGGAGAATGTATTTGATTTTGCGTAAATATGCACTAGAAAAAGCGGTAGAAACTGAAGTAAGATATAAAGATATCACGTTAATAAATAAAGCAAATTTCATAAGATAGTGATATTCTTTTAAAACCTTTCATGAATTACAAAAATGTTCTTTTCTAGTTTGAAAGGAATAAATAATTTATATTTGTAGAAATTATTTACTTCATACTAATTAATAATTCATAGTTTCCCATGTTTTATGCATTCACTCTTTTCGACGTAATAAGTTAACAGAGAAATAAACTGAATATTAACATTCACTTTGTACCGTTAATCCGATTATATATCGCCATTTTTATTTATTAATTTTCCATTAGCTGTTTAAAAACTTTAATATGATTATTTCTTTAATTAAATGACAAAAGTAATTCCTATTAATTAAACTTTTAAAACTGTAATAATATTCACCTATGACAACAAAATAAATGGAAAAAGACAAATACTAGATTACTGAAAAATCATTGAACAAGCTTCAAGAGGTGGTAGTAACAGCTATAACGAAATAAAATTATACAGGAAACTAGGGTCACAATCCGTTTATTCAGTCACAATTATAAGGTGTCTTCGATTTCCAATTGGAAATCAGATTTTTGTTCCTACCTTAAATAATAATGAAGATATTTTAACGAAATTTGAAATAGATTGACCTTTATATAAGGATATCACAAAAGTTACAAATTGTTAACATCATACCATATAAATGGCGATAAATTTGTTCCCCTATATTTTTGAATGTAATTAAAATTTCATATGGTTTGACTTACCAAAATGTTCCACAATTTCCATCAATTTAGATAATATTGTATTTCCCTCACAAGAAGGTGATATAAGTTTGAATAAACCAAACTCACCAAAAAGTATTGTTAAACCAAACTCACCAGTTTGAATAAACCAAAAAGCTTTGAAATATCTTTTTTTACGTTCATGTAATGAACGATAGTTATGTTTGTATAGAATAAAACACTTTGTATTTTTGAGTGAACAAAATGGACTGAGTGAAATGATACTGCGTGAATGGAGTGCTTGTATCCCATACAACAATATTTTGTTATGGTGTAGACTACCACTTCAGAAAAAAATGTAAAATTCTTTCAATCACGCTGTATTAATAATAACTTTCCTTTTATTTAAATTCAGTTTTATGTATTTTAATCCGTTGTAAAACTATTCAAAGCTAAATGCAAATGTTTCCTTCTTGTTTTAAATAATAGCTACAATGATAATCTTATAATATACAGGGTGATTTTTTTTAAAGTTGTGAAAGCAAAACCCTATAACAAAAGAACCACTGATCCAAATGACGTAAAATTTCACCAGTATGCTCCCAAAGCAATGGGTATTTTTTAGGCGTTGTTAAAAAAACTGAAAATCGCACCGACAGATGGCGCTGTACATGCAGTAAAGTCGGGAGACTAACTTGCGCCCGGCACACCCACATTGGCGTAAAAACGTAAAGTAGGCACACCTCCTGTTCATTATTCTACGGAAATTCTCGCAATGACTGCGCCATTGACGGACCGTGTGTTGTTAGAGAAACTGT
Organism: Maratus michaelseni; assembly: GCA_963931845.1. Taxonomy (NCBI): domain Eukaryota; kingdom Metazoa; phylum Arthropoda; class Arachnida; order Araneae; family Salticidae; genus Maratus; species Maratus michaelseni. The sequence continues at coordinate 325,484,944 of OZ007589.1, forward strand.
ATTATCAGAATAATGACAGCGCAGCAACTGCTCTTAGGAGATTTAGGACACTTAAGAATTTAAGAAAAGGTCCAATGACGACAGAGGGCCTACGGAAGATGGTTTCTCAAAGTACCGTCCATTGTTTTCCTTCCACAGACGATAATCTTTGTTTCTGCTACCTTACAGCGCCATCTCTCAGTGCTATTTTAAGTTTTTTTAACCATGCCTAAAAAATTCCTATTGCTTTAGGAGCATACTGGTGAAATTTCAGGTCATTTGGATCAGTGGTTCTTTTATTATAGTGTTTTACTTTCACAACTTAAAAAAAAATCACCCTGTATTACGAAAATATATATATATTAGAAACTTGTACATTATTAACCAACAGCGCCTGTTAAGAACATTTTACATTTAACTAACGGTATTTTATTTAGACAATTAGCCATGCACGTAGAAATAATTACAATTGGTTAATGTCTTATGTACTTCACATTGTAATAAGAGCATACGGGATTCATTCTTGTTTTGCGCAGAAATTTACATGTACTTTGTCACTTTAATTAATCTTCCAAAAAACTATTAAAACATTCTTTCTTATGTAACGCGTTTTCTTTTAGAACAAAGTAAAACGCGTTAATTCCCAGAAGAGTTTATTAAAAACAGAACACTTTTAATGCTGAAGAAATTATTTACAAAACATGAAATACGGTTTTTTTCGTAAATTCTTCGAAAATATTCAAAATTTATTTAAAAAGAGAAGATCATGAGTTGCTAAAAGTAAGATACAAATTACAAATTGAACGATAACGTTAAATAATTAGAATACAAATTACTATTATGATAATTAGTAGTTTAAATTTTCAAATATTGCGACAAAAATAGAAGAATTTTCTTTGAAAAGTATTTAGTGTTTTGATTTTCTGTACATAGAAATGTATTTAAAATGTAAATAAAAATAAAAGTATAATTAAGAACGGTTTTTAAAGAAATTTTAAGACCATATTTAATGGAAAGCCATAAGGCTGAACGTTTAATCCTGAATAGAAATTGGGAAATTGTAGAAAAAGTTAAATAAACCTTGATTTTATATTTCTTATTTAATAAATGTAAATTATATATAATAAATGCAAGTTATTTGTATTATATTCACTACCAAAGAGGAGAACCAAAGAAGCTAGGTTCGAGTCCTGGTCCCGGTATATTTTCGCTCTGTTGGAAAAAAATCTCAACTATGATACTCCAACCTTTGGATATAATTTACCTAGTTGAAAATACTTTCCGCTGTTCATTATGACCTAATTACATGGTATACAGGAGTTTCCGTGTTATTTCAGATTCATCATGTAAAATGCTATCTACAAAAACAACTTTTCAAAAGTAAAAAAAAAAAAAAAAAAAAGTTGTGTCTAAAAAATGGTGATATCAAATTTCCAAGCTATTATATTACTTATTTAACTTTTTTCCATTATAGAAGTTATCATATATATAAGTCGAGTGCCTACGTATATGTTAATAGAAATCGTTTTCTCCTGTACTAAATACATCCTAACGAGTTTCTGAAAATTCATTTTTTTCCAAATTATGCATGATGGGCTTGGCGGCCATCTTTGCATATTATTCACAAAATTCTAAGCACCCAAATCCGTAGTTAAAATCCGAAGTTCAAAATTGTTATTTAAGCAAATATTTTAAGCGTTTCATTTATAGACTTGTATGCTCTGAAAATTGTGTCTTAAGATAATGATGACTTATCTTAAAAATTCATCTTATGATTTATTTTTTAGAGTAATTAATAATTTCAAACTAGTAAAAATCAATTTCTCAAAATATCAGTCTTATCTAATTTATCTGTCCGTAGTTAAAATCTGAAGTTCGAAACTGTTATAAACATATTACATTGCAAACATATTACATTGCAAACATATTACGTTTTTACTTTAGAAATTTGGGTGCTTAGAAATATGGAACGAAATAAAATCGGAAAGCTCTATCGATGTCGAGTCGAATGAGCCATACCCTGTCGTGATCCGACCCTCAGAAACAGAGATAGGAAAGCGCCCCCTGGTGGTGAAAGCTAATCGCGTTTGGGGGGCAAAGTGGGGGATGAACACCGGAGAAAAAGCATAATAGGATTAAGCGGTCATGGACATTTGCAATGATGTATCACATGTGGGGTATGTGCAAAATTTAGAAAATACCCTCCCCCCACTCTGCATAATATGATTAAGCGTTCCCTGACCTTTCCAACGATATATCACATGAGAGGTGTCGGCAAAATTTAGAAAAGTGCCCCCTTTGGGGGAGGGGGTGAAAGTGGGAGGCTGGTCCCCGAAGATACATAATATGAATAAGCGGTCCAAGACCTTTCGAACAATATATCACATGAGTAGTGACGGGGGGGGGGTCGCAAAATGTGGAGGTGACACTTGTGGTGCATAACATGAATAAGTGGTCACAGCCCTTTGTAACGATATGTGACATGACGGATATCGTTAAAATTTAGAAAAGTGCCCCCCCCCCCTTGTGTAGGCAAAACGCGCTCCACCCCTCCCTATAATTTTTGACAAGGCTTTATTTTTAAAATTTATGTTATGTGTTATAAAATATCCTAAAGTTTCAAAAAGTTAGCCTTATTATACTTCGTAATTTTGTTCCATCCCCTCCCCGAAATGTGACGCGCCATTCTTTTTTATATTTTTTTTATCATGTGTTATAAACTATCTTAAAGCTTAAAACAGATCACATTAGGATTTAATATATTTGCTGAAATTACTACTATATATAGAATAATATAGAAATAAACCCTCCTTTAGCTTGTAATTAAGATATATGAACAATTTTTAGGATTTCTGAAAGCTGATTTTTATTTTTTTATTTATCTATTTATTTATTTATTTTTTGTTTATTTATTTATTTATTTGTTTATTTGTTAATTTTTTTTTGCGTTGCGTTGCCCTGTGCATGTTTGGAATTTCTTAGCAATTTCTTAGATTTACATTATTTTATTCAATTAAACATTTTACTGTTACAATAAATTTAAATGGAAACTTCACTTCTAAAACAAAAAAAAATTCAACTGGATTTCATTAATTTATAGGAAAATGACGTGAAAGGTATTCCTGCGAACGAAATGCCTGTCCTTTATCGTGTTTTTTTTTTTTTTTTTTTTTTTTTTTTTTTTTTTTTTTTTTTTTTTGAAATAAATGAATCACATTTAATTCATTTCAAAAATTTTGTTTACGTTTGGAAAGAAATTTTGAAATGCCGATAACTCTGGATGTATACATTTTAGAAGGTACATTTTCCCTCAAATCTAATTTATTTTTAAAGATATTTCTAAAAACGTAAATTATATATTTTTTAAAGCATAAACACTACAACTGATTACTTTATTTTTACAATATTATAAGAACACACATTTTATCAGACAATTAAATACACTAAACAAACATGAGTGAAAAATTGACCCGGGACAGGACTCGAACCGGAGACCTTATGCGCACCGCGCTGACACTCTGCGACTGAGATACTCAGATCGATGTTCTTGACTGGCAATTTCTCATACTTATTCATGTTGGTAACAGTCATCTGCCACAGTTTGTAGTCATATTTATGTCTGATAAAATGTGTGTTCTTATAATTCTGAAGTTTTATTTTTAAAAAAAATATCTTCAGAAGAAAATGGCTGACTTGCAGATGAAATTTGATGTGGTTATAACCTGTAACTGATTTGTGCTATTATGATACAGATGGTACATGGCCCTTGGCGGGTTTTATCTCTGTTTTGGCATATTTTTTTAATCGCCAAGTTAATTAACAGTTTTTTGCTAATTAAAAATAGAAAATAATTCTTTTTTACACTGAATTTTATAAAAGCACATAGATTACGTAATTACTTGTCCAAAAATGCAATCCTTTTTTTATTTTGCCAGTAATAAGGTCTGTAGGTTGTTTGAAAAAAATAAAGTTTGACGAAGAAAAAAGTGATCATTTTAAGTAACTCGACGTTTAAAAAAAAATCTATATATTTGTTTATAAATCACTTATGAAGATGAGTTTGGTCTTAAATTGAAGATATTCTTCATTAGATTCTTCTAGTTTTCGTTTTTGTTTCTGCGACGCTTGGTTTATTTGATATCTGACATCTTAATCTGGCATGTTTTGTCGATTTAACATTGCGAAGTTGTTTTCTTTAAGTAAGCAGTAACGTTCTTTAGTCCAGTTCTTGGCGTTGTTTGTGTGACATTTTTTTTAAAGCTTGGCTTGGCAGAGTGACCGCCCTGCTTGATAGTTATAGATCAGATGAATCAAATTAGTGCTGCAGTTCGCAGCCTTGTCCAACAAATAAGAGTGAAATATGCTAGCCAGGATATCGTCGGGATAGCTCAGTAGGAAGTGCGTTGGTACCGCAAACTAAAGTACCCAGGTTCGAGTCCTCGTCCCGGCATATTTTCGCTCTGTTGGAAAAAATCTAAACTATGATACTCCAACCATTGGATATATTCATTACTTTAAAATTTTAGATGCTCCAACAAAAATTAAAATACTTTAAAAAAATATATCGACTGAAAGGAATTATTTAGGACTAAGAAATGTTACATATTTAAGCATACGAAAATTTCTTTAAAATCTTTATAAAAATGAAATGATAATTTATTAATGCTCTATAAAATTAATTCAATTAAAAATTTGTATTTCTATACTTAAAGAGCCCACATTAAAATTATTTTATTTCATTGTAGGTGATATAAAACTATGACAAGTATTCTTCTTTTACCCTATACAATAATTCGTATTCAGTCTGAATATTTATTATTTTTATATTATAATGAAAATTACATATGGCAACAACATAAATGGAAGAAGAAAAATACACGCTGCTGATAAAAAAAAAAAAAAAAAAAAAAAAAAAAAATTGGCAAGATTTAGCAGGTGTTAGCACACACTATAACAAAGCCTTATTTGTATTGGAAACTTGCAATACATTTATATTGTCAAAATTACAAGGTGTCTTACTGGAATTTGAAATCCGGTGCTTGTTTCTAACTTCAACAATAATCAGACTATTTAATAACGAAATTTTAAATAGACTAACCTTTTTTTGTGTTTAAGTTTTTCACTATAAAGGTAGAAGTGGTTAACATTATTATCTAAATAGTGATTAAACTCCATATTTTTAAATGTAGTTGAGCGTTCATACGGCTTTACATACCAAAATGTTGTATATTTCCATTCCATTACATGTTATCATTGAATGTCGCACAAAAAAATAAAATCTGTTGAAAATTACTTTCAAATATCTTTATTAAAGTTAAAATTATGAACGATAGTTATGTTTGGTATACAGTAAAACACTCTGCATTTTCAGTGAAAAAAAAAAAAAAAAGACTGTGTGAAAAAAAAAAGCATCTGGTTTCTTAAAAAAAAATGTTTATTATGCTGTGCATACATCTTTAAAAAATTCTCCAATAAACAGAAAATGTTTGCTTTTACTGAAGTACTTTTTTGTAATTTTTAATGCCTTGTCTTCTGATGCATTGCAAGATGCTTTAACAAGTAAATATTTGCATTATGGAAAATACAAGCATTTTCATTTTTTTTAAATTATTCATAATGGTGGTATTATACTAGGATGCGAAAAACGGATGCTGTTAAGCTTTTACGTTATCAACAAACAACACCTGCTAAGAACATATTGCTGCAAAGAGTAAGAATTTTTTGGACGTAACCAGACATATTTCTAGAAACAATTAACGCTGGTTTTAAGTCTTATAAAATTCACATTAAAATACGAGCTTATGAGATTCTTTCTTGTATTGCATAGAAAGTTACTTGTATATTGTCAGTTTAATTAATGTTGCAAAAATTTTTTTAATTATTGTGTTCTTATAAAAATGTTTTCTGTTAGACGAAATAAAAATAAGTAAATTCTCAAAAGAGTTTATTAAAAATAGAACACGTTTAATGCAGAAGTTAAAATTTATAAAACGAAAATATTTTTTTCGTAAATACATTGTTTTTAAATTTGACTCAAAAACAATGTCACGAGTTTTTAAAGAAAATATAATTACAAATTGAACGATATCATTAAATATCTGAAAGAATATAGGTTACTATTATGGTAATTAATACTTTAAAAATTCAGATATTGCGACAAAAATAAAAGGGTTTTCCTTTTAAAATTATTATAAGTATTTAATATTAGGATTTTCTGTACATGGAAATATACATACAATGTTTAAAAATTAGAATTGCAATAAAGAAAGGTTTCAAAAGATTTTTTGAAAGATAAATTGCAATTCCATATTTAGAACAAATATATTAAAATTTCAATTTTTAAATATATGCAAAGGAAATATTACTGTAGTACTGTCTTTTATTTCTTTAAGTTGTATCCAGGAACATTTCTCAATGGAATTGTTTTTTTTAATATAACATATTCAATCCTACTTTATCCTTCAGTTCAAGATAGTATCTAATAAAGGAAATACCATTTTACTAAATGTTTCAGGTTATTTATCCTCTTGTTTAGAAAAAACAAAAACAAAAACAAAATTTGATTTTTTGTTATTTTTATTTGGTTTTTATAATACTGCAGACCGCACATGCAATAGACGCCATAGTAATAATTTCATGAGAGTTTTCATACGTAAGCATTAGCGAAAAATCCTGCAAAAGTACTTAATTTTCTGACAAGTCATATTTAAAACAAAATTTTGGAAACAGCAAAATATAACGAATTAAATTTTCACGAGGAAGTTATAACAGTTATAAAAAGCGTCTGGTTATAATAGAAAGAGTTTATTAGCTATTGTTAAAGCTTCATTAGGCCCACAAGTACTTTGACAAGTGACCAGAACTGCACCTGCACAGATTGTTTAAAAAAAATTACATTACACGTTATAGTACACAGAAATCTGAGAAAACTATAATTCCACATAGGATCTTACTTAAGATTTGTCATTTTTTCAAATGTTTTTAGTTATTTAATCTCTTAAATTAGACAAATATCTGTATTCATTTTGTTTTATTTGGTTATTATAATACCTCACACTGCATATGCATTTGGACACTGGAACAATATATCCTTGAAGTTATTCACACACAAGAGCTTTTAAAACAAGCATATACCAGCAGTAAATCATGAAAAAAAGTTAGTACTCAATTTTTACAGGTCATAGTAAACACAAACTTAGAAAATGCTGAAATATCAGCAATGGAATGTGCAAAACAAAGTTAGGAAACTTATAACAAGCATCTGGTTATATTAGTAAATGTTTAAAGTTTGTTACAATAGATTACACATCGATAGTGTTAATCGACAGCTAATTCCTTAATGCAAAGCACTTCAATGCATGATATGAACTTGTCCATGTGATTGTTTTGAAGAATTACGAATTCAAAAGAGTGGCGTAACCCTTGAATGTACATAGGGATGTTTGATGTTTATTAGATATCGACAATGTTTCATTAGTTCCACAAGTACTCAAATGATTGGCCTAACGTACTTGCGCAGATTTTTTCAAGAACATTACATTGTAGGTCATAGTAAACAAAACATTTATAAAAATATAATTTCACATAAGATTTAACGGTGCAGTTTTCCCTTTTTCAAATGTTTTTAGTTATTTAACCGCTAAATAATACAAATATATGGAATTATAATGGGTATTTGTTATATATATTTGGTTATTATAATACCACACACAACATATGAATTGGGCATTGGACCCTTGACATTATTCACACACAATATTTTAAAATTAGTATACCAACAGCAAATCATGCAAAGAAAGTTTGTACTCAATTTTTACAGGGCATAGTAAACACAAAACTTAAAATATGCCGACATATCACTATTGAAATGTGCAAAACGAAGTTAGGAAAGTTATAACAAACATCAGGTTATAATAGAAAGTTTGTTATAGTAGATCACACATCGAAAGTGTTTGGATAATTAATGGATAAGCCAAAGCCCTACAATGGATGATCTGAACTTCTCCGTGTAATTGTTTTGAAGAATTACGAATTCAAAAGAGAGGCGCAACACCAGGGGGTACATTGTGATGGCAAATGTTTATTAGATATCAACAATGTTTCATTAGTTTCTCAAGTACTCCAGTGAAAGGCCTGAACGTACCTGTACAGTTTTTTTCAAGAACAGGTGATAGCAAACAATAAAAAATATATATAAAACTATAAATTCACAGAAGATTGAACGGTGAACTTTTCCATTTTTCAAATGTTTTTAGTTATTTAACCTCTAACTCAGAAAAATATATGCAATTATAATGTGTCATTTTGTTTTCATATTTAATTATTATAATACCAACATTCTTTGCATATGAATTGGACACGGGAACAATATATACTAGACATTATTCACTCACAAGATTTTAAAACTAGTTTACGAACAGTAAATCATGAAAAAAAAGTTAGTACACAATTTTTACAGGTCATAGAAAACACAAAACTCATAAAATTCCGACATATCACAAATGAATAGTGCAAAATGAAGTTAGGAAAGTTATAATAAACATCTGGTTCTAATAGCATTTAAAGTTTGTTATATCAGATTACACATTGGCATGACCTCTTGAAATGAAAAGTAAGTAGTTTGCTCCCGTCCTCTAGATGGAAGTAAGATTATAATTGGTTTTCTAATAGGGCAAAAAATAGCCAAACCTATATTTACATGTTACAACGGCATTTGTTGAACTAGGGTGCGTGAATTGCCTGCCTTAACTATTTTTTTACACAAGACAATGACTCAATTCACTTTTAAAAAGACACAAAGAAGTGGTTGAAGGTAAAAATATCCCACACTTGATTCGCCTGCAAATAGTTCAAACATAATTCCCATAGAGAACGTTTGGGGTATTATAGTGAGTAATATCTACTGAAAAAATCGTCAAATGGGTCCAGTATAACTCGAAAGCAGAATTACAATCTGCTATTTCTGAGGCATGATGTTTTTTGTCAGCGCGACACGTTCAAAACCTTTCAAACTCTATACCACAACGCTGCATTAAAAATATTAAGCGCAAATAAAGCACAGTTGGCATGTAAAATTTCTAAAATTTAGAAAAAATCATCCAGTTCTTATCATTTTGCTTCTATTGCATATACAGTAAAAATGCAATTTATTATACTATAATAATACGACTTATTTATATTTGTGTTTATATTGCCTATTTAGTTTGATAAAATATGATTAATATGGTTTATATTTGGATTAATATATTTATATTTATTAGTTGGTCAATTAAATGAAAATTCCTATCCTTTTGCGCCCCGTTTATGAATACACAATGTAAAAGGAATGCCCACAAGTGAAGCTACAAATATACAGATGACATTAATTCACATCAGTGATCGCGAATGTGTTAAAATATTTGTTTCAACTTTTTATACATTGTCTTCGTATTCACTGTAGCACACACTATGATGTAAATCATTGTTGTGTGAGAAGTTATAAATTTGTTATTTTCTTAAAGATATAATTAAAATCATGACATATGATTATTTTATAATACAGAAAAAAATATCATAGTGTAACATATTATGGTCTAACAACATCTGTTTCAAACCTAACTATGTTAACTAACGTAAGTTTTTTTTTTTTTAATCAAGCAGTCAATTTTGTAGAAATAATTAAAACTAGTTTGCTATCTTATAAAACCTCACCTTATAATAACAGCATCTAAGAGATACATTCTTGTTCTGCACGAAAACGAAAATTTACTTTGTCAATGTGCCTTTAATTAATGTTTCAAAAAACTTTTACAGCATTCTTTATCATGCAGTGTGTCTAATTTAAAAAAAAAAAATCAAAATAAGGGAATTCCCCAAAGAGCTTGTTAAAACAGAATACTTTTAATTCTGAAGCATATGTTTAGAAATGAAGTAAAGCTTCATTTTTATTTATTTATTTATTTATTTTATTTTATTTATTCACTGTTCTAAAATTTATTAGAAGAATCTGAAGTTTCAAAAAATAATATTTAAAATTCAGTTGACGATTTATTTATTTATAGAATCTGAAGTTTCAAAAAATAATATTTAAAATTTTATTTGAAGGTTTTATAGCAACTAAATAGTCGTTAGGATAAATATTATTTTTAAAATTCTGATATTGTGATAAAAATGAAGTACTAGAATCAGGAATTAAAACTAGTTTCTATTACACGCGAAAACTTTCAATATAAAAGCTGCTAAAAAAGGAAGTGCTATAGACTGAAACAAGATATCACTATATCAAATTAAACTTAAACCATCATTGAGTAAAATTTGTTGCCTTTAGTTTTTTCGACACGTTTAGAAAAATAAAATGTTTTATTTATTTATTATTTAGTTTTACTTTTAAATCTTTTAATATAGATATCTATGAATTATTTTTTCAGTGCTGTTTAATAAACTGGAATTATGAGTAATATAGGATTTTCATATTTTTCGTCTTGATGAAGATAAAATTAAATAATAAGTGTAACTATAATTTTAGCATGCAACTTGTATCTTTATCAGAAGTAAATTGCGATATTTGTTTTATTAAATATGTTTTTTAGTAACTAATATTGTGATTAATTTTTACTAAATGACGAAACTTTCTGCGATTATCGAATCTTTAATTTTAATATTAAAGATTACGTATGTCAAGGCTATTGATGTAAAAGGACAAATTGAAAAATAATTTTTTGTATTAAAGTATATTCTAACAAAATTTATTATATTATAATTAAAGATATTTAAATAAAATATATTTCTTGTATTCGGATATACTTTCGCCCATATCACTATTTAAATCATTATTATGTGAGTAAATACACATTTATTCTTTTCTTAAAGTACTAATTAAATTGCTGACATATCATTATAATATTATTGAATGAAAAAAGAAATGAAAAATTAACATCTGTGTAGAGCATATGGCTGTTAGCTAGTGGAAATCTTTTCTTTTAGGCAACGAGCCATGTTTGTAAAAATAATTAAAATTAGCTTTATGCTTCATAAATGTCACCGCATTCTCAGATCATATCAGATTCATTCTTGTTTTGTGTGGAAAGAAAAATGTTCTTTGTCACTGTACCTTTAATTAGTGTTGTAAAAAAAAAAAAAAAAAAAATGTCAGAGCATTCTTTCTTATGCAATATGTCTCATTTTAGAACAAATAAAAAAAAAAAAAAAAAAAAAAAGGACAATTTCTCGAGGAACTTGTTAAAACAGCACACTTTAAATCGTGAAAAAAAAATTTGAAAGTCAAAAATAAAGTTTAATTTTAATTTTATTTTTATAATTTTTCGAAAAAAATTTATAGAGTAGAAGCGTATCTGAAGCCACCTAAAAAGATGTTTCAAATATAAATTAAATGATAATGTTAAATAATAGATGTAAATTATTTTAATGATATATTTTTTTTTCAATTTTTAAATACTACGGCACAAAAACCGTCTTAAAAAAAATATGGACCAAAAATAGGAATAAATGTTAGATATTTCAGGATATGAAAAAACAAACAAAAAAAAGTTAAATAGTTAAAATGATATTTAAATATTCCCGAAAAAAAGTATTTTTTTCATGTCTATACATAAAGAACCCACATTATTATTATTATTATTATTATTATTTGTAGGTGAGAGAAAACAATAACGATTTAAAAAAAATAATAAAATACAGCAGAACCAAACCTTCTTTCCCGGTTTTAACTATTGGGGGTTTCCGAGTAAAATATATAAAAATTAAATAATAAGACGATCGCAATAATGGAGTTAATAATGGTGTTCATTTCGCGATTATGAAGTGTTAAAAAGACAATGAAAAAAAAAGAAAAAATGACGTTACTTTAACGCAATATAGTAAAATTCACAGCTTTATAAATAAGAATCGAGGCTAATGAAAAAGACAGGCTACCGCGGTGCATTCCACTTCTCTTTTTTTACAGACCGCTAGAGTGACGTGATGCTCTTTTCGTACACCTCCATTGGTGCATTCGAGCATCACGTGACTCCCGCGGTCTGTAAAAAAAGATACGCGTAAAGCACCGCGGTAGCCTTTCTTTTTTGTTAGCCTCGATAAGAATGCAGGTGTTGTTTGGAGCGTGCAATAGAAAAATATACGATTATACTGAAAACATGGAAAAAAGGTGAACATTTTATCAAAGTGGCGTAGTATTTATTGAGATTGTATTTCGTGTGGTATTAATGTTATGTGGAAACGTACATTTTCATTCATAAAAATTATGTCTAAAATGATTACATGAAAATGGCGACATTTTTCTAGACGCTTTTAGTTGTGATATCAATCAAGTTTTGTTTGAAAAATGAAATAACTGACTTAAAAAAAAAAAAAAAAAAAAAAAAAAAAAACAGTTGCTATGTTGCATTTTTATATTTAATATAAATCGTAGAACATGTTACCATTGCATCTAGAGCACAGAAACACTTTGCTATAAGATATATCTATAAAGAAAGCTCTAGTAATAACTGAAATAGAAAATAAAACATAGCAACAGTTTGTTTATAGTTAGTTTAACGTCACACCGAAAGCGTCTCTTAAAAAGTGAAATCTTATTTAGTAAATTATTTTTTTAATTGAAATGTCTGTATTAAAGTAAACAGTAAAGTAAGCAGTTGCTATGTTGCATTTTTATATTTAATATAAATCGTAGAACATGTTACCATTGCATCTAAAGCACAAAAACACTTTGCTATAAGATATATCTATAAAGAAAGCTCTAGTAATAACTGAAATAGAAAATAAAACATAGCAACAGTTTGTTTATAGTTAGTTTAACGTCACACCGAAAGCGTCTCTTAAAAAGTGAAATCTTATTTGGTAAATTATTTTTTTAATTGAAATGTCTGTATTAAAGTAAAATGTTAGCTCTTTAATGACCGTTAAAAAAAGAAACTTAAGTCAGTTTAAAGCACGTATAGTAATTTGTTTAAGTTTTACGTATCGAAAATGCCCCTTAACTGCCCAGAATAATGTCAATTTTGGTTGCAAAATAAACAATGACAGATGATAAAAAAAAGTGTAAAAAGTGGTCAGAGAAATGTTTAAATTAATCAGTAACTTCACTTTTGTTTTGAAACTTACGGTATCAATTTTTGAGCAAATCTGTCAAAAAGTGTATATTTATTTAAGAAACAGACAAACAAACATATAGAAATCGCTACATATATCACAAATCGCTATACATATATACAGATTGTTCAAGTAAAAATTTCTTATCACAGTATTTCTTTTTTCTTTCTAAAATTCTTAAATAATAAAAATGATATCTAAGAACTCGATAAAATTGTTGCAAAGAAGTGTAAATCCTTAATTAAAGGAAATCTCTTGAAATTATTTTTTGTAATGTAGATGAGTAAAAATAATTTCATTTTTTTCGCTGTAAAATTGCGACCAGGTAAAAAATTCTTAAGACACTATCTCTTAAAAGATTGTTTAGGTGATTATCAATCTTTTTTAAGCAATTCATGTTAATTTTATTTCGTATTTGGCAATTTAAGTGTTATAAATGTACTTATATGACTTTTAAGGACACTTGGTAAACTGCGAATCGTCAGAAATAAAGAAAAATATATGTATTTAAAATACTTCAAAAATTAATTTTCAAATGTCTTGATTATTTTTTTATATAATCAGTATGATCCAATTTATAAAATTAGGGGTAGAATTTCCAATACAAGGAGAAGAAAACAAATTAAAATGTTTTTTGCAGAATTTTTGCTAAGATATATGCGTTTTATTTTTTTTTCTCAAAAACTAATTAATTTATAGTAAAATTGATCCTTATAAAGCTTTAGAGATTAGACTTATGTAAACATAATAAAATAATTAGTGCTTATTACTATAAATTGATATATATATATATATATATATATATATATATATAAATTCACTAAAATCTTTAAAAAATATATAATTATTTTAAATTTTATGAACAAAATATTTTTTAAGAGTTAAAATGTCTTTATTTAGTAATAACCTCTCACAATATGTATAAAAGGTAAATGAAAAAGCTTTAAAACTAGGTCAAAGGATCCAAAGGAACACTGAGATAAAAGAAGAAAAAAGAAAAAAAAAAGTTGATTTTACGGTATAGTACCGGCATCCCATCTGTCAGTCTTACCGTAAAATTAACAGTAATAAACAGCAAAATAAGCAGTAATACGCTACCGCGCATTTTTTTTTCAGTGAATAAGGTGTAATGTAAATAATAATAAATAATAAAAGTTTCCTTTATCTTTCTTTCTTTCTTTTTTTTTTCATTGTAAAATTGAAACCAGGTAAACATTCCTTAAGATAATATTTTTTTAAAGATTTTCTTAAGGGATGATTAATCATTCTTAAACAACGGATGTTAATTTTCTTTAATATTTGACAAATGTAAGTATCATAACTGTATTTATATGACTGTTTAATAATTGAAACAATTTTACCAACGTCGCACACCTGTATAATTTCACTACACGCAACATTTTAAGCGACAATAGCTTTTTTGCAACTCGCGACAAAGTAAAATACACACATTTTGAAAGCTAGACATGCCACATTGTTAATAATTTTCGTTATTATATTTGTTATTATATATTATATATAATTGAGGCATATAATTTTCGTTATTAATACCCAGACAATACAACCCGTTCAAGCAGTGTTAAAGATACCCGATAGACTGTCTGGTATGCAGAACATAGATGGAAATAGTTTTAATTGAGGCATTTAATCTTAAAAAAAAATCGCTTACAAAAGTGAGTTCATCTTTTAGAGAATTACGTAGAAAAATTCCTAACAGTTTGTATTTTTAACTTGTGCCATTCAGCCGCATCTGAAAACATTTCAGTCTGACACTCGTAAAACAAATTCCCGTTGTTTAAAGGAGTTTTCGAATCCAAACCATTCATTAAATACCAACGAAATTTTTTTAGTATGTTTCATTTATCAAAATAAATAACTCCTAAAAAAATTTTCGAATCGAAAAGTTTAATATGCATTAATAATGAAATGAAAAAAATAGCCCAATTGACAGTTATTTTATTCTGATTTTCAACGGGCAAGTATTGCCAAACAAATTACCAAATCGTGTTCGTTAACGATCTTGTATGATCAATAAACTGTCCCAATTTGGTTCGAATTGGTTCATATTTCGGACGGTATCATATTGTTTTATTTTATAGATATTTAAATGTATATGAATACTGTTTTGCGGAATTTAGAATAATATGGGACTGTCGAATATATTTCATATTTCACTTTTTTTAAATACTTTCAGTGCATTCATCATTATTTAATGTTTCCATTCCTCATACAATTTAATTATTTGAATGCTGTTTTATATTTTGTAAATTGTGATCATTCATATCTTTCAAGGAAAGCTGTGTCATGGAAATGTTACATGATTTAACTTTCTAATATTTAATATTTCCAATATATGTCTGGTGATACATCATAAATGTGGTTTTTCTTGTGGATATATATATCTATAGAAAGTGATTGCAATGCGTCGATGTCTAAAAAAAAATTAATCTAATACCATCTTATGTTAGGTTTTAACTTAGTTATTAATTTTTGTACTATGTATGCCGTATAATTTTGTGATGTTGGTGTAATATGACTTATGTGATTATTTCATATGCTGTGATATTGTGTAAAGAGGATCCATATTTCTTGCGACGTTGATGCGACTCAAATTTGTTCATTTGTGCGTATAAGTTTGGGGCATCATTTAAACATCATAGTGCTTAAAATAGGACATGCTGCACCAGAAAACTTAGAGCAGAGCTAGTGTATACAATTTTTATATTTGCACTTAACCTCAGCTGTTGCAGGATTCCAAGAGACGTCCCCTTTTGTCCGCATTAAACGATGTAAACATTGTAATGACGTAAAACAATCCCTTTCGTTGAATGAACTGAATTCAGTATTTCACAGAAATTAAATATGTTACCAGCTTAATGCTAATATAAATAACATTTATTAAAATTTAGTAATTTTAATTAAAAGGTATGTTAGTGACACTTATTTAATACAGAAGAAAAAATTACTGATGAAAAACAAAATATGGAAAGAAATTGCCGCGCTGAAATAATTTATCTTTAATTAAAGTAATATCGCCAATATTGCTTTAATTTACTTTTATTTAAGTAATATCTCACTTTTCTCTTTGTGTTACTTGAAAAAAAAATCTTTTTAGCGCATTATTTTACAGCTTTGCACATTTGAAAATTTGGTCTGTATATCACATTTTGATTGGTAATATCGGCGAATCGCCATTAGCAAATTTTGAACGTCTTATGCTTTTAGTGACAGAATTTTTTTTTTTTCTCTTCCTAATTCTTACTGACAATTTCTTCATCTCTCAACCCCCAACGCTACATCAAAGTTACTTTAAAAAAATAATGTACAAATGCAGTATCGATTCGTTTTTGTATGTTGAGGAAAAAAAATGTCTGCGTTATCCGATGAAGAGTTCGCTTTAATTGATGTGTTTAGCATTTATTGCAAATAGAAAATGATGGGAAAAACAATATTATCCCCATTAACGGGAAGTACGTCTTAAGTGGAGTCGCATTGACGAGAGTCCATTAATTTTCTATATCTAATTAAATAAAATTTATCATTGAAAAAAAATAATATTTCATGAATAAGTCAAAAATGCTACGTAAATCTTTTAAACGAATAAAATATTCTGTAAATATATATAAGTATGAATTAAGTCTTTTCAATAAAAAAAAAAACATTTTCGTTCATTTGCAATATCACGACGATTTGTCTTAATTGTTACGAATGCAAAGCCATATTTGCACCTTCTGTGGTACAAAAAAGTGTCGCAAACATGACTATTATATTTGTGACATAAATTGTCACCATAGTTATTATACGCGTTGCAAGAGATGATGAATGTGCCATTAACAAATAGTTATTGAAAATAAAGCAGGGTTATTCCCACTTTTATTCAGTTGAAGATATTTTTACATTTATTGATAACTAGTATGATTTACCCTAAATACAATAATATAGTTGTTTCTATAGAGCTGCTTTGTCTCTTTTTCAAAAAAGCAAGAATGTTCTTAGCCAATGTATGCATATAATTTACTGCTTTGTTTTTGTTTTCTACATTGTTAAGTGTGTATAAATGTAATCGTTTTTAATGCAAGTTCTTTATAATTAATGTCGAATGTTTCCTAACTGTGTATAATCAAGCAAAATTTAAAATTTAGGGTTAAAAGGAACAATGAAAGCCTAAAAATATCAGAAAATGAATATATATATATATATATTTATGTATGAGGAAAATTATTAAACGATAATAATTTCGAAACTTAGAAAACTATTTTATTTAACCTTTTATTTATCAGTACAAGGTTATACATATAATACATGAAATCAACAATCTTAAATTACAGGGCATTAACATAGGCACACCCAATTCCTAAAAAGAAACCGCGCCCTTTCTTATTAGTGCTTGGATGATTCGAATGGAAATATTGCAGTTAGACATTTCGGATCATTTTATTAAATAATGGGGATTATTTTCCAGAAATAGCAAAATGGTTAAAAAAAAGAAACACCCTTCAAGAAAAAGTAGATATTAAATTAATATTTTACGGTATATATGTATCAAATATTTAATAAATTTTTAACTTTTTTTGTGTACCACTATATTAAAAAGACTATTTGTCAATTTAGATTAACCCCTGAACGTTTTTTATAAAAATCAACAGATATTTTAATATTAAAATTGAAAGCTATCACTATGATTGATGTGCTTTAATCACATATTTCTATGTAAGAAATATAAAATGATTCGTATTTCTAGTTGCATTGTATGTTTGTTCTTTATATTTGCCGTCCAAAATTATTTTTAAATAGCACCTGAAATCTCATCTTTACCTTTAATTTACCTTTAATACCTTTTATTTACCTTTAATAACTATATGTATGATCTGCTACTTTAAACTGAAACTTTAAAGTGTTTTAAGTATGTTTTGCATACGTGAATACATATGCATTAGACTTAATCTAAAAATCTAAAAACGGTAAGCAAATCATTATATTTATTTATTTATTTATTTATTTATTTATTTATTTTTTAGAACTGCAGCCGGCGGCAACTCTCATATCGCGTTTCATTCATTCTGTATAATTCTGCGGGGAATGCTATTTTCAGGATGCCTGAAATTTGTATGGTATTTAAGCATCGGGAGGCGCTATTTCTTCGCTGAATCTATTTTCTTTTACTTTAAAACATCGAGAGTCGTTTACAAATTGTAATACATTCATATATAATATTTCATAATATTTTTTTGTTCCGAAACAATTTATTTATTAACAAAATTTATTTATGTTTAAGAATATTATATTACTATAATCTTTATAATATACAATTTACATTAAGTTGAATAACATTAATTGTTTTCGCGTGCCCTGTAAATTCAAAAAGTTCAAATTATGAAAACTAAAAACATACGAAAACAATCCATTTGTTGTATTTCTTATATTTGAATCCGAAACGATTCACAATATGACATTCCGCGAAGTTAACTTCGAACTGATAACTATTATAAATAGAGAATAAAAATAGGCCGTGGTTTCATTTAAAAAAAAAATGAAAAATGAAACATCGATCGCGGATGGAGGGTTTTAAACTGCAAGAAAACTGGAAAATATGAAAATGACTTTCAGAAAATATTTTGTTTGAAATAGTCAACATTCATATTTTTTTTTAATGAAAGGTACTGCTGAAAGCTCAAAAGAATCTTTCTATCTGTGTTTTTTCTTTCTTTTTAACACTTTCCAACCTAGTTGAAAAGTGCTTATGACTTCGGTTTGTCTGCCCTATGGCCGGATGACTGACTGTCCGTGCTCTAACTCCCGTAAATATGCTCGGATTGCTCTGAAAGTTTTATATGTTATTGTCGTTATCATGTTACCTATTGCATGTTCCCTATTTCAACTGAAGTGTGTATGACTTATAGTTTTTTTACAGGGACAGTCAAAAGTTTTCTGTTACATTACGGTCAATGGGAAATAATCGTTTCAAGTTCATTTTTATGACGCTACATCATTTAAAACATAATGAAATTGATCTATAATTATGAAGTGCATTAAAACATGCTTTTTCTTGAATATGGGGTGCAAAGCATTTATTATTCATTTACAGGGTCAGACAAAAGAACTATGCTACACATCGTCCTATGGGGAAAAATCGTCTGCAGTGTAAGGGCATTAAAACTTGCTTTTTACAGGATACGGGGTGCAAAGCGTTTATTATTCATTTACAGTGTTAAACAAAAGAATTCTGTTATGCATAGTTCTATGAAAAAAAATCGTTTGTAGTGTAATTTAGTGATATTTCACTATTTCAAACATAATGAAAAATATGCATTACTGAGGTGCACTATAAATTGCTTTCTTGTCTGCATTGCGTTTATTTACAGGGCCACACAAAAGATATTGGTTACAGTACATGTACGATATTTACAGTCTATGCGTGATAAGTGCGTTTTCAACTTTGGTTTGCGTTTTTAAGTTTAACTATATTATTTCATAGCACGTGTGTGTTTATAAACTCGGTTGATCATATACATTGCAACACAAAGGAATTCGAAAGTATTACAGACTACTTGACTGAATTGCCTAAGTGTAGTTTTCAATTGTGTTACGCATTTTCCTTCTGAACTATATTTAGCAGACTAATATAAGTTTGTGGAATATAAATAAATTACTATACAGGGCTACGCAAAGAAAAAGATACATTGTCGTTTACGGTTGGTAATTGCTGCGAGTGAGTTTTAAGTTGCCTTTTAGCTTAATATGTGGTGTGTACAAAAATCTTCAGATATACAGGGCTGTACAAAAAATTTCGAGTGCATTTCCATCGACTGGCGAAAATTGATAAATGTTAATATTCTAACTGAACTAAATTTTATCATGCTATATATCCACATCTATTGATCCTATACAGAGCTGCATAAAATAATTCGACTCATTTTTTGACACTGGAAGGTAATTTCGAAAACTGTATTTTTCAATGTATTATATGTTTTCTCAACTGTTAATTTACATATCTTCTTTAACCTTATTTAACGTTGAAGTTTCGTTACAGTTTTCTGGCTGTGTTGGAAAGTGTTTCATAATCTATGCTTGATGCATGAGTTTTAGTTCTTGTTTTTAATTTCCAACCGGGTTACCGGAATTGCAGTCTAAATTTGCAGAAAAAAAATATGAAAACGACCCACAGAAAAGTTTTTTTTTAAAAATAGTAAATGTTTAATTTATTTAATGAAAGATACTCTCAGTGCCACGAAAGTACCGTATAAACGTAGATATATATATATATATATACATATTTATATGTAATAACACCATCCGGGCCCTGGAGATTTCGATTTTAAAATTTTCTGTCTTTATCCAAATTTGTAGACCTCTAAGTTTGATGGATTTTCCTAGGCGTCTTCAACAGACAGACTCACAGATAAACATCTTCCTTTTATTAGTATACATAAATATACAAACAAAAAATTGTTATTACTAGCAGAAAGCTTTTGTGACAGATAAAAATGTTTATTATTATTATTTTAAGATGTTGACATAATCCCAGATATTCTCCTCTTTACGAAATTGACGTGATTAAGGGATTTTTCTTTTACTTTCAAGCAAGTTTTATTTGTAACGATTATTTACACGTTGTGTTTTTTAAATTATAATTTTATTTATCCTTTAAATATTTATCATTTTCTTCATGATTACGATCGAAAGAGAAAGAGCAGATGCAAATGTTTTATTAACAGACATTCCAGCGTACAACTCGCAATTTTCGTACAAAAAAATTGATCGAAATTTATAAGCGCATGTTATAGACGCCGGTTACAAAAAAGACAACTTATCATTATTTTTTAAGGCGATGAAAAATATTGGGATTTCTACATTAATGAACATGTTATCTACTTGTAAATAATAAGGTTCGCTATACGATTGCTTGAAAAATACTAGGTATTGTATTTTTTTTTTTTACGTATCTTATCAATATATCTTTTAAAAGAAGACCGAACGGATAATACGCGGGATTTACTTAAAATTAGAAAAATATATTCTGAAATTTTAGGTGCACGTGATGCATCTGATTGTATTATACGTCGGGATATATGGTAAATTATGCAATGATCATGTTAATTCTTATGACATAGATAACATGAATGTATAATTTTAAATAAAATATGGATATTTACATATGGCATACATAAAAACAAAGGGAGAAAACAAATTCTCTCAATCTTTTTGAATAGAAATATTTCATTATACATAGTAGTGCTTATTATTAAGTAAATCCTTATGGTATTGGCTAATCGTTACTATTATATATTAAAACTTTCCTTTATTAAAATATGCTTTAACAAATAATATTGTAAAATATATTCATCATTATCCACCAAAATCATATTTCTGTTATAAGGGTCAGGTTTTCATTAGTCAGGTTTCAAGAAATAATTTGTTTCAAGAAATAATCAAGACAAGTTTTCTGTCTCATAAACACGTAAAATAACAGCATGTGGGATTCATTCTTCTTTTGTACGAAGAGGCAAATATATCAGAGTAGCTTTAATTAATGTTGCAAAAAATTGTTAAAGCTTTTTTTATTAGATAGCATGTTATGCCTTTTTTAACAAATCAAAATAAGAAAATTCCCAAAAGAGATTGTTAAAACAGAATACCGTTAATCTTCAGGATAAAATTTGCAAAATGATAAATAAAGCTTAATATTTTTTTTCTTTTAATTCCTAGTCCTAAAATGAATTTAAAAGAACAACAGTATCTGGAGATTTTAAAAACTGATATTTAAAATATTAATGGAAAGAAAATGTTGTATATTCATATCTGAATGCAATTTCTTGTTGTAATTATTATTTAAATGATTTAGATATATTGAAAAAAGTAAAACCAATTTCTGTACAAAATGTATCTTTGTGATTAATAACTAATGTTAGATTTCGCTACATATATAGTATTTTTTTAATGTATAAGTTAATAATACTGTAATAAAAAAGGAATAAAAACATATTGATTCACTCGTTATTGCCAATAGGTCATGTTATTTCGTTTTAGTACAAACACAAATTATTTTTTCTATATCCTAATATGATGATTTTTGTAATTAAAACACAATATTATTTGCGAGTATTCAGTTTAATATTTACACACAACAACAAGGAAAATAAATATAAAAGGAAAATATGAAAAGAAACTGTTGTTTATTAAAATATTTAATCTTTATTCTTATAAGTTTTAATATGTTGTCTTCTTGAAGACTGCCGCGCACATTACCATGTAAATCATTATTGTCTGGAAATTTACAAATTTATACTTTCATTAGAAAAGTAATTAAAATGATGGCATCATTATAATACAATGCGAAAAAAACATAATGCTGTAAAACATGTTCATTATTATCCAATGGCATCTGTTTAGAGCATTTTCCTGTTAGCTAAGGCAAGCAACCATGTTTTTAGAAGTAATTAAAATTGTTTTCTGCCTTATAAACTTTACGTTATAATATGAACATATAAGATAGTTATTTTTTCTTTAGAAGGTCAAAAGTCCCTTTCACCACACATTTAATTAATGTTTCAAAAATATATTTTATCATGCAATCTGCTTTTCTTTTAAAACAAATTAAAATAAGAGAATTCCCAGAAGAGTTAGTTAAACAGAACACTTTTAATCGCTAAAAGAAATTTTAGAAACAAATATTAATTTTGTATATTTGTTTACTTTGAATGCCCCAAATTTTATCAGAAAAAAAGATAATCTGTACAAAATATTTAAAATTTAAGTTTTAGATAAATATTTAAGTTTATGAATGTAAATTACTGTATATATAATTATGATTTTAAAACCGCAGATGTTAGTCTAAAAGAAAAACAATTTTATTAATAAAATTTTATTAATAATAATTTTATTTACAATTACTAGGGGACTCTGCCCCCTACGAGTTACGCTCGCCAACCCCCATTCTGATACCACAAACTTTAAAAACAGTCTGATTTGATCAACTCTAAAACGATTGCGGAAGATTGAATTATAATTAAATGACCAGTGACTATCTGCTCTAATCGGGTTTCCATTCATTTTCCTTTGACTGAGGGATTTTAAGGCCAAATCAACTGCTGTCGAAACAGCTAACAACTGTTTTCCTGATTGATTAAATAAGATCAATTAAAGATTTAAAAGTCAACTTGTGTGAAATGGTTAAGTAAAGAATGTCACTGTATCGGTGAATTTTATAACGATGTCATAGAAAAGGGGTTACTTCTCCATTATCCTGTCGACTACTTTCTATATATATATATATATAAAAGAACTGTCTCCAAAATATATGATTTTTCGCCAAACGTGCATGATTGTAGCGTCACGTCGCATTCAGTTGACATCAGATACGTTACAGGCAGACCTGCCAAGTCTCCGGCTTTTTGGATACCAGTAATTTAGTACAGAAGATGTTGTTTTCTTTAATCGGAGCATTTTGCAATTTAAAAGAGCAACATTTTATCTAAAAAATTACTGGTGTTCAAAAACCCGGAGACTTGGCAACTCTGGTTACAGGTATTAGTTATTTCATCGAGGGATTTTTAATTCAACGTTTATTTGTCTTTTTGATACTTCTCCATTACCCCGTTGATCAATTTTCATTTAAAAAAAAACTATCGCTAAACTGTAACGCCAAATAAACAAATAGAAAAATGTTACCATTGGAATCTCAAAGAAAAATAAATAAATAAATAAATAAAATACAAGAAATTCGGAAAAACCCTACTCACCAAAGTGTCAACTATCAGTAAGTTTAAACAATAAAATTTACAATATATTAATGAAAACAGAAAAAAAATCTTGGATATTTATTTACATTATTTTTCTTAATTATCTCTCTCGGTTCGTGAATAAATCGGTTTGTGACGTCAGTTGAAACTGATCTATTGTATGTAACTGTTCATCGCAAAAATTTTCAATGCCTTTTCTTTTTTAATATCATGGCACTGCCTTTTAAGGATGCAATTGTTATTTTAATTAATGAAATAATTAATAAATCAGTAAAACATAATGAAAAATATATGTATATGTCGAATTAAAAACCACTTGATGCCATAACAAACACATGCAATGCCTCTGACGTCAAGTGAATGTGACGCCACGATCATGCATTTTTGGTGTTAAATTTTATAGTTTGACGATAGCTTTTTGTGATGAAAAGTGGTTGACGAAATAAAGGAGAAGTACCATATTGTTATTGATATTTTAACAAATTATTAGTTATTTCGGTATTTTAAAGGTAATTATTAAACGTAAAAATATAGTTTTTAATTGAGAGAAATATTATTATTCACGCTGTTTTGAAATTTGCAATAATAGGTAAAATATATGTCGAAATAAATTAATCTCTCATGTAAATATAATTTTTAATGGAAATTGTTTGGAAATATTGTTTTTTGAGCATTTTAAATATGACGTAAGTTTCCCTACTTAATGTTTTGAAAACGCGTAATACTTTAATTATTACCCTTTTTAATATTCACGTGCAAGTATATTTTTTATTAGTAATTTTCTACATTTACTGCTTTTAACACGTGATCATTTAATTATTATTTGAAAGTTTTATTTCTGTTTTTAATAGTCACATGTAAATACATTTGTTAACTGAAAGGGGATATTATTATGTGCGCTATTTTACAAATTGGCAACAGTTCAAAAAATGGAATTTATGAAATATGAAATAAATTTTCATCAAAATAAGGAAAATTTGAATAAAAAAATTAAAATATAACCTCAAAAAATTACTTAAAAAAATAATTGCAGTCTGCACACTGCAAGCTTGTCAACTATATCCTTATAAATTACGGTTAAAATCCTGTGCATAGTTTTCGTTCCTATAAAACTTTTTAAAGAAAACTTTTTGACCAAATTAATATTAAATATCTCTTAAAATAATTCTTCGATATAAAAACTGTCTGCTTCAGCGTGTTTATCGAACATTTCTTTATAATATTACCAATTTTTAAATTTTTATATGCAATAGTTTTCTGGATATTAGTCCAGAAAGTCTTCAAGGCACAAAATCTTCATTGACAGCGGCTGCGGCTGCGGGGGCGGTGGTTACTTTTTTTAATATAGAGAGATACTTTTCTATCTATAAAAAATTCTTTATTAATTATAATACAGAAATGATAAATGATTACAATGATAAACAAGCACAGAGCATTAATCTGATACTTGTGCAATAAATCTCAACACACCACGCTAATTTATTACATTGCATTTTATGAACTCTTGTTATTAATTACTATATTAATTTCTTTAACAAAATAGCGTAATTATATGTGATAATTTAATGTTTAAATATAATCGTAAAATTCGTATTTATCAACTATAGCAAATACCCATTGAAAGGGAAAAATATAAAAATATTGTTTAAAAATAAGATTCGTTCTTCTAATATTTAATATGGTGTATTTTGATAGATTGTACGACATATTTCTAATTTAAAATTTTATTATTATTTTTTAAAAATTAGTCGTTGGGGGCCACTTTAATACTTACCCCTCATGGATAGGCATAATATAAAATATGAAAATAAAACATGTGTAAACTATTTATAAAATGCATTGCAATTCGAATAAAATCCTGGCTTGATGACGTCATAAACTTTAAATGCTCTATTACTGAACGGCGTAAAAGAAACATCCTTATAACTCCAAAAATTATAATCATATTAACTAAGAGTTTATTGCGTCGGATTAAGCATCTCATTTCCAATAAAAATATATCTTTGAATTGAAATTTGAATGAAATACAGGGTCATGAAATATCGAAGAGTGTAAAAATTGGATTTAAAATATCTCGGAAATTAATTACCCGATTGACTTCATTCTTTATGCAAAATTTATATTTTTTTATTGTCTTTTATATTCACTCCTTAAAATAAACAATTTCGAAAATTTTTATATACCTTTTATCAGAGCGAATATTTCGAGAGTCTGAAAAAAATAGTTCCGGATAATCGATGTTACTGAAATTCAATAAGCTTCATTCCATTATTGCATACTAAATAAATACGAAATTTCAAGTCTCTATCTCAATTTGTTCGGGAGATAGAGAGTTTACAGACACAGACACAGACACACACACAAACAGACGGACGGCAATTTTTTTTTCTAAAAATATGTTTTTCGGAATATTTCAAGAAAGAAAAAAAAATCTTCCGATTTTTAAAACGATTACAAGATTTACCCTATACTACGTATGATGGATAAGTAAAAAGAAAAAAAAAATTAGATCAAATATAATAGTAACGAAAACGAAAAATCATGCATCAAGCATATATTATGCAACACTTTCCAACACTAGCAGAGTATTATTAACGAATTTCATTTTATCTTACAATGAAATCAATCATAGTCAGGTAACAGTATAATTTTGCACGTCTCTGTCAATGAACGATGCATTCTACACACTCCCTAATTTATAGGAAATATATTGTAGTGAACCCAAGTGATCCTTTTTATTACATTATGTTTGAAATATCAAAACATTATTAAAATGCATCGTTATCGATTTTCTCCGCTATGTCATAATGTAATGGAATTATTTTGTGCGTCCCTATAAACGAACTATAAATGCTACTTATTATACAGCCCTTAGGAAAACGAAAATATATGCTTTTGTCCACCTCAGTGAGGCATAACAATTTCACTATGTTTGACAAATTGCGCTATCATTAACATGCATCGGAAACGATTTTTTCCATAGAATATAATGTAACGGAATTTTTTTGTGTGTTCTTCTAAACCAGTGGTTCCCAACCTTTTTTCTCACACCTACCCCTTGCTTAGGTTTTTCATTTATAAGCACCCCTTCCCACATAAACCCATTCCAAATATTTTTGGTTTTATTCATTAGTTATATCCTTATGCTAGTTACCACTTTTAGATGCATTTCTCTTCAGAATTCCAATTTTTAACCCTTTATCCCTTTTGAACCACAACACAATATCAACATAAAGACACTCAAAACATGAAATAGTAGCTAAAGATTTCAAATTACGCCCTCACAAAGTAGAGATGAAGCTATATCTATTAATACAAGTTAATGAGTTTATGCTAATGCTGACTAGTCGAACACTAAAATGATGACCTGCTTTCAGATGGGTTTTTAATGAAATTGTCGAAACCAGAAGACCCGACATGATTCGTGTTCTTTTTTTCTAAAAATTTCTGCAATTATTTGAAAGAAAAGAACAATAAAAGATAAGGTGGGGGGGAGAACAAATGCAAAATCGTAAGATGTTATTATGAATGGGCAGAAATAATGGCAACAAATGATCAACCAATTACTAAGTTTAGACATTTTTCTTTATGTTATGCGAATAGCCTATTTTATTTTTCCACAGGTCTCTCTTTATAAACGAAAAGTTTACAGTTTTGTTTCTCTGTTTTCATTTGAAGTTTTATTTTTGCATTATTCGCCATTACCAATGTAATTTTCACGTACCCCCAACTATTACACCACGTACCCTTAGGGGTACGCGTACCCCAGGTTGGGAACCGCTGTTCTAAACGAACTATAAATACTACAAACTTCATTTTCAGTGCCGAAAATGAAGTAGTAAACAAAAGTATCAATAACATTTAAAAATTACATGGCAATCCGGATATATTAGTGAAAGTTAGAGCACGAAAAGGCGGACAGACAGACAATCCTAATTCTTTAACGCTTTTCAACTATGTTGGATAGTGTTAAATATATATACATATATTTTAACACGCTTTTATCAGCATTCAATGTTTATGTTATACAACACGCTAATATTAATGAAGGAGGAAGAAAATAAATGTTCCAATTTAAACAAGAGATTTCCAGTTTTGTATTTTTCCACTTATTTGGCTATGTTATAAAAATGAATAAATAAATAATTGCCTTCTCAATAAATTTTAATTCGGATACAAAATAGCAAATATTTGTTAAAATGGTCGTTTTTTCCTCCGAAAATAGTTAATAAACAAATGTCAATAAAAGAAATAAGTTGTTTCGTTGGTTTTCTCTTTTTTTATTAGTATACTGTACAAAAGTTGACATCCTGCGCAAGTTAAAATAATAATAATAATAATAATAAACAGAAAACAAATTATATTTTTTAATTGCAAAGCAACGATTGGCTACTTAGATAGCGTTAATTGTAGCCAAGGCACTGGAAGTGCCTCCAATTAACACATGTTTATATTCATTTTCAATCTCGCTTAATTTGAATAGACTAATAATGTGATGACTGCAAATCATATTCTTCCAAAGTATGCCCATCATGAGTGGATGTAGTGTGGACCCTGATTATGGATTATTCACCGCTTTTACTTATGCTTGGTAAAGAGAGTGAACTAGTGAATTTTTAAAGTAATATTAATTATTGTCCAGTATCTTTTTAAGATATGGCAAAAAAAGCTGTTTTATAATACTTCAAATGTTACCTTATTAAAACAAATATTGTTTGCTGAGCTCAAAGATAAAAAAAAATACATATACCAGTTTCTTCCTACGAAATGGCACTAGGAAAGTAAAAATATTAACATTTAAGCTATTTAGTTAGGAATTCTAAGTTGTTTTCTCAATATATCATCACAATTTAACTAATATGCTACGAATTCAACGTATAATCATAATTTAATTGATATAATCTGCTAATTGATAAATCAGTTCTGAAAATATAAAAATATTCTATTCTCAGAGGAAACTAACAACTGTACAAAATTTGTAGAATTAGAGCATATCAGTAAGTGGTGGAAAAATGAATTACAAAATTTAAACTTTCCATGCATAAACCATGTAAAAGCGTGACGTAGTGGTTTATTATGATATGAAAAAATGATGATGAATAACATCTTAATTAACATTTTAACTAATATCTAATATCAATCGTTTAGTTCATATTCACATTAATACAGTATGTCCGAAAAGTCTGGAAACAGTCTAAGTAACTCGAGAAATACACATCGGATTGAAAAACCAAAAAACACGTGTTAAATATATTTAAAAAAGCTAATCAATGATATCAAAGTTGACATTTGACACCCCAACCTTCTGGTTGTCAGAGGGGCCCAACTTTGAAATCTTGAAAGAGAACCCGCATTTTTTATTGCGGATTTGGCTTCTACGGGGGTAAAAACGTAACTTTTGTATTTTTTTTTCGCATCATCGTTAGTGGCAATGTAAACCAGCAAAATATTAAGTTAAAATGCACCCTGAATCGGGAGAGGCAATGGGATTCTTGTTAATGTAGCACCCCGAAGGGAACAGGAAGCTAGTGCCAGCAAGTCGTTGTTCTTGGGTGATGCTTAAAGTAGTGCATTCATTGAGAATTTAAGCAGTGGTCCCTTTTGCATGTACGATATAGGGAGAGAAGCACCATTTTTCTGTTTATTTTCTATTTTTTCAAAATTTAAAATCAGAATTTAAAAGAAAAATAGGATATTCCTGCTCACAAAACGAATCTGATCGCATTTTACACTACATTGTGCATTTTGCTTTTCCAGTGACATCTAGGATAATCCGAAAAATAAAATGTTAAATACAAAAGATACATACTTTTTTTCCATAGAATCCGAATCTTAAAAAAAAAATGTAGGTTCTCATTCAAGATTTCAAAGTTGGACCCCCCCCCCCCTGCCCCAAAGGGGACCGGGTGGGCGTGCCAACTTTATTATTACTGAATAGCTTTTTAAAATATATTTAACACGTACTTTCCTGTTTTCCAATCCAATGTATATTTTGTGAATTATTGGGCCGTTTCCAGACATTTCGGACTTTTTCCAAACTTTTCTTTGGACAGACACTTTTTTTACGGTTTTCTGTCCCTTCATAGTGCATGTAATTAATGATGCAAAAATGTATTTTGAAAAGATATCCTTTTCAATCAGCAGTAATTAAACTAATGCAATAACAAAAATTAGCTTGTTAAAGCAAGACAAATGTAACACCGAACTGAAAATTTAGAAATAAGAAACAAATATTAATTTTACATGTTTGTTTGTGTTAAATTGTCCTAAAGCTTACCCAGAAATTAAAAATCTGTACAATAATATTGAAAAATATATAAATGTTACATAAATAATATTTTTCCATGAATATAAAATATTGTTTGAATGAATATTGTTTTAAAACTGAGATGCCACAGCGCAGTAAAACCATCTTTATTAATTAAAAATAAGTGGTACCATTAAAATTTACTGCATACTTAATTTTATTATTCTTAATAATATAGGAATGGCAAATGTAAACTTTACATCAATCCGATATTTTTGCCATTTTTTATTGGCTGCGTTATTTTAATTTTTAATCCATTTTCAGCAGTGAATTACGCTTGTAATCCTTGAATAATAACCAGTGAATTTCTATACTGCTTTTTCGAAGCGTATTGAAAATATATGCTATATATCATTTTTCACACTGTCGGTTTACGCTTGGAAAAAGCAGGATAAAAATTAACTGGTTATTATGTGTTATTTTATTTCATTAAATTATTTTCTAACATTTATTATTAATTATTATTATGATTTTTCTTATTAAATGGATAAAATTAGTTGTGAATATTTAATGTTTAAATAACATTAAATTTATCGTGTCAAGAATACAAAATATGAAAAGAAAGTCACAAATATATGTAAAATATTCTTTATATAATATTATCTTGTAATAGTCAATATATTGTCTTTTGATATCCTGTATAGTAAAAATTTATATGCAAATCATTACTGAAATTAAATTAATCGACTCGTGGAGAGCCAGACGTGAAGTATAGGTACTTCTCTACGATGGTCAATGTTTAATGAAAACAACTGAAATTTATGATTACAGATGTTGAATATTATATTAGAGATTAAAGTAAAAATAGAACAAAATTGGGTTTTATAATTCAGGTTCAGTATCACAACATTTTCTTCACATAAAAACAGAAGAAACATCTTCGCGCCCTTGAAAGCTCCTGAACCATTTACTTAAAGTAAGACTATATGTCAAGTCAAACTGCGATAACTGGAAAAAGTTTTACACATTTTTTATTTGATAAGGAAAAAAATCCCTGACGGCTCGGCCTACAGGCACAGGTAGATTTCGAAGACGCAGACCATGGGGCGCCTGTTTATTGGGAATTGCAGAAGAAATGACATTTTTGCCATGATGCGGCGGTTGGGACAGCCCAATTTTTTTCTTTATTTTTGTAAGGGTTGATCCTATAAAAAATTTGTCAAAATAAAAGTTGTAGATAATTTTAAGAAGATTTATAATAAAATTAAGCGGATTTGATATCTTATGAATTGAAAAAGTTTTGACAATTTTTTTCCTTCTTAAACCCCTATTTTTCCCCCTCTTGAGTCCATTTTTAATGATATGAAAAATATGTCATACATAAATTTTCGGCCCTTTTCCTAGAAGTAATAATAACAGTAAACGGATTCGATACCTATCATAATTAAGAAGTTATGCTTTTTTTCTATTTTCAGAAAAGGCCCCATCTTGGTTCGATTTTGCCCGTTAACGAACTCGTCCGAGATTTTATGCCCCTTGATTTTATGTATCAATTTGGAAGAGATTTGTGCAGAATTATTGAAGTTATCATGTCCATAAAATATATATATATATATATACATATATACATACATATATGTATATATTTACATACATACATACATTTATATATATATATATATATATATATATATATATATATAAGTTTTAAACTGGGGGTGGTTTTCGGTTCTGGGAGTCATGATCGGCGCAGATCTGCAAACATTTTCCAAAAATTCCAACTTAGGGGAGAATGTAATAAGTAGTATTTCTTACGAAATCTACCTAAAATATAAACTATAATTAGAAATTGTAAGTGCAAATCATTACTGTACGGAAAGTAATATATATATGTCTTCCTCCCTTAAAGAAATAATTTAAATAATAGCGTCATTATAATGCGATGTTAAAAAGAGATGCTGTAGAATATCTTCATTGTTATTTAATAATGTCTGTTTAGAGCACATTTCTGTTAGTTAGCGGAAAGTAAATTCTTTAGGCAGTCTGCCATGTTTTTTAGAAATGATTAAACCTGCTTTCTGCCTAATAAACTTCATTTTATAATGAGAGTACATAATATTCTTTTTTGTTTTGCATTGAAAACCAAAAGAACTTCTACACCGTCTGTTTAATTAACGTTGCAAAAATATATTTTTTGATTCTATCTGTTTTCTTTGCGATCAAAATAAGGGAATTTCCTCATAAGATCTTGGTAAATTAGGACACATTTAACCGCGTACAGACAGTTAGAAAATATGAAACAAATATGAATTTGGTGTAATTACTTAATTGCCTTAAATTTATTCAAAATAAGAGAATCTGCACATAAATATTTAAAATTTATATTTAAAATAACTATTAATTTTTTATGAAGGGAAATTATTATTTTAAAATCTCAACGACTGCTAAAGAAAAGAGCATTTTTATTAATTAAAAATTTGTGGGTGGCATGGCAAATTAAATTTATACTTTTCTACATATGAAAATTTCTTTATACATTATAATAAATAATTTATAATTGTAAACAGAACATTAATCTACTTTTTCTACGATTATACCCAATAGTTCATATTATATTATTTCAATAAATTATTAATATTATTTTATTAAATCATATTATGATTACTTTAAAAACGAAATTACAAGTGAATATTTAATGTTTTAGTATATTATTTAATTTTACATATGTTAATATTTACAAATATAAATTGAATATAACAAATAAAGATACAGGTATTTTTTAAAGCAGTTTTTTAATATTTAATGCATTGTCTTCTGATGTTAGACAGCACACATTATTATATAAATTATTATTGCATTAGAAATTTATTCATTTCTAAAAGAAGTAATTAAAATGATGGCATACCATTATAATGCTATGCGAAAAAAATGATGCTGTAAAACATTTTTATTCTTAGCCAATAACATCTGTTTAGAGCATGTAACACGTTTTCTTTAGGCAAAAGCCATCTTTTTAGAAATAATTAAAACTTGTATTTTCCTCGTAAACTTCATCTTATAATAAGAAAAGAGGAAAGTTGGGTGAAACCGGGTACTTTACTATCAGTTGCTTCTTGAAGCCGGAATTATCATTAGAATTTAATGCAACTTTACCTATGTACTTTGCATTTAATCCGATACCATGGTATTATTTTAAATTTACAATTAATTTATCAGATTTTTATTAATAAATGCTTTTATGGAAAACTAAAATCATCCTATGTTATCCCACCGGTTGGCTAAAACCAAATGGATTCCTTAGTCTTATACGAAGTGAAAATATTTACACTTTCTTTTCAAAAAGCACTAAAAGGTTTAATTTACAAATGGACTTAACCGACAATAATTCCGTTATAAATCTAACTATGTAAAATCCAAAGAGTAAATGATATTTAACTTTATTACAATTTAAGAAATTTCAGAAATTTTTTTCACTTCTTTAAATGTTTTAGAAAAATAATAAAAACTCATGTCCTTGTAAGTTTGACTGCCTTAAGCATTTTTTACTGCCTCTTTTAACATTATTTTGCAATATCAGGCTTCATTTCACGTAGGATATGCCCTCTTACCCCAACAAAATGAAAATTGGAAAACAAGCCGTAAAAAATGATCACAAAATTGTTAGCAAGAGTTTCATTGTCGGAAATAAATTAGCATTAAATTAGCAGTGTACCAGTTATCTGTAATTGTCTTCTGTCCTTTTAGCTTAATGGCTTTGACCAGACCTGTAATTCTGAAGAACACGGCATACATTACTTTTTTCATTGTTCTTTGGCTTTTTACCATTGTTGGTTTGGGGTCTTTGGAACATCAAACAAAGGTATATACGTCTCATCACAAGTTATGGTTTTAGAAATAATGCGGTGACTATCATCATTAAGTAATTTTGAGATTTCATTACTGATTCTCATACATTCCGATTTTGGGTGTTTTGTTAGAATTTTGGGTGACCCGACGACAAACTATTTTTTCATACGCAGTTCTTCATGAATAATTTCAATTATAGCTTTGAATCCAATGTTAAGTTCTTTCTGTATCATTTGGTAGGTACAGCGATTATAATCGCTTAACATTTTTCGTACGGTCGACACATTTTCTGGGACTGCAGCTAACAACGGTCTTTCTGTGTGCTCTTCATCCAAAAGATATTTTGGATCTATTCTTGTAAAATATCTGGATACAGTGGCATGAGATAGAGCTTCATTTCCATATGCTAATTGTACACGTTGAAGGCATTATTCTTGATTTAGCCCCATTTTTGGGCTAAATCAAGGAGTTTTAAACTCCATTTTCTCCATTTTCTTTTGTTTAAAAAAAATTAAATTGTATTATTTAAATGTAAAGTTTATTAAATTAGTTAAATTGTAATTGTTGCCACAAATTATCGTCTGCGACATAAAAGAGTTCAAATTTGCATATTCGACCAATAATTTTTGTTCGTGAATATCGTCTACCCATGTCTCAAAAATTTCAGATTGATCCTCGTATTTCAGATCTTGAATAACACACCTAAATGATACTCAGACAAGAATCGATTAGAAAACAAGTAAATATAGAACCTAAGAAATTAAAGAAAAATATATTCCTATCGGGGATCAAAACTTAATTCCTCTGTGTTCATCTTCTTCATAAGTACATATTAAAAATAATGTTATATAATTCTAATGTGATGTGAAAAAGCTGATGCTGTAAAGCTTTTACATTATAACCAAATAGCATGTGTTAAGAACATCTTCCTGTTAACTAGTGATGTTTTTTTATTTTCTTTAAACAACCGCCTATGTATGTAGGCCTAAATAAAATTGGTTTGTTCCTCATAAACTTCGAATTATATTAATAGTATGTAAGCTAATTTTTGATTTTCTATGGAAAGCCAAACGTACATTTGTCACCCTACGTTTAATTTATTCTATGAGCGCTTCAAATCAAGAAAAAGAAAATATATGCAATTGAAATACATTAAACATTGCTAAATAAACCTATATTTTCGTTTATAACATATTTAAATAGTATTCTAACAAAAATCAATCAAACAGGGAGTAAACATAAATCCTAAGAAAAAAAAAGAAATATGATCATATTAGCGGACCCAAAAATCAATCCTTAACATCCCATCATCTACATTATTAATTTCCCCAAGAAGTACCTATTAAAAATAATATTATATTATTCTAATATGATATGAAAAAGCTGATTCTGTAAAACTTTTACATTATATCCAAACAACATCTGTGAAGAACATCTTCATGCTAGCTAGCGAAGTTTTTAATTTCTTTAAACAACAACACATATTTTTAGAAATAATTAAAACTGCCTTGTCCTCATAAACTTCGACTTATATTAATAGCATGTATGACAAATTTTGGTTTTCCATGGAAAGCCAAACGTACATCCTACTTTTAATTAATGCTATGAACGCTTCATATCGAGAAAAGCAAAATATACGTGATTGAAATACATTAAACATTGCTAAATAAACCTACTTTTTCGTTTATAACACATTTAAAAAACACCCTAACAAAAATAAATCAAATAGGCAGTACACATAGATCGATTTAAAAAAATTAACGGTTTAAGAAAATTATAACCTTATCGTGGTTCCAAACAAGATGCTTATCAATTCATCTTCTTTATTCATTTCTGAAATAAGTACCTAACTAAAATAATATCATATCATTATAATATGATGTGAAAAAACAGATACTGTAAAATCTTTACATTTTTAAGAAACATCTTTCTAGAATATCTTCCTGTTAGCTAGCGATGTTTTTTTATTTTCTTTTAAAAAGATCCCATGTTTTTAGAAATAATTAAAACTGGTTTGTGCCTCAAAAACATCGCCTTATATTAAAACTATGTAAGATCTTTTCGTTTTCCATGGAAAGCCAAACCTATATTTGTCACCCAACACTTGATTAATGCTATGAGCTAATGCTTCATATCGAGAAAAAGAGGAGTTATATAACAGAAATACAATAAACGTTGCTAAATAAACTCACATTTTTGTTTGCAATACATATGTACTCGTACATTTAAATAATACTCTAACAAAAATCATTCAAATAGGCAGTAAACATAGATCCTAAGAAGTTAAAGAAAATTCTGACCATATCGGTGTTCAAAACTCAATGCTCATCAATCCATCTCCTTTATTAATTTCTCGAGTAAGTACATAATTAAAATAATGCCATATCATTATAATATAATCTGAAAAAGCTGATACTGTAAAACCGTTACATTATTAACAAACAACATCTTTCTAGAACATATTCCATTTGGCTAGAGATGTTTTATATTTTCTTTAAAAAAAATCACGTTTTTAGAAATAATTAAAACTGGTTTGTGCCTCATAAACATCGCCTTATATTAATACAATGTAAGAAAACTTTTTGACTTCCTTGGAAAGCCAAACGTACATTTATCACCCTACATTTAATTAATGCTATGATCGCTTTATATCGAGAAATATAAGTGCTATGTAATTGAAATACATTAAACGTTGCTAAATAAGCTTGCATTTTCGTTTATAATACATTTAAATAATACTCTAGCAAAAATCAATCTTATAAGCAGTAAACGTAGATCCTAAGAAATTAAAGACAATTCTGACCTTATCGGGTATCAACAATAAATACATATCAATCCGTCTCCTTTATTCATTTCTGAAATAAGTATCTTATTAAAATATTGTCATATTATAATATGATGTGAAAAAGCTAATGCTGCAAAACCTTTACATTATTAACAAACAACACGTTTGTAGAACATCTTCCTGTTAGCTTGCGATGTTTTTTATTTCCTTTAAACAAACACCCATGTTTTTAGACATAATTAAAACTGGATTGCGCCTCATAAACATTGCCTTATATTAGTAGCATGTAAGATAAATTTTGGTTTTCCATGGAAAACCAAGCGTACTTTTGTTACCCTACATTTAATTAATGCTTCCAAAAACTGATAAAGCATATTTTCTTATGAAAAGTATTTTCTTTTAGACTAAGTCAAAATAAGGAAATTCTCATAAGAGCTTGTTAAAGCAGAATACTTTTAATCCTGAACAGAAAGTTCAGAAAATGAGAAACGGAGATTAATTTTGTTGTTTGCATAAATATCTTGTCACAAGTTTTATTTATTTGAACATTACCTGGGGGTTTAAAAAAATAATAACATAAAGTTAAAGGGAACGATAAGGTCGAATTATTATTACTGTAATTTGGTCGTAAGATAATTTTAGGAGAATTGTTTGAAAAACCTTACAAAATAAAAATTGTATAAAGGGTTGCACAGTTTAAAAAGATTTATTAATTAAACATTATCACAGTGAAAATTAAAAGTACGCTGACTTGTCTACATCTGATAAACCTTTCATTAAATATAAAAAAATTATCTACTGTTAGAAAATTCATAATAAACTTCTTAAAAAACTAATTTCACACTTATTAAAAAACTACTAAAAAATTAAAGAATTTTTGATAAATCAAAAATATGAAAAATTGGAACTATGTTTTTGACTAAAACTATTAAATGAAAAACATTTTTTTGATTAAAAAGTATCAACATGAAAAATTGTTTAAGAGTAATTCGGTTATTCATACTCACATATAGAGTATTGCAGCTCTTTTATTCAGAACAAAAAGTTTAAAAAATGGGAAACAAAATTATATTTTTACGTTTGGAAAAGTGATTTGTCTTGGAAGGTACCATTAACTAAAAATAACAAGAACGAAAACTCCTGCGTCAAGTATAGATTATGAAACAAGTTCCAACACATTCAGAAAACTGCAACAAACCTTCACAGTTTACTAACTAAACAAGGTCAAGGTAAAACCGTTCGGGAAGGCCCATCTTTCGGCATAAGCTTTGATGATATACCAATTTAAGTACAGCAATTTACTAGTACTAAGAATATTAGGGAATAACATAAGTCAATGAATAGTAATATGTACATGTAGTAAAAACAATAAACACAAATCAAATACCACCTGAGATTTGAGTAGTACTGAGACACAAATTCTCAAAATAAATTTTGAGGCTATAATAACTGAGAAAAAAATTTACTAATTATACTTTACAATACTAAATAAAACTTTGTGATATTGGTCAATAATTATACTATGTAATACTGAAATACGAATTCTGAAATTACAAAATTCCGAAAATACAAATTCTGAAAATACAATTTACCAATCATATTGATCAGTAATAAATAATTCTATAATACTATGCGATACTGCAACAATACTACATGTAATAATACTGTATGATGCTGAAGTCGATAAAAATATTGGATGGAAGTAAGTACTAAATGGACAATAATGAATGAATAATAATACTAGAGTGAAGGAATATAAAATATAAGAAAATTAAAATGTACAAGAAATTTTAATCCAGCTGGGACCAGACAGCACATAACGCATTTCAAAACCCAATTTCAGCAATTACTACTAATAGTCAAACAAAATATTCGATATATTTTGTACAGCCCTGTATAAGATCTATAGGTTTTTATGTATACTACACAATATGCTGAAATTTACTTCAGTTAGGAAATACATAGCACAAATGAAAATTCCCCTTCCGCAATTTCAGTCAGTAAACGGAAATGTACTTGAGATCTTTTGAGCTGCCCTGTATATTATCCGTAGAATTATATGTCCCAATTAATATACAAACATTAGTTACACTTAAAATTGCGTACCACAACTGAAAACGAGCTACCAGCAATTATTGTTCATAGACAGTAATGTAACCGAATTTTTCTTAGCGTCCCTGTAAATGAACGATACATTCTACGCATACCGCATTCTACTTAAGATCCTTGCAACGCACCTCAGTGATATGTAATAAAATGTTTAAAACGATTTTTACTCATAGACTGTACTGTGAAGGAGACCTTTTGAGCGCCCCTGTAAAAGAACTATAAATGCTGCATACTTCATTTTCAATACCAAATATACCATAGTAAATCTCAATGACATATATCAATTTTATTTCAACCCGAGAATAGTTATGTGGGTTGTGCACAGACAGACGACAGACAAACTGAATTCATAAGCAGATTTAAACTATGTTGGAATGTGTTTAAAATGATACGAAACTTCCAAAGTCTATTTGAAATTCATATACTTAATTCAAAGATGCTGAATAAAATCTCTAATTTAATTTTACGTTTTTTTCCATAATTGTTAAGTTTTACATCAATTAATAGCATCAGACATAACCAATTAATAGCAAAACACTGTCAAAAACAAGTTGGAAATTGTACGTAAAACGTGACAAATGAGGTTCGTATTATAACTAGTTTTTCAACATTAAAAAATAAAAATAAAATAAAATCATCGTTATTATTTCAGTGAAATGAATTATATTATCAGTTATGAGCGAAATGAACATACCTATTCTCTGATTACATATGCCTCGTTTACAGATGAAATTTTTTTTCGACACCAGGGAGTCCTGCAAAATTCCTCATGGATATCTTGCTTTGCGAATGATTACTTTCATGGTTTATTATTTCTATGAATTACAATGAACGAATCTCTTGTGTTTATCTAATTTAATGGATCGAGCTATTGGGCTGTCAACCTAATTTCAACTGAAGCTATCTGAGAAATTATACATTTTTCAATGTAGGCAGCGCTGCAAAATTCCCCATGGAGATCTTGCTTTGCGAATGATTACCTTCATGGTTTATTATAACTATGAATCACGATGAACGAATATCTTGTGTTTATCTAATTTAATGGATTGAGATCTGTCAACCTAATTGCAACTGAAGTTATCTCAAAATCTATGCATTTGTTAATGTAACTCATTTCTTAAACAAACAATTTTTCTGAACGATCTTTCTAAATATGTATCTTTTATGCAATTTTATTCAAAAAGACAGTTTTGAGTAAAAGTGGCCGCCTGTCATATGATAAAAGATGTTGTTAGCCCGTATTTGTTTGACTCGGTCACATGACTTGCGCTTTTGTTATGTACATTATGTATGATTAGGATTTGATATAATGAAAAAAACTTTTATTAATATCTTTTTAAGGGTTGATTCGATTTTCTTACAATTTGAAATGACTCTAAATTAAAGTCTAATAATGCTTAAAGTGATAAAAACATAACACGAAATATTTAAAATACCTTTTTAATGTAGATTACATATGTTTCGTTCACACTATCGGTGACATCTTCGGATCTAAATGATAAATACAATTTTCTCGCATAATTTTGAAAATGGTCCTTGTTATGTTTTTTTAATAACTTTGAGAATTATTAGACTAAAATTTAAAGTTGACAAGTGATTGTATTATATTATTTGAAATGACTCGTCAAAATTCTATAACGATTATATATATTAAATTTCAAACCATTCGTTTGGGTAGTTTTTGCGCTGTTGCATGCGGACGGACGGACCGATGGACTGACGGACGGACCAGACGACGACTATAGGTGATATGTATTTATATAATTACGAATGCACCTAAAAAGACAAATGTTTCTTAATCTTCAAAAATGTAATGTAAACACGAACGAAAATATACATCAACCTCTACCGAGTCATTCACGATTCCAAAAAGAGATCTTTATCTTTAGAAATCTCAGATACCAATATTTTGATATGTAAAGAAGCATTTATAAAAACAAAGTTTCTTTTCCTGCAACGGATTTTCTAAAAATGTTTCGAGGAGTTTTTATAGTGTACTAATCAGTTTTCTCAAAAAGAAATATCGACTCTTACAATATCTTAGAATGGCGTAAGGGTGTAATGTCTCAATCTTAAATTGCATAATTAACTTTATACATGCAAACATAAAAATATAACATTAATTTTAATGTTAATGTTAATGTTAAGGTCACTTTACAATGTTTGTCGGTACAACATGTTTCTTGAACATGGATATATTGATACATCCGAAAAATCTATATTCTGGGTTGAGAAAAGTAATTAATACACTGTAAAACTACTCGAAAATATTTACGAAAATCAGTGGCAGCCAAAGAAACTTTGTATTTGTAAAAGCTTCTTTAAATCCCGTAAAATATAATGGTTTCAGAGATTTCTAATGATAAAGAACGCTTTTCGGAATCGAGAGTAACTTTGTTGAGGTACTGCATATTTTCGTTTGTGGTAAAATTCTATTTTCCTAGATTATGAAATATTTGTCTATTTTTACAGTGAACATAACCGCAGACTTTTCTGTAGTCATACCTATACGCATCGAACAAAGAAATTCCACTATTAATTGTCTGTCTAAATTTCTCATTGTATTTTTAAATGAAATGAAAACGTTTTAAATAATTTATATGTGATGATTTCATTTTACATTTTATAAAGACAAAACTCTTAGAAAGGAAAACTGGATCCTGAATGACTTGAAATTTATACAGATTTTATTACACTAAAAGGAAATTTACTGATGTTAAAATGCATTTTTTGTATTCAACTGAATATACTTCAGTTTAAAATAAATATTTTGTATTTATTTACAAAAAATATAATTTTTTTCTTACTTAGAAAAAATATTTTCGGCTATTCCTGTTATTTTCAAAAGTAATAAACTAAATTAAAACATTTGCGCGCTTCCACACAAATACAATCATTAACTACATAATCAGCAATTTCTATTTATATTCAATGCTCTTTCATGCAGAAACTGAAATTTACTAAAGATAGAAAAAAAATATATAATATGCATCAATTACCAATATTTATCAACGGATGAATGATGAGGAGTGAAAATTTATTTTTATCCAGAAAAAGTTCAGCTGCATAAATCAGATTTACTTAATGAAAAATCAATAAACACGATATAGCTAATATATTCTCCCGCTCTTTAATACGAAATATGGGATAGTGATAAACAGGCTCATAAATTAAAAAAGAACGATCCGACAACTCATAAATCCGATGCAACACTTTTAGTTAATTTTACTCAAGACTTTATTATTTCGTTGCTGCCAAGTTAAATATAATATTACATTTAAGATTTTGATCTGTAATAGATGTAAATATAAATAAAATTTGTTGTTATTAACATCGGGATAGATCGATATAATTATCCTTTAAAAAAGTTTTATTAATTTTGCATGCTTCTAAAGAAATAACAAAACGGAGATTTTCAAAATGTTTTACTAAATTTTTCCCGAACAACAGATTTAATATTAAAATAACTAAAACTTTTTTTAACGTCTCATATATAAAAGTCTTCAAATAAAATTTTACATTTAATCAGATATAAAAGTTAAAATTACATACAATAAAATAAAAAATTACATGCAAACGTTTCGGGCTATAGCTTAGCCCTTCATCAGTGCAATTACATACGCTGACCGGAAAATTTTCAACCACGTTTACAGTCACTAGTTTAACCAGTTAAAGCTTGAAAACTTCAACGAACCTACATTAGAGTAAGATCGTGTATTCAAGCGGAACAACAATAGATTCATTAATTGGCAAAGTCTGTTTACGTGTGAACCAACCTTCAAGAAACACTCTACTCTTCACGTTATTGCAGCTGGATTACACAGGGTGATAACCGCCAAAATAAACCAAAAACTTGTCGCCAAGGGAATTTCATCTCCAAAAAAGGGAGTTAACAAGAGTCTTTACTTTAAAGGACGGGGGAACAACTTTAGATCCTTTGTACCGCAGATCCAACTACAATAACGTTAAGAGTAGAGTGTTTTTTGAAGCTTGGTTCATTCGTAAACAGACTTCGTCAATTAATGAATCTTGTGTTGTTTCCCCTGAATATACGATCTTACTCTAATGTAGGTTCGTTGAAGTTTTCAAGTTTTAACTGGTTAAACTAGTGACTGTAAACATTTTTGAAAATTTTCCGGCCAGCGTATGTAATTGCACTGATGAGGGGCTATAGCCCGAATCGTTTGCATGTAATTTTTAATTGTATTGTATGTAATTTTAATTTTATGTCTGATTAAATGTGATATTTTATTTGAACAGGCTTAATCTTCGTGTTAACTTGAAAAGTTTTATGCATATTAGAGTACAGATGTCAGATATAAAAGAACGTAAGAAAAGATATGGCAATATTTATACAAATACTCAGGCAATATGAAAAGTATCTCACGTTAAAAAGTCATACGAGTTGAATTTTTGTCCATGTATGTACCTACGTAGGAATGTAAATGTGCATGTATGCATGTATTTATCGAAATAAAGACATCCGCTTTCAGTTCTTGTTTTTAAAATTTTCATTTCCTTTTTAATTGAAAGTAAAATGTTCTAAATTACAAGGTGTTCTTAAAATCTGCAAACATTTGTAAGAAATAGGTTATAAATCCATTTTTCTTTGCAGGTAATTTGATAGAATTGTTTCAACAAAAGAAATAATAGTTGTGCATGCTCAGCTATGTGAATACACTTATGAACAGGTCACGGTAACTTCATCCGCATTCAGTTTCTACTCTCCACAGCTTCTAGAAAATCGTAATACACAATTGACCCAGCTGTGTAGACCCAAGTTTCAAGCTTATGGACAATTTTAATGTAGTAGGCATGTTTTTGTAAATGATAACATAAAGTTTCCTAAACAGTACAATGTAGAGTAACGAGCTTCCACTCAGTCTCCGCAGTTAACATATGAACTAGTGGACGATGTGGGCTATGCACAATTTACGCTTCTTTTACCTTTGCACAACATTTTATGCTGTCAGAAGTCTGTTATTGTAAGTCTTGTCTGAAGATCTCCCTCTTTCAAGCGACCGACTCGATTTATTGTTTTATTAAGTTCATGTAATTTATTTTGAAAAATCGGTTTAACAAGAGCCCAAACTGCAAACTTCAAAGCGGAACCAAAAACAGAAACAATTAGCGTCGACCCAATAAGAAGCACAAATAGATCCTTAGCCATAGGACTTTCCTGCGAGTTTATGTACATTATCATTATATCATAGACGAAAAAAGAGAGTTTCATGAGTTATTCTGCATTATTAAAATTTGAAAAACTTATTCTAAAAGTACTATCACAAAGCTTTATTACAATTTGAAAAGCTTGTTCTACAAATAAGCTGCATGGAATAATGTTCTGTACTTCTAATAATCCTTTTGTTTGTGCAATTTCTAAATAATTTTTAAGTGCTTCATAATGAATTAAGACCAGAATTGTTAGATACTTTAATCAGGTAAATGTTATGTTACTTATAATTTATAGGGAAACATTAGCTAATTTCCATTAGCAACTTCCATTATAGAAATTAATTCTTAAATAAAACTTAAATATATGAGAATGTTACATTAGCAAAATCCGTGTTCTCATCATTATCATTGCGAATTTTAAAATAACATAAAATAAGAACGAAAACTCACGCATTAGACGAAGAATATGCAGCACTTTCCAATACTAACAGAAATTTGTTCAGTTATTTTATTTTTCCATGCAATAAAATAAATTAGCTAAACAAACATTTTTAAAAACACGTGCCGCATTTAAAATCCGTTTCCAGCAATTGCTTCCCGTATCAGGTAATGCGTACGATTTCTATGGTGCAGTCTTGTATATGATATATAAAGTTAATACACACCACTTTATGCACAAAAAATTAATTACATTTCGAAATGCGTACGTTACACATGAATACGCAGCATCGATCATAATTACGCCTGTAACCGAATTGTTTTGTGTGTATATGTATATGAATAGTAAATGCTATGCAGTCCATAATATACAGAAAACAGATTGCTTTGCACCTCAGTGAACCATATCAATTTAATTATATTTCAAGTATTATAA
This sequence comes from Maratus michaelseni, assembly GCA_963931845.1. Lineage (NCBI taxonomy): Eukaryota > Metazoa > Arthropoda > Arachnida > Araneae > Salticidae > Maratus > Maratus michaelseni. The sequence goes on from OZ007589.1 coordinate 325,529,784, forward strand.
CATCATTGAAATGAACTGCAAACGATTTTTTCCCATAGATTACAATGTATTGGAATTCTTTTGTGCGTTCTTTTAAACGACCTATAAATGACCCTTAATTCATAGAAAGCATGTTTGTATCACCCTGAGTGATGGTTATGAAATTCCTTATTTTTGAAGTATTGTAACATGATTAAAATGCACTGAAAACGATTTTTCTTCATAGATCATAATACAAGAGGTTTACTTTTTGTGTCCCTGTAAATGAAATAAAATGCTACAGAATGCATTTTCATTCGCAAACATTCTTATAGTAAGCCTCAATAGAATATAAAAAAAATCCCTGATTGCTCGGTCTACAGGCACAGGTATATTTTGAAGATTCAGACCGTGGGGCGTCTGCTTATTGGGAATTGCAGAAAAAAATTACCTTTTTGCCATAATGCGGCAGTTGGGACCACCCACTTCGAAATTTTCCTGTGTTTGTAGGCGAAGCCAGCAAGATTTTTTTGTTTTAATTAATTTTTTGTTTTAATTATTATTTTTTTTTGTTTGCTGTAGGAGTTGGTCCTATAAAAACTTGTCAATGTATAAGTTGTAGATAATATTAAGACGATTTATAATAAATTTAAGCGGATTTGCTTTCTTATGAATTGATGAAGTTATGAATTTTTTCTTCTTCTTAAACCTCTGCCCCCCCCCCCCTTTGAGGCCATTTTTAATTATATCAAAAATATGTCATACATAAATTTTTTGGGCCTTTTCCTAGAAGTAATAATAACTTTAAGCAGATTCGATATGTATCACAATTAAGAAGTTGTGGTTTTTTTCAGTTTTCACACAAAGCCCCCGTTTTTCCCCTTGGCCCGATTTTGCCAAATAACGAACTTGACCGAGATTTTATGTATCAGTTTATAAGAGATTTGTGCAGAATTATGGAAGTTATCGTGTCCATAAAAAACTGATATACAGGGTGATTATAATTAAAGTTTAAGTTTCAAAACACTCTAAAAAACGAACCACTGATTAGAATGACGTCAAAATTGAACGGCGTATTATTGAAGAAGGGGGAAAGAACATGAACCAAAAAAATAGTTCCAAATTTTAGCGACAGATGGCGCTGTAAGAGTCAGAATTTCGACTATGAATGACAAGACTATAAATGACAACTACAAATCACATCGGATGGGAAAAATCGGTTTTTAATTGTCCTGAGGCCAAAAACTGCATAGAAAGCATCCATCCAATCGGTTTTTAAGTTTCGCGAGACTGGCGCAAAACATGTTCAATATGCTGTCCACCGTTGTGTGCAACAAGATTAAATCGTGAAACAGCATGTTCCACAACAGATCACCGGGGTCAAGTTCAGAATGTGTTGCGCAATGCGTGTCTCCAATTCAGCTACGTTAGTAATCGGAGTACTGAGCACATCTTTCAGATAACCCCACAGCCAGAAATCACACGGATTAAGATCAGGTGATCTGGTCGGCCAGGCTGTAGGGAAATGATGACTGATAATTCTAGCATTTCTGAAATGCCGCCTCAACTACTGCTTCACTCGATTTGCAATGTGCGGAGGAGCGCCATCTTGCATAAAAAGGATACTATCCAGACATCTACGCTGTTGCAGAGCTGGAATGACGTCATTACGCAAAAGAGACTCATAGCGCTGACCATTGGCGGTAACGGTAACAGGACTGAAAGCACACGTCTCCTCGAAAAAATATGACCCTGCCATAAATGATGCCGTAAATCCGCACCACACAGTGACCTTTTCAGGATGAAGTGGTACTAGGTTTGTTGCGAGTGGATTTTCTGTTGCCCATATTCGGCAATTCTGTGTATTGACATATCCCGTCAGATGGAAATGGGCGTCGTCTGTCCACAGAATTTTCCATGGCCAATCATTGTCAACTTCCATGCGAGCAAGAAATTCCAAAGCAAAACCCTCTCTTGTTGGCAGGTCAGAAGGAAACAACTCCTGCACATGGCAAATTTTGTACGGATAGCATTGCAGGATGTTTCGTAGAATGTTATGCACCGTGCTCACAGGCCTGTCCAATGTTCGGGCAATTCTTCGTGCACTGCATGGTTGCACACCACCGATCGATTCCTCCTGAACTGATGTGGCCATTTCTTCAACTACCGCCGAATCACATATTTTCCTTCCTCTACCAGACTCACATCAAACGAACCTGTATTTTCAAATTTTTTCATCATTTTCACCAGACCCATGACAGTCATCGGTCCAATGCCTTTTTTCATACCCTTGAGGGTCCTGAACTTCTACAGAGCTACTGGTGCATAGTCACTGTTCTTGTAATAAAGCTTTACAAGCAGAGCGCGGTCCTTCATTGAGACACTCATGGCGAACATCTGAGACGCGAAATGAGGAAATGCCGTTTACCCAACGCTTTTATAACAACTGAAATGGCCGTCCGAATGTCGAAACATCTTCTGACGCTTACAGCGCCATCTGCCACTAAAATTTGGAACTATTTTGTTTTTTTTTGGGGGGGGGGTATGTTTTTTCCCCCTTCTTCAATAATACGCAGTTCAATTTTGATGTCATTCTAATCAGTGGTTCGTTTTTAGGGCGTTTTGAAACTTATACTTTAATTATAATCATCCTGTATATAGATATATAGATAGACAGATAGATAAAGTTTTAAACTGCGGGTGGTTTTGGGTGCTAAGAGTCATGATCGGCGTAGATCTGCAAAATATTTTCAGAAATTCAAACATAGGGGAGAATGTAATAGGTAGGATTTCTTACGAAGTCTACTTAATTGTATAGTACTTCGAGTATATTTATGAGATCTAGAGCTCATAAAGACAGATTGCAGTTATACGGAAGGCAAACCAACGTCATTAAAACAGAATTCGTACTTTCTTAAATCATACAAGACAATAAAAAGTTAATAAATGGTTTGGTCTCAGCTAATTTACTGGTTCTTCTCTGTGAGCTTCAGTTTATTAGAGACATCTTTTACTAACGAAGGTTATTTATTTAAGAGACGAGAGAAACACTTAATGACGATACAGAACGAATACACAAACAAGCTATTTACAAACGTAAAAGTGAACAACAGTCAGTCAGTCAAAAAGTGTTCTACGCGCTTAGCAACATCTGGTGGTTCTTTTCATTTTGCAACAACTTCCGCCGGGCGAAGTTCGTCTGGAGACGAAAGTATTGGAAGTTCAAGGGGACAAAGAAGCTGCACCGGTCTTCTGATGATGGCTCCGTTTGGCAACCTTACTGTGCATGCTTTTGTTCGCCCATCACGTCCAGTATGAGTCTGGATTATAACACCCATTTTCCGTATGAGGCGGGGGGGTGTTTTCCTTTACAAGAACAACGGTGTTTTCCTTAAGTTCGCTTGGTCGATCAACCTGTTGGTGCTGGTGAGCAGATTTTAATTCTAGTAGATAATTGGATTTACATCGTTTCCAAACTTGAGTCAAAATAATTTCTTGATAGTTTCTCATTTTTATTATTTGGTATTCATTGGATTGGGGAACTGTTATATTTGATTGAGGTAGAGTTAGCAATATTTTGCCAATTAAGAAATGCCAGGTGTGAGGGGTTCTGGCTCACGAGGATCGCTGATTACATAAGTGAGAGGTCTAGAATTGAGAATAGCTTCTACTTCAATCACAATTACTTCCAATTCTTGAAAGGAAACTGAAGTTTTTCCAAGAATTCTTTTTAGAGACATTGCAACTGATCTTACAAGACGCTCCAAGAAACCTCCCCACCAAGCTGCTCTTTCAACTATAAAATTCTATTTGATTGACAATCCACTGAACAAATCTTTCACTTCTTTTTTTTCCTAATCTTCCATAGTGAATTTAATTCTCGTTTTGCCTTAAGGAATGTTTTTACGTTATCACTGTAGATAGTGCTGCATATTCCTCGTCTTCCTACAAATTTTCGTAACGCTTGAATGAATGTTTTTGTGGTTAAGTCCGGAGTTAATTCTAGGTGTACTGCTCTTGTTACAGCACATGTGAAGAGCAATATGTAAGTTTTCTTAGTCTCATTGTGGTATTTAATGTACAATGGACCTAAGTAATCTAGGCCTGTTTCTTGATCGGTATAAATGTTGGATTGAGGCTATTGACTTTCGCACTTCCTTAGCCACGCTGGCCAAAACCACCAAAGCTCTAGGTCCTTTAGACTGGTTAAGTTTTTTCCTCGTGTTAAAATATCAGCAGGGTTATCATTTCCAGGATAGTGATTCCAACAACCAGGATCGGATATTTTCTTGATTTCATCTACTCTGTTCTTGACAAACATCTTCAATTTTCCAGAATTTTTCTTGATCCAGTGAAGAACAATCGTGGAATCTGACCAAAAGATAGTCTTCGCAGCCCTCGGTGTACTTAAATGTAGTCGAATATGATCGAGCAAGGCTGGCTCCTATAAGTGCAGCAAGAAGCTCTAACCTCGGTAGAGTTATTTCTTTAACTGGTGCAACCCTAGTCTTTGAAGTGACTGAATTCGAATAGTAAATTCCGTCAGAGTTGCGAAAACGTACATAAACAACTGCTCCGTAAGCTTGTTAGCTGGCATCTACGAATACTTGAAATGGACAGTCTGTAAGTTCTTCCATTCCCTTCATTGAGAATAGATGTCTTGGCATAGAGATCTGTTTCAAATAAAACAATTCTTCACACCAGTCATTAAAATATTTTTGCTAAGTCTATTGGTAAAGCATCATCTCAAATAAGTTTTATCTTCCATATGTCTTGCAGTAGTATTTTAGCTCGAACTGCAAATGGTGATATTAAGCCCAACGGGTCGTAGATTCTTACTATAGTTTTTATGACGCTTCTCTTCGTAAATTTTAATTCTGTCATATCCTTATCCCTTAAAAGTTTATCAATATCAACGTTTAAGACGTCTTCTGATGAATTCCAGCACTAGCCAAGGATCTTGCATAACGTGGATTCATTATTAACTTCTTCCTTAAATCGATCTTGCAATGAGGGTACATTTGTTTTCCATTTTCTCATATTAAAGCCTGCTGCTCCCAAAATGAACCTGATTTGTTCGTGGACGGTGTACGCTAAATCCGTGTTTTCTAAACTGTGTATATGGTCGTCTACATACAATCTACTGTTAAAAAAACTGAAGGCAGTTGGATAAACATCCTTATACTTCCTGATGTGATGTTTAATTTTCGTGTTCAGTAAAAATGAGCTCGATCTTGCTCCAAAAATTACACATGTCATCCTCAAAACTTTGGGTTCAGCGTCTAAATCTTCCGTAACCCATAAAAATCTAACTGCGTCTCTTTCTTCTGGCGCCAAGACAATTTGCAAAAATGCACCTTCTATATCTGCCGTTATGGCAACCTTATTCAGACGGAACTGCAAAAGAAGTTTTAGGATATCGGGTGTAAAATTCGGACCTGGACTCAAGCAGTCATTAAGGGACGGAAAATTGTGTTCACTCGAGAAGGCATCGAAAACTATTTTAATCTTAATCGTTGTTTTATCTTCGCGTATTACTGCGTGATGTCGCATGTAATAGATTTTAGAATTATCACCACATTCATTTTCAATGACCTTTTCAGCTATTCCTTGAATTATGTGCTTAGAAATAATGTCCTTCTACTGATTATGAAAATTTCAATTTTTCTTAAATCTTTTGACAAGTGTTCGAAAAAGGTTGTTAGCATTACTATAGTTATCCTGTAGCGACACGGAATGTTCGTTCCATGGTAGTTTAACTTGGTAGCGACCGTCGATTAGTTTTGTAGAATTTTCAAACTCTTTCAAAACTTCGTCATCTTCGGAATTCAGATTGTCACTACGCGATATTCCCAAACCTTCCAAATCGAACAACCTTTTCAAAATGTCTGATTCTTCTAAATTTTGATTACGCACTATAACATTCATTACGCTAACATCTTTAAAATCCTTGCGTTTTGTTTCAGAACCATTAAATACATAACCTAGTTTCGTTTCCATTCCTACTAAAGCACTGGAAACTCTTTTGACTTTCCCTGTGACGATTTTCCAGAAATAGTCTGACTGAATTAATAGAGAAACCCTTAAATTTTCACACCCTTCAATATCAGCTATCTGTATTTTGGCTTCATTACAAAATCTGTGAATTTCTTTACTAGGACCTTGAATTTCAGCTTCCGATATGGAAGACGTTTCAATTGCTTCAATCGAAATTTTTTTCTTTGGATCATAAATGCTTCTTAAATTTACTTTTACCCTATTTCTTACAATACAGTTCTTTTGTTTTGACCCGAAAGCATAAATCGCTAATTTTTCCTATAACTTCTAAATTAAATTTACGAGATAATGTTTATCGATGAACGTATTTTGCGACCCCGAATCGATGATCATTTTTATTTTTGTTTCCTGAGAATTATTACTTAGAAAGGCGACAGCTGTCTGCAAAAATACATTTTTATTTACTGCATTCGTTGCGCAAATCAGAGCATTGGAACGATTCATTACTTCGGCAGACTTTAAGACGCCTTTCTCTTTGTCATTTTGTTTTTCAGTTTCGTCACAGATTAAAACATTATGTCTTCGATTACAAATGAAGCAACGTGTTTTTTCACTGCAAAATTTCGACATGTGTGACCTTCGCAGGCAATTGAAACAGTAACCTTCTCGCAAAAGACTCGATTTTCGTTCATTAATGGTTAAGGAACAATTAAAATTCTCGTGATCGCCAGAGCAAAATAAGCAATCCTTCTTTATAAGGGCGTTTAATGTAGCTGCCGTGGGTATGTTTTTGTGAGTTTCATGTTTTGGATAAGGTAATTCTTTAATTTTATTCCTTTCAAATTCTTCATCATTTCGGAACATATACGTTTTTCTCGCGTTTCAATTTCATGTTTTAGAAATTCTAATAATTTGGAACAGTTCCAAGAATCTTCGTCTTTAGCAGAGCAATTAAATCCGAGAACAATGTCTTCAGGAATTAATTTGATTAGGTAATAATTATTTAATTCTACCCCGGCTGTTTCAAGACTTCTAATTTGAATAATACAGGTGTCATGTAGCTGTCTAAGCTCTCTTAAATTCGCTCCAGATTTTACAGGAGTTAGATTTAAAAGCTTGTTTACATGTGATCGTAGTAATAATTCATTTTTTCCGAATCTTTCTTTTAACAATCCAATGGCGACATTGTAATTATTTTGTGTTAAAGCTAAACCTTGAATACATTTTAAAACTGATCCTTTCAAGAAATTTTTTAAGTAATTTAACTTCTCTATATTAGTTAACTTTACATTTCCATGTATAGCCACTTCAAATTGCCCCCAGAATTCCTGCCAATTTTCATATGTCCCATCGAAAGGTAATGTATTTGTATTGTAAGTTTCGGTAATCTTACGTGAGAATAATTCTTTAATTCATCAGGTTCTGTGGACAATAGAATAGAAGAGTTTATTTTACTTTCGCTAGGAACATTACGCCTTAAATATCTATCGATTACAGCTTTCGTTTTTGTAATTTTTTCGCGATATTCTTGACTGGAGGATACATCTTTTTCGAGTGTCTCTAAGTTATCTTCAAGTTTCTAAATTTCTGAATCTAATTTGCAAACCTGTTCTGCATTCTCGGTTAATTGAATTTTGAGATATTCAATTTCGTCGTTATCTATTTCGTCTCCTGCCAAATATTCAGTTATTTTGTTAATAATCTTTGTTAAAGATGTTCTCAGAGACTTACGCATGCTTTTTGATTTATCTAATTCGCTAGGTTGCGCCATTTTCTAAATTTCAGCTCGCGGAAAATTCGGCACCATGAAACAGAATTCGTACTTTCTTAAATCATACAGGACAATAAAAAGTTAATAAATGGTTTGGTCTCACCTAATTTACTGGTTCTTCTCTGTGAGCTTCAGTACATTAGAGACATCTTTTACTAATGAAGATTATTTATTTAAGGGAAGAGAGACACACTTAATGGCGATACAGAACGAATACACAAACAAGCTATTTACAAACGTAAAATTAAACAACAGTCAGTCAGTCAAAATTTTTTCTATGCGCTTATCGCCATCTGGTGGTTCTTTTCATTTTGCAACAGTCATAATCTCTTTTCAATTATGTTGGAAAGTCTGAATTTCCTTGTAAAGTGTCGGCATCTACAGAATTACGAATTATGGATCACGGAATTACAAATCAAAGAATTAGATACTGTTGGCATCTCCCATCATTTACAGAAGGTTATGAATGAATAGAAAAAATGTCGCAGTGGTGTAGCTGTAGCATGCAGATAGACAAATCAAAGAGCTGCGGTTGTAATTACGACTGTTTTTTCCAATTTAACATAGTTTCTCATCACATGACTTAATGAGCGTACGCCTTTAAAAATACGTTCAATATAACATCCTGTTTAATAGCAACGCCTAAGAAATATGGATTCTTTCTCATTATTCATATACATTATTAACGAATTTATTAGCATTTGTGTTCACTGGTGTATGTCTACTTTGAATTGAAAATATATATTTGTAATTAATATTACCTTTGCAATTTTTTCTAAAAGATCTTTTGCTTCTAAAATAGCAGTATTCTAGGTATCTACTTCTTTTTTTGTATGAATACCGGTATAATTACAGTATCCCTTGTAAAGATTGTGACTCTTTATATTGGTGAAACTAGGCGATAATGAGCAGAAGAAGAAGTTTAAATAAATGTAAGATAAGTAAAGATAAGTAAGATAAGTAAGATGAGTAAAATAAGCTTAGATGAGCAGAAGCACTCTTACAAATCTGGCAATTTACAATCCAAACTTGTTAACCATTCAATAGATACCTACCACATCCCAGATTCGGAAAATATTAAAATAATTAAATTTATGTGCATTAATTAAAGTCTAATTTTCCTAGAAGTTTGGTGTAGAAAATTACAGAGATCTTCATTAAATAAAGCATTTACAATTCCACCAGAATAATTTGTCCTGACATATAAAGTAAAGCTAGGAGAGTCTGCGCACAATTCAACAAAATAATAATAAAAATTATATATATTAATTTTTTGCTAAACTATCCATGAATATTTTTGACTATATTTGTTTTTTATGCTATTCCACTGCTATTTTGTTGTTATTCTGTAATTTAACAGAACAGTTGTAATAAAACCACAAAAGCCATTTTGCGCAATCTTTCAATACAGGGTAGGTGTAATAGCGCACATGGGTAGGAGATATTGTTATTAATAGTAACTACAATTAAATTGTTAACAATAATAATAACAATTAAATGACATTGTTGTAATGTTTTTGTAAATAAATGTTATTGTATTAGGAGTGAATATTTCAATCTAATGACTGAAAAATCAGGAAAAGGAAACTATTTTAAAAACAAATAAAATATTTTAATTAAAGAAAAAAATCAAAGAATCAGAAACAAAACAAGCCTAGATGCGATTACAGAATAATCTTAAGTTACATGATAACACGTTTAACTTAGTTTAAATTAGTGCATTTTAATTTCCACAGTTTCAAAGTTTTCTTGTTTGCATACCGAAGATGTCGTCGTCTACAATCGATGAACTTATTGCTATTGCGATGAATTTATTAAATGACGCAGCTTTCATGCAACAAACCTGTCACATGTAATACATTGACTCCAGTCACTTATCGACGTTGTCTCCTGGTACAGTTCCAGACATTCAGTACACTCATCCTCACTGCCCTGTATTTTTTAGCAAATTAATTCATTGCCAAATTTAATTTCCATAATTATGTGTTTTTCAAAAATTATTTCAAAATTAATTCATTTATATGTTTTACATGTAATTTGTAATTTATGCAAATTTACCAATAAGCCTCGTAATATTTCCTAGTATGGAAACAAATGGGAACAATGCGCCATCTCTCCTAAGTAGCAGATGCGCAATATCTCCAATTTCGCTAGGAGAGATTGTGCGGCCTTTTATTTAAACATGGCCGCTTCTAAAACGAACCGACGGTGTTCGTACCGTTAGTCTAGGTTAGTAGCTTATGAGAAATCGTTTAAGTTAAAAGTATTTTGTAAGACTGACATTATATAGAAATTCTGACGAATAGTTATGAAAATTTAAGCACATACTTTGAGAAAATAAAACAAAATAGCAATGCCTATACTAGACGCTCGACACAATCAGTGCGCACATTCAAGTAGATACTCCACTTCTGCTGTTGTACAACTATCTGGAGTCGCTGCTCGAGAACTCTACTCTTTCTCCCCGATCCTGTTTGTGCGCAATCTCTCCGACCGCGCAATCTCTCCTGGCTTTACCTTACTCCATATTGTTTTAATACTTTAAATGCATAATTGTGAGCGTGAGCATTTGTAACAAATAACAGGTTTGGTTTTCAACTGATATTTGTTCTGATGAAAAGCTTGTATAACACTTAAAACGTCTACTGCAATTGATTTTATTATGTATATTAATGTGGTTTTTTTTCTAGTTCTATTATATGTTTGATTTTAAATGTCTCTTTAATTCTTATTTTGTATGTAATTCCTTTTTTTTTATCTTTGTATTATTATATTTTTAAACAGCATTTAAATTAATTTGAAAATTACTCGATAATAAACTCAAAACAAAAAGAAAAAAAACTACATTTTTAGTGAAAATTAATATCTATGTGATTAATTGATTAAAATTCCACTATTAATAAGAAAAGTTAGATAATATAATATGTGAGGTAATTTTAATGAAACCAAGTTTCTCACTAATTTATTCGTAACATACATATGAATTTTTGAATTGTATATTGAATTCTGAATTGTATATTGAATTCTGAATTGTATATTGAATTCTGATCTACGTGATTTATAACGAAGGAAAGAAGGTTTTTAACATATTTGTACTAAAAAGCAATTCAGTGTGAAATTTCATAAAAAATTCATGCTCCTTTTAAAATATCAAAAATGCAGAAAATGCAGAAAATATCGTAAAACTAACTTTCAAAACATTTCACCTTATCCGCATATCAAATTTCTTATTTCAGAATGTTCTCTTAAGTTTTAAGATATGAATTATGCATAGCGTAAATGGAAAGTTTAAGTGCAGTGGGAACAATGATACTTTCTTGTCATATTTGAAAGGCACTACATATTATATCTACCACGGATACATGCGAAGTAACAATCTACTTAGATGTGTAGTGTTTTAGTTTCCTTATGTAACTGATATATTCTAGTTATGTATTTATATAGAAAGACGTACATGCTCTGGTAAGCATTTATATTTTATTTTTATTTCTCTATTTTATTTTACTGATTTTTTTTTACTTATTTCTCGTTATAGTTATAAAATATCTTAAAGAAACTTCATATATATTAATATTGCTGATAAAAGTTGTATTAATTTTAATTACATTATTTGTCTTACGATTAAGGTATTAAATAATCATGTAATACAAACAGTTGTATACAAACACTTGTACCCAAACACTTGCATAAAAACAGACACACACATATATCTGTATTATATAAAGACTGAACTGGGGTAAGTGAGACTACTTTCTTTTAGAAGAAAGTGCGTAGATTGCATGGAAAATCATACCAGAGTTGTGCGTAAAATCATACCAAAATGATGTGAATAGTGCATTTTTGTCCGAACTGTGGCGACATTGTTCACCCTTTCATTGGCATTGTTTGTCATACAACTGCATTATTAATTGATTTTTATGAATGAACACTTTTATGATATATTTTAATATGACTCGAAGTTTCCTTTTTTGTAGCTATTTTCGAAATATATAAATATATGTGAGTGTGGTTAAATGTTCCCACCATACTCACAAAGCAACAAGTGACACAGCGTTTTTCCATGGCTAAAGCCATGATGACAAGCAAAGTAAGTATTTCATCGTGTGACGTAAATGCCTAGCATAGATTGAAATGCAAGATGTGCAAATTCTATTATTCTGAGTGTGAGAAGTAAGTCCTGTAAGAGGCAAAGCATTTTGAGATTCAAAGCGAGCAAGTCGTAAACTTCGGGCAGGCGTGCCAAGTGTGCTCGGATGATGGTTGCTAGGCCTTAAAGATGTTTAAATCCCCTCTTCCCCTTTAAATTCCTGCATATAATTTCTAAGTGTTTTATTACTTCCTGTATATAATAACTTAGATATATGAAATTATCCATATAATTAATAAGAGTATTTACCGAATACCCCATTACCAAGCATTATTCCATATCGCATATATGAAGGGGTTGGCTAAGGGAATAAATCGCTGTTTCCTGCTTCCATAATGCATTGTTTCATATATGTAAGGTACGACGTCTTTGTTTATATTCAATAGTTACCTGATGACACTGAATTTGACAATATTAACAGAAGAAAGCGTTTTCTTTAATAAAAAACCGATAACCGTTATTCGATTTCTTGATATTGAATGACAATATTTGCTAAACATTTAAACAGGTATTCATGTATTAATGTCTGTATATTTAATATTTATTCTTCATACTACCAATTTTACACTCAGACATTACCTAAAAAAACATGGTTAAAAGTTTCATTAAAACAGTCCTTCATTATTAAAAATGTTCAAAATTTTCACATAAAACTGTCACCATTGCACAAAATAGCTTTCATCCGGGTAGAGCATCATCCGTTGTAACTCTCAAGCATCCGACTCTTCGCTATATATCTGAATGGGGGTTGAAAAATTCCCTTTTACTCCCATTCGATTCCCTCTTTTTTCCCTCTTCTTCCAACATATTTTTCCAGCGGTAAATTCTAGTACTTGATTACTAAGTACTTCGTTTTAAATATATTTTTTACATCAAAATTAAACACGTTTAAGTAATGTATCTTGTACTGTTCTGAATATATATCTGTGGTGGTGTGTTTCGTTCGGAATGCTGCGAAGCAAAATCCAACTGTTCTGAAATATATTTGAAGGGGCCATACCCGACTCTCCGCTACCGGACCCTCACACAAGAAGAATTGAATGTTGTACTATTATGCTATATGTATATACATATGTACACATATTTAGAGAGATGAAATCTTCAAAATGGATGAAACAATTAATAAAGGGGTTCTTACAGAATACGTTAATATAAACATACATAATAATCCATCTATTTAAAGCTAACCTGGTATTTCGTTTTCCAGGCAAATATGAGTTTTATACGCGTGCGCGAGCATTCCGCCAATCAGCTAGAGGCTTTTACTCTCTACAGACAGATTTGTTTCAGCCAATGAGGTGAGGGTATTTCCTGTCTCTAGAGGTCTTTAGTCGGGAGTCGGCGTAAGCATTAAGCAACATGTTTCAAAGTTTGGATTACTATAAATATTAGGTATTTTTTCATTTTATCTTTATTTATTTTGTTATATTGAGCTCATGAACATAGAAACACATATATATTTCTGTGTTCATGATTGAATTCTTTGGATATGTCGTATGTATATTTTGCTACTTTAAATTTCTTAAACCAAAAAGTAATGATCGAGTTTTTATTAGGATTTATAAAGCTGAAATTTACCTTTTTGAATATAATACTACAGATGTTTTAATAGTTGCATTCGGCTGTAAAAATTGATTAAAAATTTGACCAGCAGTTGCATGAAAAAAAAAAAGTTTCACTAACATGGACAAATCCAGAAACTTGCTGAGTCGGCAGTTGTGTTTATATGTAAAAAAGTAACAAAATTCATAGTTTAATTACAATAAAACATCGTGAAATTTATTTATTGGTTGCGGGAAAAAGATCACAAAATTCTACTAACAACAGAAGCTTCTAAACAGCTTTACCACCTGTGCATTTTGATGATTTTGTTATGATAGTGTGTATGGATGTGTTTTGCATGGAATTTTTTGGTTTGTTGACAATTTTTTTAAAGGTTTTGGAACTTTAGTATGACAATTTATTGGTATTATGTCGGGTAATAGAAAAGCGTTCTAAAGATTGAAAGACGATCAAATCTTAACAAAACTTTCAATGATTCAAATGGATTTAGATAGATAATTTTAGTATATGTGTATATATATGCAGTAGACTCTTTAAAATCCACTCATGTAAACAATGAAACTTACAATTAAGATGTAAGTGTAAAATTTCAGTTTTTAAAATGTTTTATATCATTTAGTACACATTTTAATATGTAAATGGACAGCTGGTACAGCATCTAATGTATATGAATGCATATTTTGAACTGGTTTGTTTAGAGGCTCCTGTTGTTAGTAGAATTTTGTTACATTTTCTTGAATGATTGTTGAATTTCACAATAATTTCCCGCAACCAATCACCAATAAAACATCATGAAATTTATTGATTGGTTGCGGGGGAAAAGATGACAAAATTCAACAATCATTTCGAAAAATGTAACAAATTTCAACTAATAAAATACACCAGAATGTATATAAAGCATGCTTTACAATTATATTATGTGCACTAAATAATTTTGCTAACAATATACGAAGAATCAAAACATATCTAAAGAACTCAATCATGAACACAGAAATAGATATCTGTTTTACCTTCAATGATTCAATAAAATAAAATAAAGATAAAATGAAAAACTACCTAATAATATAATAATCTAAACTTAAAACTTAAAAACTCCATCGAACGCGATAAATTGTACACAATTGTCATTATACAAGGTGACAGTCAATGCGAATTCATTTATATACACTACACACTTTTCCTTTTCCATCCATTGATACGATAACCATTTTGTCAGGATAAAATTAGCACTTGCCTATCAGCGAGCAATACTGAAAATTGGCGATAACTTTATTGCCACCTAAAGGTGAAAATAAGCACTCACTCGGCGATAAAACTTGGAAAACTGGCGATTAAACATGTGGAAAAAACTGGCCAAATACAGGATTTTCTGATTTTCTTTTTTCCTTTTGTGTTTTTTCTGCATCTGTTTGACAAAATTCAGGATTTTTCCTCACCCGATCGATGAAATTAATGATTTTTCTGCATCTGAGGGACAAAATTTACGATTTTTATGCACTCGATTAAAGAAATTCGTGATTTTTATGTGCCCACTTGACTAATTCGTGATTTCACTCACCCACTTGATGAATTTGTGATTTTTACGTGCCCGTCCTACAAAATTCATGATTTTTATGCACCCGATTTAAGAATTTCATGATTTTTACATGCCTGATAAATGAAACTCATGATTTTTACACACTCGATTGACTATTTTTTTTTCTGCACTTGACCGACGAAATTAAGTATTTTTATGCACCCGATTGCCAAATTCATGATTTTTATGTGCTGATAGAGGAAATTAATAATTTTTACGTGCCCGATCAACTAATTTCTTGCTTTTAATGGGCCCGTTTGAAGAAGTTTGTGAATTTTAGGTGACCGATAAATGAAACTCATGATTTTTACACGCGCGATTGATGAAAAAAAAAAAAAAATTCTGCACCCGTTAGACAAAATTCATCATATTTATGTGCCGATGGATGAAATTAATGATTTTTTCAGCAATCCTACGACGTAATTTGTTTTTTTTCAGCAATCATTTGACGAAATTCGCGTTTTTTCTGCTATCTTTTGACGAAATTTGTGTTTTTCTGTGGTCCTTTGATGAAATTTGCTTTTTTCGTGATCCTTTGACGATCTTCGCACTTTCCCTGCTGCCTATTGACGAGATTCATGTTTTTTCAGCAATCCTTTGACAAAATTTGTGTTTTTTCAGCGATCCTTTGAAGAAATTCGTGTTTTTTCAGCGATCCTTTGAAGAAATTCGCATTTTTCTCATGATCGTTTATGAAATTCGCGTTTCCCAGTGATTCTTTTATAAAATACATTTTATTCTGCAATTTTTAGACGAAATTTGGTAAAAGATTATGAAATTAAGTATTTTTATGCACCTGATAGACAAAATTCATGATTTTTATGTGCCGATAGAGGAAATTAATGATTTGTACGTGCCTGATCAACTGATTTCTTGATTCTTATGTGCCCGTATGAAGAATTTTGTGTATTTTAGGTGACCGATAAATGAAACTCATGATTTTTACACGTCCGATTGATGGAAAAAAAATTTCTCTACCCGACCGACGAAATTAAGGATTTTTATGCCCCCGATAGACGAAATTCATGATATTTATGTGCCGATGGATGAAATTAATGATTTTTTCAGCGATCCTATGACGTAATTTGTGTTTTTTCAGCAATCATTTGACGAAATTCATGTTTTAACTGCAATCCTTTGACGAAATACACGTTTTTTCTGCTATCCTTTGATGAAATTTGCGTTTTTCTGTGATCCTTTGACGATATTCGCACTTTCTCTGCTTCCTTTTGAGGAGATTCATGTTTTTTCAGCAATCCTTTGACGAAATTGGCGTTTTTTCAGCGATCCTTTGAAGAAATTCGCATTTTTCTCATGATCGATTATGAAATTCACGTTTCCCAGCGATTCTTTTATAAAATACATTTTATTCTGCAATTTTTAGACAAAATTTAGTAAAAAAGCGTGATTTTTTGTTGAAATTTCCTTTTTTGATAATGTATGATATAACGATTATGAACCATGATTTTTCTGTTATTGGGCGAGATTCATGTTTTTTCAGAAATTCTCTGACGAAATTCATGTTTTTTCAGCGATCCTTTGAAGAATTTCGCATTTTTCTCGCGATCCTTAACGAAATTCGCATTTTCCAGCGATTCTTTGATAAAATACATTTTATTCTGCAATTTTTAGACGAAATTTAATAAAAAAGCATGAGTTTTTGGTGAAATTTCCTTTTTTGCGATTCTTTGAACAAATTTACTTATCTTTCGTGATCCTTTTGCATAATTCACGTTTTTTCTGTGGTCTTTTAACGAAAGTCATGTTTTCCCATGATCCTTTGATGAATTTAGTGTTTTTTCCTCAATCATTTGACGAAATCTGATTTTTTCACCCGCGAAGATTGGTTAGATGTTTTTAGTCTGCAGGTGCCCTAAAAATTCTGTGACGTCCGTTGCTGCATCGCAGCAATCATTTGACGAAATTCATGTTTTAACTGCAATCCTTTGACGAAATACACGTTTTTTCCGCTATCCTTTGATGAAATTTGCGTTTTTCTGTGATCCTTTGACGATATTCGCACTTTCTCTGCTTCCTTTTGAGGAGATTCATGTTTTTTCAGCAATCCTTTGACGAAATTGGCGTTTTTTCAGCGATCCTTTGAAGAAATTCGCATTTTTCTCATGATCGATTATGAAATTCACGTTTCCCAGCGATTCTTTTATAAAATACATTTTATTCTGCAATTTTTAGACAAAATTTAGTAAAAAAGCGTGATTTTTTGTTGAAATTTCCTTTTTTGATAATGTATGATATAATGATTATGAACCATGATTTTTCTGTTATTGGGCGAGATTCATGTTTTTTCAGAAATTCTCTGACGAAATTCATGTTTTTTCAGCGATCCTTTGAAAAATTTCGCATTTTTCTCGCGATCCTTAACGAAATTCGCATTTTCCAGCGATTCTTTGATAAAATACATTTTATTGTGCAATTTTTAGACGAAATTTAGTAAAAAAGCGTATTTCCTTTTTTGTGATTCTTTGAACAAATTTACTTATCTTTCGCGATCCTTTTGCATAATTCACGTTTTTTCTGTGGTCTTTTAACGAAAGTCATGTTTTCCCATGATCCTTTGATGAATTTAGTGTTTTTTCCTCAATCATTTGACGAAATCTGTGATTTTTTCACCCGCGAAGATTGGTTAGATGTTTTTAGTCTGCAGGTGCCCTAAAAATTCTGTGACGTCCGTTGCTGCATCGCACACATGTGGCATCGAACGAAGGGAATTCATCCTAAAGAATAATTGTTTCATTCCTGACATTTCTGGAAAGAAACAGCGTTCAACTCATTGGCTGAATTGTAAAGGGCGAAATGTGTCAAACATTAGCGGGAAGAAAGTGCGCAATTTGTTCGTTCATGGAAAAAATCGTGAAATTCGTTAATCGATAGTCGATAAATTGCTAAATTTGTCAATCGATAGCGGAAAAATTGCAAAATTCATTAATCGACAGTGGAACACTCGCAAAATTCATCAACTGGTTTCGGGGGGAAAAGTTTTCGAATATCGTCGAATGGCTTCGAGAAAAAAAATCACAATCCGTCAATTTCGGGGAAAATATCGTGAAATTCGCCAAATGGTTTCGAAATTTGTCGAGCGACAGCAGAGAAAAAAATCTTTTTCCATTCAATCATCGTAATTGGTGAGTGTGACTATTATATTTGACCAGTGGTGGCAATAAAGTCCATTGCCAAATTTTCAGTATTACTCGCTGTTTGGCAAAAGCTAATTTTGTCCTATACTTCAAAACCCTTTTGATCATCACATCAGTGTGCAGACCATTTGATGAATTTCGTGATTTTTCCGTTATCGATTGTTGAATTTTATAATTTATCAACTATTGATTAGCGAATTTCATGATTTTTTCCATGAACATTTGACGAATTGTGCAAAAATATTAAGAATATCGTTAAATTGTCTTAGGTAAAAAAAAAATTAATATTGTCAAATGCCTTCAAGAAAAAAGTTGCAAGTTGAAACGCCTGTGACCTCTTTTTCATGTCATGCATCTCAGGGGTCCATCCCTCCACTCCCCCCCCAAGTGGGACACTTTTCTAAATTTTGCACACACCCCTCATGTGATATATCGCTGGAAAAGTCTTTGACCACTTATTCATGTTATGTATCTCCGGGGTCCATCCCGCCACTACCCCCCCCCTAAATTTTGTTGACACCCCTCATGTCATATATTGTTGGAAAGGTCTGTGACTGCTTAATCATATGCATCTCAGATGTCCATCTCCCCACTTTGCCCCCCTCCTCCCCAAAGGGTACTTTCTAAATTTTGCACACAACCATCATGTTATGTATCATTGGAAAGGTCTGTGACCACTTAATCATATTATGCATCTCCGATGTCCATCTCCCCACTTTGCCCCCCCCCCCCCAAGGGATACTTTCTAAATTTTGTTGACACCCCTCATGTCATATATTGTTGGAAAGGTCCGTGACTGCTTAATCATATTATACATCTCTGATGTCCATCTCCCCACTTTGCCCCCCCCTCCCCCCGAAGGGGTACTTTTTAAATTTTGTACACAACCCTCATGTTATATATCATTGGAAAGGTCTGTGACCACTTAATCATATTATGCATCTCCGATGTCCATCTCCCCACTTTGCCCCCCCCGCCCCCCCCAAGGGATACTTTCTAAATTTTGTTGACACCCTCATCTCATATATTGTTGGAAAGATCCCTGACTGTTTAATCATATTATGCATCTCCGATGTCCATCTCCCCACTTTGCCCCCCGCCCCCCCTCCCCCCTTACTTTCTAAATTTTGCACACAACCCTCATGTTATATATCATTGGAAAGGTCTGTGACCACTTAATCATATTATGCATCTCCGATGTCCATCTCCCCACTTTGCCCCCCCCCCAAGGGATACTTTCTAAATTTTGTTGACACCCCTCATGTCATATATTGTTGGAAAGGTCCGTGACTGCTTAATCATATTATGCATCTCTGGTGTCCATCTCCCCACTTTGCCCCCCCCCAAGGGGTACTTTCTAAATTTTGCACACACCCTTCATGTGATATATTGATGGAAAGGTCTGTGACCGCTTAATAATATTATGCTCCCTACTATGAAATTTGTCAAGTTAAAGCAACTATAAATTTTATTTTTATGGTAGTATCGAGTTGTTTGCCGTCAAATTTTGACGGGTTCCATCTATAGTACGTTAAAAGTCACATCATGTGTTAAACAGGTCTGCCATATGCTATGCATTGGCGACTATTTAATTATTTGGCCTACCTCTGTTTCAAAAGAAATATTTTCGTCGAAGATTTATACCAATTTTACAGGTTGATTGTTATTTTTTTTAAATAGGGGTTAATTATATATTGTCGAAGAATATACTGAACGAAAAATAATAAAACGGCAATGTGGTTTCTGTCTACATGATTTCTATTTTTTTCCTTGCAATAATCTCATGTAAAACGATGTTGATGTTCATATCATTCATTCATATGTACTTTACCTCGAAATAATATATTTCTTCGAAATTGATTTTCAAAGAAATATATATGAATTATTGCCCCAATTTGTAGATTGTAGAGGTTTGAAATACGTGTATCTAAAATTAGAACTCATTTCACATAGAATTTTTTGAGAGTTGTGCTTAAAAAACTACCCATATTGCAGTAAGCTTTGACTCAGTTAAAAATGAGTTTAGCATAAGGAATTCCAAGCTTTAAATTTGCATAATTCCTTAACTTTTTGACCGAAAGACTTTCCGATTGGTATCCGAAGGTTAAGTTAACCGGAAATTCCAAATTAGATTTCACAATTATGTGTTAACGTAGAAAATTATAAAATTTGGTACAATTTCACAATGTAAATGAAACTTTGAGAAAAGTTCACTATAGTAGAATTATAGAAATAAACACGAAGCACTGGTAGAAACCGATTTATTCTGCTACTTTACAATCGAAGTAATGACCATTCTTCGGATTTTTTTTGGAGATACTGCACATGCACATACACAAATTTGACACTTATAAAGCTACCCACATTGCAATAAGTATTTCGGTCAAAAAGTAAAAGAAATTATACAAATTTTAAAGCTTTGAACTGCTTATGTTAAATTCACTTTTTAAATGTTGCAAACCATATTGCAATGTGTGTAGTTGTTTAATTGTGCACCTGCAATATTCATTTTCGATTAATTCTACCCATGCATCCACATCCACGTCTGTCAAAACAATTAAATAAATAAAATAACATGCATTATTCAATTTCGATTAATTCCATAGACTACCTCCTTCAACCAATCCATATCTGACAAAGTAAATAAATAAATAAATAAAAATTTCGCCATGACTTATTCCCGAATGCACGTATGTATGTGTATTTTTAAAATACTTTAAAGTTGCTCAGTTCTATCTAAATACAATCAATATTATTGGAAAAAACTTAAATCTCCGAAAACTTTTATATTACTTTTCAAGGGAAAACATTAAATTCAATATCTGATACACAAAACTAAAAGAGTTAATGTTTTATTTGTCTTTATTATTTTTATCTATTTATACGAGAAAAGATTGATCATTATACTATTACTTTAAAAAGAATAAATACTTAGTATACTTCAAGCAGGAAATATGATGACTTTTCGAAAAATTTCGATTTTCCTTTATAAATATATTATTTATCGAAATAAAAATTTCATCAGCGGTGTTTCTTTACTAAATCTTTTATTTATAAAACTAAGCTAGAACATCTTTTTCGTAAATATCATTAAAAAAAATAAATTTTGTGGTTATTACAAAATTATTAATCCGTAGCAGAAGCAATCTCTGCTTATGAAAATTATTGAAAACGAGTCATTCCTAATAGCAGTGGTCTAAGTCAAAAGTTTAGTACATTATAAGAAAATGGCGAAATTTGACTGGTCATGGAATTAGAAGCCTGTAATTAAATTTGACAGTTATGTCTCTTTCAAGTTATTTATATTTTACAGAAATAAAAAATGTTTGGTACATTGTAAAAAAAAAAAAAATAACAATAACAAAAGATTTAATGTTTTACGACAAAATCACGTATTTTCATTTTATTTATTCATTAATACATGCTGTACAGTAGCACTATGGAATATTATATATAAAGATAGAAAAATTACTTAATGGTACATTCAAAACAAGAACAATTATATGAACTTGCAAAATTTAATTATGATTATATATACAGTCACCTCTCACTTATACGCGTTTGAAGGGACTGATTTAAAATCGAGCAAAACTAATAGCCGCACATAACTGAGAGGATGTCGTATGCAGTAATTTGTTATGCACATTATACACATTATTCTAAAGAAAAACATACTGAAATATAAGAATTATGATTAATGACATTTTATAAAATAAAAGGGGTGTAATATTAGTATAGTCTACTAAAAAAAATCCTTACAATTTCACTATAAAATTTAGTTTAAAAAATAAGTAAATTTAGTAAAGTAAAATTTCATTTGACATAGAAGTTGATATACTTACATAAAAAAATGCCAATTAGTCCTTTTTTAAGAAGTCATCAATGGTAGTTTGTTTTTGTTTAGGCCGCGTTTGTACAACGAGCTTTTCTAATCCATTAAAGTGCGTCACTGTATTTAATGCTACATCAGCATTTTGTAGGTAACATCTCAAAGTGTCCGCTCCTACAGCAGTAGCATAAGATGGGACATTTACAATATCAGTTTCATCATTATCATCATCTTCTCCTTCTTTTTCAGCTGTCACATCATCAAAAACAGTTTCAATATCTCTTATTGCCGTTGATGTTAATTTTTCATCAACACTGACGAAATCTTGAAAAGAAAGAGAATCTTGGCTTATTCTATTCCATTCTTCTTCGTCTATGTTAAAATCATTGTTGTTGTTTTCATTTTCCTGTAATGGAACAACTTCAGCATCATTTGAATGAAAAATACCCGCTTTCCTAAAGCAGCTAGAAATTGTTGTGGCGGTTACGTTATTCCAAGAGGAAACCAACATATGCATGGCATCCAGAATCCAAATTTTCTTGAATTCCTTTTTCTGTTCTAGTGATATAAACATTCTTCGCACCAAATCTTTCCTATACTGCGCTTTAACTGACCTTCTTATACCGAGATCTAAGGGCTGGAGCCTGCTAGTACAGTTAGCAGGGGAAAATATAACTTGTGTATGTGTCAGCAATGGGAGATCTGAAGGATGGGTGGGACACGGATCCATAAATAGCAGAACTTCATATCGAATTCTTTCAAAAAGTTAAAAAAAATGTTCGATGTCATCCAGGCTTTGGTGGTATTTGCATAAGAACGTGGCAATTTCTTGACATTTTTTAAACACTGTGGATTCTTGGATTTACCAATCACTATTGGCGGTAACTTTTCTGATCCATCCCCATTGCAACATAAAAGCACAGTCAGTCTTGCTTTGCTGTGTTTGTCACCATGGAATGTTTCTCCCCCAATCCCTCATCGTTTTGTTTGGTAAAAGACGATAAAATAAACCTGTTTTATCACAGTTAAAAATGTTCTTAAGACCAAAGTTCTGAATTAAATTTGGAAGGTCTGCGACCCATTCATTAGCAGTTGAATCTGAAACGGCTGCGCTTTCACCACTCAGACAATGATTTGTTAAACCGTGTCTTTTTTAAGCTTTTCTAACCATCCCGAAGAAGCCGAAAATTTTCGATTCCCATTTTGGATGACAAAGTGAGTGCCTTTTCTTTAAGTAACTCGCCGCTAATGGGTAAATTAGAAGCTCTTATTTCTCTGAATCACTGAATTAAAGTGGTTTCTAAAATTTCAAATTTTCAATTCTAAATTCGTGATCGTTTCTTTCCTTGTGTAGAATATTCACTATTCATTTTTTTCCAGTCCTTGTTCTTTAAAATTCCTTTCAGTGTTGATTCTGGCAAATCGAATTTTCGAGCTAAACTTATTTTTGACAGTCTAGGATCATTTTCTACTGCTTTTATAATTTCCATTTTGAACGAAATTGTTAACCTTCTTTTGTTCATTTTCATTGCAAAAAAAATAATTAAAAAAAATTATCTAGATGCTATAGCAAGGCCAAAATGTAACACGCCTGTGACTTGATAAAATTAAAACAGAAATAAAAGAAGGAACCATTAGAACTGAGGGGGGGGGGAGGGTAAAGTCAAACAGTAACATCCTCTCCACCCGGTTTTTCGGAACAGTCTTTTGACCTTGTCAGGTGCAGCAAATTATTTATCAATTTAAAAAAAAACTGTGAATTGCGCTGTTATTTCCGCGTATAACTGAAAGAGACAGTTCAAAGTGGCGCTTATAAGTGAGAGATCTACAGCATTATTTCCCTATTTCTCGTGGCGGGACCTTGCGAAATTCGCGTATAACTGAGAAACGCGTATAACTGAAAGGCGCATAAGTGAGAGATGACTGTACATAAAATCACGTTTCGACCTGCATCTGTAGTTGTCTTCAGAAAAAAGAATAAAAAGTCTAGAGACGAAAACACAAAGTATGAGAAACAAATAATTGAATTTCGAACAAAAAGCCTAGAGATGAAAACACATAGATGAGAGACAAAGAATTGAATTCGAACAAAAAGTCTAGAGATGACAGCACATAATATTCTTCAATCGAACTTTCAATTATTTTTAAACGTTTGTTTTCATTTGAATCTGAAGAGGACTGTCATTTTTCTAAATTCTAACATTCTCTTGGATAAAATTATTTTTAATTTCCCCGCTTTAAAGTTTTATGCCCAATGCCTCCTCGTCCTTTATATTGCTTTCACTGGATGCCTTTTCGAATATTTCCTTCCATTGTTTAGTCGGTTCATCTATCAGTTGGTTTCCATTCCCCAATATTTTCCAGAAACTTCTCTTTGGAATAATTTTTTTTACATTCCCATACACGGCAAAAAAGACAAATGTTACTTAATCTACGAAACTACAATATAACCCCGAACGAAGAATATAAACAGTAAACTCTTCCTAATTACTCATGATTTCGAAAAACGTTCTACATCTTTAGAAACCTCAAAAATTAAAAGATGTTCGATATTTAAAGAAAAGGTTATAAAAACAAAGATTATTTTGTTGTCATTGATTTTTTGGAAACTTTTACAGGCAGTTTGTATAATGTATAATTCAGTTTTTTCAAAGCAAAATATCGGTTTTCAGGATGCTATTGATTCTCAATTAAACATTTTCAGCTGCGTAAAGGAATTTATACATGCAAGGTTAATAAAATAATATTAATTTTAACGTTAATGTTAACACTGTTAATGGATGATCTTTGACTGTAAAACATGTTTGTTGAACATGAAAATGTTTATTTGAGGAGTGATAGCATTCGACAAACCTATATTCCGCGTTGAGAAAACTGATTAATATACTATAAAACCTTGTCGGAAAAGTTTCCGAAATTCAGTGGCAGTAAAAGAAGCTTTGTTTTTATAAATGTTTTTTTTTTCAAATCTCGGAAATATATTGTTTTTACAGGTCCTAAATATAAAGAATGTTTTTCGGAATCGAGTGCAACTCTGAAGAGTTTATTGTATTAGGATCATGATTATATTACACTAGTGGAAATGAAAATTGTTGCCCCTTAAAAAATTGGTGAAATGTTATGAAACTTAGTACATAAGTGCATGGAATTACACAGAATAAATAAGAAAATCTAAATAATTACACCAAATTTATTGTCATTGTGAACATATATCAATAAGATGTGTGCCCACCATGAGCACGTATATACTCTTGAATCCTTGCAAGTACTGAATCAATAAGTGTTCTCATATCTTCTTGTGTATGTCTGAATGACTTGTGCAGTCAGTTGTTGTGAAGTTTCAGCTGTATGACTAAGAGACCTAATGCACCTACCGATGGCACCTAAAATATGCTCTATCGGCGATAGGTTAGGGACCTGAGCAGGCCAATCCGTAGTCGGAATACCTTGTAAGGCTTGTCCGGTTATGAGCTCGGGCATCATACAGTTGGAAGAAAGCGTTTTGGTAGTACTCATGAAGGGTATGACAACAGGGTTGATCACACCGTCTACATATTAGAAAGCAGTCATTGTGCCTTGAACAACAACCAAAGCGGTCCTGCTATCATAACTTATTACCCTCCAATCTCTTACGCTAGAAGTTGGAATTGTATGTCGCTCTAAAAAATCACACCAGGTTGAGCCCTTTCTCCAACAGACCGACGGACATGTTGCCGAGAATCATTTCGCCACAGACGGAATCGGGATTCATCACTGAATAGAACTGACTGCTATTCACGGTTCCAGTTGCGTCTAGTAGTACACTAGGCTAACAGTTCTTGACAGTGCAATTGGGTTAACGAAAAACATTACATGGGAGTCCGTGAGTGTAACTCAGCTTCAAGCGAACGGTTTACAAATGTCGGAATACTATGACTGCAACTGTTACTAGTATTTGTGCTGCAGTCATTCGTCTGTCATCAACAGCCATCCGCACTATTTGGCGGTCCTCAAGTGGTGTTGTAATTCTGTGTGGACCTGCGCTGGGTCTGCGTATTCTAGAATCTTCTTGCGTCCACTGTCTTCGCACTCTCTGTACAGCTATGGCACTACGCCTAGAACTTCGGGCGATTTCACGATACGACGCTTCCATCTCAAATATGCCAACTATCCGAACCCTCTCAACAGCACAAACGTGGATATACGGTGTTCTCACTTTAAGCTTTGGTATACTTCGTCATAAAACTCTTGTGGAAAAAGAATTACGTTATTACAAAAAATAGTTCGTTATTTATAAGATAAGAAACACAGTAAATCTTCTTAGTATATAGCCCCTTATTTTCCATAATGCTACTTGTACTGCGTTTTAATGTTAATCATTTAATACCCTTCATACGGACTTGTTTTAGTACATATTTCATAAAAGTTCACCAACCCCTTCTAGGTGTAACAATTTCCATTCCCACTAGTGTATATTTCCCCAGATTAAAAATTATTATTATTTTTTACATTGCATTATGTCAAACATTTTACGTCTGTGCGATCACCGATGCTCTTGTGTATGATCATATTTTTTTTTTGCTTTTCTATATATTCTTTTTATCTTCGATTCGGGAGATATAGTTTCTACAACATTAATTACTTAAAATCGCCTACGTTATAAATATATGCACAACTATTACAGAAACAATATAGAAATCGTATTATTGTACGACACAGATTGTATTTTTAAATTAAAACATAGATTAACTGTAAAATATAATATAACGGGTTTTCATTTGGATTTTTTGTTGTACCCTTAATAAACATTTCAGATAGGTTCTTAAAAATAGTGAAAGATACTGCAAAACACATTTTGTGTTATTAATTATAATTAGATTCTTTCAAACTGCAATTTTATCAATACTGCTAGACATATCCTTTTAAAGAATTAAAATTGTTCATCTTGAAGTGTATTGAATTAATGCAAAAGAACGATTCATTAACGTTCTTTCTTAATAAGTATGAAGCCCTCCATTCCGTAAAATACAATCCTATATCTTGATAGATACTTATGCTTCGACGCAATTAATTAGTACTTTAGAAGGGTATCTGCATTCATATTTAGTTCATTTATATGTGAAGATAGAGATTTTATTAAGTTCTTTCATATAAGACTATTAATGTTTCACGATGGATAATTTTATTGTTTGAACTGCACAAAAATGAATAAGAAAGTTATAGAAATTTATTTTATTGTGTTTAGTTTTTTTACTTTAAATTAATTAATTTCATTTTAGTAACTATTGAAATTCGTAAACTTTATTTCCTTTTAAAAGAAGTTATTAATGACCAAAATTAATGTTAAGTATTTTACAAAAAAAAGGGGACTGACACTTAATTTTTAATTTATTTTAAAATCATATAAAATTCGTTAAAGTACACTAATTATAGTTAATTAAAAGTTAAAAATATTAATTTAAAAGTTTCATTCATTTTCAAAAAAATAATTTTAATGTGTTCACGTTTCACTAAATTGAGAAATAAAGTACGCTAAGCTACATAATAAAGACGAAATATGTTTGGGAGTAACACTGATGTCATATTGACGGTGGTAACACCTTATCAATAATTTTTTGTTTTTTACCGCAATTTTTTTAATTTCTAAACATCGTGCAATTTCAATTTTTACACCGTTGGTTAGAGAAAAAGTTTGTCTCAATTTACTGATTTATTATGGTTTTTAAAATAATTTTCAAGCATTTTTAAAAATCTATCTCCGTCGAGTGCAGCCCGATCAAGAAAGATCTACCCGCGTGTACTTAAAACAATATAAATTGTTCAGCATTTGTTTCTGGATAATATTCAATAACGTAATTAAAACTACATCAATCAATAAATAAAATAATAATATATTATAAATAAAACAGAATTTTAATAGATATGTAATCGAACTATGCATTTAAACCACTGAAATTATCAGAATAAAAAAAGCTGCTGTAAGTAGCGAAGTCTTTGTCCTTTTCTTCAGCTATATACTCCTGGCAAACGAATAATAAGAAAATATCATTCTTAATAAATTTTAAAACTTTATTTGAATACATTATTGATATTTTTCATACGAAAATTGTTTTTGGCAATTTTAGTTTAGTGGGCAGTAAGTTTAGTGGTTAATTTAAATAAATATAATATATGTAAAAAATCTATTAGAGTTTTTGATAAAAATGGTTTTCACCTATATTCTGTTACCAGGGGATCCTGAGATAGATTCCCTTGTCTTATTAAACAAAAACAATCCATTTTACAATGTAATAATGCTACAGGAATGATAGGGTAATGCGGGATAATTTGGTGCTCAATTTTTTTTAACTTAAACAAAAAAAGTCTATTGGTATTTAAAAAGATTGAAATGTACAAGGCAAAACATACCTTTTTCAAGGTCAAATTCATAAAAGAAAGAAGGAATTTTAGTCAGTACGTAGTATGTTAGAGCTATTTTTTTATATAAATGCAGGAAACACCAAATTACCGATCAAGGGGTAATTTGGTGTCCCATTTTTAACCACTGCCACACCACCAATCGTAAATTTTGAGATAATAAGGAGCATGCCATTTTGTACATTTACGAATGTGCTATTCATAACACTAATAATTTTTTCAAATCAGATAACATTTAAAAGCACTGTGAATTTTTCTTTGAGAGAATGTTTTTTAAAGAGACAGTTTGGAAGTAGCAATTACATGAAGAATTTTAATGGCTCTGTTGAAATTCATGATGTTTTATGCTCTTTAAACAATGTCCTTTCAAACTAAATTAATTTTAAATTATTAATACAACATGGTTAGTTGAAATAAAAGTTTTAAAACACGGGTTTTTTACAGATCAGTGAAAGCATAAATGATAATTAGAAGATATTTACACAGCTCGATAATATACTGGGAAACATTTTTAAATGGATTTTAGGATATTTTAGATAACATAGATACCTTCTCAATAATAATTATATATAAAAAAACTTTTTCAAACAATTTCTTAAAAAATAATTGTCAACATTTTTCTACTGCACAAATGCGACTAAATGAACCGCAGTCAATGATATAGGAGTGCAACATTTTAGAATGAAAATAATTATATTTTAGACATTACCCAGTCTTCTGAATAATAGGCCTATACAAAAAGTAACTTTCTACAACAGTTTCTTAATACAAGGCTATGCCATAACGTAAACATTTTTAAACACAAGTAAAGTCTCATGTCTTACACATTTCTTAGCCTAATTCCTATCTGAATCAATCTGGAATAAAGCAGCCAGTTCTATACGTCTGAGAGATGATTAATAAACAAAATGTTAGTGACAATAATCAAACATAATAACACTACAGTATAAATTACTCAATTTATAAGTGAAATACAGAAGCACCGAATTACCTCTTTTTTTCTTTTACGCGGGGAAATTTGGTGCTTGCACGAATATTATTTTTTTCCTAGGTCATTTTCAAAGATGTAAAGGAAGAAAATCAATACTTATTAGAATGTACTTTCAACATACCAGTATAATTCTTTATTCATACGTAAATCATCTCACTTTTCATGTGGCTTCAAGTAAGTACAGATATATCGAAATTTCAAAATTTTGTACAGTTTTTGACAGATTCCAGGAAATATTTTTTTTCTTCCTGAAAATGTGCTAGTTACATAATAGGGATATATACTGCACAGTACACATGTGGAATTATTTGTAA
This sequence comes from Maratus michaelseni, assembly GCA_963931845.1. Classification (NCBI taxonomy): domain Eukaryota; kingdom Metazoa; phylum Arthropoda; class Arachnida; order Araneae; family Salticidae; genus Maratus; species Maratus michaelseni. The sequence continues at coordinate 325,559,481 of OZ007589.1, forward strand.
GATATTTTTAAAGATTCATACCATACAATAAGATAATGATAAAAATATTTGAAAATAAGGCACCAAATTACCTTAGGATCAAATTACCCCGGCTTACTCTCTATATTATGATTTAAAATTTTATATGAAACAGATGATATTTCAGTTATGAATAATATAATGATAAATATATCTGATAAAACAACTATACCACAAGCAACACCAAGAGTATTCATTGTTTTATTTTCGAAAATTGCATCCATTAAAGTACACTAGTGTGCAAAACTTAAGCAACAAACACTAAATGCTAATTTCTGAGCACGTGAGTGCTCAAAAGAAAATTCTATAAACAGCAAATGTGGAAAATAGGTACTACCGTAACAGCACAGACAGTCGATGTGAAGTCTTCTTGACATCACAAATGGTTACAATTGTCACAGTCACTACAATGAACAGAAACATGATATCTTTCATTCGTCTTATTTTTACTCTGATTTGGTCACTCCACTGAGCAGTCACCATTACTGCTGCTTTTTGACGATTCACCAGGTGACTTTACAATGAAGTCATCTTGTGATTCTCATGTGACTGTCATTTTGACACTCCATTGTAAAGTTATCATGATAGCTGTTCTGTGACGAGTTCCCAAGTGACAGAAAGTGAAATCATCTGGTGACTTTTCTCAAAGGAGTGCAATGATGACTTCACAATGGAGTATCGATCACCGGAAAGTCACCATGCGTCTTCATTGTGACATTATTTGGCGACTCATCACGATGCAATGCTCTCAATGACATCAAAGTTCAGTCTTCAAATGACAGTGACTTGAGAACCACAAGGTGACTTCATTGTAATGTCACCTGGTGACCCATCACAAAGCGACAGTCACAGTGACTTTTCAGAGTTAACAATCATTTGAGAGTAATAATGAGACCGTGAAATATCCCATATTTTGATTCATCGTAGCGATTGTGACACTTCTAACCATGTGTGACGTCAAGGGGACTTCACATCGACTGGCCGTGCTGTTAGAGTATACCTCTTTTTTACACTTACTCTTTATATAATTTTTTTTGAGTACTCACGTGTTCAGAAATAAGCATTTTGTGTTTGCTGCTAAAGTTTTGCACACCAGTGTACATTAATTGTATTTGATTAATCAAGATTTCAGTAAATTTTCAATGTATGACTAATTAAAAATGGTTCATTTTCTTGAATTAAAAATACAATAGTAAATAGGTAGGAAAAATGAGGAACATGTGAATAACGTACCTTTTATCTAATTACCATAAGATAAAAATATTTGAAAATTGTTAATAATAATAGGAATATTATAAAATATTGATATATTAAAAGGTTTTTAACTGATATAAATGAAATGAAATGATTGGCTATTAACATGCACTACCTTTCACTTTATTAATTAAAAAAATTCTTTTGTTATTGGTCTATATATTGGTTATTATTATCTTTTGTATACAGTGGTGGCCAAAAGTGTGGACATTTTTTGAAAGTTTCATGTTTTTCAATTTGTGTGCTTATAGGTTATATTAATTTTCACTTAAATACAAACGTTTATAGATCAAATTGAAGGAAATTTAATGTGGAATTTAATAATATAAACAGCAACTAATAGTAAGATCTATCTTAGATTTGCATTTTTTTAAAGTGATACTTACACAATCAATACTTAGTAGGATAACCCTTATTTTTTAACCCAGCTTCACAGCGTCTTTTCATCGAGTGAACGAGTGTTTGGAGTTCCTCTTTCGTAATCACATGGTGCCAAGAATCAATTATAGCTTCAATAAGTTGTCTTTTATTGGATGGACGTTTTTTTCCTACAAGAATTTTCAAACGTCGCCACAAATTTTCAATTGGACTGAGATCAGGGCTGTTTCCTGGCCATGGTAATATATCTATGCCTTTATTTTGAAACAATGCTTTGCATATTTTAGCTGTGTGGCATGGAGCTGAATCCTGCTGAAAAATAAATGGTGCGTTGTTGGGGAAGAGATCCCTGATGGAAGGTATCAATTTTGGTTCCAGGACAGTTTCGATGTATTTTTTGGCATTCAGGATGCCATCAATCAATTGAATTCGGCCCACACCATCTGCAGACATACATGCCCAAATCATGACATTTGTTGGGTTTTTTTGTAGTTGCTTCAATGCAATCAGGATGAAGTGCTTCTCCTACTCTACGTCTCACGTATTTTCTACCATCACTACCAAAGAGCGATATTTTACTCTCATCGCTCCAGATTACTTGCTTCCATTGATTTTCTGACCATTTAATGTGTTCTTTTGCCCACTTAACTCGTTTTTCGCGTTGCTTTTGATTTAAATATGTTTTTCCCTTGGAATTCTTGCTTGTAGTCCAAATCCTGATAACCTTTTTCTTATTGTTCTTGAACTTACTGCAATACCCGCTGCATTCATTTCACATCTAATGGCATCTGATGAAATTTTTCTATCTTGAAGGCATAGCCGTTTAATTTTTCTATCGGCAGTAGCACTTGTGCATTTTTTTCGGCCTGATTTGGCCTTATTTTCCACTGATTTCGTTTTTTCATAACGTAAACAGAACTTTCGTACACCAGAACAAGTCACTGAACCACAAACTTGTATTGCAATTTCAGCATACAGAGAAGCCATTTTCTCTCAATATGACAATTCGGCTTCTTTTTGTAGATGTCCAATTAGTTCTTCTTGTTGATTACATTGTTTAAAATTAGTTTAATTAAAAAAAAGGACTTTAAATATTCAAAAACAGCAATACGCTATTTAATTGTACTAGTATGCGTCATTCCGCAAAAAATTTCCACAACAATAACTCTTTTACCATCCAAATAACCTAAACTATAGTTACAGATATTTGATTGGTCCTCAGAACAGTGTTTGTGATTGGCTAGTACGCTTTTATTACTAAACACGTCCTTATTCAAAACGATTTGTGTCTGTTTGTTCTACTAAAATGAGCATATTTTTTTTTATACAGATATTGTAATACTGTTTTTATTATTAAATTCTACATTAAATTATCTTCAATTTGATATATAAACGTTTGTATTTAAGTGAAAATTAATATATTCTGCAAGCACACAAAGTTGAAAAACATGAAACTTTCAAAAAATGTCCAAACTTTTGGACACCACTGTATATATTTTAATTAAAAAAAAATAATTTCGTTCAGTAACCAATGAAATTTCTGAACATTATTACTTTTTGTAGAAGTATTAATGATTGATAATGATAAGTATTTTAGAATAAGAATTTACTTTTTAAGTAGGACACTTAATATTTAGTTTAGAAAAATTGTACAGTTCATAAAATAAATTAAATATATAATTAATTTAAAAAGTATTTTACATACATTGTAAAGGTATTTAAAACTAATTGCGTTTCGTTAGCTTTAGAAATGATTTGCATTAAACTTACTCCAAATAAAAAAAATCCATTTTATAACGATTATTCTACAATAATAATAATAAAAAAAATCCATTTAAATGTCCACATGTTTTTCAAATATTCAATTAAAGTTTTCTTTTTCCATAACTAATAAAAATACACTTGTGGATTCTAATTTAGAATATTCTAAGAATTGCCAATTGTGTACAGTAGAATCTTGTTACAACGATTGTCACTTTAACGAATTTTTCAGTTTAACGAATATTTTTTGGATTGTTAAAAAATATCCTATTCTTTCACATTATAAAAATATTCACTTTAACGAATTTGCTATTAATGAAATTTTCAAATTAACTAATTTAGTGAAAGCTTAAAAAGTATAGTTATTTTAGTTTTACGAATGTTGAGTTGACAAGAAAAATATATTTCTATTGAAAAACTAGAATTTGGAAGAAAACTTTCATCGGAAACAAAATGTAGGAGAGGCAGACGACAATTAAAATGAAGCTGATGATGATTGACCATCAAGTACCGATTTTGTTGAACGACCAAAAAGTTCTCTATAAAACATTGAAACTCAAAAAAAAAAAAAAAATTCCAAAAACATGTTATACACTTTGTTTTGAAAAAAGATGCTTTGTCAACCTCAGTGCAGACAAAAAACTTCCGAGTTTTTTGTAAAGAAATAAAGTTACATTAACAGCAGATGCCAGTGGGTTTTTTCAATCCGCCAGGTGTCTAACATAAATTATACTGATAAAGAAGAAATTTTTCCTTGGAATATTTTAACAGATTTAAGTAACCACATCATTGGGAATTTATGAAATATTCACAAAAAGGTGAAGTTGGTTTCCGTTTTAGAGATATCTGTGTTTAAATATATCTCATTATGTTATGATCTTGCAATATGTCAATATAATTTATAGCATCAATTATTCTGTCAATTATTGGAAGTTTAAGTCTTTCGTTGTAAGACAGTGTTTTTTCACCTTTAAATTGATTTCAGTCATCAAACCCAAATAAACAAATTTTATACTGGTAGGTGAATATTATTTTCATTAAAAATTCTAAAGGCGGACTTCTTTTTCTTTTTTTTTCTACAATTTACTTCACTAATATACACTCGGAAACAGTGATTGGAAACATTATATTTAGACGTTTTTTTTTTTAAGATCTCTAGATATACATGACAAATTCTTCTGTAACTTTAGGAATAGAAAGAATATATTTAGTCTCCTAATTTTCAGCAAAGGTTTGGTCACGAGGAGAATTACTGTACCAACAACAAACTAAGAAAGATGTTTTCAGTCGTCCTGTAAATTAAAATACTCAAAATGATCTGTTTCTTTTGAAAATGATTTTGTGAATCTTGTATAACATTTATCTTGATTTGTGTAATAGTAGCACATATATTTATGGAAATATAAAAGATTCTTCACAAAATTAGGGAATTTTTGCATGTTTTTTATATATAGCATGCCGGTTTTTCAACGAAAACACCACTTTCATGCAAATTGATAAACTACAATATAAACAATATACTGTGATTATAATATAAATACGTGATACATTAAATATGTGATTAAATCTGAGTATGTCGGTATAATATATTTGATTTTAAATAGAAAATGAAAACATGCAGCTGTTTTTATTGAAATTCAAGTTGATATAAAAAGCTATTTTCATTGAATTCTATTTGTTAAAATGATAATCAAAATGAAATGACACTTTCTATTTTAAAATACGATTAAGCAATTCAAAAAATAAAGTTTTCGAAAGTTAAAATTACTCTAGAGTTTAAAAATGCATTTTTCGTTAGGCTTTGTCCTATTTTATATAAATGATAGCTTCTTTTGCATAAAACTTTGAAGAAAATGTTATTATTCCTTATTAAAAATTATGAAAGAATTTTATATTAAGCATAGAATAAATGAAAGGAAATTCACTGTCGTTGCCTGGTGTTAACTGATAAATGATTATCTTGGAATAATGCCAGTGTCATTGACAAATAAAGGTTTTTCACATTATACTCCTTGTTTGTTGATTAATTGATTAGAGTTTCCTAATTTTGTCGCCATGGCATTTTAAATAAAGAGCAGATACAGGAATATTAATCTCTATTGCTATCGAATTTTGTGATACATTATCAGTGAAAGTATCTATTAGAGTTTAAAAAATATATATTTATGTTTTCATTATTGTATAAGACTGCAATTTTAAATCAGTTTGAAAAAGAAATAAAAAAGGTAATAATATTTTTCTTTATCTACACATTTAGTTTCAGACAAAATGAGTAGTAAGATTTAAAAAAAGAGTATACAAGAGCCAATAAATCATAATTCTGACGTTCGAAATATTTCTAAATTAAATTATAGAATTTTTGATTTGCTTTTGATTCAGTTTAGTACTTTATATTTTTAAAGCAAGAGATAAATTTCTTTCTAAGAACCCGAAATTGTTCGAAAGTGATGTAATGGGAAAACTGTTTTTCAAATACGATGCTTAATTTAAGCTTTTCATAAATAAACTTAAAGGTTTTTCAAGAAAAGTTTGTGTGTAATATAAATGATAACGCACACATAACAATTCTCATAATAAATCTATCGTAATCATTTTTCAAAATAATTCGTAAATTTGTTCATAAATATTCGTTATCCGTTATGAGTTATAATAATTCGATCAGGACAAAGAATTGATTTTAGGAAAAAGCATATTTGTAAAGAATAAAGATTTTATATGTAAATTAATTTTGGAGATTAGAAGCGAACTGCATATTTATGTTTACATATTATAAATAAATTTAGGACATTTTTAAAACTTTTTTTGCAAGATTATAATTATACTTATTAAATATCGAAACTTTTAATCTAAACGAGGGGTGTTCAACCTTTTGCCTTTCTAGGAAGGAGTAGGAATTTGTCTGGAATCGCATTATAGCGGTAACTTTGTTTTCAGGCCGCACTAACAGTGCATAAATACAACATTTATGTGCGGAAAACTCACACTTAGGCATATATTGTAATAATCGGAACTGAGCTTTAGAGTATTGCATATTTTTGCTATAACATTTATAGATTAAAACCTCAATAATTTTGGTCAAATTTCAGTTTTTGCCAAGCCACATTCATTACAGAACTTGACTACAAGTGGCACACAGGCCCGAGTGGTGAAACATTCTGATCTAAAATTATCAAATTTTTGGATATATTGGCAGTCCTGTATTTAGGATGCATGGTGCCCATGTGCAGTCATGCATTTTCTGCCCCTCAGATAAACTTTAATTATCAATATTCATTTATAGACATTAAAAGTAAGTTGTGAATTATAATTGAGTTTTAAAAGCTATTGAAGTGTTTAAACTTAACTAAATAGCAACTACATAAAACAAATGTGCAAGCTAAAAATTGTAAGTTATTCTAAATGTGTAAATATGCATGATAAATAGAAAAGAAACACTACATTTTAATTTCTCTCCAATTTAGTCCCTCCATTTTAGTCACACATACATGTGTTGTCGAAGTAGAATGAAACGCATTAAAGTTATAATATCTCCTTCAAAATGATTACAGAAATAGCCAATATAGCCAGAAAAGTATGTGAGAGTGATACACATAAAAAATCACTCTAGATTAACAGCCCATATAAAATTTTCATTGCATAAATCTCCATTTTAGAAATTCAAAACGTAATTGTAGAAACATAATAGTGTATTAGAAACTGTCTTATAAAGACATGCTAGTGTTTTGAATGAGAAAATGATGTTATCAATTAACCTGTGTACGCAACAGTGACCTCTGTATTTTACTCTAATTTTCAAAGTTTGCATCTAGACTTCGCATTTTCAAGTTTCAGTGTTTCGCAGCGTGTTTATGCAAATTTTAGCTTTGTTGGTCAATCTGCAGAGTATAAAAGCTCGAACAAAAGCTTGTATTTTCGGATTTGGGTCGGAACTATCCCCGCTAGTTGAAATTAATCTCTTATCTGCGACTATTGCTCTTGCATCCCGGAGTGAAAGTTTAGTTGACTCACAGATTCGATGTTGGGAAGATATTTTGAGTTATAGTTCAAATAAAGTTGTTCTGTAACCACGGTTTGCTAGTATTTCGAAAGTTAAGATTGTATTAACGATTTTTATTAGTTCTGTGTTTTAGCTGAAAGCATCGAAATTTCCCTGGATTTAGTCGTGGATTATATTATCAGTGTTCTTTACGTAAGTGGATCTTTGTTTGGTAAAACTTTGTCTAGTTATTTCTAGTGACGACCGAGTTAGTGATTGAACTTTGTGGATCGCCGTTTAGTACACTGTAAAAAAAATTGCAGTAAAATTACGGGCAGAGGCCGGCAGCAAAGATTCCAGTCATACCTCATAAAAAAAAAAAAATCCATGCCCATCATTTTGTTTAGCCCGTAATTTTACGGGGCAAAGTAATATAGCATTATAATGAACAGGATATAATGCATTTTTAAACAAAATAACACTTTGGTTACTGTTCCGTAGCACGTAGCACGTTAGATAATCATCACAGAATCGCTGTTTTGGCGGGTTAAAATCTTCGAAACACGAGTAAAATGAAGAGATACAGCCTAGCGGAGGACAATGTATAGGGTCGTACCGTATTTTTGCTAACATATGGGCTAGAACTGTAAGAATATGTGGATTGCTCTTAATTTTCTAAGTATCTAAGGGATAAGGCCGCTTATTTAGTGGATCAGACCGTTTTTCATCAAATAAGGCTGTTGTCCGTGAAAATTGAAGGACAAACGCTCATAAGTTTACAGTTTTTTCTGAGAGTGTATAGGTAAAAATTTGTGAAGAGACTCTGCCACATCCCTCCCCAATAGATTAAATAAACATAGTTTAAACTTTAAATTCTAGTCATGAATGAGCTAGCTGGAAACGGTCTTAACCAGCATGTCACAACGCTACACTTTAATAATCATTTTGCTAAACTAACGAAACGTAGCAAAATTATTCTGTTCGAAATTTCTCTCCTTAGACATTTCTTTTTAATTATTATCTTTTTAATTATTTCTTCTTCATAAAAAAATTGTTTTTAAAATGCACACATTCTTCCCAAAAACATCTTCTTTCGGTTAATACGTTTTGCTAAGCATTTTTATGCAGCATTGCATATTTTAACAGCTTTTAATTTGATGATATTTGAGTTAATAATGTCATGAATCCTTGCAGAAAACGTGAATATGTGAAAAACTGCCACATCGTCTATCTCCAAAGAAAGTTTTTCTTAATTCTAGGAAAATTCTTCTTCACAGAGAAATGCCTTTTAAAACGCATACATTCTCCATAAAAACTGGTTTCTGTGTTGGAATCACTTTGTTTAAACTTTTTATGCAGCATCGCCAATTTGAGTAGCTTTTAATGTGGCGATATTTGAGAAACATGAAAATCTGAATTAGATGACCCAGCAGAATTTCTCGTATTAATTAATTCCATCTTTAAAGTAGAAGGAACATATTCCGAACTCCAGATCTGAGCAAGTTTTTTTGTAAACGGAATGGCAAAATGTTTGTAAAAAATGGTGTGAAGCTTAATTAAACGCCCAAAAACACAATTAAAACGCATACATTTCCGCAGCAGTGATAATTTGCATACCTTCGACTTGCATTGTTTTAATCGCTTTTTCGAACACTTGCCTTATAAAACACCCACACTAATCTTATGAATTCAGAGTCAATAATGTTACATTTTCTAAGAAAACTCCCAGATTCACATTTAACTACATCTATTTAATTTTCTGATATTTTCGATCAGATAACACTGTTTTACAACCTGCGTCCTAGCTTTTACAGACATGCTAACATCATCGATTTGTTAATAATGATTTTAGCATAATACATGCAGAATCAAAAAATGTTTCCAACGTGTTCTATTTCCCTGGGAATCTACAAAATAGTTGTATGAACTTTATTTTAACTCAAAATAAGTTTTGAAGCTATAGGGAATTACACTGTTCATGAGCAAACTTCAAGAGCAAACTTCATGAGCAAAGAGTGAGCTGAACAGTTATTGAAGAAAATAGGAGTGTTCCTTCCTCGAAGTTTGCCTGAAGAGCTGGATATATTAAAGATATGTTGGCTGCATTGTTAGCTGATTGATTTCTATTAGTCTCCAGTTGTTAAATTGCCGGTCATGTGATTTTAATGAATTCTAAACTCCTTCAAAAAGTGTTTCTCCAATAAGATTTATTTCTTTTTACGAATCAACAAAATACTTTCAACTCACAGCCATCTTCAGTTACCTATTACACTTAACTAGTCATTGTGCCTTAGAATATAGTGGCGATGAAAATATTTAGAAGAACTAAATAATCATCTATTTTTTCGATCAGTAGGTACCTCATAAGGAGTACTAAAGTAGCTCGTGATAAGTAGATCCTTTTTCAAGGGTTCCAAACAGTAGTATATGATCTGTCAGAAAATAATCATACTCTTCAAACAGCTTTAAACATATCAGGAAAAAAATTATTTTAATGCTCTGAACCAAATATCGTTTGAATTTCGCAAAATGAAAGACCCTCAAAACCATTTGTATTAACTGCAGAAATATTTCAAAATGATAAAAGCAAAGCAATAAAATAAATAATTAAATAAACAACCTTTTTTTTAAACTTTTGGCTGGCTGTATTTTGTCCTTTTCTTAATCTTCTCTTCTTAATGTCTCTTCATAATCCTCTTCTTAATGTCCTCTTCTGAATCTTTATTTAGCTTTCTTTTAAAAACGACTTTTGTCCTCTTTGTCCTCGTAAATATAGTTTAGATTGAAAAAAAATTACCCCTTTAAAATTTTGCCACCCTGTGCAGGTGCACGGTTTGCACATGCGTGAATACGACTCTGTATATTGGTGTTCTGATTAATTTGTAAAAATATATATCTACCCTATATATATAAAATCCTAATGAAACGAATTTGTGAAACGATTTTATGAAACGAATTTATGAAACGATTTTATGAAACGACTGATTAAACGACTGATTATGTTTCAGGGCTATTTTTAATAAAATATTAAACGCTTGATGGGGAAATTAATACCAATTGTCCATAAAAATCCGCGGATGTCAAAACTGGTAATAGAATTTTGAAATTGGAATTAGTTTTCGATATATTAATTTTTTTCTAATTTTAATGAAATTTCTGTAATAATGGCAACTAATTACTCAGTTTTTTTGCGACAAAAAAGGGAAAAAAATCGAAAAGGATCCCGATAGGGATTATTGATTTCTTTTTATTCGTCATTTTCAAATTGAAATTGAATTTATCTTTTATTTCAATCGATAATGAAGACAAGATTGTGATTAAATTATGTTTTTCAGGAAAATTTGAAAAAAAAATCACATTTCTATCGTCAGGATTCAATCGCCTGTCAGCATTTAATTTAATTTATAAACTGAAAATATCTTGAATAAATTCGTCCAAATGACGTCATTTATGTAAACGCAAAAGAAAGGGGAGGAAATGAATTAATAGTAATTATTATTTATTGATATCATTTTGTTATTTTTTTTGTAAAATTTAATTAAAAGAATTTATTTATTTTTATGTACAAAAAGAGGTAAATTGAAAGACAATTATAAATAAATTGTATATATACATATAAATACATGTATAAACAACCATAAAAGTTCGGTGCTTTTCCAGTATATGGAGCCTTGACGAAACAGAGAAAATAGCCTTGGCGGAAAGGGAAATTTGGCAACATACTTTCTGTCAACCTATTCACTTTGTCATTCCGTATACAGAAGCATTTTTTTCAATATTTATACAATTTGTTTAGCATAGAATGTCATTTATCCTATTTTATATATAATCAGAAGTAATTCGTATAGAAAAAACAATAATAATATACGTATAATTAAAATACGCATATAAACCAAAAAATCGTCGAATTTGTTTCCATGGCTGTTTATGTCATTTGGCACCAAATCTCCCTTTCGGATGCCGAATTGCGCCAAGCTTTTTAAAAAAGCGCCAAGACCCCTATAATAGAAAAGCACCAAAAGTTCATTGAGTTTGTTTTTATAACTTTTGGCAACAAATGTATGTATATTAACGAATCTATGCGTTTTTGAAACTCGAATTACGCCAAACATAAAAGCAAAGGATCCTATACTGGAAAAGTTCCCGATTTTCTTATGGACAATATTCAAGTGACATAACATGGTGTAAAATTATCGCGGATAGCGAATCGTACAGTCGTAATTTGTTTTAATACAGTCGTTTGTTACAGTCGTAATTTGTTTAAATATCTCAATTGATGCCGAATAAATGCAGGCATGCATGCACAAAATATTTAATTAATTTTGTATGATAAATAATTATTAGAAAATTCATATATATAGATATTAATTAAAATAAATAATTTACATATTTAAAATAACATGAAAATATGCATGATGGTGCACTAAAATAGAGAGAAAATTAAAACCTGTTACTGAAAATGTCTATAACATAGTCTATAACAAACTGTCCATAACAAACAAATTACGACTGTAACAAACGACTGTATTAAAACAAATTACGACTGTACGATTCGCTATCCGCGATAATTTTACAAAAATGTCTATAACATAGTACTTTTCAATACCGTGGTTCTTAATGTTATTCACAAACAGATGTAATTTTTTTCAGCCTTAAACGCAAAGGAAGAATAGAATACAGATCGTTGTTATAAAAGTCCGAGAGGTAGCCACAATTTAAACCTAGCCATTTTATACAAGCTGATTTTCAAGGTGTAATTGATTATACTTATCAATCCCGAAAACAGGCGTCAGTTGTTGCAACAGTTGTATATGAGGCCATGATAATCAAAAAATTCCCCATTAAAACGTTAAAAGCATGGCAAACCAATTACAGATTTACCAATATTTTTAAAACAAAGCACGTTGTCATGTTTTTAAAGGCCTCGAAGTCTGAGCGGGGGTTGGCGAGCGTAGCTCGCAGGGGGTAGGCCCCCTAGTATATATATATTTATATATTTATTTAAAAATATATATTTATATCTATATCGAAATAGGAAATTTCCTTTATGATTTATGTTCCAAAATTTATTTTTTTTATGACAGATGTTAATAGTGTGTATCGTTGCTCTTAAAACAAACTATATTATTTAACCAGCCACCGATTACTGCTGTATTTTTAATTATGTATTATGTATTAAGATGAAAAAAAACTATTTTTTATTTATCTTACATAAATAAAGGTCGTATAGTTTAGATTGAAAATAAATGCAATTATAAGAGTTAAAATACCATAAAAAATAGCGCTAACACAGTATCATGAAATTAACAATTTAAATTCTGTTTATAGTACAAGTAATAGTTTTAAAGAGCAAATTTTCACCTCACATAATTATGAGGATGAAACATAAACTTTTTTTGTTTAATCTTAAAGCTTTAACTGAACAGTATACTTTTGTAGTTTCTTGTCTTTTGAAAATAAACGTGCTTTTTAGAGGTACTCAGAGACCCTTTTGTTTATTTAAAACAACTGACAAATTTGTTTATTTAGAGACAAGAAATTGTTCAGAATTCAAATAGCAGAAAATATGGGTTTCCAAGGTCGGTTTCCAAGTATACGAGAGTATCTTAGTTAAAATTAAATGCCTTTATTTAATAATTTTAGATATTTTTCCATAGAAAATTTCTCACGCCTTGCATTCATAATAATCAAATTTTAATTGCTTGATAGGCGTATAGCCAACATAGTGAAAAAAGTACCCAAGCCAGGACTCGAATCCGGGTATTCAGTATAGCGCATTGACGTTCTACCAACTGAATCACTTGGGAACGATACTCAGCCTGGCAGTTTCTCACTATAACATGTTACCAAGGACATCTTTGTAGCGTCTTCCCCCATTTCCCCCATTTAACCCTCTTAAGGCGTGAATTTTCAGAAAGATTTTCTTAGTGGGTGCCCACATTGTGTAAAAAACATGTCTTCTAAATTTCATTGTTCTAGGACAAACGGTTGAGGCTCGGCGTTGATTATAAGAAAATCAAGCTACTGTTTTATAAGTATAGATTGTTTATACTATTGATGCTAACCTTTCTTTTTATTAGTCTCAAATAAAACGGCGCCACATGCATGCTTTTTAAATAATAGAAATTAATTTTGTACGATTAGTTTTTAAAAAAATATTTTCCTAACGATATTTCTTATTTTTTACATCATTATAGAAAATATAAAGTGTTTCTATATTTTATTTTCAAATTATAATTTATACGTACAATTTCACTGATTTTTGGCTTTTAACATTACACCTACTCTGTAATGCCATTTAAACCCCTTTTATAAGGAAAAAAAAATCTTTCGTTAGAAACCAGAAAATTTTCAAAATTGAATTAATGGATATCTGCTTTTTTTTTTTTTTTTTTCCCTGAGTGTTGCACTTAGAAAAATAGCGGAGAGTTTCATAATCGGACATAAATGTTGAGAGAAAATTTTGTTTTGATATAAATGAAATATAGTTAGACCAGAACAGGGAATAGATTAAAGGGAAACAAGAATGTTTTAAGAAATAAAAGTTTTCGAGGTAAATTGTTTTTGAAGATAACATCAACATTTCATTTTTCTGGTTAGGTTAAAGAATTCGAGAAATTTTAAAAGATTTATTTCCGTTCTTTGATTTTTTTAATAAGCAGTCATTAAAAAAAATAATATAGATATATATTTTTATAATGTGCAAACTACTTCATGCGAAATCTTTTAAAAATGATTTTCACATAATATATACATTATTTATTTTGTAATTCCGTCGTAATATGATTTCTGTAACGAAATTACAAACAAATTAAAATATTCATGACTTTTGCTCGCGTTCTACAATTTAAGTAAATATTTGAATCATTGAAAAAAATCGTGAATCCGTGATTAATTATTTAAATTAATTTGAAACTGAAATCATTTATTGCTGTTAATGTTAACTTTTTTTTTTATTATTGTCTAATTCTAGTGGCAGAAACGAGATTTATAAAAATGTATCTATCAATAAATATAATGAATAAGAAAATTCCAGAAATTATTGTTACAACTATTCTTTTTAAATTTTCTTAGTACATTTCGACTAAAGAAAAAATGTTGCTTCACGATTAGCTAAAAAATGATATGCAATATAAAAAATAATTTTGAATTTTTGAAACCGAATCAAATTACCCATTTTTAACACTTTCCAGCTTAGTTGAAAACTGTTTATGACTTTGGTTTATCTGTCTGTCTGTCTGCTTTTCTTCTACCTGTCCGTACTCTATCCCTCGTAAATATAGTCGGATTGCCATGTAATGGTTATATGTTATTGAGGTTTACTATAGCATGGTCGCTATTGAAAATTATTCCTTTCAAGGACACTCAAATGCATTACATCACGATCTATAGGGAAAAATCATTTGTAATATAGTTTGTGCATAGATTAATGATATTACACGATTACAAACATGATAAAAATGATATGAATTTCTGAGGTGCAGTAAACATGCATTCTGTAGAATATGGAGGACAAAGCTTTTATACTCTATTCTCAGAGTCAAACAAAAGAATTGCTTTGCGTAATGATCTACTGTGAAAAATCATTTTCTTTGTATTTTAATGATATTACATTGTTTTAAATATAATGAAATTCGTAAACATTAATGTGGTTCACTACGAAATGCTTACTGTAAAATATTATGCCATTTACCGGGACACACATAAAAATGCATTTTCAGTATTCTCTATGAGCGATAATTACTGGATGTGCGCATTCTTTTGTAGTATACATTTCTAAGCTTAACATTTTTTTGCATATTACAGTGTGACAAATAATATAATAGAATCACTTGTTAACTTTCCTTTAAAGTCTAATTAATGCTTAAAGTGATAAAACATAACACGAAATGTTTCAAAATACCTTTTAATATAGATTACATATGTCTCATTTGCTCTACCGGCGACAACTTCAGATCTAACTGATAAATAAAATATTCTCGCATAGATTTTTGAAAATGATAAACATAAACCACGAGATCGCATGTTCAAGGCAAGCAGGTGCTTAAATTGGTCAAATTGGAAAACGTGAAATAAATAAATAAATAAATAAATAAATAACAATTTTCCCGTTTTCCAATTTTACCAACTTAAGCACCGGATTGTCTTGAACATGCGATCTCGTGGTTTATGTTTACCATTTTCAAAAAACTATGCGAGAATATTTTATTGATCATTTAGATCTGAAGGGGGGATGTTGCCGGTAGAGCGAATGAAACATATGTAATCTATAATAAAAGGTATTTTTAAACATTTCGTGTTATGTTTTATCACTTTAAGCATTAATTAGACTTTAATTTATTACAGTGTGTTTAAATTCTATAGATCATATATACAGCGTGATTCTTAAATATCGAAACAATAGGCTATCTCTTTAAATATTTTTCCTAGACACATACTTCCAATTGCAAAGTTTCATAAAAAAAGGTGCAAAATTTGATGAGATAAGTTGCAACTCCATGGGGGGGTCTATTTGAGAAAATACAAAAATTAAATTTTTATACGGCCCCCGTAGGATAAAATTTTCAATTAGGAAATTTTTCCTTATCCATTCCTGAATTAAACAACAACAAAAAAAAATCCATCTTGATATTTGCAAAACTCAGGAAGATATGTCCGTTTTAATAATTCGTGAGATTTCAAGGGATAAGACACAAATTGAAATGCGTGTAATTCAAGAAATAATGTTACTGTAAGGTGTCCGGGAAACATTTTATTTATTTATTTATAGGGTTAGAATTTTGAATTTATTGTGATGATTAGCCATATAATTTGTAAACAGATTCACATCATAAGACTTGTTACAAAAAAAAAATAATCAAAAAATGCAGAGTAATTTAAAATTATTATAACTCGAAGCATTATTTGTCGAATTGAATTTTTTTCCTTTAATTAAACAGAAATACATAAGTATTTATTTTCATTCAGCATTTTGAAAAATACTAATTAATTTAAAAAAAAAGATGCAACTTATTTTAAACAAATCATATTTTCAAAAGTGAATAATTTTTTTTTTTCAAATTTGCCGAATTAAAATTTAAGTAAAATATTTGAAAAATATATATTACAAGTTTGAACCATTTATAGAGGTTATTGACTAATATAAATTTAAAGATGAGAAATGCTGGAAAAAACTTATGATGCCGAAAAATGCATTTAAAGTTTTAAACAAAGATTGGGTCCTAATAGAACGTTTAAATACTTTTTAAAAGCTTTCAGGTGAATAAATAACTCCTTCCTGTAGCTTCAATTTCTGATTACGATAGTTTGGCTCTCGAGTACAGATATTAAATTTTTTTAACGCATACCCTAGTCTCTCATACAAATCTGGTATACAGAGAAATTTACAAAATTTAAGTTTATTAGAGATATAAATTTATTTTATGCACTTTATGTTTCAGGTCGGGTTTATTGATATGATGCGAAAGAAAACCATTTTCACGAGCGTTGCACTTCATTTTATTTAATTCATTATCTAGACAGGTGTCTGTGCATATTTTCTCTGCTTCAGATTTCTGCACAAGCCGAAATTTGTACAAAAAATTCCCATTTATCTTAAGATACAATTAAGATTATTTTAAAGAATACTACATACATATTTATAAGAAAATTTTACAGTATAATTTAGATTACTATGTTTTCACATGACAAAAACATAGCTGCCAAATCTCCCACTAATTCGAATAAAGATTTATTTTAAAAAACAATGCCGCTTGGAATAAATGAAAAATAGGTTTAAAAACATCATAACTTTTGAAACTGTATAACAACAACAAAAAAAAAAGATTTTTGAAAGTATTTCTGTGCAATTTATAAAATATTATTTCCAATGATTCCGTTAACAGAAGTTTCATTATCGCTATTACTATTTTTATAAAACTTATTGCCTTCCCGACACGTCCTAAGAATAATAAAGACACGGGCCGGCACGGTCCGACCAGCGGGCCGTGCCGATTACGACTTTGGGACCAATCTCGGCCTCATGCAGACCTCTAGTATACTTCTCAAGCAAGTTTAACGTAAAAATCTATACGCTAATATTTTATATCTAAAAGTTAAGGCATTCTCTTAGATCGACTTTTAATAAAGTGTAAATGTATGGTCGATCCCTAACTTGCATTGCAAATGAACTGATATCGCGTCTCTCAGAGGTATGCTTAAGTGGTGTAAGTCACGAATTTTGGATTTTAATATCTCTGTGAATTTTGAAGATATAAAGATGGCATTTTTTTTGTTTAATTCAGGACTGGATAAGGAATAATTTCCTAATTGGAAATTTTATCCTACGGGGGCCGTATAAAAATTTAATTTTTGTATTTTCTTAAATACACCCCCCATGGAGTTGCAACTTATCTCATCAAATTTTGCACCTTTTTTTATGAAAATTTGCAATTGGAAGTATGTGCCTAGGAGCAATATTTAAGGAGATAGCCTATTGTTTCGATATTTATGAATCACACTGTATATCTGCAGAAAATAATTCGTAACATATCACTTTCTATGGGTTTGATTTAAAAGCCACTCTTAACAACGGTTTTAAATCCATTAAATCCATCTTGATATTTGCAAAACTCAGGGAGATATGTCCGTTTTAATAATTCGTGAGATTTCAAGGGATAAGACACAAATTGAAATGCGTGTAATTCAAGAAATAATGTTACTGTAAGGTGTCCGGGAAACATTTTATTTATTTATTTATAGGGTTAGAATTTTGAATTTATTGTGATGATTAACCATTTATTGGAGGCAGTATGTTTAAAAAAAATGAGATTAAATTAATAAAAATCTTCTTTGTGAATATATCTAATTCAGAAATATTTTATAAAGATTATTTTCACTTCAGTAAATTTAAACTGAGAAAAATAAAATGCTTTTTACCTTTATTTAAAAATTAACTGTGTCAAAGCTTAGGTAATGTTTCGCTACAGTGTTCTGAAAGCTTTGCAAAGTGTTTTGTTACTTATGATTGCCGCATGACTTCTTTGGCTACTTTTTACATCATATTTTAACTCAATTTTTCAACTTACATACATATTTATACATAAATTTGTTTTACTTGTTTTACTTATTTACTTTTTATAATTATTTTAAGAACAATTTTGTTCTGATAAATAATACCGAATTAATTTTTTTTAAGAATAACAAATATTGGAGGCAGTATGTTTAAAAAAAATGAGATTAAATTAATAAAAATCTTCTTTGTGAATATATCTAATTCAGAAATATTTTATAAAGATTATTTTCACTTCAGTAAATTTAAACTGACAAAAATAAAATGCTTTTTACCTTTATTTAAAAATTAAAATTCATAAATATATGTATATTTAATTTCTTGTCCATTAAAAATACTGCTCTTGCTTACTTTTTAAATGTTTTTATATCTTTAAAACAACTGACAATTTTCTTTCTTTAGAAACAAGAAATTGATGGAAATTGAGGTAATGAGATACACCTTTTTCAAAGTTTCCTGCTTAAAGTAAGGAAGAAGCGTTTTATAATTAGTCTGAAAAGTTTTAAAAAAGATTTTTGTTTGGGATATAAGTAAATATATCCAAAACAGAACATGTAGTTGATTATTGGAAACAGGGGTTTTTGATGGGAATAAAAGTTTTAGAGGTAAATTAATTTTGAAGATTAGAAGCGGATTTTTTTAAGCATTTTTATGTATAGAAAAAAAACTCTAACTTTCTTATTTGAGATTTTCCACTTTTTTTGTCAAGTGACCATTCTTTTATATCAGATAAATAAATGAGTGGAGAAGAGACTGGGCTTTTTCTATGAATATTCTAGAAGAATCTAGTTTTTTTAAAGAATAACATTTTAAAAATCTATAGTTATGGAGAAATGTTAAATAAAAATGTAGTTCAAGATACAAATTTTGCCTTTTTGTAACAAACGAATATTTAATTTAATACATATTGTCTTAATCTCTTTTTAAAAACTTTATAAACCTAACATACAAAGAGCATTCCATAAAAACTGAGAGTTATTTTTTACGTAGTGGCAACAGCGCGAAATTAAAAAAATAAAACTGACGGCGATTTTTTAAAACTGTTAACTGTTACAATATTTATAAACGAAGCAGACAATTTTTGCTTCCTAGTTTCGTGCTTGTTTAAAGAACTGTTTCTATTTGCACCACATAAATGGAGGTGACTGATTCAGAGTTAAAAAACGAAATGCGTTGTGCCATAAAAATTTGCTGTTGTTTCGGCAAATAAGCTTCAAAAACAATTAAGTTAATGAAAGAAGCTTACAAAAATAATTTTTTTGGTGAGTCTACGATTTTTAGATGGCATAATGATATAAAAAAAAGAATGTTTGTCTGCAGAATTGGCTCCTGAGCCTGGCCGACCAGAAAGTGTTATGAATGATCTAAATGTTAACACTGTGGGGGCAATCTTGCAAGGAAATCGGCGAATGACATGTGAGGAGATACCTGCATTAAATAACATTTCAAAAACGTCAATGCTTCGCAATTTACACAACAATTTACAGCTTCGCCATGTTTGTTCCAAATGGATCCCTCATCATCTTACTAAAGAACAAATGCAAACAAGAATTCACCAATGTTGTGAGTGGAGACAGATGCTTCAAAATGAACTGAATTTCCTAAAAACTGTAATAATAGGTGATGAAACTTGGGTGCATCATTCCGATCCCTTTACCAAGTCCGATTCTAAAGTTATTCAGCAGTGTAGGGTTCTTTCCAGAAAAATGCATCTCTACTTGTTTTGAAAAGTGGGTTGAACGATGGGACCGTTCCATATCATATCAGGGAAAGTATTTTGAAAAAGGATGATGTATTTTTTTCGGTAAATATATTTCTTGATTTTTTTATGGTTTTACTCTCAGTTTTTATGGAACGCACTTCGTATAATAAAAGACATTTATAACCTAAACTGATTTTGCTTCCCATTAACTTGCTGTATTTATTAAATTTAAAAAGAAATATTTTATTATATGAAAAAATAATATGCTTTAGATTTTATCTATGTTCATTTACATTTTTATGAATATCATTATCACTTTATCTGCCTCTATCTATATTATCTATCTCAAGCCAACGTACACTATTTAGACTTTAATATATAACACTTAACTCAAACTTGATTTTAAAAGAAAATGTAATTTTAAAGATTATAGGTTTTTTAAATAACGATTAAATAATATATTTAACTACTTAAACATAAAGTTATTTTTTATTGCATAAGATTTAAAAATATTTTCATAAAATAATTTTTATTTTAGTAAATTACATTGTAGAAACATATTTTTTTTATTATTTTAAATTATTATTGAAATATACAATTTTATAGCTTATCGCTATTTAAATATATATGCTATGTTGTGCTGATTAACACATTTTATAAAAAAACAACGACTACCAATTTATTTCTTTAAAAAACAGAAATTTTTCAGAATTGAGGTAATGCAAATTTTTCTAGAAGTGTGATGTAAATGTAATACAAAAAAAATAATTGATTAATGAAAAAAATGAATTTCTGAGTAAAATAAAAGTATTAGATATTATAAATACATGTTTTCCTGTCTATTTACACAGCCCTCTGAAAATCAAATCTCCGCACTGACACAAAAATGGCGGGTGCAGTCGGCAGATATTTTGACGCAAAATTCGAAGAAATGTCTTTCTCTGTTCGTCACAAAACTGAGTGTCTGCGCTCCAAAGTGCGTAGGACGAAAGCATGTACTGCGGCTTTACCCATAGCTCAGTTAGTTCCCAACGCTGGAGAGTGACACATGTGTCGTTCGTTCAAAAGCTCAAGGTTGCGCAAACCGTCTGGTGACTAAACAATTCCGATGTATAAAAAAATTATTCCTGTGGTGGCTCAAACACGATTCTGATCTAAATCGTGATATTGTGTCGGACCATCGGTCACACTCTTGAATAACTCTGGTGTGTTAGCGAATGCAGAAAAAATATTTTTACCGTCGTGTAGATCTTAAACTCTTCATTTCCGATCACTGAATTCTTACAAGAAGTTTAAACTTGTCACCATGCCGAGCAATAAATACAAAAATCCATCAGAAAACCTCAAATGAGAACGAATCCAATCACTCAGCAGCGCGTAGAAAAGTCGTCTGAATGAAGTAAGGTAGAAATAATAGCGGTCCGCAGGCTGGGGGAAGACCGGCGCGGCCCAACTGGACCAGAACGAGCGTCCAACCCAAGCGTTTGGCAAGTCCCGTGTTAACACCTTGAAAGTGCACCCCAAGAGGTAAACAACGATTCTACAGTATTTGCAGAAAAGGGTAAAGTGTTACAGCACTACACACGAAGTACACAGATTAAGACAGTGGTTTACAGGGGTCCCTAAAAGTCCCTAGTCCACGGCTCGCCGCCCGACGTGCTGTCTCGCTACGCTAGTACCGACAAGCAATTCCGTATACGTTTTCTAGAGAACGAATTCGGATGCTTCGGCGACCGACTCTGGTACAAGAACGACATCGAGAAGTAAAAGGCACCTTTGTGGCTTTGACCAAGGTTTTCGGTGCGAGGATCAGTTTCTATAAATACTCGGCCTGTCGCAACTGTATGCGTTATCTGAATTCTTGAAAGTTTCCCCAGCTCAGCGAGTACAATAGCCTCTTCGCGTATTCTCCCAAACTCTCCCACCTGCCTCCTTCCCGGTGAAAGAGTGACTGATCTCGCTGCGACTGTAATTTATGCATATACAACGACTGCGTCACGTGGTGGGAAACTACGGGAAACCGGGCCAAGCAGTCAACGTGTCAGTGGATATGAACAACATGGTGCGTCTACTACTACGTATTCTGGATGAAGACTACGCCATAAACATGAACATAAAGCGCAGTCTCATTCACAAGTCCTCGCACATAGACGGCGCAGATTCGGATTCAAACTCAACCAAGCAGGGAGGCCTACCATATTGCTTTAGCCTCCGCAAGCGCTGCTTGACATAATCGGCACGATTACAATTCAGCAGTTTCTAGCTGTAACTAGTGAAATAAGTAAATGACTTATCTTCTTACGGAATTGCATTTTATTTCCGACCACGACGCACACAGAATATTGCGGAATATCTAGTGGTATGAGTCCAAATTCCTAACCACAGTTTTTTTAAAGCTTTTATACGGTCCTTTGCATTTGAATACTAGTAATTTCTAAGGGAATTCTTCGACTTAATTTTCTGCGATTAATTAAACGCGAAAAATACTTCAAGAAAATGCCTGGTTCAAATGTTCAAATTCAAGTTACCATGGAAACCTTGAAAAAAACTGTCCCTGCATCAGCCACCATTTTTGTGTCAACGGATATTCAGTGGGCTGTTTATTTAGAAGTATTTCAGACAATTTAAAACTGTCCTTTATTTATTAGATATAAATTTCATTATAATAGTATTAAATTTAAAATATTGAATTATTGTTTGAAAATATTAAATTTTCTTAAATTCACGAAAACTTCTGTTTTAAAGTTTTTTCTTTAATGTGCATCGAATTCAAGTAGCTATTGAATAACTGCTAAAAAACACAAATTTGTGTTTAAGTGAAAATATAATTTAAAATATAATGTGTTTTGCAAAATACCATTAAATATAATAATTTAGGGAAAATATATGTTGAAGTAAAAATGATGTAAAAACATTTTAATCCAGATAATTTCTTCTTTAATAAATTCAAATACGAAAATAAAAGGTTTCTTTTTATCCTTAACTTTAATATAACAATTAAAAAATAGAATTTCTCAGTTTATAGACTTTTAAAATTACACTTGCATTTTATCGCTACTTTAAGTTCTTTTATAGTTTTCTGAACTGACAATTTTCTTTCTTTACAAAGAAGAAACTATTCGATATTAAGGTAATTGGATGTATGTTTTTCCAGGTTCCATATTTTAAATCAGAGAGAGGTTTTTAATAATTCGACTGAAAAGTTTTTCAAGAAAATTTTGTTTCTAATATAAATGAATTAGACAAGAACGAGGAATTGATTACAGGGAAGCGGGGATTTCAAAATTTTGTTTTACACACCAAGTTTTATTTGAAAAAAATAATGAGTAAATTTTTATTTATGTACTTTTTATTCAAGAAGAACAATCTTGTTGTAATATTTGAATAAAAAACATTAAGTTTAGTTTATGAATAAACTTAACGCAAAATTAATATATAAGTTTCTTTT
Organism: Maratus michaelseni; assembly: GCA_963931845.1. Lineage (NCBI taxonomy): Eukaryota > Metazoa > Arthropoda > Arachnida > Araneae > Salticidae > Maratus > Maratus michaelseni. The sequence goes on from OZ007589.1 coordinate 325,583,068, forward strand.
GTGGCGCAGTTGATAAAAAATATATTTCATAAAGATAAATTTTACATAAATAAATTACATTCAAAAAACATAAACTGCATCTAAAATTTGGAAATTATAACTAATAAATATAGTTTTACTGTTTCTTGTTCTTTAAAAATCCCCCTGCACTTTAGTGCTACTTAAACGTCTTTTATATATTTTAAACAACTGAAATTGTTTGAAATTGAGGTAATGAGATATTTGTTTTTAAAATAAGCATACCTAAAGTAGGAAAGAAGCGTTTCATAATTATACCTAAAGTTTTTTTTTTAAATAGTTCCTGCTATAAATGATTATAGTTCTACAAGAAAACAAGTAATTGATTAAAGAAACTATAAATTTTGGATTTGTATAAAAGTTTTAAAGGCAAATTAAGTTTCCATATTTAAAAGCAACTTTTTCTAGTTCTTTATTTTAAATAATTATTTCAGTATTCAAGATGCAATTGTATGCAATTTTAGAAATTTCTCTAAACTTTAACTTTAATTTTGGGAAGTTAAATGGGTTTTTAATAATTAAATACTTTTAAATATTACAAAAATGAATACATATATTTTAAATACTAAATTCCACGAAAAAAAAAAATTTCCTATTTTCTAATATTTATTCCAAAGTTATACTTTAGAAACCCATATATGATTTTATTGTGTTCTCAGAAATGTAAATGTACATTAGTATTATTTAAAAACTTTTTATATTGTTAAAAGCATTCTGAATATTTGTTCTGTTAAAATTAAAAATATTCAATTTACTTTTAATTGCAAATTGTTCAGCGTTAGTCTAATAGTAAATTTGTTTCTAAGGACTTGAAAGAAGCAACGAAGGAACACAAAATTTATTTTTCCATAAAAGATTCAAAATTAGACTTATAATCTATCTCGTTTAGAAAATAAATTATTGCTATTAGCATACTGTAAGAGAAGAGATCAGAAATTTGAGTTCAATAAATAAAATAAGGTGCATAATGTTCTGAAATATACACAAAATCTGCGAAATATCTCATCGTGCCGCTCATACCTAGTCACCGCAGTCATATCTTAGCTAACCATCATAATTAGACTTATAATCTATCTCGTTTAGAAAAAAAGTATTGTTATTAGCATACTGTAAAAGAAGAGATCAGAAATTTAAGTTCAAGAAATAAAATAAGATGCATAATGTTCTGAAATATACACAAAATCTGCGAAGTATCTCATCGTGCCGCTCATACCTAGTCGCCGCATTCATATCTTAGCTAACCATCATAATTAGACTTATAATCTATCTCGTATAAAAAAAATATTGCTATTAGCATACTGTAAGAGAAGAGATCAGAAATTTGAGTTCAATAAATAAAATAAGATGCATAATGTTCTGAAATATACACAAAATCTGCGATGTATCTCACAGTGTCGCTCATACCTAGTCACCGCATTCATATCTTAGCTAACCATCATAATTAGACTTATAATCTACCTCGTTTAGAAAAAAAGTATTGCTATTAGCATACTGTAAAAGAAGAGATCAGAAATTTGAGTTCAAGAAATAAAATAAGATGCATAATGTTCTGAAATATACACAAAATCTGCGAAGTATCTCATCGTGCCGCTCATACCTAGTCGCCGCATTCATATCTTAGCTAACCATCATAATTAGACTTATAATCTATCTCGTTTAGAAAAAAAAGTATTGCTATTAGCATACCGTAAGAGAAGAGATCAGAAATTTGAGTTCAATAAATAAAATAAGATGCATAATGTTCTGAAATATACACAAAATCTGCGATACACAAAATTTGAAATATACACAAAATCACACAGAAAAAATGCCTGTAAAATTACGGGCAGAGGACGACGGCAGTGATTCCAGTCATACCCCGTAAAGAAAAAAATCCATGCCCATCATTCTGTGTAGCCCGTAATTTTACGGGGCAAAGTAATACAGCATTATAATGCACAGGATATAATGCACTTTAAAACGCAATAACACTTTACTTACTGTTCCGTAGCATGTAACACGTTAGATAATCATCACAGAATTGCTTTTTTGGTGGGTTAAAATTTTCGAAACACGAGTAAAATGAAGGGTTACACCCTAGCGGAGGACAATGAATGGAGTCGTACCGTATTTTTGCTAACATATGGGCTAGAACTGTAAGAATATGTGGATTGCTCTTAATTTTCTCCGTATCTAAGGGATAAGACCGCTTATTTAGTGGATCAGACCGTTTTTCATCATATAAAGTTCTTGCCCGTGAAAATTGAAGGGCAAACGTTCATAAATTTGCATTTTTTACTGAGAGTGTAGCTCATACCTATTCACCGCATTCATATCTTAGCTAACCAGATTTATTAAATAGTTGAACCGATACCTATTTCAATAAGAGGTCTGTACGGAACCTGTCCAGGCCTGTATAATAAAGACAATTTTTTAACAGACACGGCCGATAAAAAAAAAAAATTGAACGGGCCAGGGTAAACCGATAAAATATATATATATATAATAAGCGGATCATCCGTCTCAATTTAACAAATTTAAAAGGATCAAACTAGGCTGATAAAATATGAACATCTAAAAAGGTGGATTAAACTTTGTGCCGTTATATTAAAAATAAATGTACAACGTGAAATAGCCACAAATTAAAAATGTATGTATATTGGCAAATAGCTGTTTTGGAGCCCCTAAAGCTCCATCATCCGTGCCAATTCAAAAGATTAAGACGAATTAAAATCCTAAGCCATGTCAAATTTGCCTGCCGTCTTTCGCAAGCGCCGAGATGAAATGCTCATAATATCACCTGACGCTCATAATGTCACCGCCGAGATGAAATGCTGGCATTTCATGGCTTGGGATTTTATTTCGTTTTAATCTTTGGAATTGGCACTGATGATGGAGCTTTAGGTGCTCCGAAACAGCTGTTTGCCAAAATACATACATTTTTATTTTGTGCTATTTCACGTTGTACATTTTTTTTTTTTTAAAGTATGAACAATTTTCAATGGACGTGACGAGGATGAGAATAAGTATAAATGTGCGGCTCAAGCCGATGCTAGCTTGAAAACATCAATACAGAAATACACCATGTCCAGCGTAGAAATCGGCAAGGATAGCTATATCATGTCTGAGCCCAGGATTAATATTTTCAATATATTCAGGCAGGCCAGGATCAGGTTTACACTTTATTCTATATACTCGGACTGGGCAGAACTGGCCCTAATTAGTCCCAGGACGTGTCAAGAAAGCCATTTGTTTTGTAAAAATAGTAATAGCGATAATGAACTTCTGATAATGGAATCTTTAAAAATATACTTTAATAAATTACCATAAAGAAAAATTTTCAAATACTTTTTTTTACTATATATCTACTAAATTTGTGATGTTTTCAACTATCTTTTTAATTTTATTCTAAACGACATTAATTCTTATAATGACCTTTTTTGTAATAGCCTAAGGCTCTAAGTGATCATTAATAATCTGAATTCTATTACTTGTGAACATATAGTAATCTAAAATATATTGTAAATTTTTTCATAAATATGTATATACTATTCCTTAAAAGAATCTTAATTGTTCCTTAAGATAAATGTTCTTTAAGAAAAATTGGATTTTGTTTGTAGAAATTGAGTCGGATTGGGACTGACTTCGTTAATGTTGTAACGGGCCGGGCCTATTTTCACTGATTTTTGAACGACCCGGTTCGAGAAATGCAAAATCATAAACGGGTAGGGCCGAATTTTATTTTTTATTCACCGAGCCAGGACGGGACAAGATAGCTTTCGCTTGGGCCGGCACCGATCCTGCTAAATTTGGTCCGTGCAGACCTCTAACTTAAATAATCACACTCTATATAACAAAAGTAATGCTGATCTTTTTCTTTTTCTTCTATTGGCACATAAATGTATGAAGAACTTTTCCAAATGAGATTTATAAAAATAAATTTAGAGTAAAGTATTGGAAAGTTAGTGATTGAGAAAAAATCTTTTTTTAATATTATTTTTCTTTTTTCCTAAAATCTTTAAAAATGCATTTACATTTCCCTTTACTTTTCCAATAATTGAAATTATTTTTAATATTCAGTTTATTTTAAATGCGTTTCGGATGCATATTACCTAATATATTATTTTAAATATAAAAATAAAAATCGTAAAATGCATCTGAAGATTTAAATTAACATGAAAAACACACAAAATAATTACGATGCGATAAAGTTCATTTACTTAGTTCAAAAATAGCGTTTAAAAATATATATTTATGGATTTTCCATGTTTTTAAAATTATAAATACAATTCAGTACCATTAAAATACCTTCAAACTATTAAAATATTTTTATTCTTTTCTTTTAATTTAAAGAACAATGCATACCTTTTACTCTTAATTTAAAGCAGAAAATCTTTACAATTTAGCTAATAGGAAATCTGTTTCTGAGGGGTTTCGTAAGTTCCAAGTAAAAAAGAACTTAATATAATTAGACTTAAAAGCCCTACGAGAAACATTTATCGTATCTATTAACGAATTTGTAAAGAGCATGGAACGCTATTTGTGTGCAAGTATGGACAGGAAAGGTTGTAACATAAATAATTTTTTTTCAAGATAAATGATTTATAGGATATGCTGTAGAATTTGTCTCACAATTTCAATGCTGTTTAATTTATAAAAAAATATCTTTTGGCATAATATGGCATTTAATATTTATTACTAATTATTTATTATTAATGCTTATTTTGTTATTATTAATTATATTCATGAATTTATAAAACTTTAAAATTATTGATTTCATTTACTATCATAAAAATATTTCATAATGTTAAGATATTTTTTTTTGTGTTTTACTTTTAAGGTAAAAAAAGGTAATTATTTTAAATGTAAATTTAATGAAATTTTTACGTAAATAATTACGTTTAGATGAAGTTAATCTTTTAAACCATTTGCTTCTCGGTGTTTGTTAATTTATGTATTTAAAAAAAAAATAATAATAAAAACATTTTTTTTTAATATTTAGAATTAAAAGCTCGTTTGTTACTGCTGTTAGCATATTTTGAGAGGGCTTAGGAAGATATTTGAGCTCCTCGGTACCTCATCGTGTATAGCTACATGACTCTAGTTTAATACTACATTCATGGCTGTGTTAAAAACATTCAACAGTTGTCTCAACAGAAACTGACTTAAATTTCATCATTTATATGATAAATGTAATGCTGTAATGCTAAAATCTTGGTATTTCAAATTGCATTACGTAAAGTTTTTAAACAATTTCCTTAAAGTAAAGTATATAAAAAAGTAAATCTAGCGTGAAATATTAGAATTGTATTGAAAAAAAAAAGCTATGTGTTATGAAACTTTTTCTTCTAGAACTTCAAAAATATTATTTAAATTTTGCATTCATTTTTCGTTACGTAATTTTTTTTAAAGATTCACTTTATTTTAAAGTTTTTTTGATAGTTTTATGTATTTTCTCTTAATCAGAAAACATATTATATGTTTGTTTTTTTTATATAAAAAACATCACATGTATTTGAAATATTGAATTATCATGGAAAACACATAAGATAATTATACTTTGACAATGTTTATTTATGTAGTTTAAAAATAACAGCTTAAAAGTATATTTGAATTGGTGTCTAAAAGAAAGACCTAAGTTAAAGTAATATTAATTTCCTTACCCACCTACTTTTTTATTACTCGCCATTGAAGACAAAAGACAGACTATGGTACTTTTACAATAAAACGACCTTTGGATTTAAGAAAATAAGTTTCTTGAAAATGCGGTTAAAAAAGCTGTTCTTCTATGTCACAATTGCATCATTTGCGACAATCTATGCATGCGATAAGTCCCTCGATGTGTGGTTATTAACTGAATAATGCTACTTTCTTCGTCAACAGGAACATGGAGATAAGCTTTGAACAAATCTAAGCGGCAAAAATACTTTGAATTTCGGTGGCTATTAAGAATTTCATCTATTCGTTGAATTGGATAATTAGCGCTTACAAGTCTTTCATTTACTCCAACTTTGTAATCGACGCAGAGTTGCACATCTCCATCAGCTTTTGGTATCACTACCAGAGGCGATTTCCAATCGTTAGTAGCTGATTTCGAGATTATTCTTTGAGATTCAAGCGTATCTAATTCTTTCTAAACTTTTTCACGAAGAGCATACGGAACTTCTCTTTCCTTATGAAAAACTGGCTTACTAATTTCACGCAGTTTTAATGACACTTTCACATCTGGAATACATCCTACTTTCTGTTCAAATATTTCGGGATACATGGAAATAACATCTTCGAGACTTTCTATAGTTTTTAGGTTGTGAATTATTGGAGTTTTCTGGCTCTTTCGAATCAATCTGGTGAAGGCTAATTCCGAGACGTCGAATCCATACACGTCCTAACAAAGCATCGAAATTTTCCGGGACGATATAAAGTTCTTCAAGTGACGTTTTTCCCTGGTATTCTACATTTACAGGAACTTTTCCATCTGGAAGAAAAACATCACCAGTATATGATCGGAAAGCAATAGTTGAATCAAGTTGGACAGGAATTTGCAATTTATAAAATTTATCTCAGGGAATAAAAGTAAAACCTGCACCTGAATCCACTTCAAACGGTACCCTGTGGCCCTCAATGTCCGCTGTAGCAAAATATTTTTCAAGAACTTTAGTTTTCCCCTTTTTATTTTGAAAAACATCTATTATCTTATTTACGCCATAGTGAGAAAATATTTATTTTTCCGCAATACAATTTACTGCATTTGTTTTATCTGTTTTAGTCTTCCCTTTTCCGCTTAACAATGTGCGAATGCAAACTTTTGCAATATGACCTGTTGTCTTACATGCACTGCATTTAAGAGAATTGCGATCCAACTGGCATGTTTTAGCAGTATGATTACTTTTAGCGCATCGAAGGCATAAATTGTTTATTCCCAACTTTTCGTAATCAATTCGGGACCGCGAACTTGATCTTTGGTTAAAACGGGTTTTTGGTTTAGAATTAGAGCGTTGAAAAGAGGATGAATTAATCGAGTCACATCTGGAACGTCGATATTTCGAAACCTTTTTAATTTCACTTGCACTAGATTCACCTGTATCGCTTAGAATATTTAACTTTTTCGACAATTCACGATTATCAATTCTGGAAACCTCTAAAGCAATAGCTTTTTCAGTTATATCATCAAATGTACTGACGTCTGACTGTAAAATTTACTCGCGAATGGAAGCATCGTAAACGCCGCGAATAATTTGAGCACGTAAAAATATATCAGTGATAGACACTTTACAATCACAAGGAGATATAAATTCACAGTTCACTATATCACGTCTAATTGCAGCAATATAATCTAGAATTGTTTGATTTCCCCCCTGATATGTTGAAAGAAATTTATGTTGCGACACAATTACGTTTTTCTTAGGACAAAGGTGTTTTTCGAAAGCCTTTACTTAGGATTATTTCTTAGTATCAAAACATTCAAAATGTTGTAATAAAATTGGATTTATTTGCGCGGTTTCAGTAGTTGAATTCCGCGTTGAAGCATCTGAAGATTGTATAAGCAAAAACCTTTCGAAAAATTGCTGTTGTTGAGCTGAAAATGCCGTCATGAATTCTTTAAACTACTGCGCATCCATGTTGAATAAATTTAGGGTGAACGTAAATTACAAAGTTTACACTTGAAATCAAATAAAAACAAATTTCACCTCGTCGCCAAAAACTGTTGTGACTGGATTAGAATGCGGTAGGGAAAACATCTTGAAAGTAATTGACAAACACTATTTCTTCCAATACACGGACATAACATTTACACACAGATCGAATAAAACAACATTGAAACCCAAGTTATCTTATCTTCGAATAATAACCATCGTATTTTGTTTTACTTCGTACCGTCACCAATAGCAACATATTAATTATCTGTTGCCAGATGTTACATATATTTTAGCTATATACATTATAGCTGATAAGATTATTTTTTATTTCCAAGTTTATCACAGAAATATGCGATTAAATAAGGGGAAATTACAATTCGCAGATAGCTGTGATGAAAAATCGTGGTACTTTTGGGTTAGCCGTGCGCCAGTGAAATACACACACACACACACACACACACACACACACACATATATATATATATATATTATTTAAGCTAATTTCAACATCCGAATCAACATCTGAATTGAAACATTAGATCGACCATATATACAACGTTCCGTAAACTTTCTTTCTTTCTTATAACTCTGTTGTTATTTTTTAAGTATTTATTTTAATATATTTCAAATCATGAAAAAAAAAAACTTGGTAGTAATCCGTGTTTGAACCCAGTATCCGTGTTTCGGATACCCAGGTTATAAAAAGTGCGAAATTTGTTTGCTAATATGCATTTACCAAAATTCCTTCAAAATATGGAAATTGGGTATGCACGGAAGAAGATCATTTGTTCTTCCTTTTCATAGAGCCCGCCCGAACTTGGAGCCTGGTATAAAAATCGAGTCCGAGCTTTTCGTGCCCGGACTTCAAAAGTACTAGTGCACCCAACAGTGAGTTCGTTGGGAAAGATTTTCGTTTAAAAATATGAAATCAAACAGACCGTAGCTTACGTAGCAGTCCCAGCACTAGGCTCATTTGGATAGAATTTCATTTAAAAATGCAAAATCATACTAATTCGGGGGGGGGGGTTTCTATCGAAGGCAATGGGGCACCAAACCTTGGGTTAGTTAGGAACAATTTTCATTTAAAAGAATAAAATGATTCGAGACCGATTTTAGGCACGTTTCAGGTTGTGTACCTAACAATGTGACAATATCATTAACACAGGACAGGTTGTTATCACGGGTCAGGTAATGCCGGTCGAGTCAGTTAGTATTCAATAACATGTTCTATTGTGGACTATTTTTAGATTTATATTGTGTGGAACAGACTCTGGTTTCCGAATGATATTTTACAGGTTCTCTTTCTCCATTTGTATGAAAAATAATTCTCATTAGAAGTCTAGCTTTTCTGACATCATTCGCTCTATTTTTAGTTAAAGTATTGTAAACCTTAGAGAAGGGAATGTTCCAACTGTGCAGATTAAAAAATACGTACTTCACGTTAATACATAAAATCACGTTATATTCTTTAGGTTATTCAATTTTTGGTTTATTTTACTCGGAAGAATAAATCACATTAAGTTTTAGTACACAGAATGTATTGTTTAACATAAATTTAGCTGCATTGTTTACATATAATCTTTGGGGTGCCCCAGTTTGACAAGTCCTCACACCATTTTGAACTACATTTAGACCTATTGTAAAGTAACCGTTTAGCAGTAACACCAAATGTATATTGCAAATGAGCAGAATTGATAAAAAACTTCATAATAACATGTAACATCGTTGCAAACAGAGTTAATACAGTAGAAAAATAAGTAATTATTAATTATCGAAAAAATACATTACAGTTAGGTTTAGGAATGTTTTGCTTCTTAAGGTGCAACCAGCTAATGACTAAAAAAAATGTGAATAGATGTCCTTATGAAATGCTGCTACTATTATCATTTGACAAGATCCTGAACATTTAACTGATTTATTTGATAAAAAAATTGTTTGTTCCATTAGCCTTCAGTATCTCCTTTATATTTTAAGAAATTATTATTAAAAGAATTATATGTATTTTAACCTATAAACATTTTAACAGAAATGGATCTCTAAAAACTTTAAAGAATCTAAAATTTCTGCTCTTTCCGCCAAAAAGTTTCTGGGTTTTGCTTTGTCTTCCCATTTGGTATCCCAAGGTAATATAGTAAACGAAATCTAAATATTAAGTAAAAATTGTTATTCAAATTTTAATTGCTTAATAGGCCCCAAAGTACCCAAAAGTGTGAAAAAGTACCCAAGCCGGGATTCGAACCCGGGTCATCAGATTAGCGCACTGACGTTCTACCAACTGAACCACTTGGGAACGGTACTCAGCCTGGAACTTTT